>JAJKFL010000014.1:43698941-44312663 GCA_021186555.1 Reticulitermes speratus | reverse complement strand
TTACCGTCTCTCCGGAATAGAGTGTTGCAATCACATTAGACGCGCTCTTCATTAGTCCTTTATGAAATTTATTCATTAATATTAATTGTTAAATATTCACTGTGTTCCGTAGTAAATAATATAAAGTTAACTTGAACCAAACACATTGCTCATTGAAAGTTACAGCACTGCATGTTGTGTAAGAGGAGATAGGCTGCTTGGTTTTGTGTTACCTATTTACTGCAGAATAACCACACATTTGTTGCAAAATTTTTCAAGCGAAATTATTCCCGACGTAAAATTTGTGTTTGAAGAGTTAGGCTTGTGACAGTTCATGACGTCAATTTGCTGACGTTGAAGTTAGGGAAAGTAGAGTCTACGAACGGCTTAGACAGCAGACAAGAGTGACACAATTGTATGTATAATCATAAAGTGGATATACTTAAGACAATCAAATATATTTGTTGAAGAGTGCTATTTCATTGCCAGTGTTACAGAGTGGCTCAAACGTACACGAAATATTTGTATAATTGTTGTCAGTGCTAAACGTGTTATGCCGTAGTGTAAAATGTCTTGACATACAAAGTATTGTAAATAGGCCTATGTATATAAAAGGTACCTTGTGTAACCTTCCCAAATTTCGTAACTAACACCTAAATTGTTTCGTGGTAATTTGGCAAAGAACATATTATAAATTTGCCTGTGCGTATTTCGCTTCTTCACAGTACGACATATATACTAATATCGAGGCTAATTTAGACCATCGAGAGGCGTAGGCTAACAAATTGGTTACGATTACCGTTTGACAGATGTCGTGTGTTCAATCGCAAGTAACATGCAGTAACGATGATAGTAATTATGCGTTTTGTGCGCAAAGTGAATGAAGTTAACTTATGTGTACAAACAAGATGGCGCCTGTCCGTCTATCGTCATGTTTTATCTCCGTAATTTACTGAAGGAATTTCGACGGTGGGGAAACATGAACATGAAGAGCAGTCGGCGTCGGTAAGGCTGCTGGCGGACATTTAGTTGTCAAACATGAACATGAAGAGCAGTCGGCGTCGGTAAGGCTGCTGGCGGACATTTAGTTGTCAAAAGCTTCAAGGTGGCACATCTCAGCTTCGCCATGTCTCTTTGTCTGTCTGTCCGTATATCCTCAGATAACAACTGCATAATTGCTGCAAGGATGTTCGTATGACTTGATGTTTGTAGTTGCAGTAACGTTTGTAGTTGCAGTAATGTTTGTAGTTGTAGTAATGTTTGTAGTTGTAGTAATGTTTGTAGTTGCAGTAATGTTTGTAGTTGTAGTAATGTTTGTAGTTGTAGTAATGTTTGTAGTTGTAGTAATGTTTGTAGTTGCAGTAATGTTTGTAGTTGCAGTAATGTTTGTGGTTGCAGTAATGTTTGTAGTTGCAGTAATGTTTGTGGTTGCAGTAATGTTTGTAGACACGTTACATTTGTTGGTTACAATCGCATAATAATAATAATGGACACTGTACATTGTATATGAAAACCTATGTGCATTTCTGCAAGTGCCTCTAGTGTAACTGTTTAAATATTTGTCCCAGCAAGCAGTTCATCGAACAGATTTTGCACACAAACGTGATACTTACATTTTGTGTCCTAAGTCTATAAAGTATTCCATAAGTCTTACGTCATTCGAAATAATTACACTAAGTGAGCGAAGGCACCAGAATTATGTTTTGCTTAAAGCTAACGTTTATGAAATTGTTGTAAAATTGTTATTTCCAGCCTATTGTAATGTAATGATTGTTATTAACTTTATACGTGAAAAAAATATTACGGGATTAAAATAAATAACACTTTTCGTGACTATACAAAAATAAAAAATGAACCAACACAATATCTGCTTATATCCCCGCTTGTCCTATACAACGCAGGCCGAGCTCAGTACGCAGTTTCAACTTTCACGACAAGTACACTCAATGAAATACTTCCGATGTGTCAGACATGCCAAAGTGCAGTGCATTTCCAAAGCTTCGGAACTGCCACTATCTCCATCATTAGTGTTTGACATGTTCAGTCTGCATGCACAACCTACTGCAGAACCTAAAGCTACAGCTGCCCGCTCACTACACCAGTCCTGGGATGGAGATGAGAGTTACCGAAACGTTGGCGATCAATTGCATCTGGACACGACTTACTGACCGAGATGACCGTAACTGAATATAACTGAGTGTTTGTAAAACTTAAGTTGTTACTTAAATGGCTAAAGAATTTCTCCTACTATTGAAATTATATATTGCAGATCGGATTTTATGTGACTAAAATATTCTGCTTAATGTCCTAAGGTTCTTTTTACATAAGCGTTCTAAAATAACCACAAAAGAAGGCAGGCCCTGTAGAAATATACGTGTTAATATATTACCAAGGGGAATTAATTTAGTGCTGTTTCAATATTAAAGACTTACAATCACGTGTTTTTCCACTACGTGACGCTTCTCTAAGTCCAACGTAAGCACTGAACCAGTCCAGGCTTGTTAACGTTTCCAAGCATGTTCGCCGCCTCATGATTTGAAAATGGTGTTTACAATATGCTGAATAAGAAGTGAGGACAGCCGGAACTTTATGGTCCATGCGACTCGGGGTGAGAAGGGGTCTAACAATCACTTATCATTAAAAAACTAACACATTAAGAAATGTCAAAACGACCATCGAATTAACGATAAGTTTTGCTCACGGCAGAATCCAATGGCACATTTTAGTGAACAGCTCAACGAATCTGCGGCTTCAATAAAATGCGGGGTTTGTTTTGTCTATAAGCTTTTTATGAAGGCCTCTGCATTACGTAGTTACATTAGTGATTAAGATAAGTATTGATGTAACATAATTATCCCTACTTAAATCACTCTGCCACACTCGGGTGTCTTAATTTCGTTTTGTTACAACAGCAGACAGCTTCTCCATCTCAAAATGTTGGCGCTGTTCCAAAGTTCCGCAGGCGACCTGGAACGGGTGGACTGCACGGCGAGCTGTATGAGATCAAGATGGCTGCCTTCCTGTACGCGAGGGCCCTTAACAGGACTGAAGAATTTCGTCTGGCTTCGAACGTCGATGGCGCTGGGGCTTTTGATGACTTGGTATTTAGGTACAGGCTGAGGGAACCAAATGTGTGGAGGACATGTTTCATACAGCTTAAGCATAAGAAAGACGGCTGTGCAATTCAGCGTTCGAGTTTGACACAAATGTCTGGAGATTTTAGTTTGCTCAAATATTTCTCGTCTTACTGTCAGATAAAAGCAGAAGCTTCTGTACACAATGATTTAAAACAATGTGGCAATTTTCCTGACTTTGAGTTTATAATATACACCAATGGAAGCATGGAAAGCAAATCTCCTGTTAAAGGAGGAGACGCTGACCCCGTAAGCATATTGAGTTCAGGGTCAAACTGTGGGCAGTATATAACATTTGAAGAAACTTATGACACAGATATATTTAAATTTTTTGAGGAGCTTTCACGATATCACGACTTTATTACAGAAATGGACAGTCTGTTGAACGGGGGGACTTTTGTGGATAAAGAAATTAATGAGAAGATTAAGAGCCTTCAGAGCTCTGTCACCAGCAAGGCGATATTAGGGAAGCTGAACAGTCTGAAGTCAATGCTGAGCAAAGATTACGTAAGGAGATTGAAGGAGGAACTAGACAAATGTGATTTTTCCTTATTCAAAGAATTCTTGAGCAAATTTAAGATATTTCGTTCCCAAACAAACGAAAAATCCCTTAAGAAGTTAATTGAAAAGGAACTAAAAGACGCTTGTAAAACATCCCTTACAGTTGCGAAATTAATCCACACAAAGTTTGAGGAAGGCTTTTGTAAGTGGTGGGAAGAAAGTGGGAGTGTTGTGTGGCTGAGTAAAAATTCAGAATTGTGGCAAGCTGTAGAAAAATCTTTCGCTGCAGAAATAACTGATATATCGGAAGCTGAAGTTCAGGAGGTTTTAGGGTGCGGTATACATTACAGTGAACAGCACATACAGAGATTGTCTGACGTCATAAAACAGAACACTTTCTTGAACATTATCACCAACTCAAATACTCGTAATTTACACAAACTGAAAACTCATCAGGCACTAAGTTTTTTAGGTTACAAGAATTCATTATTTATTAGTTTAAAATCCTTAATGATTCGACGTAAAGACGTCCGAATATTATGGGCATGGAAGTGGAGTGACGCCATGGTAATTGACTGTGACTGTGATGGCAATGTGGCGGACATGTTGTTGGATATTGTGCAAAAGCTTGTTGACTGTGAACAAGGTTCAGACAATTCAGATGGTAATATGGTAGAAACATTTGTGGATATTTTGCAAAAATATCAAAAAAAGGTGATCCTAATTTCACGAAGACAACACAAAAACTTGGCTTCACAACTTCGAGAGAAATTAGGAAACAAGTTTACGGAGTATGAAGATAATTGCAACTTGTCGGATTTCGATGAAAAGTCGCAAAAGCAGATATTGGAAAGAACTGTTAATTTTCAGGGAACAAATGTCGCACTGCAGACGTTGGTAGGTACAGATCCTCCGGAAGTTGTAAAACGTCATATAGACTGTGATGTTATTGCAGTCTTGTTGTACAGTAAAGAGAAACTGTGTGTTGGTAGAAAGTTGAGTGAGCCTTCAAACATCTATGTGCAGCGAACATTACAGCATCGAGTGTATCTAAAGAATGACATTCTGAAGCTGACAGACAGCGCAATTGCATTTGCTGTCTCTGGTGTACAGGCGGACCAGTTGAAAAACTACTTACCTGCCGGCGAGAAAATATGTGAATTTGTCTACGATGAAAGCGAAAGAAGTCACTCTTTCAGGACTGTTGCTGATTTTTCCAAGCCTGGTCTCATCGCTGAATGGGGGACTATGAAGACTCATCATGAGATAGGACAAAAGATAAAACCCGAGGAAGTTAGATACATTATTCTCAGTAAAACACAGCCTGAGAGTGACTTTAGCGAACTGAAAGCGCTGTGCACAAACGTGCATTGGATTCATGTGGAGGACGGTACTTTCTTATGGAGAGAGTCGAACTGTGCCATTGATATTATCCGCAGGTATATTGACGATACAAAATGTAAGAAATATGACATCAAAAGTGTAATGGAACACAAAGACACGACCATGTTATTGGTAGCAGAACCAGGAATGGGAAAATCCACATTTCTTTCCTACATAGAACATGAAATAAAGAAATGGAATTCCTCGGTGTGGATACTAAGAATAAACATGCATGAACACACAAGCGCATTAGAAAAAAATGAATTTGAAAATGAGTGTATCGACAAGTGTAAGAATTTCCTATGGAATGCCGCTCAATCGCATAAAAAAGTAGCCTTGACGTTGGAAAGAAAGATATTCCTACAAAATTTGGAACAGAGAGAAAAAATGGTTATAATATTGGACGGTTTCGATGAAATAAGTCCATATTACAGTCCTAAAGTCACTAAGATATTAAGGACAATAATAAATAAGACGTCGTCAAAGGTTTGGGTTTCATCTCGATTTTCTTACCGGCAGGATTTGGAGGACATGGTGATAAAATTGGCTTATACATTGCAGCCCTTCACAACAGAAAATCAAATGCAATTCTTGGAACAGTACTGGAGCAAAGCTATCAAACTATCCAAGCAAGAAAATCTGCGATTGTTTGCCGAAAACTTGCTCAGTTTGTGTTCGCAAAATTTCAGTGACAAAGATGGGGAGTTCACTGGCATCCCTTTACAAATAATGATGCTAGGAGAAGCCTTCGTGAAGGAAACTGAAGAATACTGCTCGAGTGGGGAAGTTAACTTACCGGAAAAGTTTAATTTACTTGCCCTGTTCAGGAAGTTTACGGAAAGGAAATTCAATATTTATTTCAAAGAAAAGAATGAAATGGACAGCTCAAAACCAGAAGCAAAAAGGGGGAAAAAATTGTATTTAGAGAAACACATGACCTCGGCCTTAATTACTTTGTTCTCTCCAAACGAAGTAAACCGACTGCTGGAGGCAGGAAATGTCAGCGATTTGGAGCAGACAAAGGAGTTCTTGCGCAATGGGCCGGCAAAGAACATTGGAATAATAACAGAGTTTACGGATGGAAAACCGTATTTTATCCATCGATGTTTCGTAGAATACTTTGCGGCTAAATGGTGTTTGCTGATAATTTTAAAAACTGTGAATATTTCATTTCAAACACTCTTTTCATCTCCACGTACGAGGTAACAAGGAATATTTTTGACCGAATGCTTGCAGAAGGTTCCGAAATTCATGGCGCCGTTTTGAACAACGACATCGAATTTATGAAGAAGAAGATAGACATAAACTTTTCAGACAAGGGTGGTAGAACAGCTTTGCATTTGGCAGCCTCCTACAATAGCCCACTTACGCAAAATCTAATGTCAATCCCAGGTGTTGCTGCCAACAGACCAGATGGAGTACTGAAATGGACACCCCTCAGGTATGCTGACAGAACGAAGTCGTGGATGGCTATGGATATTTTATTACAGAATGGTGCAAATACTGACGACATTGTGCTTACAAGACGTAACATTGAAGACCAGGAGTGGGGACAGGCAGCTTTGTGGGAATGTGCGTCAAAGGGACACAAAACGCTGCTGCAGTTCATGCTGAATTGTGGAACTGATGCTAATGCCGCTGTAGGGGTTCCTGAAAACCTCCAAGAGAAATGTACTCTTCTTCATAGGGCTTCATTTTGCGGCCAAGTGGCGGTTGTAAGACTTCTTGCTGATAGGTGTGCTGATATTAATATTCGTAACGCCAATAAAGACACTGCTCTTCATTTAGCGGCTAAGTCGGATAACGTGGATATTATCAAGTTGCTACTAGATAAAGGAATGACTGTTAACTTGACCGGCCCACATAAGTACACTCCGCTACATGTTTCAGCTCAATGTGGCAATCTGGAAGCAACGAAAACTTTAGTCGAAGCAGGTGCTGGTTTAAACAACACTAATAAGTATGGTAACACGCCACTGATGGTGGCTGCATTATATGACAAGTTAGAACTCGTGCGTTACCTCACACAAATAGGCGCTGATATTAATATTCGTAACAACAACAACAGCACTGCCCTTCACTTAGCCGCTGAATCGGGTAGCGTGGATATTATCAAGTTGCTACTAGATAAAGGAATGACTGTTAACTTGACCGACTCAGATCAGCAAACTCCGCTACATGTTTCAGCTCAATGTGGCAATCTGGAAGCAACGAAAACTTTAGTCGAAGCAGGTGCTGGTTTAAACAACACTAATAAGTATGGTAACACGCCACTGATGCTGGCTGCATTAAATGACAAGTTAGAACTCGTGCGTTACCTCACACAAATAGGCGCTGATGTTAATATTCGTAACAACAACAACAGCACTGCTCTTCACTATGCCGCTATATCGGGTAACGTGGATATTATCAAGTTGCTACTAGATAAAGGAATGACTGTTAACTTGACCGACTCAGATGAGCAAACTCCGCTACATGTTTCAGCTGGATATGGCAAACTGGAAGCAACGAAAACTTTAGTCGAAGCAGGTGCTGGTTTAAACAACACTAATAAGTATGGTAACACACCACTGATGGTGGCTGCATTATATGACAAGTTAGAACTCGTGCGTTACCTCACACAAATAGGCGCTGATATTAATATTCGTGACGACAACAACATCACTGCTCTTCACTTAGCCGCTATATCGGGTAACGTGGATATTATCAAGTTGCTACTAGATAAAGGAATGACTGTTAACTTGACCAACTCATATGAGCAAACTCCGCTACATGTTTCAGCTGCATGTGGCAATCTGGAAGCAACGAAAACTTTAGTCGAAGCAGGTGCTGGTTTAAACAACACTACTCCACAAGGTAACACACCACTGATGCTGGCTGCATTAAATGACAAGTTAGAACTCGTGCGTTACCTCACACAAATAGGCGCTGATATTAATATTCGTAACAACAACAACAACATCAACACTGCTCTTCACTTAGCCGCTGTATCGGGTAACGTGGATATTATCAAGTTGCTACTAAATAAAGGAATGACTGTTAACTTGACCGACTCAGATGAGCAAACTCCGCTACATGTTTCAGCTTTATGTGGCAATCTGGAAGCAACGAAAACTTTAGTCGAAGCAGGTGCTGGTTTAAATAAGATTAATATCGACGGCGATACTCCACTGATGCTGGCTAAAAGATCGGGCAAATCAGATGTCGTTGATTATCTCAAAGGAAAAGGCGCTCGTAGTCAACAATGTGTCCGCCTTTAAATTCGCCACTGTCTCAATAATTTTCGCTAAAACCAAGTTGCTACTGTATAAAGACACAGACGCTCACTTGACCAACAGTAAGATAAATACAGCGTTACATATTTCGACTTCATGCAGAACTCTGTAATCAACGAATTCTTTTGTCGACAGAGGATCTGTTTTAAACAACACTAATAAAGATGGAGATACTGTACTGATGACCGCTGTGTATGACCAACAGTAACATAAATACACTGTTACATCTGCTATAAATAAACCAAAAAGGGCTCTAATGCAGTTTAGGTCCACCACAGCAGGAAAAATTTCTGTAGGAAGGACGACAGAGTGAGTCTAGAAGGCTATGTGTGGTAGGGGGTATGGAAAGAGGAGGAGCAACGATAAAGTGGAGAGGGCGGTGATGCGCGCGCAGGCTAGAGCGACCAGTCCACATGTGTGATGACGTGAAGGAACATGTCGAACGGGTCAATGGCACTCGCGGCGCAATGAGATGCGAACATGTATTCCGAAAGAGAGTAGATGTAGTTTGTCTGCACGTGCGGCATACGCGCGAATGGTAGGCCTTAAAAGTGTCCGTGATATGAGATGTCATTGTTATATGGCACAACACTTTCACAAAGACAGGAAGACCGCGACACTGTACTGTACTACACAGAGCGATAGTCGTTACTGAATTGAGCGGGACGAGGTTGAAATATCGCGCCGACTATAACAGAGACATAGCCTACACGCTAACCTAAGTTTGTGTTCAGTGGCCATTCCCTTAATATACAAAACAGAGACATTGCCTACACGCTAAACTAAGTTTGTTTGAAATGAGAGCTGCAAGTTGAAGTAGGGAGAGAGGGGCGAGGCCACAACGCTCCACGCAAACCACGCCCCTCAACGTACAGGAACATCCGTCACTGCACACTGGATACACAGTGGTGGACATAAACTGCATTAGTGCCCCAAAAAGAACGTGGAAGTTAATTAATAATGAAATGGGAAACACAAAAAAGTTAATTGATAACATAGAAATTAAACATGGTTCAGATCTCATAACGAATTCCCAAGTTATTTCAGATAAATTTAATTATTTTTTCACAAATACCATTGTGGAACTAAAATCTAAGATTAAACCGTCAAATCCAGACTATACTTCACTAAATTACAATTTTAATTCCATCTATCTTTCCCCCATTACAGAACGTGAAGTTGAAGGTGTTATAAAGAAGCTAAAGAATTCCTATTCGACGGGATATGATGAAATTCCCAGAATAATAATAAAAACACTGTGGTCAGTACATAATAAAACACTGTGGTCAATACATAATAAAACACTGTGGTCAGTATATAATAAAACACTGCGGCCAGTACATAATAAAACACTGTGGTCAGTACATAATAAAACACTGTGGTCAGTACATAATAAAACACTGTGGTCAGTACATAATAAAACACTGCGGCCAGTACATAATAAAACACTGTGGTCAGTACATAATAAAACACTGTGGTCAGCACATAATAAAACACTGTGGTCAGTACATAATAAAACACTGTGGTCAGTACATAATAAAACACTGTGGCCAGTACATAATAAAACACTGTGGCAGGTATATAATAAAACACTGTGGTCAGTACATAATAAAACACTGTGGCCAGTACATAATAAAACACTGTGGCCGGTACATAATAAAACACTGTGGCCAGTACATAATAAAACACTGTGGTCAGTACATAATAAAACACTGTGGTCAGTACATAATAAAACACTGTGGTCAGTACATAATAAAACACTGTGGCCAGTACATAATAAAACACTGTGGTCAGTACATAATAAAACACTGTGATCAGTACATAATAAAACACTGTGGCCAGTACATAATAAAACACTGTGGTTAGTACATAATAAAACACTGTGGTCAGTACATAATAAAACCTCTTGTCTATATTTTTAATCTATCGTTTCAATGTGGTACCTTCCCGGATATGTTAAAGATATCAAAAATAAAACCTATTCCTAAAGGAGGAAATAAATGTGACATTCAAAATTACAGACCCATATCAATTCTGTCAGTCTTCTCCAAAATACTGGAAAGGATAATGTATAAGAGATTAAACTCACATTTCGAACAAAACAATATTCTTATAAAAGAGCAATTTGGATTTAGGTGTGGAAAATCTGTAGAAAATGCCTGCCAGACATTTCTAAATAATATACAGGAAGCACTGGAGAACAAACTCCATGTGATAGGAACATTCTTAGACCTAACAAAAGCTTATGATGTCTTGAATCACCAAAGGTTACTTGATAAACTAGAGTCTTATGGAATTAGGGGTATTGCTAATCAATGGTTTAGATCATACTTATCAAACAGAACTCAGTTTGTTGAAGTTACACACTTGGGAAAGAAGTATACTCAGAATAAGTATTTGTCGTCTCATAGGAAGAATTCTAGTGGTGTTCCTCAAGGCTCTATCTTGGGACCCATTTTATTTCTATTATGTATAAATGACTTGCCAAAATATGTACAAGATGTTCAAATGGTTCTTTATGCTGACGATATAAACATACTTGTTGTTGATGAAGATGAAAATATGCTTACATGTAAAATAGCATATCTAATGAATCGCTTAGAGGCATGGTTCAATAATAATGAATTAATTTTAAATATTAGGAAGTCATGCGCTCCGTCATTTCACCCAAGACAACGGAAGTAGTGTGTAAACCAAGTATCTTCTATAACAACGCTGAAATCTCTTATAAATCGGTTGTAAAATTTCTGGAAATTAATATTACAGAAAGCTTTAATTGGCACACCCATATTAATTCTTTATGTTCTAGCCTAAGTAAGGTTTATTTTATTATCAAAACTCTAAAGGATGCTATGAGCTATCACGTGATCAGATCAATTTATTATGCTTATTTCCAGTCACAACTGAAATATGGGATTATTTTTTGGGGATCAGTAAAAGATGGCTTAAAGATTTTTCTCATTCAAAAATAAAAAAAGTGATGCAACTAATTGCGGGGGGTTAATAAACGAGTGTCTTGTAGAGGTATATTTTCAGAATTTAAAATTCTCACACTGCCTTCACTTTACATCTTGGAAGTACTATGTTTTATCAAAAAATTGGAAGGTAATTTGAAATGCGATTTCCAGATATATGATTATAATACGAGAGGTAAAAATAAATTATTTATCCAAGCATGCAACACAGCTCTTTATCAGAACAATGTAATAAATAAGGCAAGTAGATTATATAACAAGTTACCGGAAAGAATAAAAACTTTAAAAAATTTTAGATGTTTTAAAAAGGAGGTAAAATTATTGCTGATCTTGAATACCTTTTATTCGATTGATGAGCTTCTTAAAGTCTAAATCCCTTTAGACCTAAAAAGAGATGCCTGCGTGTGTTCATTAATTGTATTTTATGTGATTTTATTGTTTGTACAGATGTGATTTGAAATTTATTAATATTTGGCCTTGCTTGCATGTTGTAAGAATTATTGTGACTTGTCCAAGGTCGAAGTAGACTGAATGGATGAATAAATTGAATTGAAAAAAACATGTTTCTGTTAAAAAACGATCAGTTGTAACGGAAATTACAAATTTTTTAATCTAACTGTGTAATAGAATTTATAACATACTTGTAATACTTGGTACGAGCTTACAAACACCAGCATGAAGCTTCCTGATAATAAATAAGCTCTTTTTGAAGTGTGAAAAACAAACACTTAACAATTAAATTAAATTAACAATTAACACAAACAATTAAATTAATAAAATATTGTACAAAAAGTTTGTATCTAGGAATTGGAAATGAAAAAGTTGAACTAACAAATGGAGGATTTTCTCAGCCACAAGTAACATTACATTTTGACAAATGTGCCAGCATTCTCCTTTGTCATGTTCAAAACAATATCATTAAACTACTAAGTTGATTTCACAACCTGCTATGAAATCCTTGCAGAGTTCGTAGCTGCATCTAGTAATGGTGTTCTCTCTGCACGTCGAGTCATGTCCCCTGAATCATCACCAAGCTCCCTGATTCCAGACATATCTTGGTGGGGTCTCTGCCACATAGACCGATTCATACGATTCCTGATAGCCTGATCAGCAGTATGGACAGTGAGAGCCTGACCACCACTTCAAGTGTAACTCATATATTCTAAGGCACTGAACTGCCATGCCAGCAGGATCCAGTGCATATTTATCTGCACGACCTACACGTCCCCCACATCACATAAAATAAGAACTTTGTAAATACTGGAAACAACGGACCCCATTAAGCTGGAGGTCACTCTGGTGGGCAACATATCATCAAGTAAATGAAATAATACAAATAACACCATTTAGACAACTGCACCTCAGGGACTGGCAGAAGACAGGAAAGTTAAGAGAGAGCTAGGGGCAGTAACAACAAAACATTCGTCCTGTTCCTTCAACTGACCTGCTGATGGTGCAGTTCATCGAGATATAGGATGCTCAGGCTGATGTCTGCAGCAGTGAACTCAGGATCCATCTCTGCAGCCGTACTTGCCCGTTGTCCAAACATAGAGGCTCCCAAGGGGTTTGTGGTGAAACCTTGCTGCAAACTGAAGAGAATAACGACTGTTAAATAACTGGGTGTCTTTGCTAATTGCGTCATCTTCTTTAGTTCATTACTTGGCTGAGATTCACAAAAGTTTTGCTATCAATATTCTGAACCCAGAATAATGAAATTAGAGATCAGCACTCTACACACTCTAATACGTATATTACGACCCTCCTTAACTTATAAGCTTAAGATTCATGTGCTGCTGGCAACTCCAGCCATTAGCTGTGTTGTCTTACTCAAAAACAAGATGATCTGAATGTTTCTGCCTCAAACTTTTTATGTTTCTTTTCAGTTTACTATAAAGCAGTAGGTGTTCTACGTTACAGTCTTTACTGACAACAGTCTACTAATTCTAGCAGAATCTTCTCTCCTCTATAGCTCAGCATTGCTGTGGAGAATTCCCAAAGCCGGATAAAACCAACTTCAATAACCCAGTACTCATAAAAGAGCGGCAACTTAGAACCTGTCTTATTACACAGATATGGTGCCCTGAGAAACCGCATTGGTAAATTGTTGGATGGAAGAAAACCCCCTGGATTGGAACTAGGGGAACATAGGTGAGGAAGATAAGTCATGAACAGCAGGTAATGTGACGAAGGTACAGACTGCTCTGAAATGTCTGCACGTTATTTAGTAGAATACATGACATCACACACCATTAGAAAGTAATCATCAAAGAGGAGGAGGAGGAGGAAGGGGGAGAAGAAGAAGAGGAAGAAGTAGGAGGAGGAGGAGAAGAACAAGAAAAAAAGAAGAAGAAAATCAGTATTCTCATTACAGGCTACAGCTTCATAGTAAGTATCCATTATGTCAACAATTTTCTTTCTTTAGAGTAAACTTATAGTGAAGGCGGTGTCAGAAATTTCCTGTTAAATGCAACACAAAGAGAGGTGATGAAGAGTAATTCACCTAGAAAATGTAACACTGTTTGACACAGACTGTTCAGCCACTAAAAGGAAACAGTAACAAAGCAAGGATGTACTAGCCAAATAATAAGATTTCCAGCTGCTGTAAAATCCACACATATATACCATAAAAGGCTAAGCCTAGCCATTATGGCATTATGTAGCAGTCACATCTGTCAGTACAGATAGAGATGCAATCAGAAGGTGGCAACAACATATGACAGACAGAGGAGAGGAACCTACACTTCAGTTGATATTAGTCTCAACATTTGCCAATAAACAGTTTTCTCTACGTCATACCTCCACTTGTTCTAGTAGCCTTTTAAAGACCTGCAGTGATATATATAAACACATGTAGGAAAACACCCCTAGAAATTCGTTTTATGTGTTTAGGCAACAAGGTAATATACTGCATTTTTAAGACATGCTGCATAATCTCTATTTTATTTTCCACAAAGTGCTGTTTATTTCGTAATTTTATCTTTTTCTGTCCAAATAATACTCACATTGTTCATACAACACGCACTAGAATTTAAATACCCACCCCAGTAAGATAAAAGTTAAGCTGTCTTTCAAGAAACTATCAAGCTCATAGTACTAGTGAAATACTGTTTCATTCCTCAATGTCCATCACTGCCAGTTCTGTGGAAACCACAGAGGTGAGAACTGTAAAATTTTCCAGCTGAGCTTGCAACAGGCTCTGTGCTAGTACATGTAATGTAACGCTAACTAGAATTTCAAAGACTGACATGAAACGCTGTGGTCTGTGGACCACTGGTTCATGAACACTGTTCGAAGTGGCAACTTCTGTGGATCCTTACCAAAATTCTGTACATATTTATTTTCTACCCCACCCAACCTACACTTCTCCAGCCAACTGTCACTTTCACAAGACAAAAAATTGTAAATGCAAATCAGGATTTTAATCCTAACATGTCTAGTGGTAATTATATGTGTCACCCGCTTTAACATTAAAAAACCTTGCACTTCGCCCACAATGTGTATTACATGTTTTGTGTGATTCTCTCAGTAAACAGCGATTATTTCCCTGAATAGCAAGAAGTGGGTTGTCTCTGCAACTGAGAGGCAGTGTGATTACTGTCAGGTAGAAATTTATGCAGTAAAACCCCTATTTAATGAATTGCTGGGGGATTAGAATATATTTCGCTAAATCGAGGTTTTCATTAAATGGAGGTATTTCATTATATGGAGCTATTGTCGGGACATGAAAAAATCATCACTAAATCCGGGATTTCACTAAATGCGGGAACATTAAATCAGGGTTTTACTGTACGTATTATTTAGATAAACTTCAAACTTCACAGGGCTCACTGCACTGTCAAGCTTAAT
Organism: Reticulitermes speratus; assembly: GCA_021186555.1. Lineage (NCBI taxonomy): Eukaryota > Metazoa > Arthropoda > Insecta > Blattodea > Rhinotermitidae > Reticulitermes > Reticulitermes speratus. Next base: position 44,297,570 of record JAJKFL010000014.1, on the reverse strand, counting down.
GTGCAGTGCTGAACAAAATCACAGACAGACTTTGTCACCTGTAGAACGGTCCCCTGTTCGAAGAATGAATGGGTCCTTCAGCCTACCTACTACCTTCCTACCTACTTGAAAAGAACTATGGTACAACCACAGTGTTTTAGGAATTAATGGAGTTCAGAGACTCTATGCACATTTCTGAATGTATGTGAGCTAAATGTGCATTATCATACAATGGGAATGTTTCAGAGCTCATTGTTCTGCAGAGCGCCACACATGCTAATTTTGACTACAATCTATATGTAAGAAGGACCATAACTTTTCATTTGGCACTTAGGATATCAAATTAAATTCTGCCATTCCTTCTTGCATGAATTTTTCCCTCCTCCTCCCCTTCTAAGCTGCTAGAAGGACCATTTCTGTCTTGATGGATAAAAATTCTCTGTCTTGCTACAATCTTTTCTTTTTGCTTACCAGACTTTTCCTCTCTTCTTGTCTCTAGTACTTTGTCAAAGTAACCTGTTTTAGGCAATCCCATATCTCTTTCTTTTAAATCTTACATCTGGCACCCTTCTCAGTGTCCTTGTCTCATTCATTTTTTTTTTCACGGCCAAACCAATGTAGTTGTTTCTCTTCTCACTTATCCATGTTTATTCCTCCCATAAGTTCCTCCCTCCATATGATGTGATTTTTAAAAAGCCTTTCAGGAAAGAGCACTAGAGAATACAAGTTTTCAACTGTAGTCTTGTATACCGCAAACATACATTTACCTGCATGCCAGGTCGCATTGGTCCACCTGGGCCAGGAGCCTGAGGTTCCGTTGGAGACGTCACACTAGTCTGCCACGCAGGGTTGCCATGGTGACGGACATCCATTTGTGCAAATGAGCAGACATCCCCAACTCCATCCACTTCTACTGTGAAGTTCCGATAGAAATCAACAATGTCCAGAGATTTTGAGCGCAAGTGGAAACACAGGATAAATGGTGTTATGACAGGTGACAGCATTTCTTGTAGCAGATAAACCTGTACATACAGTAGGAACACAGAATTACAGTATAACATAAAAGTGTTTATGGAAAAAATGGGGCCATCACACACAGATATAAGGCATGTTTTGTATGATCAGTTGATAACTGGAACCAAACTGTACTTTCTGCGATGCAAATTAACATTATCATCTTTGTGACTGAATGGAGCACCGTCCTTCTCAGGAAAGTGATAGATCGCTGGCTACTCAATAAATCCCCCTCTTTTGTGTACCCTCAAAGTTCCTTAAGTTCACGACAGCCTGCTACAACTATTATTTTTAATGTCCTGGGGCCTAAGATTCAGTATCAATATTGATTTTAAAGTAGTAATAAGTCCAACAATAAAGTAATAAACAACAACCTGGACTGTCAAGATTTAATTGCAAACAGACGCACAAGTTTAATCATCGCCATCACAATCAGCCTACTGTCCAACAGACACAAGGTAAAGCAGTCAGAGCAGCAAGCTCACCATTCACCAAGACCAAGAATGTGTGGAGCTTTATCTGATGCCCCAGTAAGCATCCAGAGCGTGGAGCTCAGACACACAGCCACTTGTACCTGTAATTCACTACTGAATGAACAGTCCAATTCACTGCACCTATTGAATGCCAAGATTCCGGGCCTTCCAAAGAAAGTACATAACTTGCTTTGCTTCTGCTTATGTGGTAGAGAAAAAATCTTGGTACAGAGCCCAACATTCCGTGGATTAATCTCTAGACAACTTCCTGCCTGCTCTTGCAGCTATTTACATGGCAGCAACTCCCTACTGTTGCAGTGATAATCTTGTTTTCATACCTTCTTTAGCAAATATGAATGAATTAAATACACGATGTAGTCAAGACAGACCACCAAACAATATATGAGTAAGACATAATGGGAAGGTAAATACTTGCACATTCTAAACACAAACATTGTAACATCACAGCGATGTGGTACACCTCTTTGGACAAAGCAGTGGACCACATCCTTGAGATGACATTAGTTGACAACGGGTTAATGGCAGCTGCACTTACTGCTTTGTAGTGGAACAGCTGGGAGAATTCCTTGCGCACTGTCTTTGTATGTGCCTGTCCTCTCCAACTGTCAGGCTGATAGTGGACATGTGCCAGTACAGCAGTCAGCATCTCCTCAGGACGCCTCACCAGGTTCTCATCCGGTATAACCGCTCTATTACAAACAAAAATATCAACCACAGCGTCCCATTACATTCATCTATAAGCACTACAGAAAGCAACTGTTTTATAACCAAGTCTGTACCTCAAACAACACCATTAACACAACATTACTGTGTTCTCAACACAATTATTACTTCATGTCACTTTCTGCAAATCTGTATAAGTCCTGAGGTTCTTACAGCGAATATTAAGACTTCAGTTTTGTGGGACATTATGCCTATAAAGCATTGGCAGCCATTTGCCAGAATACAGAGCATCACATCCCAGAAGACAGTAATCTTCACAGTCATCACTAAGGGAACCTGATATCTCAGTGATTACGTACTTCTAATTACATTGCAACCTACAGCACAACTATGTTTCCTTAATACTGTTTCCAACCAAAGTTTCATTTGTGCATATGCACCAAGCCAGAAGATAAGTGGTGAGGTTCATGCTCCATTTATTAGGAAGAGTTAAACACACAGCCAGTGCAGAGAGGACAGCAGGAGAACAACCTTCGGCCACAATAACAATCAAACTCCATCCATTCAGCCTGCAGCCAATCACACACAATGACTGAGCCATTTCAGAAAAACTGACTCAACAGTGCTAAAGCTACATATAAAAAATATTTCCAGAGCTGATGTTTCCATGACAGTGAAGACTGATACTGCAGTTTTCCTGTCATGGCACTACCTTGTAGTCATTTATATGGGTACAGCATTTTGGAGAAACACACTGCACCTGTCTTCAAGCTGCAATGTTCATAATAACCTACCGGCTATAACAAGGTGTCACAACCCAACAGACTACAACATTACAAAACATCACTTTACACGTCACCTGCTCACAGCCACAATTGCCCCCAGAACAATGATGGCTGTCAGTATGTGTTCGACCGTCAAGACGCTTACATTGTAGGCTGACAAGATCACTAACACAGCAAGACATGCACCAGCCACATCTGCCACATTTCTGTAAGACAATAACAACAAAGGGCAGATTACCCTACTGTAAAGGACAGTTGTAGAATAGAATAGAAGTAGGGCGGGCACCAGAGCGTGCCATGCACATCGACCATTTCTGATCCTTTGTAAAGCCCTTGTATTCATTTGTTTAGCAGCCCAGCACTTTGAACAAAGTGCAAGTAACCTGCTTACAGAGATATCCTTAAAGTCCCCTGGTTTCATAAAATGATACCCCAGGTACCTGAATCTTAATGCAGCCAAGGCCTCACAGTCGCCGAGAACATGTGAGGCCGTTTCAGATGTCTGTTTGCATCTATCGCACTCGGGACTGTCTACTAAGGACAGTTGGAACTATAAATACCATCAGATTTAGCATTTTGTGGTCCAAATATTCTTGTGAATTCCAACAGTCTGGTCCAAATCAATTTTCCAGGCAATCTCCAATCTGCACAGTTCAAAAGCAGCCACTAGATAGCAGCAGTTTAGGAAGACCAACATAAAACACAATAAACTGTCTTGTCAATTTGAGCGTGACATTGGGCCTGGTACAGCGGAAAGCACTGTTGAATTTAAATTGACAATGGGTCCAGAAGGGTTAAAATTAACAAATTCCACATTTTTCTTGTACGGTATATTTACATATTTCATATGTATTTATTATTATAATTTATTATTCATCAGACTCGCCGTCATCACTCATAACTGAATCGTTATCCGTGCTCTCCACCCAGTCACTATCATCTTTATCTTCAACATCGTCCTCCCATACAATGTCATCTTCGGTTCTTGAAAAAACGTGAATACTGCATTATCAATTTCAGGAAATCGTCCTTTCTTGGGTCCAGTGAATTTCCTTCGGGACGCCTCACACCTGCTGATCGCTGCCTTGTGTTTCCGCCATAGTCGAACGTTGCTTTCATTAACTCCAAAAATTGCAGCGGCTTTGCGGTTTCCATTCTCCTCTGCGCACCGAATAACTTCACGTTTGAACTTCGCCGTATATGAGAGTCGTTTAGATTTCAGGTGTCCCTCTTCCATAACTACGGTACACGACAAATTGGAACAAGCACCTCCCACGTTTCAACAACTAAAGCTCAGCTGGCTTCAGACGAGATTGCGCACGTCTGTTGAGAAAGGCCCCGCCTCTATCGGTATGACTCATCGGCCACAGGTGTAGCGTCGGATTTTAACGCATTGGTAACATCCAATATTATTCAATCAGTCGCCCCGTGGGCAAGGGGTGGTTGAAGGAAAGGTGCGGATTAGAATCGCGAACTAACTTTTTTTTCGTTTAAGAAGTCGCCAAAAACTGGTGCACATTAGATTTGGATGCGCATTAGATTCGAGAATATACGGTAATACATAGTAGGTCATGATACCATATTGTTGTGCGTACAACCGAAATTACTCACTTTTTATATTTACTCCCCACCACCACCACCACCGCCACCACCTACACACATATGTACACATGTAAGCATGCACACACACACACACACACACACACACACACACATGCACTTCACAGTACAGATGAAAGTATTCTGTTATATGGATGTGAAACATGGCCACTGACAGAAATTTAGCAATAAAATAAGGTTGGTTTAATTCAATTACTTAAACTTTATCATCCTAAGAGACCACATGCTGGTTTCTAAAATGTACTGGTAAATGGCCTACTATGCCATATGCTGGTCTCTGTGTGTTTACTTGGTAGCAATTTAAATAACCACGATAAGCCAGAAAAACTCAGGCCGTCAAGAGATACAATTGGTACTTTAAATTAATCTTCTAAAGGTTAAAAAGATGTTTTCAGGCTTCCGCCGCAATGTCAATAAGAACTGCGCTCTCCTCGGATATTACGCGGTGTCGTGTGATAATTGTTTACCGACGTTTCGGGACAATGTATCGGTAAACACGATGCTGGTTATATCCCCGAAGAGTGGTTAAAAAGATGTCTTTCAGGTGACAAGGGGAAAGAGCATGCACAATGAAACAGTACAGGAAGAAATGGACATTACTTCAACACTGACAAAAATCCTACAAAATACAGTGCTGCACTAGTATGGTCATAATAAATGGACGGAGAAAAGATTACTGGAAAAGATGGTCACCACCGGACAAAAGAAGAGGGTCACCTGCATATAAATGGAAGACTCACATTAAGCCCATTATGGAAGACTGAGGTTAGGAAGATGGAGGATGGAAGAACAGGTTACTGTGCACACCATTAATGGGTAAGACCAATAAGATGATATGCTCCCAAACACCTCTCAGTACATGTGTATGGTGAGGCATGCTAAACATTAGCTTACTCAGACATCAATTGTATGCAGCTGTTCTCCAGCCTTTTAGAGATGTATTAGGTTGTTTTCTAGGCAGCAATATTTTCCTTTCGTTTCTAATTATTTGGCTTATTATTTTTCTCCTGTCTTTGGCTTGTTCCTTTCTTTATTGGTTTGGTTATTGATTCCTTATTTGAGAGGTTTCATTTCTTTTGAGTTGGGCTTATTATTTTTTTTGGCCTGTACAGAACACAGTGAAACATAATACAATTCAGTCACTCGGTCATCAACCGTCATCTGAAAATAATAACATCACTACTCCCCCCAGACTAAAACCCCAGACTTTGAGCTCACAAAATAGCTGGTTTATGAATATCATGTCATTCTGCTACAAGAAAGTAAGGCTTTTAGAGACTACATGATGGGACGAACAACTTACAGGTTTTGGAGACCTGGACTTAAGCGAATGGTGTTGATACTTTCAGTTTTAGGCCATAAAACACTATTCAGGCAGTGAAAGAATTCAATATGGGTGATATATTGCCACTAAAATCCAATTTGGAGTGAGATCTACATGGCGACGTGCATAATATTAAAATATACAACTGAGTTCTCAAATAACAGAGTAGAATTCTTTTAATCCAGCACTCATGGGACCAGACAGGTGCTGGATTACTGGACAGTACCTATACTGACCTAAGTTCTTACAGGCAATTTTTTGTTACTGCTCCTATACTTGGGCTGTACAACTAATCAGAGGAGTATTCCATTTGGGTATCTCCTTCAGCTGCTGGTTCAGAGGTATTAGAGTCCCTTTCTGTTCCTTCTGGAATGTCTTCAGTTTCTACCATGATTGCTGAAGGACTAAGAGACAGTGAATCAGGAGTCTTTGCAGCTGAAGAAGTTTATGGAGTAGGCAACAAGGGGTCAGGACACACCCCAATGGCCAAATTGGAGGCCTTTTCACAGGACTTCAAGACGTGGGACAATTTTCCTAAACTGCCAAATTATCAAGATTTCCGTAGTACCAGCATCCAAATTAAAGAAATTGTACTGTATTATTACAAGATATTACCGTACCTAATAGTACTGAACAGTCCACACAGTGGATATCACAAGATGTAATTGTGCCTAAATAGTATGGAATGATCCACACAGTGGATATTACAAGATGTAACTGTACCTTAATAGCACTGAATAGTCCAGACAGTGGAACACAAATGTAGAAAGCACAACTACAAAGATGAACCGCAGTAATTCCAGGGTCTCCTGCAGCATAATACATGTGAACCCATGTTTCTGGTGGTAATGGTACACTCTGGCAAAGAAGGAGTCCAAATCTTTCATGTTGTTCCAACGACCTGTAACATACAGCAGAGGACTCTGAAGAAAGAGACAGTAAATTCCTCTGAAACACTGGTCACCATGCACCAAACTACATAGCATCACATTTCAGAATCTACTAAAGCCTTCACTCACAGGTTGCAGACTCTTAACACCCCCACCACTGGATGTGATCCTGAGCCAGTTCCACCCAGGTAAATTTGCCTGAGTGGGATCCCTAAAATAGGCTGTGTCCATCTACTTCCAAACCCTTTCACTCATGTAACACAGCGGAAGTTCCAAGAAAATTCTTGCTGGTGTATTGACATCTGAGGTTTACACAGTACTGAATAATAAGATTACCTTTATTTGGGATGTGATACCGTGTGGTGTGGGACAGGGCTATCGGTGTTACAGACAAATGTACTGCCTCCATATTCACGATGGACATAAAGCTCATCATCCAGCTAACTACATGGCATCACATTTCAGAAAACCACACATTTTGATAGTGTATTTTTTGGGAGTTCAACCACAAAAAGTGAATTTGCAAATATGGATGGATGATTATAATTCAACCTCTTTTTCTACTTTTCCATGGGATTCCCCAACAAACTTCTACATGCACTGGCTGTCTCCACCTTTTGCGTTGCGTTGAGCACACTATACACTTCTATATTTCACGTAACAATATCTGCTAACCTGTGCATATAACTAAGTTCCCCACTATGTAAATTTTTTAAATTATATGCCTGTCTCCCCCCCCCCCCTTCATTTCTAAATCCTGAGCACTCTGTTTACAAAGACTTTTATGAAGGTATGACACTAATACACTAAACACTAAACACATAGGAATGAAGGTATAAATCCACGTTCTTAACATAAGTGTAAGCGGTAAGTAGAGATGCCAATGCAGGTCATCCCAACGACAAAGTCTACACAGCTTTTACACAATTAAAGCTACCCAAATCAATGGTAAGCATTCTTACCAGCTCAAAATCACGTTGTCACGAACTGTGTTGCGGTGGTAGTCATGCCTATCTTTTATGTTGTAAATTTTGTGGAGGTAAATATACTTACCATTAATTTAAAATACAACTTAATGGTGACTTACAATACGGTACATGGAATTAATGGTGTTTACCGTTACTTCGGAGTAACTTTGAGTGGTATGTATACTTACCATTAATTATGGAGTACTTGGGGCGGTAAGTGTAGATGCCAATGCAGGTCATGTAGTCATGCCTATCTTTTGTGTTGTAAATTTTGTGGTGTTAAGTATACTTATCATTAATTTAAAAGACAACTTTATGGTAGACTTACGAAACGGAAAATGAAATTAATGGTGTTTACGGTTACTTCGGAGTAACTTTGAGTGCTAAGGATACTTACCATTAATTATGGAGTACTTGGGGCGGTAAGTGTAGATGCCAATGCAAGTCATCCCCACGACGTAGTCTACACAGCTTTTACAGAATTAAAGCTACCCAAATCAATGGTAAGCATACTTACCAGCTCAAAATCACGTTATCACGAACTGTGTTGCGGTGGTAGTCATGCCTATCTTTTGTGTTGTAAATTTTGTGGTGGTAAGTATACTTATCATTAATTTAAATGACTTACGGTACGGTACATGAAATTAATGGTGTTTGCCGTTACTTCGGAGTAACTTTGAGTGGTAAGTATACCTACCATTAATTATGGAGTACTTGGGGGCGGTAAATGTAGATGCCAATGCAGGTCATCCCAACGACATAGTCTACACAGCTTTTACAAAATTAAAGCTACCCAAATCAATGGTAAGCATACTTACCAAATCTAAATTACGTTATCACGAACTGTGTTTCGGTGGTAGTAATGCGTATCATGTGTGCTGTAAATTTTGTGATGGTAACTATACTTACCATTAATTTAAAAGAAAACTTTATGGTATACTTACGATACGGTACATGAAATTAATGGTGTTTACCGTTACTTCGGAGTAACTTTGTGTGGTAAGTATACTTACCATTAATTAAGGAGTACTTGGGGCGGTAAGTGTACATGCCACTGCAGTTCATCCCAATGACGTAGTCTACACAGCTTTTACACAATTAAAGCTAACCAAATCAATGGTAAGCATACTTACCAGCTCAAAATCACGTCACGAACTGTTTTGCGGTGGTAGTCATGCCTATCATTTGTGTTGTAAATTTTGTGGTGGTAAGTATACTTTCCATTAATTTAAAATACAACTTTATGGTAAACTTACGATACGGTACATGAAATTAATGGTGTTTACCGTTACTTCGGAGTAACCTTGAGTGGTAAGTATACTTACCATTAATTATGGAGTACTTGGGGGCGGTAAGTGTAGATGCCACTGCAGGTCATCCCAACGACAAAGTCTACACAGCTTTTACACAATTAAAGCTAACCAAAACAATGGTAAGCATACTTACCAGCTCAAAATCACGTTGTCACGAACTGTGTTGCGGTGGTAGTCATGCCTATCTTTTGTGTTGTAAATTTTGTGGTGGTAAGTATACTTACCATTAATTTAAAATACAACTTTATGGTGACTTACAATACGGTACATGGAATTAATGGTGTTTACCGTTATTTCGGAGTAACTTTGAGTGGTATGTATACTTACCATTAATTATGGAGTACTTGGGGCGGTAAGTGTAGATGCCAATGCAGGTCATCCCAACGACATAGTCTACACAGCTTTTACACAATTAAAGCTACCCAAATCAATGGTAAGCATACTTACCAGCTCTAAATTACGTTGTCACGAACGTTGTTGCGGTGGTAGTCATGCCTATCATGTGTGCTGTAAATTTTGTGGTGGTAAGTATACTTATCATTAATTTAAAAGAAAACTTTATGGTAGACTTACGATACGGTACATGAAATTAATGGTGTTTACCGTTACTTAGGAGTAACTTTGAATGATAAGTATACTTGCCATTAATTATGGAGTACTTGGGCGGTAAGTATACATGCCACTGCAGTTCATCCCATCGACATAGCCTACAAACTTTTACACAACTAAAGCTAACCAAATCATTGGTACGTATTCTTACCAGCTCAAAATCATTTTTTCTTAACATGAATTGTGTTGCGGTAGCAAGCATCCGGTGTGGTAATTATACTTATCGTTAATTTCGATGAAAATTTTATGGTAGACTTACAATACAGTACCTGAAATTAATGGTATGTTTACCATTATTTCAGGGTAATTTTCAGTACAATTAATTCTGGAGTACTTGGGCTGGTAAGTATAGATGCCAATGCAGGTCGTTCCAACAACGTAGCCTAAACAGCTTTCACACAATTAAACCTGCTCAAATAAATGGTATGTATACTTACCAGCTCAAAATCTCTTTACTTACTACGAATTACGTTGTAGCGATAAGCACGTTTACCATTTGTGTCGTAGATTTTGGGGTGGTAAGTATACACACCATTAATTTGGAAGCAAAAATTATGGTATAGTTACGATACAGTGCCTGAAATTAATGGTATCTTTACCGTTATTACTGAGAAACTTTGAGTGGTAAGTATACTTAACATTAGTTCTGGAGTGTTTGGGGCGGTAGATATAGATTTATTCAACTTGCTGTTACAGTTTCAATTTTATTCTAATAAAGGTAGGTATACTAACCGTATAATGTTAAACAGCCTCGAAGCTCATGAAGCCTCGAAATGAGGAGGCCCAGGCACCCGAAAAGGGGCTGTTGAGCCATAGAAAAAAAAAAAAAAACTAGATGAGGGTGGGTGGTCAACTCCACGCCCTGGCCGCTTTATCCCCGGGAATGACTCGGTACCCATTGTACGAGAGGCTGGGTAGGCCCCAAGGCCGGTCTGGACGGGTGCTGAAAATCTCGCCCCCCACCGGGATTCAATCCCCGGACCGCCCAGCTCGTAGCGAGTCGCTATACCGACTGCACTATCCCGGCCCACTCACTATCACGCACCTACATATATTCTTCCAACATCAATTTTAGCATCATCCTTCAGTCTCCACATGTCTTTATCTTCACAAGTTTCCCATCAAAATCCTATATTAATTCCCTACTTCTGTGATGTCCATTTCACCACAACCAAATTTCCTTAACTGCCAACAGCAATGAAAGATGAGTGTAATCTCACATAGTCCTTAGTCTCTTTCATTTCATGTCTCTTAGTTTAAAATATCTGATTTACTCAGAATAAGAAACAATAAAAAAAAACACGTGTTGTACATGAATCAAAACGTTTAATCCCAGTAGCCGTGCGGTCTAAGGCGTGGGTCTGTGACCGCTCGCTTGCTGGGATTGTGGGTTCGAATCCCGCTGGGGGTATGGATGTCTGTCTCTTGTGAGTGTTGTGTGTTGTCAGGTACAGGTCTCTGCGTCAGGCTGATCACTCATCCAGAGGAGTCCTACCTAGTGTGGTGTGTCTGAGTGTGATCGTGAAGCCTCAATAATGAGGAGGCCTTGGCCCACTAGGGGCTGTTGGACCATGGGAAAAACAATCAGAACGTTTACGGTTCTGGATTGTAAATAAGTTCCTAATAACTTTTCAGTCAAACAGTAAATCTGAGATTTTCACAGCAGTGTTGCTGAAGATTCAAGTTTTCTAGGATATGATGCTGTGTCCTGAGGTGAGCAGTTCCCGACATCGTGAAGGACCGTAGTGCCTTCATCTTCATGGTCAAGCTTGCACTACAATCCTTTGAAACATTGGAACTATTCACCCAACAACAGTGTCACATCTCCTAACACTTGAATTTTCAACAAAACATATTTATTGAATTTATGCTGCAGTCAATGAACCTTAACTAACTAACTAACTCCATATAGCACAGTCCTTCTTGAGGAGCTAACAGGTCCTCAGCTAGTCAAGAAATTTCCCGCATTTTATGGAACCCGAAGGTTCATTACCGCATTCACAAGAGCCCGCCACCTGTCCCTATCTTGAGTCATATCAATCCAGTCCATGCCCCCCATCCCACTTCTTGAAGATCCATTTCAATATTATCCACCCATCTACACCTGGGTCTTCCAAGTGGTCTCCTTCCCTCAGGTCTCCCCACCAAAATCCTGTATGCACCTCTCCCCTCCCCCATACGTTCTACATGCCCCACCCACCTCATTCTTCTTGATTTGATGACCCAAATAATATTTGGTGATGAATACAGATCATTAAAGTTCCTCATTATGTAGTCTTTTCCACTCCCCTGTTACCTCATGCCTCTTAGGCCCAAATATCCTGCTCAGCACCCTATTCTCGAACACCCTCAGCCTATGTTCCTCCAATTAACCTTAGCATCTGAAAATAGGGGTTTTACATCCCCAGCACTACAGGTGACCACATTTAAATTCAGCGGTAGCACTTTTTTTTCTGAGAACAGGTGATTTTAAACCTCACTGGTTCTACTGGACTAACAGCCATATTTTAGCACATGGGTGAAAAATGTTATACCCTCTCACCTGGACCATGCATAAGTATTGTTACAATGATACAAGACACCGCTGGCAAAGGTAAACAAGAACCACATCTGCACTTGTCACTGTTATTCCCAGTTTCGTAACATTTTCAAATAATTTATTAAGAATTACTACAGTAGCATTCCTTCCACTCACTTGAACTTTTTCCCAGATTTTGCCTGTGTGCCTCCATTCCACAAATATCGCCCATCTTCATAGAAGAAAAATATGTCAAGCTTAAGGTCCCCACTGGAGAAGGACAACTCCAGACTATCATTCACTTTCCCAAACCAGTGTTTCAATGTGAAGCCATGTGCAAGGAATTCAGGCAATATCTTTTCACCGTAGTCCGTGATGAAGATCCCCACATCTACATCTTTACTGTATGGGATGATGTCACACTGGCGAAAATAGCCTGGAATTACATTTATTTGCAAGAGATCACAGAATTTATTATTACCATCAGTCACTTTTTAGTACTGCACTGCTCTAGTTCTTAGACTTATACTTCCTCTGGGCTGGATTAAGTGGAGTGAATCTTTAATCAGTTCTCTGGGCATAGGGAAATACAGGCTTGGTTAGGCAAGGCAAGTCAGCCATGAGTTAAGTCAATCTCTCACCGCTATAACTTGAGAAGCTTGCCGAGGTATGTGCTGGGCCTCACATACGGAAGGTCAGTGCAAGTGAGAAACGTTTCCTGCTGAGCAGTTTTCATTTGCAGTACTTTTGAAAAGTACATGTGTCATGGTAAAAAGTTATCAAAACATAAACGGGGCCAACATAACAGATACTGGTGTTACAAACATGTCCATGCAGTTAGTGAAGTTATCTTTATGTGACTGTAAGGTGCAATACGTGCATGCTACATTACAATCTCCATGTTTTTCAATGAAACAATAAATAATTCAACAACTGTGGCCTCTAAAACCTCCAGATCCGAAACCATGTAATTTTTATACGCACGGGATACTGAATAATGCAGTTTATGTGAACAATCCATATTCTGCACAAGAACTGAAAGACCATATTCAAAGGAAAGTTCCCACTAATTCCAGCCAAGTACTCTACCATATGTCAAAGTATACAGTTAATCCTCGCTATTCGCGTGTTCCGTGTTCGCGGGTTCGCACGAAATAAAGTGTAACCCATTTTTTGCCATTCACAGGTAACTCGCGGCTATTCACAACCATGCACAGCAGGCGAAAAATTTCGAGACGCCTACCGCACAGTGTCGCAGATGGGCTCCAGCAAGGAGAGGCTGCTTCCTTGTTCTCGCAGCTCTCGTTTTTTATTATCTTTGTAATTAATAATGGCATCCAAGCGTAGTGCAGGTGGAAGTAAAAAAGTTCCATATTCGCGTTTTCCATATTCACAGGGTTTTCTACGAACATAACCCCTGCAAATAGCGAGGATTGACTGTATTGTAAGAAAGTGCAAAGCCTGCTTAGAAGATGGAAGTTGGCACTTCAAGAATCTTCAATGAAATAAGGTCAGTTCAACTGCAGGGGAAATATGGACTACAAATTCCTGGCAGATGTAGCCTTATTACAGAATAAAGCTTCTGCAACAGCTGCAGCCCTGGGGAAAAGATTAACAATACACCTTATAGTATCACCTCAAGGTATTATTGTGATTAACAGACCCTCATTCTATGGCTTGCGTTCTGTAAACTGACACTCTGAGAAAAGGATCCTCTGAATTCTCCAAACTTACAATACCATTCCAAAGCAAGTACATATACCTAGACATGTCCCACTGCTAATCCAAAATCGGATTCCAAGTTTGTCCAGTAGTGTCTTGGCTTTTGACAGCAGCTTCCAAGCTCTGTGGACAAACCTCAAGGCTTCATGTGTTGTATCTCTTCCATGAGATCGGTGAAATGAGTCTGCTAACGTATGACTGCATTCAATGAACCTTGAACTTGAAGCATCACGCAAGAAACGAGGAATATCCTTTGGTATCAATAAAGGAATACCATCCATACGAACAACCTCTGTTTCAAACTTGTCAAATGCTCCTTCAGTCTTCATCATCTGTACACTGTGCACCGACAAGCCAAATGCTGAGAGTTCTGATATAGCTCTTGGATCACTCAGGAGATTACCATGCCACCAGTAGTTACCTTCCCTCTCATGAAACAGTACGAGATGCATCACAATGTTCCTCTTGAGCAAATAACAGATTGGTATATTTATAGAAATACCAGCTGGTACTTCAGGTGGATTTGTGTTTTGTAAAATGACAACATGGAATTTGGCTTCTTCTAACAACAGTACAAACTCGTCCTGTGAAAGAAAGGAACACAATGAAATGAAAGTTCACATTAATTGGATATCACCTTACTATACTTAATTCTGATTGCTCTATGTAAAAGAACTTCTCAAGTGATGCCAGATAAGAATCACATGGTCAGCCTTGACATACACATGAAGCAAAGTACATCTCACACATACCCTTCCAGGTTTTTATGGCAAGTGTTGCTCAAATTGTTTGTGCAATGCAATGTGTCTGTTTCAGTGTTTCAAAAAAACTTGCTGCTTCCCTGTTCAAGGTAAATTAATTCAGTTCAAAATGGCATTCCAGTTTTTTGGAATGTAATGCTGCATCACTGGGTGACTGGTTCCACAAGTTCCTTCAACTTGTCAAGAACCATTCACCTAACGACACACTGCCACATCCTAAATTACACTGCTTGGTTCACAACGCTGGGATTTGTAAAAACCCAGATCATCATCTTTTGAACATATCTCACATATAGCATAGTTCTTCAAAGAAGGATGTAATCAAGAGTATTGTATTACAGGGAGGTTGTGTTATTTTTATTATTACACAAAACTCTTTTATTCTTTACTAGCTGCACACAACTAATTTTGCAGCTACTTACTACAAGTCAATACAATGCACTCAACTAACCTACTGATTTGTGAGATCTAAGGTTCATAGGGCAGCAACTATGAACATTACTGCAGCTAGTATACCTAATATCTTCAGCGTATCCTACAAAGGAAGCAGCAGGTTCATCCAGAAAGTCAGTACATGCCTACCAGACTACATGGCATCACACCCAACTAGACAGCAATCAACATACTGACTTATAACACTCAGCTGCAGTACAATGTTAGTTATAAGTGACTGTGAAAGAACAGTGTATATAACAATTAATCAAGAACACTGAAAAAATGCTCACACTCTGCTTAAGTCCCATGAATAATGTAACAAATGTTGCCGGATGTTTCGCTTCACAAAGAACACATCGTGATCTGAGATCATTTCTATGATTTGTAAAGTGTTGCAAGACTTGACTGTCAACTGAAAATACAGACATATGTAATTTCGAGGTTATGTTGACAACTGCCTCAACATCCTTCAAAAAATTTTGATGATGCGGATTGTATGGATACAAGAGCAACCCAAGAAGGCTTAATTGGGCAACAAGCAGAACCACCCCTCCTACGAGGCAGAGATGGACAGCAGATTTCTTCTTCATAATTTTTCAAGACTTTCCCTCAGACTTCCACCTGAAACAATCAACAAGTAAAATTATGTAACTGAAATGGCTATTTTTGGTAGAGTTTGGGGACTGAGCCCCACTACTTCATACAACTAACATATTCTCAGATTAAAACACCAATGTAACCTACATCATAACAATTCGGAATAGGCTATGCCGAACCAACTCGGCCTACCGGTACATTACCTTTCATTCAAAAACCACGCAAGGAGCATCAAGAGTTTAAACCAAGCCTTTAAACGTGACGTAACAGAAGCTCTATACCACATTGAGTGGCACCTGCTATACCAACACCATAATGCTTGGTCTTTCTTAAAAACGTTTACGGGTTCTACAATCCACCGTCCTAACTTTACTTATACTGCACCCTATACTACGACATCCAGCGCAAGCCACTATTCAACGCATGTAAACAAACAAGAGCAGTACATGACCACTGGCGTTTAAACACACGTGATAGTTCAGCACACTTCCATCACGGACATCTTACAGGCTAAGTTCATGGTCATACGGTACCTCCGCAAGCTGTAATAAAGTAACTTGCGTGCGCCTTCCATAGCTTACTTCACAGATTATCTACTATGCTTACGTCTTGTACAGCGATCAGACATACAACTTACCCATGATGCCCAGATGGCGCTAATTCAATTTGAATAAAATTGTGACATATTGCACTTGCAGCTGATTAAATTGTGGGAATGTTTCTTACTAAACGGTTCAGAATCTTCGGCCTTCTAATCTGCTATCTAAAAACATAAAGATTAAAATATTATTTAGTATGGGTGTAAGCCTTGAGTTTGTCACTTTCACGGAAAAGAACTAAGTAACGAGGAAGGATAAACAATGTTCTGAAGTGAATATTGGTACCCATGAGGGACTAAGTAACAGAAGGAAGGATAAAAATTGCTGAATGAATAGCTTCATGATTTGTACTCCTCTTAAAATCCAGGATGACGACACAGGTAGGCATGTGGCACGCATCAGATATAAGAAATAAAATGGGAGTGTGTGGACTAGAATCATCTGGCTCAGGAACAGAAAAAAAGTCAGGATCCTGTGAACACGATAATGAACCTTCAGGGTCCATAAAATGTGGAAACTTCCAAACGGGGTACAAAAGAATTAGTATCTAAAGAAGTACTTTGTTCTATGAAGTCTGTGACCAGTCAGTCTTATATTGAATCTATTGACTGACGATGTATTAACTTCACAATTACTTAGCATGACGTTAAACTTTGTATCCAAGTTACTTGTAGAGTTAACTGGTACTACTGTAACACAATGGTCTTCCTTGAGAAGTTCATAGCACAACTCATTATAAAATCACGTTTCAAAAAACCTGCATTCAAAACGTATGTTGCTGAACCCTGTGTAACCCTATATTGATTATTTATGGTAATCTGGGATGTGACTGAGGAGGAACCTGCTGCTTCTATAGTCTGCCTTGAAGTTTCTTTTGTGGCCTGAAGCTAGAGACAGAACGTTTCTGTAACCTCAAATCTTCTCTTCTGACCAGTTCATGTCTTAACAAGTCATCCCTATATCATCCATCCACTAATTAATGTTCCACTACCAAGAAAGCATAAGTCTCCAAATATTCTCTTCCTTTGGTGTATTCCAAACAAAATGGTGTCTCCCCTATACCTGCTTTTGGAAGACATAGTGAACATGACCTACCACAAACATGTAGATGAAAATCCCTGTGTTGAATGGGATGACTGTTGTTAAATGACAGCACCAGTTTCTCTCAATATGCAGATTATGTTCAATACACCCAAAGCCGTGGTCCACTGATACGAGAGTCTGTATTCTTCTGGGGTGTGGTGCCACATCACTGGGTAATTGGTGACCCACATTTAAAGATAACATGCTGGGCTCATCTTCATCCCAGAAGAATGGAGGGTCAAGACTGCTGCTGCAAAAGACTAAAACTCAAAACCACTGAAATGCTGTATGGGAATTGCCTTGATCATGATGTTATGTAGTCAGCGCTCATCAGACTAATGAGACGTACAATTTTAACTTTTACCACTTCTAAATATTGTGAGCATTTAATTAACTATAGGGAAACATAATCTGACCTTTATGCAGCCTACTGTCAGTGATGTAGTGAGTGGTATCTGAACAGATTTGTATCTGCAATAAATAAACATAAAACACAATAAGGTAGGAAGTCACAGAAAACACAACTGGAAATCATAACTAACTTCATGGAACAGATCCTATCTTGAGAAGTTAATAGTACCTCAGCTAGTCAAGGAATTCCACCAATTATAAGAAACCTGAAGGTCCATTACCACTCCTGAGCCAATATTAGCCCAGCCCACTCACCCTCTCATCCTATTTCTTTGCGATCCATTTTGATATTATCCTCCCATCTACGCCTAGGTCTCCCTAGTCATCTCTTTCCTTCAGGTTTCCAGTGAAAACCCTGTAAGCATTTCTCTTCCCCCACCCCCTAAATGACACATGCCTCCATCATCTCTTCCTCCTCGATTTGATCACCTGAATCATGTCAATGAACTGCTCATTATACAATTTTCTCCAGTCACCTGTTACGTCCTCCCTCTTAGGCACGAAATACCTTCCTCGCCATTATGTTCCCGAACACCCTCAGCCTATGTCCTTCCCTTAATATACAACACAAACTTTTAAACCCATGTAAAACAACAGACAAAATTATAGTTCTGCATACTCCTCACGAAATATTTTTGAAATGAGAAATCAATGTGGAAGTGATGGGCAAGGCATGTTATACACAAGTGACATGACAAAAATGTCTACAGTTTGGGTCTGAAAACCTGAAAGATAAAGACCACTTGGATATCCCAATATCTTGCTGGGAGGATATTAAATGGATCCTCAAGACACAATGTAGGAAGATGTGGATTGGGCTAACTCTGGTTTATGAAAAAGTCCAGAGGCAGGCTGTCATAAACACAGCAACAGAGTTTTGGGTTCCAAAAAAGGTGGAAAGTTTCTGACTAGCTTATCAGGAAAGACTCTGCTCCATGCAGTTAGCTGTTTTATCAGATATAACAAATGTATCAGTCCTTCAGTATTCTTTTCAAGCTAATCAACCCATTTAGGATGGGTGGAGGAATTTATCTGGACTTCTTTCAATCAAGATATATCAGTTTTATGTCTGGTAACATACACTGAAACAAAACAATGTTACATGTTTCACATTCATTGTTTTTTGAATTATTAAAAAGCTGAGAAGAATAGAAATGCAAACATGTAAAAATATGTAATGTCATGTTTGGTAGAGCAATATACTCTTAATGTAACATATACAATACGAATAATATACTGGTACAGTGCCTGGGGTTCAAATCACAAAATCACAGTATATTGGTATAGCATTCTTAGGTTTACATGTGGAAAAAGGAGCATACATATCACTAAGCAAAGAAATTTGGGGGCTGGGGGGTTGACCAGACTGCTTGCAACAGAAACCATACTTATGGCGCCCAGCTCTCAACACCACCTGCTTTAAAACATAAATACAGCAAAATTCCAATAATCTGACTTGCATGGGACCAGACACATGCTGACTTACTGTATATTCCAGATTATCAAACAGTACCTACACTGACCTAAGTTCTTACAGGTAATTATTAGTTACCGCTCTTATACCTGCACTGTACAACTAGTCAGAGGAGTATTCCATTTGGATATCTCCTTCATCTGCTGGTTCAGGGTCATCAGGGTCCTCTTCTGTGTTTTCTGGAGTCTTCATAGCTGAAGAAGTTGATGGAGTAGGAGACAGAGGGTCAGGAGATACAACAACGGTTGATGTACAGACACTGTTGGAGACCTTTCGAACATGTCTCTGAGATCTGTCTGTTTCACTGATGGAGCTTCTTTCTGGTAAAAAGCAAATTTCCAATAGTGGGACTACTCTCCTCAAGTGCTGGATTATCAGGCTTTCCAGATTATAAGATGTCGAGGTGTGCGCTCTTCTGGGATATTACATGGTGTTGTGTGGTAACTGTTTACCAAACAATGCCACATAATATCCCAGAAAAGCGCAGATCTCATCAACATCACTGTGGAAGCCTGAGATCAAGGTTATCAAGATGTCGGATTAGCAGAATTTTGCTGTATATGGCAAATCATGCTACGAGGAAGGTACATGTTGGGGTTTCTGTACAAAACACGGTGTAACATCTATGTAACTGTATATATTATCACTCACATACTTGTGCATATCTACAATAAGGACATGGTCACTACAACTCTGACAATACAAAATTGTAAATAAATACAAGTTTAAATACTGCAACCTGAAGTCTATGGCAAAATGTGCTGGTTACAAGGATTCATGTCAGTACCTTCTCACTGCCAAGCAAGGAAGACAGTGATACAGACTGCAACTGGTATGGAAGCCATACTTCGTGCACACTGTTTCATGCCGCCCAGTATCATTACCGCACATATTAATAGAACAAGAAGTGTACATATGACGTGATCAGTCAGTTCCTAAGGGGGAGGAGGTACACAAGCATAGTGATAATATTATGGAATGATTATATTCATATCCCCCCTGTTCCAGCTATCGCACACAAGTTTGATGATCAGTGTATATGCTCAGGAACAATATTTCAAACACAACATGTTGCACACCCAAACAAAAAAAAATAAACTCTGCTAGTAAAAATAGAATATATGCTACTTAAGAAAAACACTCACAAGTCCTGCAGTTATGAATGTGGCAACAATGCATACTTTGAATGATTCCAAATATGAATGATAGAGACAGAAGAAATTAAGAAACATGATTTTTTTTTAAAAAAAAGAGTCATTTATACATATTTACATAGTCATTCACCCATCATATATCCAAACATGGTAACCCAACTACAAACCATTATGGGCCATTTACAGCCGATATGCAATACTAAATGTTCCAAAATCACCAATGCCTTCTGGAAGGCTCCTCTAACAACCAAGGGAACAAAAAACCAAAGACAACTCTCTCTGCTTTACATTTCCAAATACTGCTGCATACTTTTTACGTAGAAAGTGATATTTTTAAATATACACATGGCAGAGAAAGTGTAACTGAATTAAATATTAATTTGTGTATTAACAACACATCCAAACTCTTTCACTCCAAATTTAATACATTATTCCTACACAGAAGGAAGAAGAAATATCTTGTCTTTGATCAAGAGGTAATGCAAATAAGATACATCAAAGTTTGTGTGCTTCAATGTCTTTTCTGAAAAGAAAAAAAAATTACTCAAGGTTTCTGATAATGGAATTTAACATTTAGGGCTACTTAGCTTTTGGACTTGTCAAATCATCTTTTGTGGACAACCAGATGATGGACAATGCTGAGTAATCCTATGTACAATATTTTGCTGCTTCTCCTCAGATTCAGTCTTTATATCAATGGCATTTTACATTCAGATGCGATCCTTCACAAACGTGAAAATAAATTACAGTACATGATCTACAGCTCAAATCTAAATTAAATAACTTACAGTCTGGGAGCTCCCACAAATACACAGAACAACAAAGAAATTAATCCTGAGGAAATATACAACTCTGAAAACAAAACTCCCCCTTCAAAATTAACATTATTAACATCAAATGAAATACACTTGTTTGCACGTGGCTTTGCAGGATGAGAATAAGGGCAGTGCAACATCATGAATCTCGGCTTGCAGGCATCCGTAACGCTGACACAGCTGACGCCTATAAACTGGGATTCAATCAAGAGTGGCTGCAACTTGAAATACATGCTACTGATGAAGCTAAACTCATTACCTCGCATATGCAAGTGCACCTGAACACTATCCATTTCACAGTTTCAACAAAACACTACAGATCACTAAATTCAAACCCTCATGAATTAATACTGGAAACAAAACATTCAACAACCTACATTACTGCATGGAATTGTGTGACAGTATGGAGGCACTGCTTCACTGACAAGCATTCAAAACATAGAATGGCTTTTGTGCATTCTGTGTATGTCACAAATCTTGTGTCAGATTTTGATACAAGACAGCTAACAAGAAATTACCATCAAATCTCAAATTCAGATGAAGACCAACACGTTACTTAAATGCAGACTTAAATTAGTTTTAATACTGATTCAATTAAACTTGGCATAAAAGAAAAACACTGCAGACAAAAGTTAAAAGATCTTGACAAAAATGTTTTCAGGTGCACAATTCCATACGATTGAGCACTTTACACACATATATGTGGGTGTGATGAAAGCAATTGCACATTTTTGTCTATGTAAAGATGACCAATTTTTACCCAATCAAAACAAAAATTTACAGGAAGAAGTTGTTATCAGATATTTCGTATGTCTGTAAGATGGAAGTACAATATTTCCATATTCCTTTGTAAAAGTGCCACTGTATTTATCAGAGCTGTAACTAGCTAATTTTGCACCTGCAGCAAGAATATAAAATTGTGCCCACCCCCCCCCCCCCCCCACTTTCATAGCAGTTATTTAGAAAAAAGGTAAATACACACATAACAATAAATAATAGTAATAATAATAATAATATTTGTTTTAGTCATGGGATAGTATGAGTAGAAGAATATTTTGTATATATTTTCAGTGCCCCTCAGCTTATGTGCCTGAGGTAAATGCCTTATATGCCTCACTCTTGTTATGGCTCTGGTATTTATTCATCAATAAATCTAATGTATCTTGCAACTTTATAATCATCCTGCACTTAGCTAAACATAAAACAAAACATATCAACGTATATACAGTCTAATGTGAATTGACAAATCTCATATTTAATTATTAGTGATAATTAAAGAAAATGAGAAATTCTTCATACAAAATCCATTCACCAATATTTTAATTACCTTTCAATAACTGAAACAAACAAAATGTAAATTTTAAACCAGGATGTAATACTGACAAACTGAAAATGTTTGTAAGGGACATCTGAAGTATAAAATGGAAGACAGCTGCAATTTAAAAAAAATTTGTGACATTACAGGCCTCTCAGTTCTGAATCAGTAAATGTGGGCTGGCAAAAGTTGGAAACATACTGAAATTTAAGATCACTCTCACCTACATGAATTTTAAAAATGTCGTTGTATTTAACCAACCTGTGGAGTCAGCAAGAACTGCCCAAATAATTAATTACGCTGATTTTACAGTTATCTTTAATGTTTGTTTCTGGAACGTTTTCATAAAAACTGTATTTTCCCAACATTATGTACTTTCACAGCTGATAGATTAGAATGTTCTTAAGATTATGGTATTCTGGCATGTAACACCGTGCAGTTTGGTAGACAGGTACCAATACTCAAGACTACCCTGCTACTTCCAGTTCAAGGGTTGAAAATGGAGGCAGCAGATTGCTAGTAATCATTGGTACCGGATGGCATGACATACCATAACGCCATAAGCCTGATTATCACAACTGTCAGAACCTAAAATCTGACACAATGATGGCAATTTCCAACGAAAAGAATAAACAAGCTCTACTTGCCTTGATGGAACAAGACAAAGATTATGATAAACTGAAGCAACAGAACTACATTTAACTGAAAAATGAATGCAATATCGTATAATTTGAACCTAAAGAAAATTTTTTTGCAATATAAAATTTGCAACAGATTTTGATGAGCAACGTCCATTTTTCATGTCATTAAATTTAATGCATTAATAGCATAAGAGTCAACAAATACACTAGCAGCCAGGTACTTGCACCTATGTTCTCAGCACCACAGGTTTTGCCCCAATATCATTCACAGTATAATTTGACAACAAACTCAAATACAATGGGATTTTATAAGCATTTTCTATTTGCCTTAGGATGTAATCATTCATTTTGTAAAGCCCAACATGCCACTGACAAGCAGCAACTTTCTGCTGGAAGTCAGCTAGCAATTTCTGACAGAGCAAAGTTCTTCACTAACGGGGCAGTTGTTCATCTGTGTTTTACACACACCAACTTGCACTGGTCTTAAACAGTTGCCACATGACATTTTGTGAGTTGACAATTTCATGCTTTATAGTTTATCGCCTCACACACGCTCCAGTTTTCTTTATAGGTGCAAAAATCTCAACAATTTCTTCATGATTTCAAACTTCCACTATACTGTAGTTGAGGTCTTTATTCTTCAGGGATGTTGCAGGGCATGGGCTGGTAGTTGGATACTGATGTTTCTGGAAAACAGATCGGTCCCAAAACATCAGTAACCAACTACCAATCTATGCTGCACAGCATCTCAGAAGAGCATAGATCTATTGTTTGAATTCCTGAAAATGACCATACTTCGGTCCACTGAAACATCTTCAAATGGAGTTCAAAGCTGTCAGATTGTTGCTAGTAAATATTATCACTACAGGTAAGTATACTTGAGAGGAAAGTGTAACAGCTTGAAGGCGATGTGGAGGTTTGCATCCATGGCACTTCTTTCTGTACCCTCAGCACAGAATTTTGTTTAGAATTCTGTGCTCACCAAATGGACTAGCTATCCATGTGCCACATCTGATGACTAGCACCATAATCAAAACTAATCAAAGGTCATCCTACGTTCAGAATATTTTTCTGTCTTCTAAAACTGATTCTTTTATCAGTAAAAGTTCATATACTCCTAAAGCTTGCAGAAAATCCTGCTTATCTGAGTAAGGGCACCTGCATTCTTGGCCACCAGAATTGTAACCGAATCCAGTTTTTATAATAAGACTCCCAAGGCATGAAATGCTCATTTCCCACGAAAATAAAGCTTTTGAGACACCAACAGGAAAGAAAATGAGCCACCGTAGTAGCTTTCAGTTATTCTTATAGCAGGAACCATTAAAATATCTGTTAACCCCGAGTCCATGGTGTGAATATTTAAAGGCCCACTGTTGCATGTGGAATAGCCTTTTATACCTACATTATGAGCATCTCGCAATCAAACAAGAGAACCACAGGGAAACTACACACTTATAGCAAACAGCTGCCACAAGCTACCTACATGGTATAGAATGGCTGCACAGGACAATAGGAAACTGTTATGGGCAACAAATATTATTGCCAAAAATGTATTACTATTATCTGTTATAAGTATTGCATGGATTTGAATCCCCAGATTACCTTCCTGTTAGCCATACATCATTTTATATTTCTCAAACTTACTTGGTTGTTGAAAATAGCTCTACTAATGGCCTTCTGTATGTTCCCACTGTTTGCCTGACTAGTGAAATGATGGAATTCATTTATGGGGTATGAGAAACCATAAGGCAGACTTCAATGGATGATAGCAATATCGATACCAAACGGTAAGGAACTACACAGTCAGTGAAACTAAGCAGGTCCCTGGTAATATCAAATTCAAAATCTCTGAGTTCCTGCAGTTTTTTGGTAAAAATAACTGTTAAATACAGCACAATCCTCAGTACTTGAACATCTCGCAAAAGCAATACTGTCTATGTAATGAAGATGTGTTATGGGACAATTACAAGATTCAGCATTATGGAGTACAAAAGAGGACAATGAAATTCCCACAGCCAGCATACGTTGTATAGAAGCTTATATTTCTTGAACTATTTTCTCATTGTTTTTCCTCACAAAAGGCCTATTCCTTGACCCAAGCTATACCAAATGCAACAGAATCCTTGTATAAGAGAATAAGACTTGCTCTGTTGCTGTTACCAGTTATTATGTACGTTCATTACAAGTCTTCTTAACAGGTAAGTTAGGCAGTAGTCATGAATACAAGTAAAAGATGACAGCAACAGAAAATATGCTTCTGTTAGTACTGCACTGTCCACCTTTGCCAATAATGAATTCTTCTAGAAAGCACAACTGCTGAATGCATACTGCTGCTTGATCAAGTTTAATATTGCAGTATAAACTTTAAAAATACCTGTCTTGACAGAACTTCTCAAGTTATTGAGTTTAGGTATTTCTGACAAAGTTTGGTTTCAGCAGTTTCCAAGGGAATGGGCTTTGATCCTGGAGCGTAACTACCACATAAAGATTTCATTCACACGATTTAAGTTTCCTGAGTTGATATGCTGAGTAGAAGGGTTACTGATTCCACACCTTTTGAAGGAATATACTGCCTTTTTCTGCGAAGGTCAAGGAGTCCTCAAAGATGTGTCATCTATCAAGGGTAAGTCAGTGTACTAACCCTTACCCTCATGTCTACATCACAGTCGGTGGGCAATGCAGTGTGCTGTAGCAGAGGGGACAATGAAGGCAAAGTTTAAGCGCATTACGGTAAAGAAATTGGGATAGGGAAATTAACTTGGACAAAAAGAAGGCAGATGAATCTCACAGGTCACAAGAAATAACTCGCCTGGGTCAAGAGCACTCGGTGACCCTTGCAGATGAAGGCAATATGTTCCTTCCAAATATCAGGAATCAATAACCCTGCTACTTGGCATAACAACCCCAAAGACCCAGATCCCCAACATCAACACTGTAGAAACCTCAAATGTCACATGTCAGTAACAATTAGCATAGTACAATGTAGTACTTGAAGTGCTGCCTGTGCAGCTGAGGATACAATGAATTTAAACAGCAATAACTTCCAACATGTCCCAAAATGTTCAAGCTGTCAGTCACTTTCTGGTCCAATCATAAATGCAGCTACTCATGAAAACTGAGTTTAGGGCACCACAATCTATTTCTAACATCACCCTTTTGTGTCCATGTATCTACTTTATGCCACACAGATTTCATTATGTATATAACTTTACAAGTACAACAACTCATTAATAACATAACCAAACAAGAATCCAAACAAATCAAATGTTACTAACAGATTTCAGCACCTCCACAAATGTCTGATTTATTGTGGCATTTCTTCATTTTGAGCATAACAATGATTACACGTAAATAGATTTTGGTGCCTCTTGTATCATATATTAAAAAAATTTTCTAAACTTAGTACACACAGGACATGTAACATGGGCAGTTACCGACTTCGTGTTTGTATTCCTATGCGCAACATATTAAATACATGATATCCAGAATATATGTGTAACATCCCAATCATTTCCTGCATGACAATTTTTTGATACTTGAAGCTTCATACAATTTGAGCATAGGACAATTATACGTAATAAAACAGTAGAGACAAAACTATGTTATACTCATAAGGCCAAAAGTGCTGATACCAACTTTACGCAAACAAAATGCACTTCTTTTTTATACATCAAAGCA
Organism: Reticulitermes speratus; assembly: GCA_021186555.1. Taxonomy (NCBI): domain Eukaryota; kingdom Metazoa; phylum Arthropoda; class Insecta; order Blattodea; family Rhinotermitidae; genus Reticulitermes; species Reticulitermes speratus. The sequence continues at coordinate 44,270,708 of JAJKFL010000014.1, read as the reverse complement.
AACTAAAGCAACATCACTACATGCTGGGAAGCAGGCACACCAAGAATTCTTCATTTGGGGAAGGGGGCCACCCTGAGGCTATATTATTTCATGTTTGGCTTTAAAAACTACGTTATAAAAATCATGTCATAAATATAACTGTAACATAACACTGTCTGCAACTGCATTCATATACATACAAATATAACTACATGTTCCGTGACTCGCTCACATTTAAATCACAGTGTCTAACTTCCTGGTTTTTTTAAGTTCATCTAAGACTTCTTAAGTTTCTTGTTTTATTTTTCAAAATTCCAATGCACTAGTAATCAGCCAATATCAGTGGCTGATTTCAGCAGAAGGATAAATCACATAAAAGTTTGATATCATTGTGTCCACAAAATCAATGTTTTTTTTTTTTTTTTTTTTTCAAATTTTGATTTGGGAGGAGATGGGTTACAGCCTGGAAGACCCCCCCCCCCCCCACCTTCCCACTCTGGGCACATGCCTGCAAATTCCTACAAATGGCTTGTCCTTCAACAGACTGTACTGTGTGATGTACAGCATCTATTCCTTTCATTATCAGAGTCTAGTATAGTGCACAATTTTAAGTCAATGGACAGTAAAACACATACAAACCAAGGGGTGCAAACTACATATTATTTTATCAAGTTGGCAGTGGTAAATGAGAAAGCTTAGAATTTGTACAGTATGATGTGCTGAACAGTAACGAACCAACACAACCAAATGTTAAAACATGGAGCACAGGTTTGGCTTCAAAGAAACAATTTATTATTCTGAAGCTCCATTGCATCAACAGAATATTTTGCATATTTTGCCTTATGATAAATACATGAACACGTGAATTAAAATAAATATCCCTGCTGCCAATACACGATCTGAAGATTTAAAGTTTTGGAAGTAAAGAAATGCACTAAAATCTTCCTGGGGCAGACAGCTGCACTGATATTCAGCTAGAAACCAAGGTTTCAGAGACTTCCTGTTTCCATCATCACAGCTCACTAAGAGATATGTACAATATATAACGTTCCCCAGGTGATAAATATTAAATAAGAATTCATTACAGTTTTAAAGTAACGCATTTATTCCACTGAAGTATCATTATTTTTCAACACAGTCCCAAAGCACATGGATGCATTTTTTCCCCCATCTTGGCACAATTTTAAAAATTCTGTCATGGTAGAAATGGTGCTCTTACATTTACAACCATTCACAAACAACCATTTATGCTTCCTCATTATTACGGAATTTGCGACCTGCTACATGTAGCTTCAGCACCCCAGACAAACAACACGTCACAAGGTGTGATCCTTCAGAACGACAACCTCACACAATACATCTTAGATATGAGAGTGGTTGCAGTAATTTCACTGCAAACTTCTGGAACATCTACCATACTGTTTGGGCTGCTGAAGTAACACATGGGAGGCTGCTGATTACACAATAATGAGGAAGTGGAAATGGCTGTTTGTGAAAGACTATGAAAGCAGGAACATAATATCAGTATTTTTAAACTGGTGCCAAGATGGGACAAATTCATCAATGCACTTGTGTATTATGTTGAAAAATAATCATACTGCAATGTAATCAATCAGCTACAATGAATGTTGTAATAGTTTCTGATTTAAGTTGTATGTTCCAGACAACCTTACTTATCAAACATCCTTCATATCAGCAACTTACAGTCATGCTTTGATCTTAGACATAGACAATGCATGTCTCTAAAATACTGGATTTTAGTTCTACCATGACACAGCTGATAGCCCAAGAACAATTCAGTGGACATAGTCTCAACTTGACAGAAATATACAGCTGTCACATTCATTGACTGCAAAGGTAAAATTCTGGTGTTTGCTGTTGTCATTAATTTAATGTTACTGCATAAAATGCCAAGATTAATTTAGCGGTGGTAATGACAAATGATAAAACCTGTGCAACTAGTCACATCCAGAGTAGGAACAGAACTTGCTGGATAATCCTATGCATAGGAGATATAAACTGACATCTTCAGAAGTGAGGATCTCACAGTGGTGAATATTAGGATCACAATTAATACGTTAACCAACTTATGCACTTCATAAAATACATTCAGAAGTATCAAACTCTTACGTGTTCTGGCACCGAGGTGCCATCATCATGGAGTTATTCTGACAAAGGAGTATAAGCTTTGTACTCCTTTGTTCTGAATAACTACCTCAAGATGGCAACCCAGTGCCAAAACATGTAGCGGTTTTATACTTCTGAATGTATTTTATTAACTGCATAAGTTGGTTAACGTATTAATTATACGGATATGCGCGGTGTGAATAACATAAAAATTAGGATTACAATTTTGTCGGATATAATGGTCTCATCTTCAGAGCAGAACAGTGATGAAGACAGGAGCAGCAAGTTCCTCTAAAATGCTCAAAAACAACAAATCCCAGAACACAAAAAAATTTTATCTCACATCTTCTCTTGTCCTGTTTTTGAAGCCTTCAGCTTCTTCTACTCCCAAGAAATCCTTATGCTTTTGCAAGGTAAAGTGCCCTAAGACTCAGAAACCAAAGTGCCAACTTAATGAAAATAATAACAGGAAAGAACGACATTCATGCACCCATTCACACTCCACAACTGCTGATGAGGTAGAATACTTCAGCTGTTGGCCATAATGCACACACTGTATTGCTTCTCAATTAGGAAGTTGTTCATCAAAATTGCAAATTGCATCAAATTCACAATTTTGAATACTCAACATGATGTACATAGATCTGTCCAAATGAATTTTAAACCACATTTGAGCTTAGGAAAACACTTCAACTGTGCACCAATGTTAAAAACTAGGAACTCCTTGATAAAATAAACACTATGTCAGTATCAACATGGATATTGCAATTCGGTGACTTCCGCAACCATCGGCAACATGGCTCACTGCAAACAATGTATTGACCACTGTCATCAAGCTGCACTGAATTTCACAGAAAAATTTAACGGCTTCACTGTACACTAACCAGTTATGATGCAGCTTCAAGGAACCTGTGACATGTTAGGTTCTCATTACAGCAACTATGACGGTTAACATCTTCTGGTAAGTGACACCTTGCAGTTGTCTGAAGATGATCTAACATTTCGGATGGGCCTGCTGCCTCATTCTTCACAGTAAATGCAGACAGAAGTGGAAGCTTCAGGTTTGTCTGAAATTTTACTAACCTACCGATCTGCAAGGCATCACATCACATGCTATTGTGGGAGATCAATTATACAAAAAGTTAAATTTTGAAATTTTGATTTGCTTTTCACAGCAGTATGGTTACAGATTCTGTTCTTCTGGGATATGTTACTGCATTGCTGGGTAATCAGGTTCTAACATGAAGGAATGTAGTGCTTTCACCTTCAAGAACCTCTTTACCTTAACTTGTAATGAACACATGGGAAAAGGCTGTCCCATTAAACATAGTATATCCTGAAAGCGTAAACATTTCCATATCAGAAACCTAATATTTAAAATTCCTTATGTTTTGGGTTAAGAAGAAGGCATTATCTCTCAGCAGAACATCAGGAACCAATTACCAAGCAACACAGCATCATATCCCAGAGGAATGGAATCCTCTAATTAACATTTCAGAACAAGACTTCTGATGTTCATAAACTAATAATATACAGAAAACTTCTTTGAAAGTATTTAAAACCTTTTATAAAAATTAATTATAGTAATTAATTAAATGTATTAGGAAAGGTAAAAATTTATCTTGGGCTGGAAAATAGTGATTAGGCATCCAACCTACACAGGGAAAGACAAGCAGAAGGAACCAGGCAATTACACAGAAATTTCCTTTTTATGGATATGAGGCAACATATTTTCTGAAATCTGGGCTGGTAGACTATGAGAGACTGGTTAATTAATAGTAAGGTCTCACCAATGACTGTAAGGGCAAAAGAGCCACAAACAACAATTAAGTAACAGAAAAACAGAGAAATATTTAAAGAGTCAAAACGTGGTGGTTATATTGGTGTTTTTGCAGGTTCTGAAATATCTTTTGACTCAGTACATGAGAACACTTTGTGGTTTAAAATGGCACAAAGGGGAATAATTTATAATATAGTAAACCGTACCAAGGAAATGTACTGTTCTGCTGAGCACTAGGTCTTGGTATCATGTCAGAGGATGAATTAACTCTCAAAATAACAGGAAAATCCCAAATTAATCCACAAAGAATCATAACATAATGTTAAAGTTGATGTGTGATGTGCTAAGAGTGCCATGAAGATTATTGGGTCCTTTTTCTTTTCTGAAACCACAAATTCACACCAACATATCACATATATTCTGACACAATTTTTTGAAAACCCCTCTGATTACAAGAGAATCTATGAACTTTTTTCAGCAACACAGTGCAACAGCTGACACTGCAAAAAGAGATCTATACATTAAGGTGCCCATTCTTCTGTGATATTACATTGCATCACTGGGTAATTAGGTCCTAACATTTCAACAGAATGTATATCCAGAAGAACAGACACCTCAGCTACACTGCTGCCAAAATGAAAAAAACTCAGTCCTCTTGGTGGCAAAATAATAGGCAGTTGTTTGTGACCTTGGTTGCCAGATCTGACTGATGCAATTTTTACTTGTGGGGCATATTACGGGATAAAGTGTGCAGTAAAAATACTTGCACCAAAGACAATGTGAAAGAAAGTATTCAGGATGCAGTGTCTTCAATTTCACCAGCAGAACCCTGACATACAATGTGCAATGCATACGTTACATGTGACACATTTCTGTGAGTGGAACAAAACCATTTTTATCACCTTCTTTAAACATTAACTGCAATACATTAAACTAAACAGCATAGACCCTGACTCAACAGCAAATCAGAACAGGGGCAGGAGGTGACCAAAACACTCATCAGGTAAATAACGACCCTGTACCACGAAGAAAGAGAATTGCATGGCCTTCACACTGACATCCATAAAAATGGAAACTTCTATGGGTAAAATCATAAGTCTACCCTAACTCACTGACTGACAGTGGAACTTCAGTGTTCAACTGTGACAATCCTAGCCTACACAAAGGAAAGAACTGTGTCAGCTTTATAATGAATACTGGAGAGTTTCTAAATCCAAATTATACAAACATGACTAACATAGCACAATCAGTAAACATCAAAAGTTATGTCAATGAAATTGTAAAAGACAGCTTGATGAAAATGATCTCATGGTTGTCTAATTTGTTGCTTATTTCAATCTAGCCATGAGCTCTAAAGCAGTTCCTAGTAATGGTATGGTGCCACACACAATGTCACACTACACTTCATATCTCTAGCCCAGTTTCTTATCTACTGTTGCATTCACTGTTTGTCAAAAGACATACTTAACATTCAGAAGGTAGCAACACTTGTCACCTTCACTTTGTCTCATAAATAAATACTGCAGGTCAATCTTTTTATGGCATTTAAAAATATATACGGCAAAATAAAGACAAATTCGTATTGACAAGAACACAAAAATCATGTTGGCTTTGTGACAGTCATGAGATTAGGAGACTAACAGGCTTCCTTACTGATAGAGGTAGTTATGGAATTCATACTTTTGCAATGTATGACGTTCTATACCACATGTGCTTATGACACTATTAAGAACTGCATACTATTATTTTGTACTCGTTGCTATAGAGAATAATATACATAATAGGAAGCATTGGCTCATCCGAGACCGGTACCACATCCCGGTCCTGTAAGCACAGCATCTTTTGGTATAAATGTGTTGTCATATAAAAAAGTTTCATTCTTAATATACAAACAACAATCTTTGGTTGAAAACACAGTATCACATACAAACACGCAGACACATGGTATTATGTACAAAATGATCACTGTTCTCATAGTTTCTTACAATGCTTTCATCTCGCAGAACTTCGACACTAACTCTTTTGACAGTACAACGATTCCATTAGGAGGACATGAGATCTTGGGATGGTTACATACCTATGTCGCCACATACATTAAAATTTGTTTATACATACTGCACAAAAACATAATCTAGACAGCATGGCATTGCACAAGTTTAACCTAACTTAGGGAGGTTCAGACAGTGGTGTCAGAAGCCTGCAGCTGCTTGTCTAGCAGAAACTGAATTACAGTCTCAAAAACTCTCTTGCTGTATAAATAATCTCTGTGGTAATATATCAGTCTAAATTCTGGCCAACCCAGTGACAGGAAGCAAACCACATTTGTAATAACTAACTTGCTCCCCTCAAATATTATTATCAGCCAAATCTCTCCTTAACCAGAAACATAAGTTTCTTCTTCCCCTTATATGCCACTTTCATGTTCTCCACAAGCTGTGTGAACTGTGCATGACCATCATGGGCAAGGATAAACGTGTCACGTGCTTTACCAAGAAAGTCGATGAAGTCACCATAATGTCGAGGAGAGATGTGGGTGAGACGTGAATGGGTTGTGTTAACATATGCTGCTACTGCAGCTTCCAGGAGTGGCCTCAAAGGCGGACGATCATACGACAGAGGTTTTACACCTCCCCCGCACCCTCCACGGCTGCTGCTGCGGTGATGATGGTGATGGTGGTGGTGTTTCCCTCCTTCTGCAGTGCTGCTAGCACCAGGAGTGTGGGGGCATGAGATGCCTGGGGCAGTCATGGAACAGCGTCTCAGGATGTCAGACAGAACAGTTGCACACTGCACATTTTTCACCAAAAGTGGGATCATGTTGGTGAGCTCTGTCTTGCCCAGGGAGTGGCTCAGAGCACAGGCCCAGTGGATATCATTGATTGCGGGATGAGTGTCCTGCAACACAACACGGCTTCGTCTGAATACACAAGAATTTCACATACAAAGGCACAAATTAAACTGGTAAGGGTTCTTGAAAATGTCTCTGGAACAAATTCATGCCATGCATATCACCACAGAGTTATAAGGTTTTATTATCCTGTAGTCTAATAGTCCACAGATTAAAATTCCTAACATTATAACCTTTCACAGTGGTTTTACATGACAGCAGTGAAATATAAGCTCTTGCTGTCAGGTACCAACATAAATCAAGTCTGTTTCAGAAAATCTTTGGTGCCTACAAGGGCTTCAGGGCAAAGAAAGAAAAAAAAAAACCCTAATTTGACCACAGTCCTTTCAACCAATGTGATGTAGTAATTTCTGACTTACAATCCTGTTTATAACTTCCAATAAACACAAACTAGATGTTAGCATTTAACACAGTTCAAAAGCAGATGCATACACATACTGCTGGCAAAAGTTGCAACTCACACAAACAGATGGTGTCTTTCATACTAACACTATATAAATTGCTGATGGAGATATGAGGACAAAAGGAGACATTAGTTTACAACAGAAGGGAGAAATTTACGTAATGAGAAGCTTATGATGTACATATAATCTTTACCAATATTATAAAAGAATTTAATTAAGAATGAAAACTGGCATATACTGTTGAATACATGCAGAAATGAGAAATACCGACCAAATTATCACTGAAAAGTTTGAAGGGAATAGATTTGGAATATCTACAAATAGATGAGAGGATAATATTAAAATGGACTGGAATAGGTATAAAAGATGGAATTGAGTGGACCTCACTCAAGGTACCATCTAGTGGGAGACTTCTGTGAACAGAGACATCAGACGACTTCTGTTTTAAAAGCAAGGATTACCTGAATGTGCAGAGTACCAATCAACTGCACAACAGACGTGCGTGTCACGTTCAAGTGGCACAGTCACTTACAACTGTTGCTATACACATAGGCTCCATGGTATTTTAATATCAACAGAATCTTGTAACCACTTCAGACCTTCTGCCCCATCTCGTTCTTGAGATCTGTGATTGATGTAGTGAAGGGCACAAGCAGGAACTACCTGTGTTGTTTGATGCTGTAATAGGCGGTGGGATTTTGTAGGATAAGTTACTGTTTGATCCAGCTTTTTCCAGTGATAAAAGTTAGTACCAGTCAGCTAAATTTCAGGCTGGTGTTCAAAGACAGGTGGAACGACTGGGGTGCCATCAGCAGAGAAACCAAGTTGCCCAAATAACAAGTACAAATGTGAGAACTGTGTGTTCAGCCCTTTGTGATATTTGTGGCTCCACTGCTGAGAGCAATTCTACATTGAAAATAAATTTTTGCCATACATTTAATTGCATGCCTCTTGGTAACACACGTCCAATTAGTAACATGAATGCTATATGGCACATCCAAGCAGAAATCACGTCCAGGATATGAACTGGGACTTGACCTCACAGCCCAGGCGCAACTGAAACACTGCTCTCTGGTCAAACTAGCCCTGTACAACAGTTAACAGTGAATATCTACCTGATTGTAAGCCAGATGCACATTCTTCATGGCCAGCATTGCCAGCTTGTACGCTCTCGTAGGATAACCCCTGTGCTCCATGTATCGTGCAATAGTGAAACAGCTGTGAGGAGGTCATGATATGCGATGCAGCATCGATGACGATCTGATACGCTGTCTCAAAGGCCAGTGCTTCGTTCTCACACAGGGTCAGAGCATTCAAGGCACAGTTTGGGGGATCCTGAAATAAAGACATAGCCTTGAGATGTCACTACAAGATTTTCAAGCCTGTCAAGCCGCCAACATACAACCAGCCAGGTCAATATTACTGATTATTCTGCATAACAGCAGCCAGATTATATGTATTCATATCACAGTGATTGCTGCAACAATCTCAAACCTTGCATGAGAACAAAGGTCAGTAGAAAGTACCTACAGCTTAATGTGGGCTGTGACATACAAGTGGGAGGTTTAAAACCTGGTATTCTTCACTTCTCATTTCAGTCTGAGAGCAGAACAATCAACAGACAGATCTCACCAGGAAATGAACTGAAAGTGAATAAGAATCTCATGTTTTGCCAACAAGACTAGCAGGCCCCCTTTTAAAAATAAATACATTTTAGGACATGTAATCTGTGGCCTTGTGGGTAATTACACGGCGTCGTGTGGTAATTATTTACCGACGTTTCGGGACAACGTGTCGGTCCCATCTTCACGGGTCAAGATCCCAAGAAGGAAAGAAAGCCAATGACAAGGAAACTTGGCAGCATAGCAGGGTAGGGCTTTCTTTCCTTCTTGCAATCTTGACCCGTGAAGATGGGACCGACACGTTGTCCCGAAACGTCGGTAAATAATTACCACACGACACCGTGTAATTACCCAGAAGGCCACAGATTACATCAACGTCGCGGAAGCCTGAAATCAAGGTTATTTTAGGGCATGTCCACTGTCTTACACTTAAGGAAAACACCCTTTTCCTGGTTAGTTGTGTAAGTTGCAAAAACTTCCAAGGATACACTGAAATATTTCAGTGTCATATCAGAGCATTTAAAATCGCCATTCCCATGTGGTGAAGAGTAAGAGGCACTGATTTCACTCACACTTGAGAAGGTCTCAAAGCCATCATGTTATTAAAAGAACTGGAGTAGTCTCTAATGGCAAAACAATCTGATGTTCATAACAAATTTTTGTACTGGCTTTGAATCCAAGCAGGGACAAGAGATTTTTCAGTTCTCCAAACTGTCCAGACCCACTGCGCAGCCCACTGAGCCTCATATTCAGTAGATACAGGGGTTCTTTGTCCTGTGGCAGAGCAGCCACGGCATGAAGTTGACCACTCCCCTCAATCTAGTGCTGAGGTTAAGAATGATCAGAGCTATACCTCTACTCCCCTATACACCTTCATGGCATGCACAGAACAACTTTATCTTTACCATTAATTGGTTAAAGATAGATACACAGAAGCAACATAAATCTCAGCTTGTTGTAGTTATGTGGCACTCACTTTGGTGGCACACTGAAGAGCCAGGTTCCTGGCACAGCCAGACAATTCCTCCTGTTGAGCAAACGTCAGGTTCAGCCTCATTATGGTGCTGTGGGACATGATGGTTGTTGCTACAGGACCTGCACATGGACAACAAAGTGTTAGACATGGTGCGACATGCCACTCTTACATGACAAGATGGCAAGTTCTGACCTGTACCTGTTGCTTCAGTTGGTGTGAACAGTTGGTACCAGTTCTGCATGATGGACACCAGAGCCTCCACTCCAACCTCAGTGGCACAAGTCACTAGCCAGCGAACCATTTCCCGTCGTCGCCAGTTCAGTGACGACAATGTCATACGCATTACCTGAAGGAACCAAAACCACATGGACGCTGGATAGTACAGAAGAATCTTCACATCCAACTGCTTTTTTGATACTATACTCATTCATTCATTTTATTTTATTTCACATTCAGTAAATCCAAAAGGGTTAGAGAACCCGCCAGATACAGAACAAGTCAAGTATCAGATTAAAATTATATACAAAGTAATAACAAGTAAAAATAGAATTAACAAATTACGTAAAGTATGGGTTTCACTGCACCACTTTTAACAAAATTCAAGCCTGCTTGACAACAGTCTGTAAAGAATACTGAATTTCATTAAAGTTCATGAAATTGTTTAGTTGCAGATACTAGGTTACAGATGGACAAGTGTGATCACTGCAGAGGGCATTCTATTCTTACTTCATAAAGAACGCCTAAAAATATAAAAAAAACTGTGGCAGAGAACATTAAGTATAACACAAACATGTGTACATACCGTATATTCTCGAATCTAATCCGCACCCTTTTTTACAGTTTTAGAGGGCTAAAAAATCAGATGCGGATTAGATTCGCGTGCGGATTAGAATCGCGGTCTAGAGCTGGATTTTGGAAAAATGATTGAGCTGCTGTACGTGCCGTAAGAACAATACAATACAATAATCTATTATTTTATTATTTATTATTATAATTTATTATTCATCAGACTCGCCGTCATCACTCATAACTGAATCGTTATCCGTGCTCTCCACCCAGTCACTATCATCTTTATCTTCAACATCGTCCTCCCATACAATGTCATCGCTGCCTTGTGTTTCCGCCATAGTCGAACGTTGCTTTCATCAACTCCAAAAATTGCAGCGGCTTTGCGGTTTCCATTCTCCTCTGCGCACCGAATAACTTCACGTTTGAACTTTGCCGTATATGAGAGTCGTTTAATTTCAGGCGTCCCTCTTCCATAACTACGGTACACGACAAATTGGAACAAGCACCTCCCACGTTTCAACAACTAAGGCTCAGCTGGCTTCAGACGAGATTGCGCACGTCTGTTGAGAAAGGCCCCGCCTCTATCGGTATGACTCATTGGCCACAGGCGTAGCGTCTGATTTTAACACATTGGTAACATCCAATATTATTCAATCAGTCGCCCCGTGGGCAAGGGGTGGTTGAAGGAAAGGTGCGGATTAGAATCGCGAACTAACTATTTTTCGTTTAAGAAATTGCCAAAACCTGAGCGCGGATTAGATTCGGATGCAGATTAGATTCGAGAATATACGGTATTCATTAAAGGGTTAATGACAGGCTACTAGGCAAATGTTAGGTGGGTGTCAACCAGGCTTACGTGAGACAGTGTTCATTTGTTTCTGTTGCCAAGTCTCAGAATGCTCACAGCTCAATTTCCATACCTCCTTACTCATTTACAACATACAGCTGTGGCAAGGAATTCAATCTGTTAGAGCACAACACATCCACTGTACCTGCAGCCCCAACTCAAACGCCACGCTGAGGAGGGTCGGGTGTCGTGGGCCATTCTCTGGTGTAGCAAATCGAAAGGCATCCTGGGCCAATTTGAAAAGATGTGAAGAACTGTGGATATGTCGCTGAGAAGACTCTAACACTGTCCGCAACCTCAGTACCTCTCCTGTAACAGTGCAGTAACATGTATTTGTATATGCCAGGTCTGTGTCCCTCGTTGGTCTTGATATTCATTTACATCACAAAAAAAACTGTTGGAAATGACAACGGTAGTACACAATACATGTATTACACCACATAGAACCACAAATGTTTGTTTCTGTGTATTTAAACAAGTACCAAAAAGACTTGTATTTAAATCCATAGACGTCAAACCTAATGACGTTTTTTGTAATATATAAATGTTCTGATTAATGGGTAGAAGAGGTATGGAATCTTTTATCTAGCATTCCAGTACCAGAATGCTCCAAAAATTGGCTATGTTCCAGAACAAATAAATTTAAAACTAGCACCGACTAATTCCGGGGCCAGCACCTTATTATCACATTGTTGTGATGGTATATTCTCAGACAACACTGTGCAACTGATGTTAACGAATCCAGCATACCTTCACCTTTAAGGCAGAACAGTTATTTCTTTGCAATTTTTAAATATCTTTCAACATACTTTTTGGCATGGCACTCCAAATTACAGAACAACCCCCTTTACCTAGAAAACTCAAAGTTACAAGCATTCTGGATAAAAAAATGCCACATATATATATATAAAAAAGGTATTAAATTTACTGTAAGTTTAACGTGAAATAAAATCCACTTCACAACTTTTACTCTAAACCACTCAAAATGTAATGTAATCCAAAAGCATTCAGTAGCTTTGGAAATGCAACAAAATAATTAACGTTTTGGCTCTGGTCTTCTTGTCTGTGATTCTGTGCAGTCTGTTAGGCAGATACCGACATTTCAGATTGACACTGATAATCATATACCAGGCTACAGGGCAGTAACATCATGTCTTAACCCCTCAGTACCGAAAGTCAACAACAGTTAATGCACAGTGTGATTCTGAGAAAGTCGAACATCAACTGAAGTTATCACCAAGAACATGCAAAGTAACGGGCAGGCGGCAATTTAAATTACAGGTCTTTTGCAGGGTATACCAGACAGTTAATTTGGGCGCCAAAGTGTTAATATCCATTGCCATGAGAACCTGAAGTCTTATGCAAAAATGATCTCTCCAGTAACTGTTCATTTCATACACATGATACAAATACACATTGTTCCCTACATGGAGCTACTGCATTTATCAAAATAGATGATAAAAATTTTTCTTAACTTACTATCTAACAAAAATGGGGGTCACATTAAAATCACAGACAAGTTAAACATGTTCTGCATACATACTGTCCTGAACACTGAAGGGGGGGTCATCTGATATGCAGAGTTGTCTTATATTTGGGTAACTGCAGTAATATTGTATATCTCACCCGTACCCTTTGCGGCACTAAGCATGGTCGATGCAAGAGTGCACTGCTGTGTCTCGATGTGACCCAGTGTAAACCAACGTGGATAGCGACTAAGAACTAGGGAGGAGACGTTTCCATTGACTGGATCATCGGCATCTTCATGCTCTTCTAGGATAGGTAACCTAGAAGTAAACCATCAACATCAACACTAGGCTGGGCACAATAAGACGCCACTCCTACACAAAACGTTTACACCGTTTAGCCTGTAATGTTATGGTGTAATTGCTGTACCCACACCATTATGGAAGTAACCATTAAAAACATACATGTGTATCTCCCAAATTAATTTCCTGAAAGTGTTAAACCTTCAAGATTCAAGTCTAGTGGGATGCAACATGACAGGAGAGCGGTTCCCAATGTTCCGAGGAAAAGTAGTGCCTTCATACTCAGCCGCTATGGTCCTTCAAAATGTCAGAAACTACTCACTCAATAACACAGCGTCACATCCCAGAAGACATAAATCTTCAGCAAGGCCACTATAAAAACCTCAAACCTCATATACTAAAACTTTATACACTTCCACCTATAACAAACATGACAAAGGTCGTCAGATTTCTCTGTTGCCTTTGCATGCCATCTGTATAAGAATTTATAAACTGCTGCATCTAGCTGTGGGAACACAATGCTAACATCACCTGACTCTGGCTATTAACGTCCAGTTGTGGCCAAAAGTAAACAATTTTAGACGGTAAACAGTAAATGATACTGTGGTACTGTGACATTTGTAAACCATGATGTTAGTACCTTCTGAAGTAAGCATCATACAAGACTTACCGCATGGCTCGTAGCCCAACTTCATATGCCAGATCTGGGTAATAGTTGAGCAGTGAAAGGAACAGAAACCTGGCAAATGTGTGCATTGGAATGCTCTCGGGATGAATCCCCAACCCCAAGCCACTGGAGGGTCCCCCCTCCAACAGCACGATGGCTTGGCGCCTCAGTACTGCAACCAGACTGTTGTCCAGTTCAATCTCCTGCAGCTTTGCTATCAGACGGTCCTCCTGTTTGCATGACTTTTCCTGAGGACACAGAAACATTGTTCACAAGGAGCTGCCTTCATCCAGCCAATCAATACAAAGGACAGAAGTAGATTTTCGCATGCCAGTTACAGTGGCCATGCTGTAGGTGTGTACTGTCTTTGGGCACTCAAAAAATGGGTTCATGTTTTGTATCCCACTGAGGAGACTGAAATATGTCTATATTACTTCTATGTTTTGTGTTGTCCTGTGTAGGTGGAAATCTTGCGAACCAATTGTCTTCTGGACTTTGTCCATCGTCTGGATAAAATATAAAAATATAAAATGACGACGTTTCGGAAGCTGGTTCTTCTTCCGTCTTCAGGTGAAGGGAGGGGAGACACCTACTCAGATGGGTCCCTTAGACCGAGCTAATCTCAATCACTGGACCTGAAGACGGAAGAAGAATCAGTTTCCGAAACGTCGTCATTTTATATTTTTATATTTTACCGGACGATGGACAAAGTCCAGAAGACAATTAGTTCTCAATGTTATACACCGTCGTCACAACCTTTTAGAATCCATTAGAAATCTTGCAATGAGTCGATCCCTCAGTCAGGAAGTCCTACCAACTGTCTGTGAGTTTTTCAAAAGTAACAACTGAATTGCTAAAAGTCAAAAGATTGTATACAATGTGTAATTTTATAAAAAAGTATAATGACAAAATTTTAAAAAAATCACAATCTACCAAGACGTCTTGTATTATTTCTCACTTTTACCATGTATCATTGTTTTGTAAAGGGTGAGATCTTGCTCCTACTTGCAGTTGTAAATATTCACTAAAGTTCTTAAATTTAAGGCCTGATTGATGGCTTAATAAATAAGCCAAAACATGTAGCCTAATGAACCTGTATTGTAAAGTTGTGTATAACAACATACTGAATATACAAGTAACAGATAACAGAATGATGATGTGTCATCTTAAAATTAACTGGTTATTGTATGGAATAACTAGTTAAAGCGTGGAACTGTTCCTCATTGTAAGCTCTAATTGGTGTTGCATTATTCTAACTTTTACTGAAGTTGGCCTTTTATTCTATGAAGTAACTAGTTCTTGTATGAAAGAACTTGTTAAAGTGCTGAATGGTTTCTTGTTCCATGCTCTAACTGGGGTTGGATTGTTACTACACGAAATGCACAGTTCAAGTGTCAAATGTTTCTTCATTTCATGTTTACTCTGCAGTCAGTTTATTATATCAAATAAGTTGTTAAAAGTGTAGCATGAATCCTCATTCCGGGCCTCAATAGGATCCAGAATGTTACTGTATGCAATAGCTAGCTGAAGTGTTGAACGGTCTCTCATTCTACGATTTAACTGCAGTGCTTTCATTATTTTATGGAACAACTAGTGGAAGTGTTAACTAGTCCTTGATTATACACTTTACCGGCCCATTTTAATTACTGTAGAAAATAACTGGGTAGTTCATGAAATAATGGATCTCACAATTCTGCGGTAACATATAATTTTTTTGGGGGACACTCTGTATTTGCATAATTTTATCCTTGTTTTCTGTAAAGAAAGCACTCACATTAAGCCCCATAACTGTCACAAATGGCAAAACTTAGTATACAAACATATTAATTAATTATGATATTCAAAACACCTTAAGTACTTTAGAGTGTTTTATGCCCCTCATTTTATTCTGTTACAAATTACAGACCTTTCTGTCATAGATTAAATATACCATAAAGAGCCGAGTTTTGAGAAATATATGACAGCAACACATGAGTATATGTAGGTTTCTTTTTGGGAGGGGCCCCACAGCAGATACTATGGATGCACTGCAGCATTGAGGCTTATTGTGTAACCCTGTAATGAAGATGAATTTTTTTCTATTTTTCCGTGTAATGGAGCACCAGTGGAATGAATCTGACAGAGGAAAACTGAAGTACTCGGGGAAAAACCTGTCCCAGTGCCACTTTGTCCACCACAAATCCCACATGCACCGACCCGGGATCGAACCCGGGCCTCCGCAGTGAGAGGCCGGCGACTAACCACCTGAGCCATGGCACGGCCTGTGTTCTTGTGTTATGTAGACATGAAAACAGGAATCTTCTGAAAGCATAAAAAATGTAGATGTTGGATTTATGACTACAAGGGGCACAAAGTTAAAAAAAAGGCCTACAAAAGACAGCAGAAAAGAGAAAACACAGGGATGAGCAGCATGCTTATGGGAAGCTGGAGAATAATGTCATCAATGGATGATGATGCTTACGTACCTGTGCATAAAGACCTGCAGGCATGATTCGCTGTTGACCCAGTCCAATGAGAGCCACCTCAACAGCCAGCGTTAAGTAAGTCTCTGAGCGATCACGTGACCCAATTACTGGCACATGATGATATCGAGGAGGGACACTGACACTTGTGTCTTCCACACCCACTGGATCTGGAAATCAAGCCACAGGAGTATGTGCAACGAAGTACCTGAGACAAATTAAGCTCCTGATATTGGTGAATATTCCATTTACTGTCTTTTTAAATGTGATACTGAGCAGTCTGGTAGACAAGTACTGCACACATGTGTGACACTGGTGGCCAAATGGGGGACAAGGAAGACAGCGCCTTGAAAAGAAGTAGGTTGCGCTGTGTGTACGGTAGGAAACACTGCTCTGCACTGATCATTTGACTGCTTACAGCATTGCATACACTTCGGAAAATAGATCAGAAGTATCTGGAAAGTTTTGAAATGTGGTGCTGGAGAAGAATCAAGAAGATCAGTTGGACCGATCGTGTGAGAAATGAAGAAGTATTACATAGAGTCAAGGAGGAGAAGAATATCGTACATACAATAAAAAGAAGAAAGGCTAACTGGATTGGTCACATCTTGCATAGAAACTGCCTTCTGAAACATGTGATTGAAGGAAAGTTAGAAGGAAGGATAGAAATGATGGGAAGACGTGGGAGAAGATGTAAGCAGCTACTGGATGACCTTAACGAAAAGAGAAGATACTGGAAATTGAAAGAGGAAGCACTAGATCACACTTAATGGAGAACTAGCTTTGGAAGAGACTACGGACCTGTCGTAAAACAGACTGCAGAATGAATTATTATTATTATTATTATTACTACTTCTATTACTACTACTACTACTACCACCGCCACCACCACCACCAATAAATATACCCCCTACCAATGTAAAGACTCAAATACCTCAGCATTATATTTAAACTAGCCTTGCTGAAGACAGCCACATATAGGAGTCAGAAAGTAAAGTGTAGTTGTGATTCATAACATGTCCTTTTTTGGTTACATTATCAGTTGTGTCTGTGGTACATGGTAAAGAATGCATTACAAAAATGTACTCTACCAGTGTTTCCTTGAACTGCCAGACAGCCCAAATAGCAAATCTCAAAACAAATTGAGTCATCAGTGCCAATGTCCTTAAGAAACCTTCTGCTTCCATCTTCAGGACTGAAGCAGCAAGAGGGAAGAAAAATTTGCATGTTCTGTTCCCTCCCCTCAGTTCCTATACCCCAAATTTTTGTTTTATGTTTCTACCGCCTTTCCCTTTATTTCAAGGAGCAGGTCTTTCACAGTTGTCCACCGCCTATCCCCTTTCAAGACCACACATTCACAATGTACCACTCACAGTACTGTCCCAGTAGTCACTTCCTTATAATACATATTGTCTTTTTCTACTCAGTGTGCATCTTCTACCCTGATGATGGAGGCAGCAGGTTCCTCTGAAACATTGTTACCTAACCACCAGACCACACAGCATCACATACCAGAAGACTAAATGTCAGATCAGTCAGTACTTACACTCTATGTAAATGATGAAGTGTCACAGTAATACTAACAATCACCACCATCATAATTGCCTGCCAATAGAGCTTGATCAGTCAAGTTCACATCTTCACAATCCATTTTACATTTACATTCCTATCAAACTTAAATTCTATGGGTTCCATGGAGCAGAGTCCTTCTTGAGAAGCTAACAGGTCGTCAGCTAGTCAAGAAACTCCCCACGTTTTATGGAACCCGAAGGTTCATTACCGCACTCACAAGAGCCCGCCACCTGTCCCTACCCTGAGCTTGGCATGGGTTCCCTTACAATGATATTTTGCAACCACATAGTTTCCATACATTTTCTAGCATTACACTCTATCTAATTGATCTAATCACCCTTACAACACCTGCTGAAAAACACAACAAACGAAAACTAGCAGTATGCAGTTTTGTCAATTCACCTATTAATTTATCTCTCTTAGACTAATGTGACACTAAGAAGTCATATGTATCAACCCCCTCCAAATCTCCTTCCAGCTGTTATACTTCCTCCGCAGCATACTTCCATATATATATATATATCCCCCCATCCTCCAGCAATTCCGTTCACATGAGTGTTCACGGTTATAACAATTGCTAGTTACAATCACTTTGCACTGGCTGACAGAAGCCAGAGAGGGGCTGAGGGGAATACATCAGAAGGCACATAGTGGGATATTCAAGCGTTGTCACCCACACCACCACATACAGAACTTCTTTACATGGTCCCAGTATACATGCAAATATTCTTCTGTTTACAGTTACCATCAAGCTATATCCTTTCAGGAAAAATGATCAAATCCTGTACCCATGTAAAACGACATAAAAAAATCAACAGTTTTACATCTTGTGCCTGCAGGTGTTTGGTAGAAAGACTAGACAGCAAAGTGAGTGCCAGTAAGCACTTTTACATTGTCTGTGCCTGTAGTATAGTTTGTACAGTAATTAGGATAAGGGCTGGATAATAGGTAAAGGTAAAGCAATCCCATTACAGACCTGGGCAGGCCCTTAGGGTTCAAGAAGGTTGAGGATCCCAGATTTCAAGACAATCAGCACATGAAGGTGGTAAGGTTGTCAGCCCTACGCACTGGCCGCCTTTATCCCTCAGGAAGTATTCCTGGTACTCATTTCTGTTAGAGGCTGAGTCGACCCCAGGGCCATAGTGCGACCGAAAGGATTATGTCAACGAAAAATTCCAATGACACAATCGGGAATCGAACCCGCGACCTTCTGGCTTGTAGCGCAGTGCCTCAACCAACTGCGCCACCGCGTGGCAAGGGCTGGATAATCCAGAGTTCAATTCCCATCAGGGGCAACATATTTTTCCTTTTCTCCAAAACTCCAGAATGGCTCTGGGGCTCACCCAGCATCCTCTTCAGTTAGCAGTGGAAGGTTCTTTAGCCAAGCGTAAAGCGGCCAGGGTGAGGCTAACCATTCACCTCCACATGGTGCCAAGATCAGGAATGAGTGCAGCTATACCTCCACTCCCCCTACATGACTCCATGGTGTATACAGGGACAAGTGTACTCCTGCACTTAGTGCAACTACAGCACCCTATTTCCTTGTTTATGCTAACATACAGAACTCTATATTTCATCAACGCTTGTTGCTTGTAGTCATGTCATTATGTACATTGTCCTATATTCCAGCTTACAAGGCACAGCCACATACAACTTGTCATGATTACTCCCAGACTAACTTCCCTACTGGCTTTCATGGAAATACGAAGTCTTATAAAGATTATAAGTAACACTGTATTTGCCTTCTTATACAACAAGTACAACCTTCACAGTTTTACTGCGTTATGTAGAATGTGCACGTGACAAGCTTCTTTACTTCTAGTGTACCTAATATGAATGTCAAAGTTAGCATAAATTTAAAAATACCATATTTACTTGATTATACAACAACCTAGATATTTACAACAACACCCCCTCCACACACACACACACACACACACACACACACACACACACACACACACAAAGAAGAAGAAGAAGAAGAAGAAGAAGCAGAAAGAAAAATTAGTATTATCATCACTTCGCACCTTCAATAAGTGATCCAACTGACTTAAACTCAGCACAGATGGTGCAGTTTATTTTGCATGTCATGCCCTCTGTACATCACCATGCCCTGAGTGACCTAGGTCATCATCTGACAAGAGAATGTAATGACCAACTACATGGCTTAATATTCAGCTGAGTTTAGCTGCAATGTTGAGGAAAGGCACAGAAACTCAACTAATCATATTCATGGAATGCACTGCTCTCGTGCAGTAAAATATGCCACAAACATTCGGTTGGTACGTGACATTACCTTCTATATCGTCCCCGCTTAACGACACTGATTCTAATATGATGTGCACTTTCAAACAACAAAATATTGGAAAGGAGGCTGACTTACAATCAAGTAAATATGGTACATGATTTGTCAGTTATAAACTTCCAGTACAAAGAATGACCTCACTCTTACCAAAATAGGAAGGAGTGCGTGATGTTTGATCATCTGGAATAAGTGATGCATCTGCTAGTGTGTCAAACAGACATCCCACAGGATCCAACGGATGCCCTACCCATCCATCACTCCAACCGGTACAAGTGTGAGGAACCAGTGATGTCACAGGCAAACTGGTCTGTCCACCGGTGCACCTCGATGTGCAAGGAGTGACAAGATTGGCAGAACTGCTACCGGCACCACTTCGATGTTGTTGTTGTTGCTGTTGCTGGCTTTCATGCCAACGGCGCTGCGCTACCAACTGCTGTTGCTTCATAGTACGCACGACTGCCACAGCCAGTCTCAGTGCTGCTCCCTGGTGACCATGTGACCTCAGTGCATCCACCCTTGCTGCACATGTGGGCAGGGGCTCTAGAAGCCAATGACACAATTATGTTGTGCACATTTCGCTACTGAACGGTATTAACAACTGAATCTGCCTGCATCAGAGTAGTGGAAAAACACAGCAAATTAATAAACCTTGATCATAAAATGCAACTGTTGTCGTGGGAAATGCTGTATAAAATTCCCCATCATCTTACAGTCTGAGGGTGAATAAAATTTTTTCCTCTGCTCCCCCCCGGTTTGCCTTATAAAACCTCTTACGGTCCAGAAAAGCAGTAAATTAAGATTATGGTCTTCTGGGATACGATGACAAGCAGCTTAGTAGATAGGTGCCAACATTTCTGTGGAACCTGATGTCTACATTTTCAGCTTCTAGCCCAAAACAGAGGATGCACCTTCTTCAAAAATGATGGTACCTGCCTACAAAATTACACACAGTCATATCACAAGGCTTCAACCTCGATACCTACAGCTGTCAGAACCTTAAATAATCCACTTCATAGGGTCTTCCTTTCTCTACAAGACACTGACTATTTAGAATATAATTACAAGATTGGCACTGCACTTTATACAACACTTCTTTCCTGTCAATATGGACACAATTTGAGAGCATATTACAAAACTGTCCTGAAAATAAACACAAATGTGAGAACACTGGTTCAAAATGAACTCACCATGCCACAGTGGCTGTCCTTGGGAGTTGAAGCTGCCAACAATAAGTGAGCTATCGGAACATGACTGCAGTACGTGTCACTGGACAGTATGTGTTTCAGGTGCATGTTGTCCCAAGACATGCCAACTGCATCCAAGGCTCTGCAAGCATACAGCTCATTAGACGAATAAAACAACAGAGTAATATGTTTCGATCTGTGTGCCCTATCAGGTTTCCACTCATTTAAGAACATTGCATAGAGTGTAACTACTGCAGTGAGATACTATTTAGTCATGTCTTGTCATCTCACCAGCCTGCACAGTTCTTTCTCTGGTAAATCACTTCTGCCCCCATATGCACCATATTTTTTGCATATCATATTTACTCAGATGTAAGATAAAGCCCCTTTACAGCAAACACTAGTTCAATCTAAATACAAATACCAAAATATCTTGAATACAGTACGACTAATTAAATTAAGTTATAAACCAACCGATGCACACTAAAACCACTTTTTAAGTAGCTTTATTATAAAATTGTTAAAATTGTACCCCTACACGTGTTTCGATCCTAGGATCATCGTCAGGGGGGTTTATTGCTAAAAGCTACAGTCACTTCAACACATGATTTAAAATTCTATCTGCACTTTGAAACATAAGTTAAAATCTTGTAAAAAGATTCTCTAAAAGTTGTAAATTATAAAAGCACTGTAGATGGTAGATTGTGGAACTGCTGGCGTGTGGTATTAAAAGCATATGAAATGTTTTCGCGTGGAGCGGAGTGTACTACGTGTTGTGCGGTGAGGAGTACTACAGTACGACTGTTTGGACACAGCAGCACACTGTGTGTTGGTAATCAAATGATCATGTTAGTCAACAATGGGTTAATGAGTTACGTTGTGCAGTTTGTGCTGTAGTTGTTGTCTAGTTTCAGCACTGTCAGATAAATACCCCACCTGTGAAAAACTGTTCTAGGAATGGCTGATGTGGATGGTCTGGCATGATGAGGCCTCTGCGTACCAAGTCTTGATCGCCGATTATTATTTTCCATTGTCCGGTAAGCCCCACCTCCATCCTCATCTGAACTGCTGTCCGATGAGTCAAATGCCATGTGTAACTGCAAAACGTTTCTGATTAGCTTAACATGAGACAGATGTCAGTTCAAAATGCAAATTAACTTACCAGCAAATGTGGGAACTTTTCAGTTACATTCTTCAGTACAGCAATCCCCTAGTTTACAAACTTAAGCCATCAGAAGCTACTCATAAGGCAAAAAGTTGTAAAATGGGAACTAATTAAACATTGCTTCCATTGTTATAAAGCTTAATGGTCAAAAATGATACCCAAGTATGACAAAAAAAATTACATAATTAAAATTGTATGTAATATACAAAATATTAGGTACAATCCTTACTATAAACATAAATGTAACATAAACAAACTCTCCAATGTTAGGGTTGGTGGGCAATCAGGATCAAGCTCTGCACATTTGAGATGATTCAAGAACCGATTACAGCTGAGAAGAGGCATTAGGAACTATGATCAGTCTGCATGGGAAAGGAGCTTGCAGAAGTGAAAATTGGTTCATAAATTGAAAAATAGGCATTAATTTGTGCATCTCATATAAATGAAAAGTTGTAAACTGACAGCTCACATACCGAGGGGTCAATGCATTACCATACAGTGCTCAAGGACTTTTGTTAATTAGACATAACAAAGGAATTAGAACTTGGAATATTGTTAGTACCCCTTATTCAACTTTATTTCAATACCACAATACTGCAATGCACGTGCGCACCCAGAAATTTTCATTGTGGGAAGGGACTGATCCTGAGGCTATATATATGAGTAAACTATGTTTGATTTTAAAAATTATGTATAAAAATCATGTCATAAGTACAACATAACACTGCAACTGCATTTATATACATATAAACATAACTACATGTTCCATGACTCAATCACAGTGTCCTATCTTATTGTTTTTTTTTTTAATTTTATTAATTTATTTTTCAAAATTCTAATTTACTAGCCATCAGTTGATTTCAGTGGCTGATTTCAGCTGAAGGGTAAATCACATAAAACTTTTGATATTATACTATCTACAAAATCTGTGTTATTTAATGGACTCATTCCTTGTTTATACTCTAGACAGAATCATCTCTTTTGGATATACTGATAAACTGAGAAAGTTTCAAAGCAGAGAATGCTTAAAATAAAATTCAGCTTTGTGCACTTATATGTCCAGATACTACAAACATACAGCATCATTATTTTATCTGACAACTACCGGCTGCCACTTCCCATCACTCATTTAGATATTAACAAAGCCCACTCAGCTGACCACCCACATGCATGGTCAAAGTGACCAATGACAAGTGCCAGATAAAATAAACACCCCGTATTTCACATAACTAAACAAAAAGAGTTCAAAAAACTAAGCCAACATGTAAATAACAAAGGAAGCCGGCAATGACAATGTACTCTACGCAGCTTGATGATAAGAAAATCACTCAAAAAGTAGAACATATCTGGACTTTTATGCTAAAAGGTCTTATAGACGGAGTGCAGATTTTACCAAGTGCATTTACTTCCATTCACTGACATCTCCCCTGTCAGTATCATTTCACTGCTCCCCCATACTCATATTTCATTCACCTGTCATTGGTGCTTAGAACCTTAGCAATAGACAGCATCATTAAATAAAACATTTCCCTCCCTCTCCCCTCCCTTACCACTTACCAAATTATAAGTCACTGTCAATGAAACAGTAAAGAAAAAAAATTATTGAATAATAAGGCCTCTGAATCTTGCTAATAAAAGAGCACTTAATCTTCTATTGACTACAGACAAAGGAACATCTTCCTACACAGTGGACAAGTTACGCCATGCTGATAACCTGATGACTTACCCCATCCTGCCGTGGCAGCGGCTGTGGCCGAAAGTCTGGATCTTCCTGTGGGCACACATCAATAAGTGTCCACTTCTCCAGCAACGCTTTCCAGTGCTGCTTCTCCTGGGCACTGCAGTGTGGGTTCAGAACAATACACACCCACAATGCACCTGTAGCAGCAGAAATAGCATTCAGGCACAGCAGCTTCTATGATGGTCTATGTTAATTCTATGGAAAGGCTCGCCAAACCTTATGTCTGTCTCTCTCAATATATAATGAACAAGGATGAACCAGCACAATATATAAAATAAAACTAAATTAAACCAACTGATGCATAAATTGAGCCATCTTTATTGTAGTGTGTCTATTATATGCCCCTACATATGTTTCGGACCTTGGACCATCATCAGGGGGTCTTGTCTATAAAAGCTGCTACCTCGAATATATGTTTTTTATAAACCATACATCACTCTTATATCACTATTGTGATAAAATTGTTTTGATTGTGACACATTAAAACTCAATTATACAAGTTAAAAGACCTTATTAAAATTAGTAAAATAGCTGTGTGAGGTATGCTGATGCGGAAGTACTGGCTATCATTTTCCGCTTGGTAATGCATGATCTTCCGTTGTGTATGTCAGCACAATATATGTCTGTCTTCCCTTCATATGCATATTTACGCACAAACTCCACCCTTTCTCACACACTCAAGTCAGTTTATTTTATGCTTTCTTAATTTCCATTTAGATAGTAATCCTGAAGAAAAGCGACATCTTGGAAGACCTAGATGTAGACAGGTGTACATTAAAATGGATCTTAAAGAATGACAGTTAAGGATGTAGAATCAGTTCTTAGGACAAGATCTAGTTGTAGCCTCTCAGTTTCTCAAATGACTCTACTCCATGGAGTTGGCTTGTTAGTACAGTAGAACCCGTATAAGAAGTCCCCGCATAAGAAGTTTTCCCCTGTAAGAAGTCTGATTTTTAAAGTCCCAAAATAAAATCCATAATGCGTACATTAATTTTTCCCGGATATGAAGCTTCCCGCTTATTAAGTTTTCCCACCTAAGAAGTCGAATCTGATGATACCAAGAATATGATTGTTTATGAAATTTTACCCGTTTAATAAGTCTTTAAAGATATGTATAAAAAATTTAATTTCCAAAGTTTTATTTCCTTCAAATATGAGAAATCTTAAGTTGCTGTTGATTCATCAATCACTTGCTATCTGACTATCGATATATGCGATATATACTATGTTGTGCCTTGTTCAGTGCAAACTATTGAACAAATATGTGAGGGGGAAGAAAATGTGTCAGAGAGTGAAGAAGAGGAGGAAGATAGTGTAGTGCCATCTTACAATGAAGCTCTAAATGCCCTAGCCACATTTCGAGCATTTACTGACAATGTTCCCGAAACGATTCTTAAAAGCATTAGAGAAGTAGAATCGTTTTCTATGGCACTAAGAAGAAACTTCACAAAACAATCCACTCTGGATTCCTTTTTTGTAAAAGAACTGTATGTTTAATGTACTAGTTATTATCCTATTGCTTTTAATAAGCTTTCCCTCTTAACAAGTCTTCCCGCTTAAGAGGTCCCTAATCCTCTGGTCCCTTGAAAGACTTCTTAACAGGGTTCTACTGTATAACTCGAGCCATATGTGTCACACAAGTGATAAAGAACACACACAAACAAGCAAACTCACTCTCTTGCATTCAAAAGGTGAAGTATCTAACAGCCATCAGTACAAATGTTCTGATGCAGAAGCTCATCCTCAAAGACCCACCTTATACGATAACAAATTTAAATGACAAAAAAAACAAACTCACCAAGCTGATCCCAGAGTTGCCTGCACTTGTCTGTCATGGGTGTACCCTGTGTCTTCCACAGGATCAGTCTTGGGTCTGAAAGGAACTGTTCTGTTATTAAAGTCAGCATCCTCGCTCCGTTGGAATCCCGCGCCCGCAACATCTCTCTCACCTGTCACAAACCAACTTTTCATGAGCTCACACTCAAAGCCAATGCTTCCTGTGACAATTATGATATAATATAACACCTACAAATCAGACAAAGACAAATATCACACTTCTTGATTTTGTCTATGCATATCCATACCAGTGGAGTGAAACCTGGATTTTATGTTTCTGAAGGGACCATTTAAAATTAATATAAAATCTAGGAAATGAAAATTTGTGTAGCTGTTAATGTTAAACACACTAAATTAATACTGCACTACATCAAAAATCCCCTTTATTGGTATCTCCACCTTGCCGTGGTAGAGGGGCTTGTGAGTTCCAGTGACCCTGAGAGCTAAGCCGGCGGTAGCATTGCTACCAGTAGGGTCTCCCAAGCCGGACAGATCAAGAGGGTAGAAACCAGTGAAGAGAGATGCCTAGGAGATGGAAAATCCAATAAAAACTCCCCTGATGCCAGAAGCAGCGACATCAGTAGCGACTTGAAGCACAGAGCAAATAATGCTCGAGATGGTTCACGATCATGTAACAACAGGCGTGACCAGAGTAGTCTGAACGGCTGCTGTACTGCGATGTGGAAAGCAAATGGAAAAACTACCACATTATTACTTTTCCTGGATGGTCCCTTCCAGAAAATTTGGAAGAGGCTACGGACCTGTCGTAAGACAGACTACAGAATGAATGGATGAATGAATGAATGAATGAATGAATGAACATCAAAAATTTAATCTATTTCAATGTATGCATTATAAAAGTATGCCAGTTCACTTCTTCCATATGACCATTACATTTGCTGCTTCTCTGCTGAACCCTGCGCACCTCATTCTCAGTACTACTGGCGGCAGCCATCATGTATTCATTCTGTACAGGCAGTGGACACTTTTCTGCATCATACGTTGTGTACAGTGGAGTAACACAGCTGAGCAACCAGCACTGGTCTCACTCTCACCACCACGTTGTAAGAGAGGACCAGTGTTTGTGGCTCAACAAGGTCGCTCCACTGTACACAATTTATGATGCATATGACATGATGATTACAGAAACGGTATGAAATTATAATTTAAAATCATGCTGCTCCACAACTTCCAATTTGAAGCACTTAATTGACAACAACATGTCAATTTATGCTCAATCTGAACGTATAATCAATAAAGTGTGTAAGAAGTACAGACACATATGCAAGGAAAGTTTAAGGTAGTTCTTCTGGAAGTTTTGGCGGGACCAATAAAAGCGTTCATATAATCAAGGTGTAGATTAAAGGAACATAAAATCCAAGTTTCACTACATATACAGAGGGAACACAAAATATGTGAGTGGTTTCAAAAATGTGTTTAACAAAAACCAAACATGATACAGAACTGAAACACTATGGGAAGGACAACAACAAAAAGTGTTTTTCAAACAAAGAAGAAAGACATAATGAAAACGATGGTCACTAGGAAAACAAGTGCTGAAATAGCAGTAAAATGGCACTTCAACCCAAGAAAATGCTTTCTGTGCTAAGTTCCATTTTGCAGAATCTGTGACCATTCATCAATGGGAGTTCTAAAGCAGGTTCCACAAAAATCCTCCTTGTGCAAATTCAATTGAAGAGTGGTATATATGATTTCAAGACACCAGATACACATGCAAGAAAATGCAAGCTGGCTGGGTACCAATCAAGAAATAGTCCCTTTTCTTTTTTTGGGTGGTTCTGTCTATGCATTCTGCAGCAATTGAAGTATTGATCTATCCACGACCTGCACCTATGACAGTCAACATCATGGGGGGATTCATGTCTTGTGGGATATGACGCTGTGTCATCGGGTGCGTGGTTCCCGATATTTCAAAAGCATGGAATCATCGTATGGGGACAAAGTGCTAAGGCACTCACTAGAAGAATTTTTATTCTTCAAAAGAAGGTACATTGCAGGGTTGAAACACTTGGAATCTTGCAAAGATAGTTTTAGACATCTAAAGCTACTAACAGTATATTCGTTATACATTCAAGAAACAACCCTATATGTAAAAGAAAAGTGTAACTGCACTGTAAATAAACAAATACATACACATAAAACAAGAAATAATAAAGATTATCATATATATGGGCATAACTTAGAAATCTACAACAGTAAACCGTCAGTAGCAGGCTGTATCTGTTACAACAAATCGCCTAATAGTATCAAACAAATAGAAAATATTAACCAGTTTAAAAATAAATGGAAGGAGTTACTAATTAAGGGGTGCTAATATTCAATAGATGATTATCTGAATGAAGATTTCTTGGAAACTGGCTACTGATTTAGTAGATAATATACTATTTTATTTTCATAACGTGTAATTTTATATTGACATGTCCTATATCAATGTATTTTGATCAACAGGATAAATAAAATTACAATTACAATTACTACAATAATTTGAAACACTGGGAACCATTCATCATATATCAGAAAACTCATATCCTCAGCAACAACACTGTGAGAAGCCCAAATCTTGCAGCTTTATGGGTGATTCTAAGAAAACATTTAGGCCTCTATTTGTAACTTAAAATATTAAAGAATATTGCAGCAAATGACAAAATGCCATACAATGAATCTTCCTGTAACACAATGTGTTATCAGACATCATGTCACACCAGTTTCCACCTCATAATCATCTTCAAATCTCTGGCCACAAAGATTTTGCTTCAGCATTGGAAATGGAAGAATTCCCCTGATCTAATGACAACCAATCATAGTTACGACACTATATACCATGCAATTTTTTTGACTGACCCTCACATACTGCATTACAGACCAGAACACCACCTGGAAACTTATCACACTACCCCCTGCAGTTTTGCTACTTTTCCCAAAAGGATGGTTCATTCAAACATGTTTCTGAACACACTGTTTCAAGTATGCATATTTCAGTATGTAATAAGTTGTCTATATCAACGCTGTCACAACTACAAAAGTGAATTGTGATGCTTGTGCCCAAGTTTGAACTGTAGGCATTTCAGAAGGTGAAAAGTTGAGTCAGAAGTTCCTGAATGCTGCATGATAACCTAACAGTCAAATATACAGGATGTACCAAAAGTTATTTTGCCAACATGCTGACATAATAAATTGTGATTATTTTCACCGACATTCAGTCTTTCAATTGCAGCAGGTTGCAACACTGGCTACACCAGTGTTGCAACCTATTGTCAATTTCTGCTGGTGGTGGTTGTAAATACAGTACTTGCAGTAAGTGGTGTTCCCTTGGAATGTAATTACAATCTTGGTACAGCAACTTTTAGAACACTCATATTTTGTTGTGAATTTCAAAACTGTTGCACTCTGTAGAAAATTTGATTATAATGTGATATTCTGAACATCAGAGAAATCCACTTAACAGTCTTGTATCAAAATACAAGAGAAATCATAACAACCAGTTCAAATCATTGTTCTTAAGTAAGGAATAGCAAACTGTCATAATGTCCTTGCAATAGGACTCAAAATGATTGTAACAACATCACTGTGAGTTTGACACATTATCTGAAGCACGTAAATACGCAATAAAATTGTGGATGGGAGTTCTCACAGCAGTGTCAACAAGGATTCATGTCTTCTGAGATGTGACAGTGTGTCATTGGGCAAATGACTGCCAATGTTCCGAGGGAATGGAGCACCTTCGTCTCAAAGAATCGTGGACTGCTTGATCTAAGATGGAGGCACTATATTTTGGGGGAATTCCTCCAATACAGGTCATGTATTTTTGCTACAAAAGAAGGTAATAAGAATTACGGTGGGAGCCTCTTCTAGGTGTTCGTGTAGGAGTTTGTTTAGGAAACTCAACATTTTAACTCTACCTTGTTTATACATTTATTCTTTGATGTTGTTTGTCTTGAAAAATATGGACAATTATCAAACAAACTCATCCATTCATACGATTAATACAAGGTGTAAAAATCAATTACACAGGCCTGTTGCAAATCTGTCGAGTTTTCAAAAGGGAGTCTTTTACTCTGGGTTAAGGATTTGTAATAGATTACCATCTATAATTTTAGAATGTCAAAACAATAAATCACAATTCGGGCAGCACTGAGGAAATATCTCGTAGCTCATTGGTTTTACTCGCTTAATGAATTTTTTACACACAGTCAAAAAAATTAATAATAATAGTGATCATCATTCTGTATTGTAAATTATGATGACGAAATACCAATTGTGTCTTCGATATGCTTTCCTGCTGTGATATATTGTGTTTTATGTTTTTTATCTTTCATCTAATTATTGTACTGCATTGTTTGTCGTGTGTGTTGGTGTCTTTTGTCTGCTTGTGCTTTTGTAGTGTGAGTCTGTATTATTGACATGTTTCATATTCTGCCGTATTAACGGGCTTTGGATCTGTGAAACGTATAGGCATGTACATATGTATGTATGTATGTATGTATGTATGTATGTATGTATGTATGTATAGGTATGTATAATCTGTCGAAATGTTGAGAACAACTCACCCAATGACACAGTATCACAGCTCCAAAGACACGAATCTTCATAGAATAAAAATGTCTGGAATTTACTGTCTTCTGGGATGTAGCGTGTAGTTTGCAAGATAGCACCAATGTAGCACAGAAACCCCTGGCCTCAACATTATCTTTAGTTGATGTACAACATGTAATCTTTCTCTAAGGAAAAATTACGTATTAAGTCTGATAGACAAAACAGCACTATTTCTAGACTTGCTGCAACAGGTAACAACAGTCAGCAGACAAGCTGTCACATCCCACAAACTCTGTACTATTAATTAGTTAAAGTGCTGTTTGACACATTCTAACCTTCGCAAACAAGGAGTTGAGCTGCTTGTTGGCATTGTAGTAACTGCCTTGTGACAGGTATGACTTGACCTGCTCACACACTTGCTCCTCATCTAGGTGCCAGCTGTGATCGTCGTCTGCACTCGCACCGGCCGTCGGATCGGGGGCCCCTGGCAAAACATCATGCAGTATTACAACATAACTGACACATGTGATATTCACTTAAAACTTCATAATTCCAAAAGAGAACTATTCTAATATCATCTGACAGCGCTGAATTATATTTTTGTTCATTCTGTTAGACAGCAAAATACATCACACTATTCAGCAGTGTCATGATATCCCATTCACTAATATCAGATCTACCTAGACTGCTACTCTTTGTATTATAAAATATATTTTAGAGGTCTTGAAACATTTCTTGTTCCTGTAACTTTCTACTATACAATTTGTTTCAAAAACTGTATGAAACACACAAATTTTATGCAAAAATGTGCTTCTTTCCTGCAGTTTGATAATCATAACATTGCAATTATGCATCATAAAATAAATACACAACACTAGTTCTTCCTTGGTTTAGTAACATATGGAAACACTTCATAATACAATTATCTGATGCCAGTATAAATAAACTGACAATGTAATGGACACCTTCTATGAGGGGGAACTGAAGGAGGAATTAGATGACTTCTGAGAGTACACCACAAACATCCTGTTAGGAGACTTCAATGCAGTATTAGAACAGGTATTTTAAACTGACAATTGGGGAATTACTGTTTACATAAACTTATAATTGACTAGTTGTACCCATGTGAATAATTTGCACGTACAAACAGTAAAATATTTAAGCAACAAAAATTACAGCATCTTGATCTTAGTAAGCATTAAGATTTGTACTTACTAATTCTTGATTTTGGGTAATTTCTTTCGGAGATCAACGGCTCAGAAGCAATGTGTAAATAAAAACAACAACAGCTTCCTACCACGTTTGAACAAGAAAGAAAACGTTGAAATTGACAGTCCTGCCTCAAGCGGAGGCCAAGGGAAGTACAGAAATATGTTACCTTCCCTTGGCCTCCGCTTGAGGCAGCACTGTCAATTTTTAACGTCAGTTTTTTTTTGTTAAATTTTTTTTGAGACGGGATTAATAAAAACAAATGAGACATCCATCAATGCCGAATCATAAACTTACTAAAAATGCCTATCTTGAAAAGTTCCGTTCGGTAGTTCAGTAGATCATGATGTAGCAAACAGACGTTACCGTATTATATATATATATATATATATATATAATGGTTACGATGGCACTAAAGAGTAGTAAACTTTGTACAGCAACAAATTTCTCAATGCTATAACACCAAAACATTTATCAGCACAGTTGGACTTTAATGGCGTAGCTAGGTCTGTTGTCGCCTGGGGAGGATGATCACAGTGGCGGCCCCAAACAGAAATTATAAATTTTAAAAAGTCACTCATTGAATTTCCCGTATTTGGCCGAATAATTAGAAGTTGCTGAGCTGCGCAAAAAATAAAATATTTTCGCTTATAATATTCATTCTGCTGCCAGCAGCGGCTGCGCCCCCCCCCCCCCCCCCCAAAACTACGCCACTGCCACCAGATGCATTCAGAACTCACTTTCCCACTGACAACCCCAAGAAACAAACATCAGCAGTGCACACACAACGTCTTAAATCCTGCCATATGCTGCGTACACGACTTAACTGCCATCACACGGCGGCTTAAAGAAAGTTCTCGGTCGATGTTCACGCTCCATCTAGGTTAGGTTGTGTTATTTGTCGTAAATACTGTAACAGCAGTTCTGTTTCTCACGTCACGTGCACAATGCCATGTCACAACCGGACTCGCTCTCACATTTGGATTCTACATTCCTATCACTCACAGCAAACAACAATCACCACAGTTACAACAATTGTAGGCCTACGTCTGATGACGGGTTAGCAGTTTATGAATAATCGTGTTAAAACAAGAAAAAAACTAATTTTATTCAAAACAAAAGCACAAGATAAATTTCGCACTGCAACATAACCTGTACTTGTCTAAAATGTTCCCCAAATTATTTTACCTTGACATACAGTGCTTCAATACCTGTCTCTCATCTACTGTTATATTTCCTTGACAGTCTTCGATGCCAATGTTTTGAATCCCGCAACAAAAATAAAATTCTTAAAATGTTCGTATTAACGTCAGTAGCAAAAATAAACAGACATTAAGGCCTGCGCTTTTCTGGGTTGTTGTGCAGCATAGGTTGATGTTACCGACGTTTCGGGACAGCGTATCGGTCCCATCCTCCAGTGTCACGATGTCACCTTGGGCATGCTGGCTCGATAACTTTTCGTAAAGAACTCAAATATCAAATATGAATATCACAAAAATCGAACAGGCGCTTAACCTGCTTATACCCGACGGACAGACATATGCTCTCCGCATAAAAACTTATTTTTCACGTCGCAATGAACGCCTAAACGGAGTCGGAAAACAATTAATTATCACTGCTAATTTAAATAATTAATCGGTTTGTAAAATTAATCGGTAACTGGTAAAGTGCTACATTTTGAGCATAGCTTTGTATGGTGCTGAAACGTGGGCACTTCGGAAAGTAGATCAGAGGTATCTGGAAAGTTTTGAAATATGGTGCTGGAGAAGAATGGAGAAGATCAGCTGGACCGATCGTGTGAGAAATGAAGAAGTATTACATAGAGTGAAGGAGGAGAGGAATATCGTACATACAATAAAAAGAAGAAAGGCTAACTGGATTGGTCACATCTTGCGTAGAAACTGCCTTCTGAAACATGTGATTGAAGGAAAGTTAGAGGGAAGGATAGAAATGACGGGAAGACGAGGGAGAAGACGGAAGCAGCTACTGGATGACCTTAAGGAAAAGAGAAGATACTGGAAATTGAGATGGGAAGCACTAGATCGCACTCAATAGAGAACTCGCTTTGGAAGAGGCGCCGCTGTCTAAGACTGATCGAATAAGACAAAGAATGATAAGAAGAAGAATGAATGAACGAATGAATGAATCGGTTTGTAAAATACCAAGCAAAAGATCGCGTATGGCAAAAAATTCCATCTTTTCTACGATTCTTTTGCGGATACTAAATACAGTTAAGAGGAACAAAGCCGACGAGGCAAAACGAAATTATGTACATTCGCGGTTGTGCTTAACTTCAGTGAAACACCTGTAAACGGATTGCTCACAGGATCTTCACAAACAGTAACAAGAACAAGACAGAACACAATCACAAAAAAACAATGAAATACTCAAAAAACGGGACCAAAATAAATAAATTAGTAAGTGATATTACAATGTAACTGCATGGACAATAATGTGAACCCATTCCTACGTCAGACGTAAAGAGACGTAAGGTGTCGTTAAGCCTTCCGAGTAAAGAAGGCCATACATGCTGTGGTGAGATGTGCAGAGGGTCCTGAGGACCCTCAAAATATCTCTGCGTTTACACATAAACGTAAAATGTACACTACAGTTGGAGCCAGTAACTGACACACACACCAAGTCTGCGGTCCTAACATTCACGTTGACTTGGCAACTGTTCCATGAAAGTTAAGTTCATACGAAAGTCAGCTGTGTGTCTCGCATTTAATTTTATCCCATCAACGACAATATTCTTTTCGATAAAACTGATTAAAATATTCTCTCTCTTTCTAATATACAAGATCTTCAAAACTTGCATGAGTTGAAGAAGCCATAATCTTCGAGCTATGAATATGACCCTGCCTTTACAATTTGACCACTTGCAATATTTAATGGGCCCAAATGTGTGCATAAAATGTGTCATATTCAGGGCCGACTCAAAGTTCTTTGCCGCCTGCTCCCGCAAAGATCAACCACACGTTTAGGAAAAAAGTACACTCTTGCTGCTTCCTGACTTTTACCACTCAAAATCAGCAGCCCGGGCGACCGCCTAGTTCGTGCAATGGGTTCAGCCGGCCTTGGTCATATTATGTCAGGCTCTTCATGAATTACCAGACAAGACCCCACAAGTACCTGGTCATATTATGCCCGGCTCTTCATGAATTACCAGACAAGACCCCACAAGTACCTGGTCATATTATGTCAGGCCATTCATGAATTACCAGATAAGACCCTACAAGTACCTGGTCATATTATGTCAGGCTCTTCATGAATTACCAGACAAGACCCCACAAGTACCTGGTCATATCATGCCCGGCTCTTCATGAATTACCAGACAAGACCCCACAAGTACCTGGTCATATTATGTCAGGCCATTCATAAATTACCAGATAAGACCCTACCAGTACCTGGTCATAATATGTCAGGTTATTCCTGAATTACCAGACAAGACCCTACAAGTACCTGGTCATATTATGTCAGGCTGTTCCTGAATTACCAGACAAGACCCTACAAGTACCTGGTCATATTATGTCAGGCTATTCATGAATTACCAGACAAGACCCTACAAGACTGGTCATATTATGTCAGGCTATCATGATTACCAGGACAAGACCTACAAGTACCTGGTAATATTATGTCAGCTCTTCAAGAATTACCAGCAATGCACCTACAAGTACTGGTTCTATGCCACTCTCATGATTACAGACAAGACCTACAGTACTGGTAATTTATGTCAGGCTCTTCATGAATTACCAGACAAGACCCTACATTACCTGGTATCTGATTGATTTCAGACCGCTGTTGTAAGATCTCGTCAGCCAGTTTCTGAGCAGTTGGCAACACTTCTGTATGGTGTTCGGATATGAGATACTGGATGAACTTCTGCAGCTGCTGTCGGTCCATCTGCAGAAGCGTCTCTGTAAAAATAAAGGGCAACATTAAATAAACACGCAGGGAGCAGGAAAAAATGTCTCTCCCGACCCAAGCAATAAACAACCTCCCTTCTTTGGCCTGTGTGAATGTGAAGTCACGGATAAGTCAAGATAACTGGATTTATTTTACATACGAAGCAAACAAACCAATGATTCCACCCCCCAGGAAGAACACGTTGGTTCTGAAAAACATTACTGTCACTACTAGTAACTGAAGGTCTTTGTTAGTACAGTTCATATAAAGCGACAGTGCCAACTTAGGAGCAGATAAGTTCAGATTGGAGTAGCAAGAGAATTCTATCGGCGTAGAATAACGCGTTTCTTAACGCCCAGCCAATCACAAAACTAGCTAGCCAACTGCCTGTTCGTACGTAGCCGGATCCTGGAACAAATATTGGCCACTAATTATTCGAGAAATTTCCCAATAATTTTATGGAACCCAAAAGTTCATTGCCGTCTTCACAACATCTCGCCACTTCGTAAGCCAGATGAATCAAATCACACCCACCCTATTTCTTTAAGATTCATATTAATAATATCCTGCCATCTAAACCTACGTCTTCTAAGAGGTCTATTGACTTTAAGGTTTCTGACGAAAATTAGGCAACTTAAGAATTCCATCCCTCTCTCATGACCGTCTCGTTTCATATCATAGAAACAGTTCTAAACCGTGCAACAACGCAGGCTTAAATAACAGCTTAGCAACTCCTAATGTCAGGTAATTCCGAGTCAGTGTAAAGTGTCCTCCTCAATCCCTGCACCGTAGTGCGCATGCTCCAAAATGCAGTGCCATTAACAAATCCCACGCGGTGCTCGTAGGGCACACACATTACCAAGGCGATATTTGCTCTCAAAATGTCACAGAGTTTCACGGTACACGCGTAAATGTAAATGCGTTTACTTTCATAACAAAAGTACGATCTTCCATGCGTCGATTTTCATGAAAATCACAAAGTTCGATTTTCATGAAAATCACAAAGTTCGATTTTCATGAAAATCACAACGTTCTCAACAGTGTTACGAGCAGGTATCTTGAACCGAATGTCACCCAAATCGTAAAGGCAAATATAAAGCTATCCTTAAAGAGGCATAGGGTTCCTGGTTCAAGACAATCGGCACATCAAGGTGGTAAGATTGTCATCCCTACGCACCGGCCGCCTTTACCCCCCAGGAAATATTCCTGGTACTCATTTCTGTTAGATGCTAAGTCGAACCCAGGGCCATAGTGCGGCCGGAAGGATTATGTCAAAGAAAAAATTCCAATGACACCATCGGGAATCGAACCCGCGACCTTCCGGCTTGTAGCGCAGTGCCTCAACCAACTGCGCCACCGCGTGGCAAATAGAAGCAACTGGTGCGTTTCCATGGCAAAACTCGACGGTTCATATTGTTGACAGTTACATGTAGGTTAAAACAATACAAAGAGGAGGAAGAGTGATTTTGCGAACGCGCCAAAGTTGCACGTCATAGTACGTTGCCTGTCTTGTTATGAAATGCTTAAGAAAAGTAGCTTCAAACGAGACAAAAAGTGAGACCAGTGAAATGTGGAACATTCGTGCATTTATAGGTGTTTGTTCGACTTGCTTCTGGTAAGATTAAGAAACTTACGACACCTATGAGGGTTCGCGAAACAGGAATGCAGATTACTGCTCGGGGCCAGGGACTGGGTAATAATTACACGTCAAATCATACCCCCCAAAAAACAGGAAAAATTTACCTTGGATTTTTGTAAACGTTTTAAAAAACTGTGCACTTGCTGGTCATGTCGTGACGTTTGAGCCCCTTAGGTCAATTAGTTTGCGAGATATCGCACAGCAAAGTTTTCAGAATTCCCTCAAATTCGTTCCGACCGACCCTTTCTAACAAAATATCTAAATACAGTCGAACTCGCTTATAACGTCATGAAAGGGACTGAATATTTTGTGTCGTTATAAACGAGTGTTGTTATAACTGAGTAGTGTAACGTTATGGTTAACTGTGAGGAATTAATTGGTACCACAGAATATCTGACGCTATAGACGAGGTGTCGTACCAACCGATGTCGTTATAACCGTGTTCTACTGTAGTTGGTAGGGAGCCCAACAACAGCTAACGCCACACACTTTTTATCAAAGCACTATGCATTTTAATGACTTCAGATATAAGTACAGAGATTTGCGACTAAATTTTCGGCACCGATTTTTCACCCTCTATCCATCCCAGAACACTGACCTTGAGACACAGCGCGTTATCCCAGAACACTGACCTTGGAACACAGCGTCTTATCCCAGAACACTGACCTTGAGACAGCGTCTTATCCCAGAACACTGACCTTGGAACACAGCGTCTTAGAACACTGACCTTGAGACAGCGTCTTATCCCAGAACACTGAGCTTGAGACAGCGTCTTATCCCAGAACACTGACCTTGAGACACGGAGCATTATCCCAGAACACTGACCTTGGAACACAGCGTCTTATCCCAGAACACTGACCTTGAGACACGGAGCATTATCCCAGAACACTGACCTTGGAACACAGCGTCTTATCCCAGAACACTGACCTTGAGACACGGCGCGTTATCCCAGAACACCGACCTTGAGACAGAGTCTTATCCCAGAAAACTGACCTTGAGACAGCGTCTTATCCCAGAACACTGAGCTTGAGACAGGGCGCGTTATCCCAGAACACTGACCTTGAGATACAGCGTCTTATCATAGAACACTGACACTGAGACAGCGTCTTATCCCAGAACACTGACCCTGAGACAGCGTCTTATCCCAGAACACTGACCCTGAGACAGCGTCTTATCCCAGAACACTGTCCCTGAGACAGCGTCTTATCCCAGAACACTGACCCTGAGACAGCGTCTTATCCCAGAACACTGACCCTGAGACAGCGTCTTATCCCAGAACACTGACCCTGAGACAGCGTCTTATCCCAGAACACTGACCCTGAGACAGCGTCTTATCCAGAACACTGACCCTGAGACAGCGTCTTATCCCAGAACACTGACCCTGAGACAGCGTCTTATCCCAGAACACTGACCCTGAGACAGCGTCTTATCCCAGACACTGACCCTGAGACAGCGTCTTATCCCAGAACACTGACCCTGAGACAGCGTCTTATCCAGAACACTGACCCTGAGACAGCGTCTTATCCCAGAACAGCATTCTCGAGTCTCTTCGCTATTTGTGACTGTTCAGAGAGCGCTACACTTGCCGTCCACTTGCCACACTGAGTGACATGGCGCGTAACCGCCCCCATATAAGCTTCGTGGCGGGCAGCGCGTGCAACTTCACTTTTCTTTTGTGACAACATTTAAAGGTCACCCTCTCTGGTTTAAAGAGGTTTTGTAGGCCAGAAAACGAGAAATCTCGTGTTGTTTTATCCGTGATGTTGAATTTTGGATGGAGGGTGAAAATGAAGTCCAAACGTTTAATCGCAAATGTCTCTACACACACAAGTACAGTCGAACCCGGTTATAACGGAATCGGTTTAAGCGACACCTCGTCTACAACGTCAGGCATTCTGTGT
Organism: Reticulitermes speratus; assembly: GCA_021186555.1. Lineage (NCBI taxonomy): Eukaryota > Metazoa > Arthropoda > Insecta > Blattodea > Rhinotermitidae > Reticulitermes > Reticulitermes speratus. The sequence goes on along the minus strand of JAJKFL010000014.1, from coordinate 44,231,366 downwards.
ACCGATTAATTCGTCACAGTTAAGCATAACATTACACTCTTCGGATATAAGGACACAAAATATTCAGTCCCTTTCATGACGTTATAACCGAGTTCGACTGTAATTTAGAATGTATTGTACACCGATGTAAAAAAGCGTAACACTAGCTTTGGAGCCAGTTGTCGGTGAGCTCTCGATGTTCCGGAGATACTGTATTATAACAGCAGCGCGCGAGTCGAATTTGACCACGAGTGGCCACCCAGATCTCCAGACATCACACCATGCGATTTTTTTTTGTGTGGATACGTCAAGGACATCGTGTTCGTACCACCCCTTCCACGCACCTTAAGGACACGAAGGAAAGCATCGTGGCTGCCGTGTCAACCATCGACGGTGATATGCTACAAAGGGCCTGGGATGAACTGGACTACAGGACTGACGTGTGCCGTTGGACACTAGGGGCGCATATTGAGCATCTGTACATTTGAGAGTTCCTTTAAAAATTGCTTTAGACTACATGTTCCTATCATACTTACTTACTGAGTAACACATTTTTGAAAGTGTTGCATTCTTTTTGAATCACCCTGTATATACATATCGCCGATCCAGGTAGCCGAGCGGTCTAAGGCGTAGGTGTGCTGCCGATGGGACTGCGGGTTCCAATCCCGCCGGGGGCATGGATGTCTGTCGCTCCTGGGTGTTGTGCGTTGTTAGATAGAGATCTCTGCGACGACCTGATCACTCGTCCGGAGGAGTCCTACCGGGTGTGGTGTGTCTAAATGAGTGTGATCTCGAAACCTCAACGCTTTCGCCTGGGCCCGAGTAGGGCTGTCGCGCCAAAAGAAAAAAAAAATCACTCGCGGCGTAGCCAGTATATGTTGTACCGAGCAATTTAAGCGAGTATCTTCAGACATTATAATACAAACTAACACTGAAATTTTACAAATTTAACTGAAGCTTACTGCTTATTTTTGAAATCGGCAGCAGCCCATTTTCTGTGAATCACGATAATATGGGTGTACGTGACCCCCCTATCACTGGCTACCACTTTTCCAGGCTTTTGCGTTGCTAGGCAGACTTCTACATAGCAGAGGCATGTAATTTTGGAGTGTAATACGGAGCACTCAAACTGTCAAGTTAAGTTTCTTTTGGAAATGTCAGCGCTCTCCTTTTTTGATGTCTTCCGTGTCATTAGTGTCCAGTTTTCGAACTACTGAACTTCTGAACTCGGTATCACGCTGTCAGCTCTGTCCTTGACTTCACTTGTCAGACGCAAAAATGACAAAAATGGACTGTGGTATCCGGAATCCAACCCTCATTTGATACACACATGGCCTTTGTGTCCCTCTTCTTCTCAATTCACAAGCCTGGAATTGAACTAGAACTTCGAGGACTTTTCGGTTGCACAGCGCCATGCAAACCCCACATAATTTCAACTAATGACAGCGTCGTTTTAAACAAACCACAAGTAAATAAGAAGATACAATATTCGTAACAACTGCAGTTGGCAGACAATCGAAATTATAAAATTAAACTTCAGTCATGTAATTATAAATCCGCCGCACTACTTACACATCAATTAACCAACTGCCTACTAAAAACAGTGCGCAGTACATATTCAAATACATTGGGGTGTTCCCTATCAGGTCCGCGGTCTACAAACTTACATTTTGTAAGTGTGTGTGTATCCGCTCAACGCAAAATCCCGGGTTCTATCCTTGGTCGGTCCATGTGAGATTTGTGGTGGACGAAGTGACACTGGGACAGCTTTTCTTTCCTCCTGTACTTCAGTTTTCCCCTGTCATTATCATTCCGCCAATGCTCCATACTCATCTATATCTTAATGCCACTCTTATCAGAAATACAAGCGGCCGAAACTTGGCCATCTTCAAAAAAGCAACGATCTTTCGGATATCAGAGACCACTAAACAGAAAAGTACTTTCCCGTTGTTTTTAGTACAGTGGTTTCACTACACTCGTTCTGTGGGGTATTCCCCGCAATACTGACTTCCCTTCTAGGAAGACAAACTCAACAGTCAACAAACGGCCACGCAATTCCGTTTAGCGGGAAATAGCCATGCCCCAGTTTTCTTGAAACTCGACATTTCTCGGAATAACGAAGGATGTATATACGTCATTTGATACTCTTTGGCCGGCCAAGAACCTTGTAGAGCTGGCGGGCGGAGCTTATTCTATATGTGCTGTGACAAGGGCGGGGAATCTGCTTTGTTTCTTCCGCCAATCCGCTGTCGCTGTCACTGTAGAAAGACTCGCTCCTAGCCTTCCGCTTGAAATATTCCACCGGCCAGAAACTAACAGATGACATATAGCAAGCCGCATAATACAGTTAAACCTGACAGGAAATAAAGAAGACAGACGGAAGTTTGTATCTGTCTAGATGTTTAACTGGGCAGGGCGAAATGCCTGCGTGAAGTAGCTCTTCAGGCACGACAGTTATCACGCGTTTCACACGTTTCTCAGGACAAACAACGATTATTCGCCGATACAGTATTAAGAGGAAGAGTTTTTAAATGTAGAGGAGTGTTTTGTGTAGTGTAGGAAATTAATTATTAAATTCCATTTAAATTAATCTGATTCTTCGACGTTTTAACTCCGCATCTCTCCAGTCACAAAGTTAAACACAATTGATATTGACTGCTCATTAGGCCCCGAGCCTGTAATATCAAGAACAGCAGGATCAGGGTCCAAAAACTCCACTTAGCGGTGCAGAAAGATGAAGTACGTCTATTAACTGACCTATAGCCCAACAAACAAACCAACTGCGTAACGAATACCTGATCACATAACCAACAATCCATTAACATGAAAATATCACCAAAAATCGAATCAACCATGAAGGAAGCAGGAGACTAAGACAACTAACAAATGGCTGTGCCATAGCTCAGGCGGTTAGTCGCCGGCCTCTCACCACGGAGGCCCGGGGTTCGGTCCCAGGTCAAGTCCTGTGAGATTTGTGGTGGACAAAGTGGCACTGGGACAGGTTTTTCTCCGAGTTGTCGGTTTTCCCCTGTCGATTTCATTCCACTGGTGCTCCATTAATTGTAAAAATTGGTAAAAAAAACTGCTCATCCTGATCATCTTCATCAGCCTTAAGGCTGTGGTGCGAGGGCCCTTCGTCCAGAAAAAAAAGACAACTAACAAACAAACCAACAAACTAATCGTGTACAAACGCAATCTTGATACAGGCCACCTGTTGTGTGTGATACACTGATCAGGAAACGCCATAAAGCTAAAGCAACCCCATTACAGGCCTAGACAGGCCCTGAGGGGTCCAGGAGGTTGAGGCTCCCAGATTTGTAGACAATCGGCACATGAAGGTGGTAAGGTTGTCAGTCCTACGCACCGGCCGCCTTTACCCCCCAGGAAATATTCCTGGTACTCATTTCTGTTAGAGGCTGAGTCGGCCCCAGGGCCATAGTGCGACCGAAACGATTATGTCAAGGAATTAATTCCAATTACACCATCGGGAATCGAACCCGCGACGTTCCGGTTTGTAGCGTAGTGCCTCAACCAACTACGCCACCGCTCGCCCCCGATCAGGAAACGCCATAGTTAACAAAACTTTAATTATATGACGTCATATCTCGGCTTGTAATATCAACCAACTTAGGGTTGATCATACAGCCTGGATCATATTGAAGGATTCAATATTTGCAAGCCAACGGTTCATAAGCACCGAGATCTCTGTTATTTCACTATTCTGTACTTCGAAATTAGAATGACATTACACACCGCAACATGTGTGTATAATTGAGCGCAAGTTAATGAAAGTTGTGCCAACTACAGTATTTTGTATTTAGACCTTAGTTACACGACTAAGTTAACCTTTATCTTCCGGCCTTTAAAGGCCAATGTAGCTGCTGAGGGCCGCAGTTAAATGCCCCTGAGTGGCACAGTGCTTTCCCTTTCTTCCATAAACATGGCCTGCCCCTTTGGCCAATAGAGGTTAATGGGTCATGGCCATCTGTCAGACATTTACTGCGATGTAAGACCTGGAAGATTCATACTGCAGTCTACTGGGTTATGCCATGTCATTTTGGTAAGTTACAGACGTTTCGGAGCAATATACTGCCTCCATGTTCGGATCTTAAGTGTGAAGATGAAAGCTGTAATCGTTCGAAACAGTGGTAACAACCCACCACGGCGTTACAACCCAGACGATGGCAATAAGTGAGACTTTTTTTTTGGCGTGGTGAAGGGCCCCGCAGCAGATGCTACGGACGCACCGCAGCCTTAAGGCTTCTTCTGCAACCCCTGTGACGAAAATGAATGAAATTGACAGGGAAAAGCCGACAACTCGGAGAAAAACCTGTCCCAGTGCCATTTTGTCCACCACAATTTCACATGGACTGACCCGGGATCGAACCCGGGGCCTCCGCGGTGAGAGGCCGGCGACTAACCGCCTGAGCCATGGGCATGGCCGTTTAAGTGAGACTGTTAGCCAAGAATAAGATAAAGACGCGGAAACCTCAAGAACTTGCATTTCGAGTCATGATAACAGACGAACTTTCTCCAACAGATATGATAATCGTTGTGTAATAAAATGATGATAAAATGCGCGTAAAACATGTGTGTGTGTGTGTGTGTGTGTTCAGCACTGCTAACATAGCGAGGAATCAAAGGAAATGAACATTAGAGTCCAAGAAGTACTTTGACTGACTGACCCTACAAAAGAAGGCAGTAGGACCTTCAGAAAAAGGAAATGAACATTAGAGTCCAAGAAGTACTTTGACTGACTGACCCTACAAAAGAAGGCAGTAGGACCTTCAGAAAAAGGAAATGAACATTAGAGTCCAAGAAGTACTTTGACTGACTGACCCTACAAAAGAAGGCAGTAGGACCTTCAGAAAAAGGAAATGAACATTAGAGTCCAAGAAGTACTTTGACTGACTGACCCTACAAAAGAAGGCAGTAGGACCTTCAGAAAAAGGAAATGAACATTAGAGTCCAAGAAGTACTTTGACTGACTGACCCTACAAAAGAAGGCAGTAGGACCTTCAGAAAAAGGAAATGAACATTAGAGTCCTTTGACTGACTGACCCTACAAAAGAAGGCAGTAGGACCTTCAGAAAAAGGAAATGAACATTAGAGTCCAAGAAGTACTTTGACTGACTGACCCTACAAATGAAGGCAGTAGGACCTTCAGAACGTCAGGCACTCTGCACCCAACGACACGTCACATCACAGGAGACGAATCTTGAGCACACCGCTGTAAGAAGCCCCACTCGCACACGAAAATTAATGTACCCCAGTCCAAGATTCTGCTCACACAAATGGAGCCCAGTATGTGCGACATAATCCTTTAATCCCCTAAAACCCGAAGTCAATGTAAGTGATACTTAAACACGCAGTTCCAACCACACAAAAACACACTTGCCTCATTAATCTCACGTTGTGTTCGCCGTGCATCTTGACATTAATTTCACGTTGTGTTCGCCGTGCATCTTGACATTAATTTCACGTTGTGTTCGCCGTGCATCTTGACATTAATTTCACGTTGTGTTCGCCGTGCATCTTGACATTAATTTCACGTTGTGTTCGCCGTGCATCTTGACATTAATTTCACGTTGTGTTCACCGTGCATCTTGACATTAATCTCACGTTGTGTTCGCCGTGCATCTTGACATTAATTTCACGTTGTGTTCGCCGTGCATCTTGACATTAATTTCACGTTGTGTTCACCGTGCATCTTGACATTAATCTCACGTTGTGTTCGCCGTGCATCTTGACATTAATTTCACGTTGTGTTCGCCGTGCATCTTGACATTAATTTCACGTTGTGTTCGCCGTGCATCTTGACATTAATTTCACGTTGTGTTCACCGTGCATCTTGACATTAATCTCACGTTGTGTTCGCCGTGCATCTTGACATTAATTTCACGTTGTGTTCGCCGTGCATCTTGACATTAATTTCACGTTGTGTTCACCGTGCATCTTGACATTAATTTCACGTTGTGTTCACCGTGCATCTTGACATTAATTTCACGTTGTGTTCACCGTGCATCTTGACATTAATCTCACGTTGTGTTCGCCGTGCATCTTGACATTAATTTCACGTTGTGTTCACCGTGCATCTTGACATTAATTTCACGTTGTGTTCGCCGTGCATCTTGACATTAATTTCACGTTGTGTTCACCGTGCATCTTGACATTAATTTAACGTTGTGTTCACCGTGCATCTTGACATTAATCTCACGTTGTGTTCGCCGTGCATCTTGACATTAATCTCACGTTGTGTTCGCCGTGCATCTTGACATTAATCTCACGTTGTGTTCGCCGTGCATCTTGACATTAATCTCACGTTGTGTTCGCCGTGCATCTTGACATTAATCTCACGTTGTGTTCACCGTGCATCTTGACATTAATTTCACGTTGTGTTCGCCGTGCATCTTGACATTAATTTCACGTTGTGTTCGCCGTGCATCTTGACATTAATCTCACGTTGTGTTCGCCGTGCATCTTGACATTAATCTCACGTTGTGTTCACCGTGCATCTTGACATTAATCTCACGTTGTGTTCACCGTGCATCTTGACATTAATCTCACGTTGTGTTCGCCGTGCATCTTGACATTAATCTCACGTTGTGTTCACCGTGCATCTTGACATTAATCTCACGTTGTGTTCGCCGTGCATCTTGACATTAATCTCACGTTCTGTTCACCGTGCATCTTGACATTAATCTCACGTTGTGTTCACCGTGCATGTTGACATTAATTTTCAGTTTTTCAACCAACGAATGCACATTTTATTTTGATATTTCTGTTCAATTCACCCTACACATGTTTCGGCCGTGACTCGGCCGTCATGAGGGGCCCTGATGATGGCCGAGTTACGGCCGAAACATGTGTAGGGTGTAGTGAACAGAAAATTACGAAAATAAAAAGCGCATTCGTTGGTTGAAAAACTAAAGACACTTACCTCAATTATAAAAACCAATCGGTTAATGCCGTTTAGGGAAAGAATCGATATTTACTGTGGGAATCACATGAGATACACATGTGGACAAAATGCTGAGTTATGTTAAAGCAGGTGGTACATATAGTAACCACTCAGCTTTAGAAGGTTAAAGTAAATCGATTGCCTTGCATCATATAGGGCAAGCGGACCTACAGCAAGAACAATGCACTCATGCCCTTTGCCCTTTGACCTCAATCACGCGACAAAGGGGGCCAACAGTTTAAGATCAAACGGTCTGGGAGGGGTTATATAACGCCCAGCTGGGAGCTCCCCTTTAAACGTACGTGGAAGAGGGTGAGATTTTAGTCTGGATCGATACGCCGTGTCGGTGGGTCCAACCCCCCCCCCCCCAACACTGCAGGAGAGGACGCCGTTAAGATTCCCTCATTTTTTCTTCCCAGAGTTCAGTTTGTAACGGGCCGACCGCAGAGGGCGTCTCTGCTAATAAGACTTGACAAACTTTGATGAAGACGTATAGTGTGTTGCATACATGAATATTACAGGGGCTGACGCAGTCGACAATGACGAATTATACACGAGGCAGTAAAGTGACACACAGCTAGACGTCGCAATCGACACCTGACTTCAAATACCCTTAAAAGATAGAATTCTTGTATGTCCGTAGATTTGAACTGATTGATGTTTAACCCAATGAAGCCTCAAACGCATATAAATGACATTTGTCACGCACTATCTGACAGACAACACTACGTATATTTATAGTCCGACTATTGTACAATTTAATCACATTAATTGTGTAACAATGTCCTACATGTTTCGAACCCTTAATTCCGGTTCATCCTCAGGGACTCATCATCTCAAATTACACACTTTACATTAATTAGTACAATTGTTTACACAGTAAAACATGAATCCTTTATAATGCATATACTGGTTAAAACAAATGAAAGGTGAAAAATGTAGTTGTTGGTTATTTCAAGTCTTACATTGGTTAAAATGTTAAAAGTTGAACAGTACAGTTCTCACCACCTAATAGTCAACCAACTCCGATATCAATACAACACAGATTGTTCAATTTTTATTCAACTTTTAACATTTTAACCAATGTAAGACTTGAAACAGCCAACGACTAAATTTTTCGCCTTTCATTTATTTTAACCAGTATATGCATTGTAAAGGATTCATGTTTTACTATGTAAACAATTGTACTAATTAATGTAAAGTGTGTAATTTGAGATGATGAGTCCCTGAGGATGAACCGGAATTAAGGGTTCGAAACATGTAGGACAGTGTTACACAATTAATGTGATTAAATTGTACATTTTTCGGACTACAAATATAGAGATAAAATGTACGGAATGTATAATATTAAGTGTACAAACACTACGTCTCCTACTGCAGTTTAAGGAAACGACTGCTGTTTACAAAGACTCGTACGAACACACAAACACAGTGTGTACACTAAATGTATTTGTTAATGTCAAAGCAGACGGTGACGTGTCTTCAAATCATCTCAAAATGGGGTACTTTATCGTCCAGAAATACGTTTTGCAAATCTCCCCATACTACGACGTCGGCGGCCTTGTCTTAATTCCGGGATAGGAGTTTTATCATCCGAGAATAGGGGATTTTAAATCTCCCGCCTAAAAGGGTTGGCGGCCATATTTAACACGAGGTAACAATATTAGTAGGCATGCAACGCTGGGCCAGCTGGACCGCACGCATGCGCAGTACCAATAACGCAGCACGGCCGGTAGATGACATTCTTACGTCCTTCTCAGAATTCAGATCCGATTTAACACTTTCTGTGTTACGTATGAGATATCTCCCTGACTCGAACAATTTCCAGACCCAAAATTTTACTTCAAATGGCCTAGAAATTAGAAGAAAATAACACAAATGTGAAGGCCTTCTAATGCTTCCCTTTATTTTCAGTAAACAGGCGTTAAGCCGGTAATCCGGTGATTCCCCATATTGGCTGACTCCCAACCTTAAAATGAATGAAGCATGTTCCTTTGAAAAGTTCGTTAACTATCTACCAATCTCTATGGCGGCATATACCAGAAGACTTTACTCGTCATCAGAACGTCTAATCTCGCAAACCTTCCACTGATACAAGCTAGACGTCATGGGCATTCAGGGACACCTTGACATCAAATTTCAGTCAATAAGAACGCCCTGAACTTGGGACGTCCTCGAAAGACCGCTTCATACAAAAGACGCTGCGTGACTGAAGAGCCCTACGCCATAAAAATTAAATCAGACGTCATCACAATGTGAAATGTGTGGCGTTCATTCCACCCAAGTACCATTATTTTTCAAGATTACCCCCCCCCCCCCAACACATTGAAGCATTTATCCCATCTTGACACGAGTTTGAAAATTCTGTCATGCTAGAAATCGGGTTCGTGCTTTCGCAAAAATTCACGAACAGTCATTTCCACTTCCTCGGTATTGTAGAATCGGCAATCTCTTGGACAAAAAGGCCAAAAATCAAGGGGGAAAAAATATCTGTGGGTCACATTATAAACAACACGTGTATTCGTTAACGATAACATAAAAAATGGTAACGCGAACGCGTCAGAACGTTACGTTATAGATACGTTGCCTATCTTGTTTGCATAAAGCTGCATCCACTCTTCGGGTACGATACGTTCCGCTCAAGGTAAGCTCATTGGCAGTGATTTGGTTTACAATATCCACACTGAACACCTGCTGCAGTCGAGCGCAGTTCGCTATGTTCCAAGAACTTAGCCAATAAAGAATTCGCAATAATCACATTACTGTCGGTTCAGACATTTTTTCGAAGAATATCCACGCTCACGTGAGCGACCCGTGACGTCAGCGTGACCGCTGCTATGAACAGATACATTTAAATACAGGCAAAGAATATTCTCTGACCGTGAGCTGACTGTGAGCGTACCGTGAGCTCACCGTATCCACAAGCTTAACTGTGCATTATTTATAAAGCAGATTTAACTCAGAAATAAACCGGAAACTGTCGGCCAAAATTTCACACAACTCGACACAACCCACAGTGAAATCCATCCGTCCGCTACATGCCGCGAGGCAGACATTTGTTTCTGTGTTGTCGCGGCACCCAGGGGCACACCCAAAGGGGGGGTGGGGGGCTGCCGGGCTGCAGCCCCTCCAACTCCCAAAAAACAAAATTTAAAAAACACAGATTAGTAGATATTATGATGTAAAACGTTTTATATGATTTACCCTTCAGTTGAAATCAGCCACTGAAATCGGCTGACGACTAGTACATTAGAATTTTGAAAAAAAAAATTAATAAAATAAAAAAAAAAGAGACTGGACACTGTGATTGAGTCACGGAACATGTAGTTATATTTGTATGTATATAAATGCAGCTGCAAACAGTGTTGTTTATACTATATGGTTTTTATAACATAATTTTTAAAATCAAACATAAATTATATATAGCTTCAAGGTCACCCGCGCAGCGAAAAATTCTGGGTGAGCACCTGACGGCAACTTGCAAGTTGTTACCAGAATTTGGTTGAAATCGCATCACAACTTTCACTCAAGAGTCTTACTATCAAATTTAGGAACTCTTCAGAGCGGAAAACACACTGGGTCTGTTGACGACATAACAGGTTCACAACATCGGAAGGGCTATTACATGCCTCGAGCACTGCAAACTGTCTGTGTCACGTGTATAAGTACGTCACAGTGCCACTGTGTGTGCTCTGACAATTAAAACCGTGTAATAACCAGCGACTGCCGATCCCAGTGGCCGCGCGGTCTAAGGCGTGGGTCTACGGCCGCTCGCTTACTGGGATTGTGGGTTCAATCCCGCCTAGGGCATGGATGTCTGTCTGTTGTGAGTGTTGTGTGTTGTCAGGTAGAGGTCTCTGCGACGGGCTGGTCACTCGTCTAGAGGAGTCCTACCGAGTGTGGTGTGTCTGAGTGTGATCGTGAAGCCTCGATAATGAGGAGGCCCTGGCCCACTGGGTGCTGTTGCGCCAATACAAAAAAGAAATAATCACTGATTACGCAAATAAACACGTTTATTCACCAACAGATGTTGGCTGAAAAGTGATAAAGTTTCCTAAATCGAGCCGCATGCATTCCCTTTCCTCTTCAGTTTGTTACAATTCATCGAAATCAGATCAACACGGTCATTATCACCAGCAACTGGAACCGGCGTAACACAAAATTACATGAAACTGGGCAGTGCATCCAGTGAAGATCACGCACCAGACGCAATTATCCCGCCTGCTTGTGTAAGGAGACGATTGAAAGGAGCATGAAATCCGGACAAAGGTAAAGGTAAAGCAACCCCATTACAGGCCTAGACAGGCCCTGAGGGGTCCAGGAGGTTGAGGCTCACAGATTTGTAGACAATCGGCACATGAAGGTGGTAAGGTTGTCAGCCCTACGCACCGGCCGCCTTTACCCCCCAGGAAATATTCCTGGTACTCATTTCTGTTAGAGGCTGAGTCGACCCCAGGGCCATAGTGCGACCGGAAGGATTATGTCAAGGAATTAATTCCAATGACACCATCGGGAATCGAACCCGCGACGTTCCGGTTTGTAGCGTAGTGCCTCAACCAACTGCGCCACCGCGTGCCCCCTCCGGACAAAGGTACCTGCCATATATCCCACTATGTTCTAAGTACAAAAATGCACAATAGTCCACTGAATAAATCAATTTTTAATTTATTTCTTAAATAATAATATCGGAAATTCACACAGAGTCGAACTCGGTTATAACGCCATGAAGGGGACTGAATATGTGTCGTTATAAACGAGTGTTGTTATATCCGAGGAGCTTAATGTTACGGTTAACAGTGAGGAATTAATTGGTACCACAGAACATCTGACGTTATAGACGAGGTGTTGCAGAAACCGATGTCGTTATAACCGTGTTCGACTGTATAAACACTATGATTTATTACGGACAATGTTAAAACGTCACAGCAGCTTGTTAGTCATCCCACAGAAGCAATGCTGTTTGTTACGTCACTTCAACGCGCATTTGCAAGTGATAATGACAAATAAACTTACAGGTGCCCTGTGCTCACGTTACAAAGGCATGGGCTCCACACATTCCTAACCTCTGTTACACACGCAGGTGTAGGCCTATAGGTCAGCTCTCCTCCGACGCTAGGTGGACCCAAACCCGGTCTAGAAGCTGCGGCGAAAAAATCTGACCCCGTCGGGAATAGAAATATCGATCACAAGGTCTAGTCCGTAGTGTAGTCACTACACTGACTGAGCTACCCCAGCTTATACTGCGCCCAGATTCAAATCAGTGATTGTATTATTTGATGTAATACTGAAAATAAAGTAATTACCGAATGGGATGTCTGTCTGTGTGCTTCGCCACAAGACCGGGCAAGCATCGGGAGTTGGGGTCATGGAAACTGGACACGGCACTTAGTTGAAACTGTCGGGCTTACTGAAGCACAGTGTGAAGATTCAACTGGCTCAGGCTGAGTGCAGTGGCGGGATTTTGTGACTACCGTACTGAACTGGCGAGCTTCATAAAAGGTGGGAAGTTTCGTGACTAGGTAAGAGGATAGTTACGTGAGTATAGTTACGTGACTAGGTAACATGATAGTTACGTGAATAGGTAAGAGTATAGTTACGTGACTAGGTAACATGATAGTTATGTGAGTAGGTAAGAGGCTAGTTACGTTACTAGATAACATGATATTTACGTGACTAGGTAAGGATAGTTACGTGACTAGGTAAAGACAGTTACGTGACTAGGTAAGAGGCTAGTTACGTTACTAGGTAACATGATAGTTACGTGACTAGGTAACATGATAGTTACGTGAATAGGTAAGATTATAGTTACGTGACTATGTAACATGATAGTTACGTGACTAGGTAAGAGGATAGTTACGTGAGTAGGTAAGAGGATAGTTACGTTACTAGGTAACATGATAGTTACGTGACTAGGTAAGGACAGTTACGTGACTAGGTAAGAGAATAGTTACGTGACTAGGTAAGAGAACAGTTACGTGACTAGGTAAGATGATAGTTGCGTGACTATGTAACGTGACTAGGTAACATGATAGTCACGTGACTATGTAATATGATAGTTACGTGACTAGGTAAGATGATAGTTACGTGAGTAGGTAACATGATAGTTACGTGACTAGGTAAGGATAGTTACGTCACTAGGTAAGGACAGTTACGTGACTAGGTAAGAGAATAGTTACGTGACTATGTAAGATGATAGTTACGTGACTACGTAAGAGGCTAGTTACGTTACTAGGTAAGATGATAGTTACGTGACTACGTAAGATGCTAGTTACGTGACTAGGTAAGATGATAGTTACGTGACTACGTAAGAGGCTAGTTACGTGACTAGGTAATATGATAGTTACGTGACTACGTAAGATGCTAGTTACGTGACTAGGTAAGATGATAGTTACGTGACTACGTAAGAGGCTAGTTACGTGACTAGGTAAGATGATAGATACGTGACTACGTAAGACGCTAGTTACGTGACCAGGTAAGATGATAGTTACGTGACCAGGTAAGAGGATAGTTACGTGACTATGAAATATGATAATTACGTGACTAGGTAAGAGGATAGTTACGTGACTAGGAAAGATGATAGTTACGTTCTCTAGAACATTCCGTTCCACGGACTTCATTCATTACTTACATTCCACCACAGTCAAAACGGCCCTTTGAAATTCGGCTTGGAATCTAGTCTTTCCTTTCTTCTTCCCTCACACCTTTCTCCCTTTCGTTATCGTGCCCCTTCCTTCCTAACTCCGACCTGTGTAACATCAAAACATTACACTTCCGACAGCGCGGTATCGAACACACCTGCCACCTGTCTAAGTACATGAAGACTACACGTTGCCATGGTAATGGCGTGAGGCACACAAAACACACCGCCCTACTTATTAAATAAAGTTATCGTGACTGTCATGGTAACTGAGGTTAAGAAACACAATTAGCCACGTCCAGTCTATGTTCATGTTTAGTTAAGAACATAAGTTAGCCACGTCCAGTCTATGGTTCATGGTTTGAGGTTAAGAACATAAGTTAGCCACGTCCAGTCTATGGTTCATGGGTTGAATGTAGAGGTCTAGAGGAGTAACATAAGTTAGCCACGTCCAGTCTATGGTTCATGGTTTGAGGTTAAGAACATAAGTTAGCCACGTCCAGTCTATGGTTCATGGTTATTGAAGCCCTCCGTCTAATGTTGAAGAACATAAGTTAGCCACGTCCAGTCTATGGTTCATGGTTGAGTTAAGACATAGTTAGCCACGTCGTCTATTTCAGTTGAGTTAAGAACATAAGTTAGCCACGTCCAGTCTATGGTTCATGGTTTGAGGTTAAGAACATAAGTTAGCCACGTCCAGTCTATGGTTCATGGTTTGAGGTTAAGAACATAAGTTAGCCACGTCCAGTCTATGGTTCATGGTTTGAGGTTAAGAACATAAGTTAGCCACGTCCAGTCTATGGTTTCATGGTCGTTATGGAGGTTAAGACACACTAAGTTATAGAACCCACGTCCAGTCTAGGGTTTCATGTTTGAGTTAAGAACATAAGTTAGCCACGCCATCTATGTCTCAGGTCATGGTTTGAGGTTAAGAACATAAGTTCCAGCCACTATGTTCGTTGAGTAAGAACAAGTACACGTCCATATGGTTCATGGTTTGAGGTTAAGAACATAAGTTAGCCACGTCCAGTCTATGGTTCATGGTTTGAGGTTAAGAACATAAGTTAGCCACGTCCAGTCTATGGTTCATGGTTTGAGGTTAAGAACATAAGTTAGCCACGTCCAGTCTATGGTTCATGGTTTGAGGTTAAGAACATAAGTTAGCCACGTCCAGTCTATGGTTCATGGTTTGAGGTTAAGAACATAAGTTAGCCACGTCCAGTCTATGGTTCATGGTTTGAGGTTAAGAACATAAGTTAGCCACGTCCAGTCTATGGTTCATGGTTGAGTAAGACATAAGTTAGCCACGTCATCTATGTTCAGGTTAAGGTTAAGACATAAATAGCAGTCCATCTATGGTTCATGTTTAGTAAGAACAAAGTTAGCCACGTCCAGTCTATGGTTCATGGTTTGAGGTTAAGAACATAAGTTAGCCACGTCCAGTCTACAACCGATTCTCGAACTTTGTTCATCCATGACCTTGAGTTTCATCTCGAGTGCTGCGAACCCCAAACTGGCGGTGGGTGTGACCCCTCGTTCAAGTGGCGTTAGCCCCCCTGTCAGACGTCAGCTGCTCGCAGCAAGCTCACCCCCAGCGATCGGCATACCGACACAGGTCCTTAACAACTTCAACATCCACCCACAAACTCATGTAAGGTCCGGACACACCATGTTGACTGAAATTCCTACGTTGGCTACAACAGAAACCTGGCTCATGACCGTACTAAACTCTAAAGCATAATGGTAACTATACGTACCACCTACTTTAATATTAAAAATCTTCGTATTTTGCCCACACAATATATTTACGTGTTTCTTGCGTACCGCACAACAGTGACAATTTTGATCTTTGTAATGCGGACGCATTGTGTTCGCTGTGAGGTGAGAACAGGACTTCTGAACATTATTTAGATTAATTTCAACCTTCAACGGAAGACGTGCAGAAGGGGGTGTTGGGGGGTTGCTGGTTACAGATGTCTTAGACATACAGTCGAACCCGGTTATAACGATATCGGTTTATACGACACCTCGTCTATAGGTAAAGGTAAAGTTCACCCTAGAACAGGCCATGAAGGCCCAGAGGGGGAGTACTCTTTCTTTAACCTCGGCGCTAGATGGGGTGGGTGGTCAACGCCACGCCCCGGCCGCTTTACCCCGAAAAACCCGGTACCCATTGTACAGGAGGCTGGGTTGCGCCCAGGGCCGGTCTGGACGGGTGCAAAAAATCTCGCCCCCACCGGGATTCGATCCCCGGACCGTCCAGCCCGTAGCGAGTCGCTATACCGACTACAGCGTCAGATATTCTGTGGTACCAATTAATTCCTCACTGTTAACCTAACATTATACTCCTCGGTTATAACAACACTCGTTTATAACGACACAACATATTCAGTCCCCTTCATGACGTTATAACCGAGTTCGACTGTAAATGTACGTACCTTTTAAAACGTTGTTTTGTTTGGCGTATCTCCACATAACCGAGTGAAGAAGTTTAAAGTCAGGCCTGTGAATTTTATTCTGCATTACTGGAAGAATAAACTACTGTAAGGTTGACTATAAAGAAAAATTCTTACACTTTTAAGCGTCTTCGTCAAAAATGGGGTACCTGTGTCATGAGTTGAGGATAGTATAAATATTTCCGACCGATGGATCGGGAAGGATGAGGCAGCAGGCTATCGTGGTAGAGTGTGAAGCAGTAGTCAGGTTTTTATCTGGAGTAATAAACCCATCAAAAACCCGTCAGGAAGCAATCCCGGTACATCACCCCACAAAACAGGCAACTAATTACATAGCTGAATTAATAACTACTAACTAACTACATGGTACAAAGTACTCCTTAAAAACGTAATGGTTCCTCAGAGAGTCAAGACAATCCCAGCATATTATAGAACCTGCATGCTCATCACCGTATTCACAACAGCCCACAACCTGCTCCAATCCTGGGTTGGAGACATCCAGCTCCAGCCTTCCCATAATATTCCTTAAAAATCCATTTCAATATTACACTCCCATCTATGTCTATGCCTTCTATGTAGTCTTTCCTTCAGATTTCCCCATCAAAATCTTATATACATCTCTCCTCTCCCTCCGTACGTCTAATAAGCTCCGGCCAGTTCATCCGCTTTGATTTGACCAACCCAATATGTTTGCACTCACCTTTAGCCTCCGGTTGTTTGCAACTCCTGGCCCAAATAATTTTACCAACACCGCATCCTCAACACCCTCAGCCTGTGTTCTTCCCTTACATGACAGACCAAGTTTAACACCCATATCAACCCAAAAGACACGTTGTACAAGAACGTTTCAAAACGTAAGGTAACAAATAAGCTGATGCTCATAACGACAGCGTAACTCTGATGTACACAGCAGACTTCCGCTCAGTTTCCACTACCATTTCAGCAGTTTTCCCAACATCACACCAAGACCTGTGTGTGTCCTGGTGTAGAAAAATCCGTGTCGATTGTCTGTACGCAGGAGGTAACAGCTTGAGTAGTTGAGTAAATAATGGATCGAGCTCTTACGGTCCCGATGCACGTAGGCCTTTGACAGGCCCTTTGTGCCCTTAGCTAAAGTCCAAGTCATAAGAGCCCTGTCCTTGTAATAAAGTCCCAGATCGCCCCCAGACTTAGCTCTCTGACATCCTCAAGGTTCAAAAAGAAGGAACCCAGATAAGTGTGTCTGTGTGTCGCCAAAGCTTCACACTCACACAAGACATCAGCTGAGGTCTCCTCCTCTGCCCCGCGTTTCCTACACAACGGACTGTCGCTCAGTCCCATAATGTGAAGGTGTCTTCTGAGGTGTTATGTCCGGTAAGAAGGCCAATAACCACCCTGGATAGAGGTGACAGCTTGCTTCACGTCGGCGACTGTTGCAAACCGCTTGCCAGCCAGGTGAATCTTAAGGCGTCCGAACACATCGAGACCACCGGGCACGAAAGTGCCAACCGCACGTGTGCCTGGTTAAGACGCTACAGCCGACAGGTGATGGATGACGCTCCTTAAGAGACCCGCTGTCACGCCCAGTGACTTCCATGTCTTTGGGCGGCGTAGGCGACATCTAGCAGGCATGCGAATTCCAACAGACACTGACGTGAAGCAAGCTGTCACCTCCTAGCTACAGATACCGGACACCAATTCATTCTACTTTGTGAGTGGGGTATGTGCTTAAATGTTAATGGTGACTACGTGGGTGTCTGGTATGTACCACCTGCTACACATGTCTCATGTAAACAACGAAGTCATAATAACGTTCTGGACATCAGCGAATTTTTAACCTTGCTTTTTGAAGCTCCTTTGTATATCTGTAGCCTATACGGTGCAGACAGGCCGATGTTCCAGTAACGTATTTTACGTTAATACGAGTCCCTAAAGAGATAATTACGCACGGTGACAACTTTGCTTTAGCCACTGTCCGCTAGATGTACGTACAGAAGGCCAGCGGCTGTAACTGTTTATCTCAGCTTTCCGCTGTGTCGCGATGTTCCAGTGCGAGCACGTGCGTGACACAACACGGTGATTACGAAAACCCGCAGGTGCGTCCTAGCGGTTCGCTTACCGACTCAGCAGAATTCGATCACTCTTAGTGCATCATTCAACGGAACGTGGTCATGCGCACAAGTACGATTTTTCATGTACCAAGTACTTAAAAGTAGGGGCTACTATTTTTAGAGTTTCTTTGGTTCTCAGAACAACTCATACTGTTGCCATTAACATCACTGCCACGTTAATTTTCATAACTTACGTGCCGTAGTCTTCTCGGGCATATGAACAGTGTTATTCAAATAGGTCGGCACAGACAGTGTTATTCAAATAGGTCGACACAGACAGTGTTATTAAAATAGGTCGGCACAGACAGTGTTATTCAAATAGGTCGGCACAGACAGTGTTATTCAAATAGGTAGGCACAGACAGCGTTATTCAAATAGGTCGGCACAGACAGTGTTATTCAAATAGGTAGGCACAGACAGCGTTATTCAAATAGGTCGGCACAGACAATGTTATTCAAATAGGTCGGCACAGACAGTGTTATTCAAATAGGTCGGCACAGACAGTGTTATTCAAATAGGTCGGCACAGACAGTGTTATTCAAATAGGTCGGCACAGACAGTGTTATTAAAATAGGTCGGCACAGACAGTGTTATTCAAATAGGTCGGCACAGACAGCGTTATTCAAATAGGTCGGCACAGACAATGTTATTCAAATAGGTCGGCACAGACAGTGTTATTCAAATAGGTCGGCACAGACAGCGTTATTCAAATAGGTCGGCACAGACAGTGTTATTCAAATAGGTTGGCACAGACAGTGTTATTCAAATAGGTGTGTAGAGACGGTGTTATTCAAATAGGTTGGCACAGACAGTGTTATTCAAATAGGTCGGCACAGACAGTGTTATTAAAATAGGTCGGCACAGACAGTGTTATTCAAATAGGTCGGCACAGACAATGTTATTCAAATAGGTCGGCACAGACAGTGTTATTCAAATAGGTCGGCACAGACAGTGTTATTCAAATAGGTCGGCACAGACAGTGTTATTCAAATAGGTCGGCACAGACAGTGTTATTCAAATAGGTCGGCACAGACAGTGTTATTCAAATAGGTGTGTACAGACAGTGTTATTCAAATAGGTCGGCACAGACAGTGTTATTAAAATAGGTCGGCACAGACAGTGTTATTCAAATAGTTCGGCACAGACAGTGTTATTCAAATAGGTCGGCACAGTGTTATTAAAATAGGTCGGCACAGACAGTGTTATTCAAATAGGTCGGCACAGACAGTGTTATTCAAATAGGTCGGCACAGATAGTGTTATTAAAATAGGTTGGCACAGACAGTGTTATTAAAATAGGTTGGCACAGACAGTGTTATTCAAATAGGTGTGTACAGACAGTGTTATTCAAATAGGTTGGCACAGACAGTGTTATTAAAATAGGTTGGCACAGACAGTGTTATTCAAATAGGTGTGTACAGACAGTGTTATTAAAACAGGCTTGCACACAGTGTTATTGAATAGGGTTGCACAGACAGTGTTATTCAAATAGGATGGCACAGAGTGTTATTCAAATAGGTTGGCACAAACAGTGTTATTCAAATAGGTTGGAACAGACAGTGTTATTCAAGTAGGTTTGACCTATAGTGTACGAAACCTCTAAGGCTCTGCGGTCACTGCACGTACCGCCAGGTTTAACGTTCACAAATTCTACGTTCTGCCCACAGAGTGTATTTATGTGTTTTGTGTGGATCTCAGAACAAACAGCGATTATTTCACTGTACAGCATTAACTGACTGGTTTGTATAACTGAGACGGAGTGTGTTTACTGCGCGGTACGGACTGTATTTATGTGTTTTGTGTGGATCTCAGAACAAACAGCGATTATTTCACTGTACAACATTAACTGACTGGTTTGTATAACTGAGACGGAGTGTGTTTACTGCGCGGTACGGACTGTATTTATGTGTTTTGTGTGGATCTCAGAACAAACAGCGATTATTTCACTGTACAACATTAACTGACTGGTTTGTATAACTGAGACGGAGTGTGTTTACTGCGCGGTACGGACTGTATTTATGTGTTTTGTGTGGATCTCAGAACAAACAGCGATTATTTCACTGTACAACATTAACTGACTGGTTTGTATAACTGAGACGGAGTGTGTTTACTGCGCGGTACGGACTGTATTTATGTGTTTTGTGTGGATCTCAGAACAAACAGCGATTATTTCACTGTACAACATTAACTGACTGGTTTGTATAACTGAGACGGAGTGTGTTTACTGCGCGGTACGGACTGTATTTATGTGTTTTGTGTGGATCTCAGAACAAACAGCGATTATTTCACTGTACAACATTAACTGACTGGTTTGTATAACTGAGACGGAGTGTGTTTACTGCGCGGTACGGACTGTATTTATGTGTTTTGTGTGGATCTCAGAACAAACAGCGATTATTTCACTGTACAACATTAACTGACTGGTTTGTATAACTGAGACGGAGTGTGTTTACTGCGCGGTACGGACTGTATTTATGTGTTTTGTGTGGATCTCAGAACAAACAGCGATTATTTCACTGTACAGCATTAACTGACTGGTTTGTATAACTGAGACGGAGTGTGTTTACTGCGCGGTACGGATCCACACAAAACACATAAATACACTGTGTGGGCAGAACGTAGAATTTGCGAATGTTAAACGTATTAATATATAAATATTCAGTCCGTACCGCGCAGTAAACACACTCCGTCTCAGTTATACAAACCAGTCAGTTAATGTTGTGCAGTGAAATAATCGCTGTTTGTTCTGAGATCCACACAAAACACATAAATGCACTGTGTGGGCAGAACGTAGAATTTGCGAATGTTAAACGTATTGATATATAAATATTCAGTTCGTACCGCGCAGTAAACACACTCCGTCTCAGTTATACAAACCAATCAGTTAATGTTGTACAGTGAAATAATCGCTCTTTGTTCTGAGATCCACACAAAACACATAAATACACTGTGTGGGCAGAACGTAGAATTTGTGAACGTTAAACCTGGTGGTACATAAAGTAACCACTGGGCTTTAAAGAGTTAAGTAACTCCAAGAACACAGACCTTTATAAAAAAAAAAACCAATAGTCGCCAATAGTGCCATTAGTACAAAACCCAAATGTTCATTAATTTTTACAAAAGCCTATTCTGAGCCAGTGTGATCCAGTTCACACCGTCCAACTCCACTTCCTTAAGACCCATTTTAATATTCTTCTCCCATCTACATTTAGGTGTACAAAATACTCCCTCACCTTCACGTCTTCCAACCAAGAATGTTGTAGGCCAATGCGTTTGCCATTTCTCCCTTCGTACTACATGCCGAGCCCATTGCAAACTCGTTGACAGACAATCCTAGTAGCAGGAGTCATTACGATTAAATTATACTGTGCACTGCAGGCGGTGTCAACTACTTAGGACAGGAACAGTGCCATTGGACCTAACCCAACTTTAGTCCTCAGGGTAGAAACAAATTATTTTTACAAAACCTTGTCTTCTGTCCGGAATAGTAGACAATAGTGCTAAACCGACTGTTATTTAACAAATACAGGTCTGCTGGGACAAAGCGGCCGAAGCGTCTAGCTGATAACTCACCGCCAAATAGTGTGAGGTCACGAACTGGCGAAGCTTCTGTCTCCTCACACAGGGACGCCACGAACGACGGGACATGTACTTCTGGTCTCAGTAACGATCATCCAACTGTCTTAACTCCGGGGTCTTTCGTCAAAAGTTCGCGCTTGCTCATCTCGTCAACAAATTTCCGAAGATTCATCACCTCACACTCATGAGGCTTTTACTACAATCACGTATTTCTCATTTTCTCAATACGTGCTACACGTCCGGTCAACCTTACCTGCACATCACAGCGCTCATCATCTTGTTACTGCTTCCTTTAATAACAGAATAAAGTTCCTCCCAGTG
This sequence comes from Reticulitermes speratus, assembly GCA_021186555.1. Lineage (NCBI taxonomy): Eukaryota > Metazoa > Arthropoda > Insecta > Blattodea > Rhinotermitidae > Reticulitermes > Reticulitermes speratus. The sequence continues at coordinate 44,209,344 of JAJKFL010000014.1, read as the reverse complement.
GCCGCTAGAGTGTGTTCTGTCCACGCAACGCTGACGTCACGTAGCTATTTAGAAGCAATGAACCTATCTATTGAGCTTTCGTTTCCCACAAGTTTTTTCTCCTCTTTTTTCCTAATAAAAAGGGCTGAAGAGAAGAATTAGAAGAAGAAAGTCGTGACAAATTGATTTCCCTCCCAAGTTATGTTCCCTCGTTAACGGCCGTTTTATACCGCGAGTGACGTAACGAACAGCACATCTCCCGGCCCTAAAGAGACTGAAATACACTGGCCCAGTGGCATGCCGGTATGCCCACACACCAGAACATCTCACACTTTCCATGCTATCCTCGAGATATATCGCTTAGAACTATCGACCATCTAATCTCGAGTTTGTTACGTATTTAAGAGGGTCACTGAAGGACACGTCATGCAGCCCCACACACGCAAAACTACGCATTGCTTTTCGAAAGACCTACTGACTGACCAGCTCTTGAAGCGCTGTCAGAAACATCGTGTCACGAGCATTAGCAAACTGTAGTTACAACAGACCTACTGACTGACCAGCTCTTGAAGCGCTGTCAGAAACATCGTGTCACGAGCATTAGCAAACTGTAGTTAAAACAGACCTACTGACTGACCAGCTCTTGAAGCGCTGTCAGAAACATCGTGTCACGAGCATTAGCAAACTGTAGTTAAAACAGACCTACTGACTGACCAGCTCTTGAAGCGCTGTCAGAAACATCGTGTCACGAGCATTAGCAAACTGTAGTTACAACAGACCTACTGACTGACCAGCTCTTGAAGCGCTGTCAAAACATCGTGTCACGAGCATTAGCAAACTGTAGTTACAACAGACATACTGACTGACCAGCTCTTGAAGCGCTGTCAGAAACATCGTGTCACGAGCATTAGCAAACTGTAGTTACAACAGACATACTGACTGACCAGCTCTTGAAGCGCTGTCAGAAACATCGTGTCACGAGCATTAGCAAACTGTAGTTACAACAGACCTACTGACTGACCACTCTTGAAGCGCTGTCAGAAACATCGTGTCACGAGCATTAGCAAACTGTAGTTAAAACAGACCTACTGACTGACCAGCTCTTGAAGCGCTGTCAGAAACATCGTGTCACGAGCATTAGCAAACTGTAGTTAAAACAGACCTACTGACTGACCAGCTCTTGAAGTGCTGTCAGAAAATCGTGTCACGAGCATTAGCAAACTGTAGTTAAAACAGACCTACTGACTGACCAGCTCTTGAAGCGCTGTCAGAAACATCGTGTCACGAGCATTAGCAAACTGTAGTTAAAACAGACCTACTGACTGACCAGCTCTTGAAGTGCTGTCAGAAACATCGTGTCACGAGCATTAGCAAACTGTAGTTAAAACAGACCTACTGACTGACCAGCTCTTGAAGCGCTGTCAGAAACATCGTGTCACGAGCATTAGCAAACTGTAGTTAAAACAGACCTACTGACTGACCAGCTCTTGAAGCGCTGTCAAAACATCGTGTCACGAGCATTAGCAAACTGTAGTTACAACAGACATACTGACTGACCAGCTCTTGAAGCGCTGTCAGAAACATCGTGTCACGAGCATTAGCAAACTGTAGTTACAACAGACATACTGACTGACCAGCTCTTGAAGCGCTGTCAGAAACATCGTATCACGAGCATTAGCAAACTGTAGTTACAACAGACCTACTGACTGACCAACTCTTGAAGCGCTGTCACAAACATCGTGTCACGAGCATTAGCAAACTGTAGTTAAAACAGACCTACTGACTGACCAGCTCTTGAAGCGCTGTCAGAAACATCGTGTCACGAGCATTAGCAAACTGTAGTTAAAACAGACCTACTGACTGACCAGCTCTTGAAGCGCTGTCAGAAACATCGTGTCACGAGCATTAGCAAACTGTAGTTAAAACAGACCTACTGACTGACCAGCTCTTGAAGCGCTGTCAGAAACATCGTGTCACGAGCATTAGCAAACTGTAGTTAAAACAGACCTACTGACTGACCAGCTCTTGAAGTGCTGTCAGAAACATCGTGTCACGAGCATTAGCAAACTGTAGTTAAAACAGACCTACTGACTGACCAGCTCTTGAAGCGCCGTCAGAAACATCGTGTCACGAGCATTAGCAAACTGTAGTTAAAACAGACCTACTGACTGACCAGCTCTTGAAGCGCTGTCACAAACATCGTGTCACGAGCATTAGCAAACTGTAGTTACAACAGACCTACTGACTGACCAGCTCTTGAAACGCTGTCAGAAACATCGTGTCACGAGCATTAGCAAACTGTAGTTAAAACAGACCTACTGACTGACCAGCTCTTGAAACGCTGTCAGAAACATCGTGTCACGAGCATTAGCAAACTGTAGTTACAACAGACCTACTGACTGACCAGCTCTTGAAACGCTGTCAGAAACATCGTGTCACGAGCATTAGCAAACTGTAGTTAAAACAGACCCAGTAACTACTAACCGCTCAAGAAAACTGCCACCGCGTGGCACTCCGTTGTGGTTTTTGAAACCGGCTGTAATCCTCACAACCAAGGATCATTTCTCTATCGTCCACTTTAATATTATCCTCCAATTTCCACCTCACATGAAGTTTCCTGATCAAAACTGTAGTGTTATGGGACGTAACGCCGTATTGCCTGGCACAGTGTGTCTCGAAAATATTTAAGCAGTTAATTTCAAATTTAAACTTGTCTATAAACTCGATTTTTTGGAATAAAATATTGCATATATATATATATATATATATATATATACTTCATGTCATTATTACGTTAACTGTACAGTTTTTCTGGGACACTCTGTAGATAGAAACGAGCATTTCGGAGACAACTGCTACCTCCATCATCAGGGTTGCTCCGAGATGTTGGCACCTGTCTACCAGACTACACGAAGTCACTTTACAGACAACAATACACTATAATTGTAATATACGTCGCCTTGATAAAAAAAATACATTTCCCCATAAACATTGTACATATAACGTTGATTTCTTCGTCCCTCATGCGTTCCAGGTGCGCGGTCCATCGAACCTGTTGTTTTCAGCACTACTGCGAAGTAACAAGTACAAATCTAAAGCACAAAGTAACTCATTTTGTAATTTTCGCTACTAATTAATCTGACTTCAGTACAGATTTTTCGTTCTTACGAAGACGCCCTCTATTTAGCGGACCGCATTCTGTCCACACAGCCACAGACCAAGTTTCACACACGTGCAAAACAAGAAAATTAACTGTATAGGTTTCACTGCTCAATTTCGTTCTTTGTCCGGCGGGCCGATTAATTGGCTTCGCCAAATGACAGTGCGTGTTTCGCAGCACATACTTTGTTGTAACGTGGTGCTGGAGAAGAATGGAGAAGATCAGCTGGACCGATCGTGTGAGAAATGAAGAAGTATTACACAGAGTGAAGGAGGAGAGGAATATCGTACATACAATAAAAAGAAGAAAGGCTAACTGGATTGGTCACATCTTGCGTAGGAACTGGCTTCTGAAACATGTGATTGAAGGAAAGTTAGAGGGAAGGATAGAAATGACGGGAAGACGAGTGAGAAGGCGTAAGCAGCTACTGGATGACCTTAAGGAAAAGAGAAGATACTGTAAATTGAAAGAGGAAGCACTAGATCGCACTGTGTGGAGAACTCGCTTGGGAACAGGCTACGGACCTGTCGTAAGACAGACTGCAGAATGAAGAGGCTACGGACCTGTCGTAAGACAGACTACAGAATGAAGAGGCTACGGACCTGTCGTAAGACAGACTGCAGAATGAAGAGGCTACGGACCTGTCGTAAGACAGACTGCAGAATGAAGAGGCTACGGACCTGTCGTAAGACAGGCTACAGAATGAAGAGGCTACGGACCTGTAGTAAGACAGACTACAGAATGAAGAGGCTACGGACCTGTCGTAAGACAGACTACAGAATGAAGAGGCTACGGACCTGTCGTAAGACAGACTACAGAATGAAGAGGCTACGGACCTGTCGTAAGACAGACTGCAGAATGAAGAGGCTACGGACCTGTCGTAAGACAGGCTACAGAATGAAGAGGCTACGGACCTGTAGTAAGACAGACTACAGAATGAAGAGGCTACGGACCTGTAGTAAGACAGACTACAGAATGAAGAGGCTACGGACCTGTCGTAAGACAGACTGCAGAATGAAGAGGCTACGGACCTGTCGTAAGACAGGCTACAGAATGAAGAGGCTACGGACCTGTAGTAAGACAGACTACAGAATGAAGAGGCTACGGACCTGTCGTAAGACAGACTGCAGAATGAAGAGGCTACGGACCTGTCGTAAGACAGGCTACAGAATGAAGAGGCTACGGACCTGTAGTAAGACAGACTACAGAATGAAGAGGCTACGGACCTGTCGTAAGACAGACTGCAGAATGAAGAGGCTACGGACCTGTCGTAAGACAGACTGCAGAATGAAGAGGCTACGGACCTGTCGTAAGACAGACTACAGAATGAAGAGGCTACGGACCTGTCGTAAGACAGACTGCAGAATGAAGAGGCTACGGACCTGTCGTAAGACAGACTGCAGAATGAAGAGGCTACGGACCTGTCGTAAGACAGACTGCAGAATGAAGAGGCTACGGACCTGTCGTAAGACAGACTGCAGAATGAAGAGGCTACGGACCTGTCGTAAGACAGACTACAGAATGAAGAGGCTACGGACCTGTCGTAAGACAGACTGCAGAATGAAGAGGCTACGGACCTGTCGTAAGACAGGCTACAGAATGAAGAGGCTACGGACCTGTAGTAAGACAGACTACAGAATGAAGAGGCTACGGACCTGTAGTAAGACAGACTACAGAATGAAGAGGCTACGGACCTGTCGTAAGACAGACTGCAGAATGAAGAGGCTACGGACCTGTCGTAAGACAGGCTACAGAATGAAGAGGCTACGGACCTGTAGTAAGACAGACTACAGAATGAAGAGGCTACGGACCTGTCGTAAGACAGACTGCAGAATGAAGAGGCTACGGACCTGTCGTAAGACAGGCTACAGAATGAAGAGGCTACGGACCTGTAGTAAGACAGACTACAGAATGAAGAGGCTACGGACCTGTCGTAAGACAGACTGCAGAATGAAGAGGCTACGGACCTGTCGTAAGACAGACTGCAGAATGAAGAGGCTACGGACCTGTCGTAAGACAGACTACAGAATGAAGAGGCTACGGACCTGTCGTAAGACAGACTGCAGAATGAAGAGGCTACGGACCTGTCGTAAGACAGACTGCAGAATGAAGAGGCTACGGACCTGTCGTAAGACAGACTGCAGAATGAAGAGGCTACGGACCTGTCGTAAGACAGACTACAGAATGAAGAGGCTACGGACCTGTCGTAAGACAGACTGCAGAATGAAGAGGCTACGGACCTGTCGTAAGACAGACTGCAGAATGAAGAGGCTACGGACCTGTCGTAAGACAGACTGCAGAATGAAGAGGCTACGGACATGTCGTAAGACAGACTGCAGAACGAAATGACTACATTCTAGACATCATAGGCATTCTTCACGGCCTTATCCTTTGATGAACAATAACATTTGTCCAGGTAACAAGGAACTCTGACAACGGTATATTACATCTCACGGTACTGGCTTTCGGGTAGTGGCGGGGGGGGGGATCTTCAAAAACTGGATTGCATCCGTCTTTAGGTGAAAAGTCGGGGAGTCCCCACAACTGGATCCGATATGCTAAGCTAACCTCAATCACAGTATCCGAACAGAAACATCCAGTTTCCGAAACGTCGCATTTTCTTCGGAATACTGAACGATGGACCAAAACCACAAACACACCGTTAAATTTACTACACTATATCCTGTTTGTTCCCCTTAATACGAAAAAAAAACACCCCCCTCAGTATGACACATTTCTGTACTTGCACGAACGTCTGACAAGCTCAATATTTAACAAACAACTAAATGCACTTTTTTGTTTAAAAGTGTTTTATAGTTTTATGAATTTATCTAACAGCTACAAGACAGCCTAACAGCTCGCACCACAAGCAGCTTTATACAAAGTACGATCTGCAATACACAGAACCACGATTGTACGCTTTAATTAACCAAAGACTTGCAGAAACAAGGAAAGGAGCTACTATATACAGTGTGTTAGTGTACAGTGTGTTAGTGTACAGTGTGTCGGTGTACAGTGTGTCGGTGTACAGTGTGTCGGTGTACAGTGTGTCGGTGTACAGTGTGTCGGTGTACAGTGTGTCGGTGTACAGTGTGTTAGTGTACAGTGTGTTTCACGTGTGCTTTGCATGTTAATCGTGTATCTATTTTAATCTATTTTAACCTGTTTTTAAAAGTGATTTTACAAACTACACGATTAGACATAAGTGATCTACACTAATATGCAATTGGACGAACATATTGACCTGTTATAAGTGTAGTTGTGACCCCCTGAAGATGGTCTGAAATCAGACCGAAACATATGTAGTGGCTTTTAGATGAATTCACAAAACTATAAAATAGTTTCAAATAAAAAAGTGCATTTAATTGGTTGTTAAATATTGAAAGAAAAATGCACGGTGAATGTAAGACAAGATCTGACAACCTGTCGTTATTCTGGTCCTACACTGCAGGCCGATCTTATAGTTGCGAATACGCACGCCAGATGGCAGCAACTGCCCGAAGACAATCTGTCGTTATGAAGCAGTCGAGATGTATCTATGGCTCGGTCACTACTGCAGCCTCGAGCTTTGCCGATAAAAATATATCGTAACTGTAGAGCTATCTATTTTATCAAACTGTCTTTTAAAGTCTTTTCCAGTTCATAGCGTGCGTTTTCAGTGAAACTGTTTTCACAGTATCCCTCAAGGGCTAAAATATGTAAGAGTATATCGGTTTGAAGGTTAACTGTGGAAACAATACAGATGAGATCGTATTACTGCAGTACTGTCCTACCTGAGATGGGCACCCTCAAGCGGACACTGTCGGCATTGCGAATCCTGTACAGCGAAAGCGCCACCACATGCTGACACCAGAAGATGTCCTTCGTGTCGCAACTGCATGTCACCGACGTGATCTTACACCTGCAAACAGACAGCGTGTCACGCGGGCTTCCATAACACACATTTATCAACTGACACTGCCTTAACCACACGACTTGAATGGCAGGACTGCAGATGGTGTCAATTCAGTAGCGTAGCTTGCTACCAACCTTCGGAGGCACGTGTTCAGATGGCAGCACATTTGTGGTCTGCTGGGTTATGACACCGTGCAGTCTGGCAGGTGATTACAAATGTGTCACACAGGCACAGCCGCCATCTTACCTTACACGTTCTTCTGTTGTTAAGATGGAGGCAGCAGAACCTCCGAAATGCTGTAGTGATGTGCGTTATGGCACCGTGTAGTTTGCTATGTGACCTCTGACACTTCGGAACAGCCTTCAACCTTCATCTAGAGCGTTAACCACCAACCCGACTACACAGTCATAAGGCAGAAGACATTACTTATTCTTATTTAATTGCGTAAATAAACTTTATAACTTAATCTGCGTGGCACTGTCTCTTGAAAGTTTCAGATCTTAGGGTTACGTACTGTGAATATGATCTGGGAAGTAACCACATCCCGAGCGAATATCACGTACTTCTGTTTGTTGCTTGTACAAACTTCTATACCTCAGTCAGAGTTACATTTTTCGTTACGAAACAATATGTTATATGACGAAACATTACTAATACGACTGGAGTTAGAATTGAGATTCTTGTAACAAACAAACAAACCCCACGAAGCACAGTCCTCCTTCAAAATCCACAATTTAATCAAAAAAAAAATCCCTAGCATTTTATGGAACCCGAAGTTTCATTACCGTGTTCACAAAATCCCGCCAATTGTCCCCTATCCCGAGCCACATAAATCCACTCCATGTCCTCCACTTTAAAATTACCCTTCCATCTAGTCCCAGGCCTTCCAAGTGGTCCCTTTCCCTCCGGTTTCCCTTCCAAATCCCTGCTTGCATGTTATTTCTATTTCCTATCGCTTAGGTCGTCCCAAAAGATCTGTCCACGTGTGACGGCCCGTGTAACATTTCGTAACATGTTGATCACTGATTGTGACGAGTGGTTAGCTCCTTGCCCCAAGCTAGAGGACCACCCCTTGACGGCCGTTCGCGACTGCTTACTCGACGTATTCGCAGCTACTGTCCATACACAGACGCCGTCTTCTCCACGCGCACAGTGCCATGTTGACAGTGCTTCCTGTAAGAACAGTAAAATTTAATATTGGACCCCAACCGACATAGCGCCCCATCGAGTTTGTGTACACACAAATTCGATTTGTTGGAGGCACTGGGCAGAACCATTATAAACGACCATCCGGGTAGTTTACCGAGATAAGAATGGCCGCCATCTGACAGTACGCACGCGTCATACCAGCACGCATATTGCATCTGACAGTACGCACACGTCATACCAGCACGCATATTGCATCTGACAGTACGCACACGTCATACCAGCACGAATATTGCATCTGGCAGTACGCACACGTCATACCAGCACGCATATTGCATCTGACAGTAAGCACACGTCATACCAGCACGCATATTGCATCTGACAGTACGCACACGTCATACCAGCACGCATATTGCATCTGACAGTACGAACACGTCATACCAGCACGCATATTGCATCTGGCAGTACGCACACGTCATACCAGCACGCATATTGCATCTGACAGTACGAACACGTCATACCAGCACGCATATTGCATCTGGCAGTACGCACACGTCATACCAGCACGCATATTGCATCACGACTCGCTAACCGACTGCATCAGGACCTTTCCTGAGAAACTAATATTTGGATAGAAATTTTTCGGCCCTAAAGCAGCCCAAAGACACAATACTGTGTTTACAAACAGCCCACACGCTGGTAACAACTCTGTAAATATATTTAATTCCAACCCTTTCAAAAGCTCAGGTGTTACCTTCACGAAGCAATTAACTCAAATGGCATCAACATCGGTAATTAATTTTCAGAAAAGGGATTTTGTGCTAATGTTTTCCAAACACTGCAGAAATTGTTTTCCATGACTGCTTTGTTCGTGCTGCAATCTGGCGACAAGAACACGCACCGTCAATCTGCCGATCATCATACACAATTACAGATTATGTCGACTAATTGGGCAAATCAGTTTGTCACGCCAGTACGAGTGCGAGCTATTGAAATGACTTGTTGCAGTTATCTCTCTCTCTCTCTCCCGCACAAAGCAGCCATTTCGATTGTCACTGGGGCCATCAGACTGTTTTATAAACGGAGACAGAATCGAAACAAAACAAGTGCATCTGTAACGAATGTAGTTTTATGTAATTTTACCTTCGGTTTTGTACTGATGTGAAAACTGGTGTCTTACATTAACACCAAAACATATTTTGAGCGAGTATAAAGGACGCATGGAGCAGAATATTTGAATTTAAGCGGGGGTGAATGACAAGAGGATGGAAACAAATGGATAAATTCCACTCTTCGCCAAATATTATGATAAGATAGGCGAGGTATGTAGCACGCATGAGAAAAGTAAAAAATACGTACAAACATTTTAGTCACATACTAGAAGGAGAAAGTGGGCCGGGGTAGCGTAGACGGTATAGCGACTCGCTACAGCTGGACGGTCCGGGGATCGAATCCCGGTAGGGGCCAGATTTTCCGCAGCCGTCCAGACCGGCCATGGGGCCCACCTAGCCTCCTATACAAAGGGTACCGGGTCTCTTTCCCGGGGGTAAAGCGGCCGGGGCGTGGAGTTGACCACCCAACCTCATCTAGTGCCAGGGTTAAAGAAAGAGTAGAGCTATACCTCTACTTCCCCTCTGGGCCTTCATGGCCTGTTCTAGGGTGAGCTTTACCTTTACCTTTACACACTGCGACTCCGTTACAAAAACCAACCCGACAGTGCGACATAAATGGCTACGAACTGTTTATCATCAGGCCCATACGAAACAAACAACGCATCACCATTCATCAGACCTTTGTCACCATCTGACGTTGTCCTGTCGAGGGCAAAGTGTTCAACACTGACCCCCACAAAACCGCAAAGTTTGTACAAACATTGGCTGACGAGCTGATCACTCATTCAGAGGAGTCCTACCGGGTGTGTGTGTGTGTGTGTCAAATTGTGTGTGATCTAGAAACCTCAACAATCAGGCGACCTAGGCCCGAGTTGGGCTGTTGCGCCACAGAAAATAAAAATGTACAATATGTAGGCAAAACGCAAAGTTCCTTAAACTTAAAACAGGCGGTCCTCCTTTAAAGATCGCATATCGATCCGCATAACGTTTTCCTTATCAGCAATGCGTGTCGAAACACCGAGTATTGAAACTCGATACTGTTTGGGGGTCGACTTTTTGGCGCAGTCTGTGGGAACTGCTATCGATCCACAGGATGTCAGACGAGCGAAAGGAAGTGGCAGACACTGACCCACAAGCACTTCGCTAATTATTATGTTTTATGAATGAGCTATCCCCTCCTCTCCGGCTCATACACGTACACCTGCCTCAGACATGCGCCGACCGCCATCTTGCACTAACGAAGAACTCGGCGGTCATCAGAGCGGACTGCGTATTGTAAGCACGACTGCGTATTGTAAGCTCACCTACCGACAGACTTCGTGTGTCGGTAAAGTTGCCGTGTGACGGCTCATGCAGTGGACGTCAAATGTACATCACTGACTCACTTAGCGACAGTTTGGGCGACGTAAAATGGGACAAACGCTGCACGACAGCTGATGATAAACGAAAAAGGTGACGGAAGAAGAACAAAAGGATGCGTAGTAAGATGGTGACACAGAGGATGACTCATGCCTGTCTCACTTAACGACGCTGTCAACAGCGTCGAATTATACGACGACTGCTGGCCGGGATGGCTCAGTCGGTATGATAACTCATTACAGACTGGACGGTCCGGGGATCGAATGCCGGCGGAGGCGAGATTTTCCGCAGCCGTCCAGACCGGCCCTGGGGCCCACCCAGCCTCCTGTACAATGGGTACCGGGTCTCCTTCTCGGGGGTAAAGCGGCCGGGGCATGGCGTTGACCACTCACCCCATCTACCGCAGAGGTTAAAGAAAGAGTAGAGCTCTACCTCTACTCCCCCTCTGGGCCTTCATGGCAGGTTATAGGGAGAACTTTACATATTCAGTCGCCACGACAGCTTTAAATTATATAGTAACCGGTTAACTCTTTAGGGAAATCACCATTGTTTAGTTTAAGAATAACTTTTCCTGTGGCGCAACAGTCCAACTTGGTCCTAGGCCGCCTCAATGTTGAGGTTTCTAGATCACAACACACACACACACACATACACGGTAGGACTCCTCTGAACGTGCGATCACGTACACAACAAATAGGCGGGAGTCGAACCCGCAATCCCAGCAAGCGCGCAGCCGCAGACCTACGCCTTAGACCGCACGGCCACCGGGATCGGCGTAAGAATAATAGAGGACAAATAAATACACAGAGAGAGCACAGTGCAGAAAGTTACAACAACACAGCACGCGGCATGAACAGCTAACGAACAGCAACTCGCAGTCGCCAACAGACTGTCCAATTCTGTAAACATCAGACTCGGCGTGACACCCCTGGACGAAAGATGGCCGTAGAAAATGCAAAGCAGTTCAACGTGCTAATATATTTCATGCTCATCCAAATGTTAAACCTGATTTACGTAACGTCACGATTTTGCAGCAAATAAAACACACTACTGTCCGTGTCAGGTTACTGTTTACAGCTACTGGGCCATCTGCTGGCATGTAGGTGAACCGACTGACGTACACCATGCCATCTGTTGGTCACTCTATAAACTACTCTGGCCACTGCGTTGGTTTATACGTAGTGCCAGTAATTACAGACAGTAGCAAAGTGTCACGCGAGCAATACTCCGGGCTTCGCAGATACTCCTCAGGCGTTCAAACACGCGTATACAGTAATCTGGTAGCATCTAGAATATAATTTCGGAGTTGTGGGGCTCAATTGCCTTAAAAACCAACAACAAAAGCTACACTGTATGACACTACACACGCGATCACACATTTTGTTCTTTGCGTATCAACTGTTATATTTCAAAGCTAAGCAGCGTGTCCTTGAAACCGGACGCGATTTACTGAATAGTACTTAAATTTAGTATTCTACAGGTCTCGGGATGTCTGTCTCTTGTGAGTGTTGTGTGTTGTCAGGTAGAGGTCTCTGCGACGAGCTGATCACTCGTCCAGAGGAGTCCTACCGAATGTGGTGTGTCTGAGTTGGATCGTGAAGCCTCGAAAACTGAGGAGGCCTAGGCCCCCAAGGGGCTGTCGAGCCATTGAATAAAAATAGGTCCCGGGTGTCGAACCCAGTGGCGTGGGTCTGCGGCCGTTCGCTTACTGGGATTGTGGGTTCGAATCCAACCGGCAGCATGAATGTCTGTGTCTTGTGAGTGTTGTGTGTAGTCAGGTAGAGGTCTCTGCGACGGGCTTATCACTCGTCTAGAGGAGTCGTACCGAGTGTGGTGTGTCTGAGTGTGATCGTGAAGCCTCGAAAACTGAGGAGGCCTAGGCCCCCAAGGGGCTGTCGAGCCATTGAAAAAAATAGGTACCCGAAGTAATAACCAAACCACTCACCTGTCAAAACTCACTGAAACTTTGTACTTCTTGTCCGGCTCTAGACTGTACGCAGAGGATGTGGGACTGCCGGATCTCGGAGTAGCCACCACGCCACTGAGATGGAACCCTGCAAACAACAACAAAGTCGTTACACACTGCACTACATGGAGGGCAGTGCGCCACAGAGAGAAGCAATACTGACATCAGAACTATCACTTGCTCTAATTTGAACTGTGCGCCAGTGAAAGCAATCAGTACCGATCTATAAGTTTTATTTCCTGCAGAATGATTAACAGGCCACTGAGAAAGCACGCCGATGGAGATAATCAAACTTCTTTTTCTTCTGGCACTAAGGCCCTCGGTGGACCTTAGCTTCTTCCAAAACTGTCGTCCAGTTTCAAATTTTAGAAGCTTCTCAACAGAACATTTTTATGGGGTGGGGTTGTCAGCCCCATGCCCAACCCCGCAACGTGGAGGACCAGGTATCCCTTTTTGTCTGGGTCACCACCTTTGACCTGTCTGGCATGGAAGGCACTACCAGTAGCTACGCTACCGCCAGCGTAGTTCTCAGGATCATTTGACCACGCAAGTCCCACTACTACGTCAAAGTTGGGATACTATCGGGGGGGGGGGATAATCAAAACTAATATCCGTTATTATATATAGCGTAAGGAGGGAAAAACAATACTGTCAGCACGCCACTGAAATAAATCAACATCGATACGAGTTGCATTACACATTAGTGGACTAGCACGCCACTGAAAGGTATCAACATCGATAAGAGTTGCATTACACATTAGTGGACAACTATCACGCCACTGAAAGGTATTAACATAGATACGAGTTGCATTACACATTAGTGGACGACTAGCACGCCACCGAAAGGTATCAACATCGATACGAGTTGCATTACACATTTGTGGACTAGCACGCCACCGAAAGGTATCAACATCGATACGAGTTTCATTACACATTAGTGGACTAGCACGCCACTGAAAGGTATCAACATCGATAAGAGTTGCATTACACATTAGTGGACAACTATCACGCCACTGAAAGGTATTAACATAGATACGAGTTGCATTACACATTAGTGGACGACTAGCACGCCACCGAAAGGTATCAACATCGATACGAGTTGCATTACACATTTGTGGACTAGCACGCCACCGAAAGGTATCAACATCGATACGAGTTTCATTACACATTAGTGGACTAGCACGCCACTGAAAGGTATTAACATAGATACGAGTTGCATTACACATTAGTGGACGACTAGCACGCCACTGAAAGGTATTAACATCGATACGAGTTGCATTACACATTAGTGGACAACTAGCACGCCACTGAAAGGTATTAACATAGATACGAGTTGCATTACACATTAGTGGACGACTAGCACGCCACTGAAAGGTATTAACATCGATACGAGTTGCATTACACATTAGTGGACAACTAGCACGCCACTGAAAGGTATTAACATAGATATGAGTTGCATTATACATTAGTGGACGACTAGCACGCCACTGAAAGGTATCAACATCGATACGAGTTGCATTACACATTAGTGGACAACTAGCACGCCACTGAAAGGTATTAACATAGATACGAGTTGCATTACACATTAGTGGACGACTAGCACGCCACTGAAAGGTATCAACATCGATACGAGTTGTATTACACATTAGTGGACTAGCACGCCACTGAAAGGTATCAACATCGATACGAGTTGTATTACACATCAGTGGACTAGCACGCCACTGAAAGGTATCAACATCGATACGAGTTGCATTACACATTAGTGGACTAGCACGCCACTGAAGGTATCAACATCGATACGAGTTGCATTACACATTAGTGGACTAGCACGCCACTGAAAGGTATCAACATCGATACGAGTTGTATTACACATTAGTGGACTAGCACGCCACTGAAAGGTATCAACATCGATACGAGTTGCATTACACATTAGTGGACTAGCACGCCACTGAAAGGTATCAACATCGATACGAGTTGCATTACACATTAGTTGTAGGTGTTTAGAAGGCTCGGTACATAACCAAATGATCAAAATATGGCGTTATTTGCCTCACTGGCGGGCAATAAAGCCATTTGCACATTTTATAGAAAACTGTCTCTTGGAATTGTGTAACTGGTGCCTTCGACTCTCATAATCCGACAGTTCCACTTTCTAAAAATACAAGCATAAAAATTGTGGCGTTAAAAATACAGAAACTATTGACGAAGTAATAAATTGGTGGCGTTATTCCTGGACTTCACCCCCCCCCCCCGCACGCACGCACGCACACGTACACGCAGGATCTTCCTCTCACGCTGACTGTTAACGACGTTACTGGGATGTAAGTGACGGCGATTATCTCTGGGCCAGTGACACTTGCCTAAACTGTGTTTACGTAAATGAGGGGTACAGAGCATTGGGGGGGGGGGGCCGTAATGACAAAGAAAGGGCACACAGTCTCTCAACTACGCGTTTCCGCTTAAAGCCATTCTTACACGATCCGATAACAAATAAACGTATTTCAGTAAAATAACAAAAGAAGTCATTCTGACTGGACACAGGTGGAACGGGGGGGGGGGGGGTTCTGTGTACCCCCCACTTGTCTTTCACGAGATCAAAAACGGATACACAGCGCGCCACAGACAATGACAAAGTCTGTGTGCTTTTGTCAGCGCAGTATCCGCCCCACACATGGCTTACCAACAACCTGCCGGCGACCAGACGAATTGTTCAAACGTTTTTTATTATTATTAAATGCTTGTAACAATGGGAAGTCCCGGCGGATCAGCGCGGGTTTGCATATCCTGCGAGGGGCCACGCTGATAAAGCTTATGGGAGTGATCTTTATGCAAATGGCGCTGAGTCATGTACGTTCATTATTGAGCAATGTAACGCAATTGAGGGGATGATAACACTCTAATTTGTTGGGCTGCAGCAAATGAATCATCGACAACTCACAATCGATACTCGAAGCTCTGACTTCGAGCGGGAATAAACCAATTCCCCTTACGGCTAGAACAGCGTCACAAATAACGGCGCCCGCAATACTCAAACTCTGGGCCGCGGGCCGCAGACAGCAAGAGACACACACCACTGAACACGTGAGAGTGATGGCAGAGTTTTACACTTCTATTCCGAAGACACCCACTTCGACACTGTTACCAACACTACAATGTAAAGTTTCCCTCTTCATGGCGTTAAGACATATTAGGGAGCGAAAAAGATATGTCTAACGAATTCTTAATCATGGCGTCACATGGAGGTCAGTGGTCAGAGTCACGTTCCGGCCGCCTTATCCCGGGGAAAGTGTACCCGGTACTCACTGAATAGAAGGCTCCGTGGGTCCCGTAGCCGGAATGGATATTATGGAGAAAAATCTCGTACCCAAACGGGAATCGAACACCCATCGTTCATTCCACAGTCTGGTCACCGTACTGATTGGGCTGTTACAGTTCCTGTCATGAACAATCTGTGTTACTTCCGCCAGCATTTGCAGGTAAATTCCTGGCCAGTACCTAAAAAAGACCACAGTTCCTTCCTTTTAAAAGGTGAAGGTAAAGGTCACCCTATAACATGCGACGAAAGCCCAGATGGGGAGTAGAGGTATAGTTCTACTCTTTCTTTAACCTCAGCGTTAGATGGGGGTGGGTGGTCAACGCCATGCGGCTCGCTTTACCCCCGGGAAAGAGACCCGGTATCCAATGTAACTTCGTTTTTTAACCTTACCTAAAGAACATTCATGAAAATCTGCCCATCTCAATCGACACTCTACACGCCCTGAACGGTAGGCTTGGTGGTGTCTACATGTAGACAACTGCGACATCTGAGAGTAGACGAAGATTCAAAGATGCAGTCGACTGGACGGATTTTAATGAAATTTGGTATTTCAGGATTTTTCGACAATCTGTCGAGAAAATTCAAGTTTCATTAAAATCTGACAAAAATAACGGTACTTTACATGAAGACCTATGTACATTTATGATAATATCTCGCTGAATTCTTCTTAGACTGAGAAATGTTTCAGACAAAAGTTGTAGAGAAAATCAAAACACACATTTTATGTTCAATAAATGTTTTCGGAAAATCCTACCGTTTATGAGATAATGTGAAAAAATATGGTAAAACCGGACAGGCCACAGATTACAATATAATACGGCGCATGCGCTTTGCATGCTGGACGACTGAGGCTACAAACACAAACACAGCGTACTTAATATTTGTTGTCTTTCCATGGCAACAATGGTTACGGGAACGCGCCTCAATGTTACGTTTATATGCACATTGCCTCTCTTGTGTTGTATTTTACAGCACCATGAACCAGATATGTAGGGCTGGTGGACTCATCAACGAAATCGCAAACAAACAGCCAAACGAGCTAGGGCTCTACGGCACTAGCCGCTACCTGCGAGAGATGCGCAGTGAAAATCACCGAGTCATAAAAATTAAACGAGAAATGATTTCGACATTAAATGCGTCTCATTTATTCCATTCAAGCATCATTACTGCCGTCTGTTTTAAAGAATCCGTCACGAAAGAAATCGGGTCGTTTCATTAGCAACCAATCACGAAGAACCATTCACCACTTCCTCATCATTATTGAACGACGTCCTCCCAAGTGCTGATTCAATGGCCCAAACAAATAAGAACGACAACGCAACCCCGCACAGCGCACGGCGGACCCACACGAGTTGTTTACCGTCGTTACACACATCATAAATATATAATGCAGTTTTACTGCTAATGTTCTAACGACTTAGTTGTCTCTCTCTCTCATTTTCTCCTCAGGACTTTGATCTTCCTCTCCTGTCCTACTCACCACTTTGCTCTGTCTCCCATGTTTCCTTAGCACTTTGCCTTTTCTCTTACTTTATCCTCAGCAATTCCTTATTTCTCTCATGTTTCCCATGGCACTTTGCTCTTTCTTTCGTGTTCTCCCCACCATGTGACAAGAGAGAGAAGAAGAAGAAGAAGGGTGGTGTAGTGAGAGGCACTACAATTTTTTTATGATGGGGACATTTACGGTTCTGAAGGCTCACAGGCAATCCCCGCACGTCCTTCCTGTCAATGTAGACTGGAGGCAAAGTACGAGTAGAGCGCTGGGAAGTGAAAAATACAAGGCGATTGGGAAGTGGACAGTTGCTGTATGCAGTAGAGGGAAGTGGACAGTTGCTGTATGCAGTAGAGGGAAGTGGACAGTTGCTGTATGCAGTAGAGGGAAGTGGACAGTTGCTGTATGCAGTAGAGGGAAGTGGACAGTTGCTGTATGCAGTACAGGGAAGTGGACAGTTGCTGTATGCAGTAGAGGGAAGTGGACAGTTGCTGTATGCAGTAGAGGGAAGTGGACAGTTGCTGTATGCAGTAGAGGGAAGTGGACAGTTGCTGTATGCAGTAGAGGGAAGTGGACAGTTGCTGTATGCAGTAGAGGGAAGTGGACAGTTGCTGTATGCAGTCGAGGGAAGTCGACAGTTGCTGTATGCAGTAGAGGGAAGTGGACAGTTGCTGTATGCAGTAGAGGGAAGTCGACAGTTGCTGTATGCAGTAGAGGGAAGTGGACAGTTGCTGTATGCAGTAGAGGGAAGTGGACAGTTGCTGTATGCAGTAGAGGGAAGTGGACAGTTGCTGTATGCAGTAGAGGGAAGTGGACAGTTGCTGTATGCAGTAGAGGGAAGTGGACAGTTGCTGTATGCAGTAGAGGGAAGTCGACAGTTGCTGTATGCAGTAGAGGGAAGTGGACAGTTGCTGTATGCAGTAGAGGGAAGTGGACAGTTGCTGTATGCAGTACAGGGAAGTGGACAGTTGCTGTATGCAGTAGAGGGAAGTGGACAGTTGCTGTATGCAGTAGAGGGAAGTGAACAGTTGCTGTATGCAGTACAGGGAAGTGGACAGTTGCTGTATGCAGTAGAGGGAAGTGGACAGTTGCTGTATGCAGTACAGGGAAGTGGACAGTTGCTGTATGCAGTACAGGGAAGTGGACAGTTGCTGTATGCAGTAGAGGGAAGTGGACAGTTGCTGTATGCAGTAGAGGGAAGTGGACAGTTGCTGTATGCAGTACAGGGAAGTGGACAGTTGCTGTATGCAGTACAGGGAAGTGGACAGTTGCTGTATGCAGTAGAGGGAAGTGGACAGTTGCTGTATGCAGTAGAGGGAAGTGGACAGTTGCTGTATGCAGTACAGGGAAGTGGACAGTTGCTGTATGCAGTAGATGGAAGTGGACAGTTGCTGTATGCAGTACAGGGAAGTGGACAGTTGCTGTATGCAGTAGAGGGAAGTGGACAGTTGCTGTATGCAGTACAGGGAAGTGGACAGTTGCTGTATGCAGTAGAGGGAAGTGGACAGTTGCTGTATGCAGTAGAGGGAAGTGGACAGTTGCTGTATGCAGTAGAGGGAAGTGGACAGTTGCTGTATGCAGTAGAGGGAAGTCGACAGTTGCTGTATGCAGTACAGGGAAGTGGACAGTTGCTGTATGCAGTAGAGGGAAGTGGACAGTTGCTGTATGCAGTACAGGGAAGTGGACAGTTGCTGTATGCAGTAGAGGGAAGTGGACAGTTGCTGTATGCAGTACAGGGAAGTGGACAGTTGCTGTATGCAGTAGAGGGAAGTGGACAGTTGCTGTATGCAGTAGAGGGAAGTGGACAGTTGCTGTATGCAGTAGAGGGAAGTGAACAGTTGCTGTATGCAGTACAGGGAAGTGGACAGTTGCTGTATGCAGTAGAGGGAAGTGGACAGTTGCTGTATGCAGTAGAGGGAAGTGGACAGTTGCTGTATGCAGTACAGGGAAGTGGACAGTTGCTGTATGCAGTAGAGGGAAGTGGACAGTTGCTGTATGCAGTAGAGGGAAGTGGACAGTTGCTGTATGCAGTACAGGGAAGTGGACAGTTCCTGTATGCAGTAGAGGAAAGTGGACAGTTGCTGTATGCAGTAGAGGGAAGTGGACAGTTGCTGTATGCAGTAGAGGGAAGTGGACAGTTGCTGTATGCAGTACAGGGAAGTGGACAGTTGCTGTATGCAGTAGAGGGAAGTGGACAGTTGCTGTATGCAGTAGAGGGAAGAAAATAAGCATTTGGGCTGAATTTTGTGTTTGGAGGCAGCACTATGACGAAATTTTGATAATGTTGGCGGGAAGGCAGCTTTGGGGTAAATTCTGGGAGGAGTGAACGAGAAACATGCAGTGCAACGTGGATTTTTTGGTACCAACTGGGCGTCTGCTCTGGGCCCAAGAAAAACCGCGGAAAACCCTGATCGATTTGGCCGGTGGCAGGACTTTGGGAATGCATACTGTGTTCTATACCGCAGTGCGTTCAACATACACGCTCTCTAACGGCAAGCCCTACATGTGCAATTACGTCATTCAAGAAAGTACAGATGTGTTGCACAGAGCTTCTTATGCTGTTACTTTAGATGACTAACGAACGGGTTAATTAGCAAAAGATACGGTTCTTACCGCACAGGGAACACATCGCGTCTCCACTGCACATGCCAGATGATTCATTGTGTTTAGGGAAATGCCTCATGTACGATTAAGAGTTCTGTATAGTTACCGCTGTATGCTGTATAGTTACCACTTTGTTATGTATAGTCACCGCTGTGTTCTGTATAGTTATCGATGTATTCTGTATAGTTACCACTTTGTTATGTATAGTCACCGCTGTGTTCTGTATAGTTATCGATGTATTCTGTATAGTTACCGCTGTATTCTGTATAGTTACCGATGTAAGCTATATAGTTACCACTTTGTTATGTTTAGTCACCGCTGTGTTCTGTATAGTTATCGCTGCATTCTGTATAATTATCGCTGTGTTCTGTATAATAACCGCTGTGTTCTGTATAGTTATCGCTGCATTCTGTATAGTTATCGCTGTGTTCTATATAATAACCGCTGTGTTCTGTATAGTTACCGCTGTGTCCTCTGTAGTTACCGCTTTGTTCTGTACAGTTATCGCTGTTTTGTATAGTAATGGATGTTATTTATAGTTACCACTGTGTTCTGTATAGTTACCGCTGTGTTCTGTATAGTCACTGCTGTTTTCTGTATAGTAACCAATGTGTTCTGTATAGTAACCGGTGTGTTCCGTATAGTTACCGCTGTGTTCTAAGTCTCTAAAGCTTTCAACTCGTCTGTATAGTACAGAAAAATTCAGTTCTTACCTCACAGTAAGCAATGCATCTCCAATAAAACGACCAACCGTTTAAAACAGCTACTTATTCGTGGACTCATACGAAACATACTCCCAATGGACAAAACACAGTTCATTTTTCATTTGGCGGTAGTTAGGCCAACCACTGCACACAGCGTGCAACGGTAGGTGTAGGAACCAGCCGAACTGTGCTGCCGGTCTGTGTCGCTCTAGATGCAGCACCGGACAGCTCGCCCGTGCCAGGTGTCAGCGTCATCCAGCTTTCCCACAACAGTCCCGAACTGTCACAATGTTCTGCACAAACGTTTAATTTAACCTTCAATTTCAATTCAAAACATCGATTTGTTTTCAGGTTGTGGTCGTCGCCGTGAGTGCATATACGGGCACCGAAATGTACCGCGAAGGTATCGCCTCCATCTTAAGGGCAGAAGAGGTATTCTGAAGATGAACATAGTTAGTTCGTCCGAAACTTTCATACTTTAAATCACATGATATAACTTGCTGGACAGCAGTCAGTATAGTGACTAGGCTAGAGCAGAACAGAAAAATCGTGGGTTCGCTTCCCGACAGAGGCAAACGACCATTCTCTCCTCCAAACGTCAATACCGGCTCTAAGGTCCACCCTGCCTCCTATCCAATCGGTACCAAGGGCTCTTTCCCCGGGGTAAAGCGCCCTAGGCGTGAAGCTAGCCACTCACCTCCATCTAGTACCGGGTTTAACAATGAGTGGAGCTTTAACCCCACTCCCCCTACGCCTTCACAGCGTACACAGAGACAGCTTTACCTTAAACTAAATAGGAGAAGGTGGGACTTCACAAACTGATGTGATTGTCCACAGTACGCCTGACAGACTATCTTGCTGTCATGAAGACAGGCTTTGCAATATCTAGTCATGACTGGAGCTGTACTTCTGTGCCCTCTACATGCCTTCATGGCGACTGCAGGCACATCCTACAATATCCTCAGTTTGCTGTAATCTCCTCCTCCTTGGCACTGTCATTCATTCTGCAGTCTGTCTTACGACAGGTCCGTAGCCTCTTCCAAAGCGAGTTCTCCACAGGGTGCGATCTAGTACTTCCTCTTTCAATTTCCAGTATCTTCTCTTTTCCTTAAGGTCATCCAGTAGCTACTTACGTCTTCTCCCTCGTCTTCCCGTCATTTCTATCCTTCCCTCTAACTTTCCTTCAATCACGTGTTTCAGAAGGCAGTTTCTACGCAAGATGTGACCAATCCAGTTAGCCTTTCTTCTTTTTATTGTATGTACGATATTCCTCTCCTCCTTCACTCTGTGTAATACTTCTTCATTTCTCACACGATCGTCCAACTGATCTTCTCCAGCACCACATTTCAAAACTTTCCAGATACTTCTGATCTACTTTCCGAAGTGTCCGCGTTTCAGCACCATATTGGCACTGTATTGTCTCGTAAATTTGCTCCCAGCAATGACATAAGAAATCTCAAATTTAAAAATCGCATTTTTTTTCTTCCTCTTTGCTTACAAAGCAAGTTACTCGAAAAATTTTCAGAACGCAAAGTTTCTATATTACACAGCAATAACAGAAAATCTGTTCCCCTTTTTATTTTTTAAAAATTTGCTTCATTACTGCATTCAGTCGGTGACAAAGGCGATACGCGACTGCTAAACCTTTCCTTACTTCATTAGATGTCAAACGCACTTAATTCTGGACACTCGTTCAATAGTACTGCCGCTTACAATTAAGCTGTGGCCGAAACATCCCGTTGTGACAGATATAAACTGAAATTAATAAAAATATCGTCATTTATTACGCACTTATATTAGACGCTTCGGCCTCTACTGGCCATCATCAGGGTATATATATATATACACAGAGCATACACAAAAGAATGGTGCGGTTTTAATAGTGTTCATTATTAAAACCGCACCATTCTTTTGTGTATGCCCTGTATATATGAACCTTTATTCTTATAAACCCACTACAAATGCAAAGAGTAAGATCTAATTCTAATCTTGCATTTCTTAATGCTTTGTATTACTTTATTTATATTTCAATAGTTTTAATATTATATTTTAAAAATATTTTTGTGTTTAGATATACGTGATGATGGCCAAAAGAGGCCGAAATATGTAGCATATAATAAATAATAATACACGCAAGTATTGTGGTTGACAGTATTCGTATTAATTTTAGATTACAATTAACTGCATTCGTCGCCTGTGCTAATGTTACGGTCCGCTTAGTCCGTTTCTTAAACACTTAGACAACTACTGATAAAATTTTCTCTTCTACAAACGAAATTACAAACAAACAAACTAACTAACAGAAGAGGTAGACAAAATGGCGTATCACTCTAACACAACTCGATGAAGAGTAACTTGGCTATGTGTTACGGTTTAATTAGAAGACACGGAGCTAATTACAATATATACAGACGATACAGTCATAAAGCCTTTTTTTTTTCCTATGGCTCGACAGCCCCTTGGGGGCCTAGGCCGCCTCATTTTTCGAGGCTTCACGATCACATTCAGACACACCACACTCGGTAGGACTCCTCTGTACAAGTGATCAGCCCGTCGCAGAGACCTCTACCTCACAACACACAACACTCACAACAGACACACATCCATGCCCTAGGCGGGATTCGAACCCACAATCCCAGCAAACGAGCGGCCACAGACCGACGCCTTAGACCGCGCGGCCAAAGACGTTTTACCTTATAACATGACAACAAATTAGTTGTAACATAATTGAACAATTTACACCAACAAATGCACACAGACATATAATGTCAATAGTTTCTTGTATTAACAGCTTGCCCCAATACGTATTTCGGCGTGCTTACATCGCCATCTTCAGGGGTCGTTGAAGTTTTTTTTAACATAGACCAATATGGCGATGTAAGCACGCCGAAATACGTATTGGGGCAAGCTGTTAATACAAGAAACTATTGACATTGTGTGTGTGTGTGTGTTTGTTGGTATAAATTGTTCATTTAAGCAAAATTGCACGGTGAATGCAACATAAAAGTTAGTTGTAACATACTGCACGCCATACATAATGTACAGACTTGAGGTCTGACAGCTTTGCTCCACGCAAATCACCGTATCTGACTGTTTCCTCTGTACGCATACTGTGACTGGCCATTTCCTCTGTACGCATACTGTGACTGGCCATTTCCTCTGTACGCATACTGTGACTGGCCATTTCCTCTGTACGCATACTGTGACTGGCCATTTCCTCTGTACGCATACTGTGACTGGCCATTTCCTCTGTACGCATACTGTGACTGGTCATTTCCTCTGTACGCATACTGTGACTGGCCATTTCCTCTGTACGCATACTGTGACTGGCCATTTCCTCTGTACGCATACTGTGACTGGCCATTTCCTCTGTACGCATACTGTGACTGGCCATTTCCTCTGTACGCATACTGTGACTGGCCATTTCCTCTGTACGCATACTGTGACTGGCCACACGACGGCTTCTAATTTAATCCAAAACATGTTGTCAAGTTATTTACATTTCAATGAACAAAAAAGATTGCGTTAGACCGGTATGTCATTTCACTTGTCTGTTCTGGCACACACACAGCGGGATGTCTCAAACAAAGACGAACACGAATTTTCCTCAAATAAGGAAAAAAAACACATTTAAATAACGCTGCACCAACTGCTGGGAACACAGCATGAGAAGATAATAATGAATGGCGACTGTAATGACAACAAACGTATCAGGCCTCAGTAAACATTATGTTGAACCATCGGGTTCTGTTAACTGCAAAAACAAGATTTAGTGGCTTTATATCGGTCTCAACTATTTCAAGCAGACAGTTTACCTCAATAATGTTTCAACTATCTCAAGCAGACAGTTTACCTCAATAATGTCTCAACTATCTCAAGCAGACAGTTTACCTCAATAATGTTTCAACTATCTCAAGCAGACAGTTTACCTCAATAATGTCTCAACTATCTCAAGCAGACAGTTTACCTCAATAATGTTTCAACTATCTCAAGCAGACAGTTTACCTCAATAATGTCTCAACTATCTCAAGCAGACAGTTTACCTCAATAATGTTTAAACTATCTCAAGCAGACAGTTTACCTCAATAATGTCTCAACTATCTCAAGCAGACAGTTTACCTCAATAATGTCTCAACTATCTCAAGCAGACAGTTTACCTCAATCATGTTTCAACTATCTCAAGCAGACAGTTTACCTCAATAATGTTTCAACTATCTCAAGCAGACAGTTTACCTCAATAATGTTTCAACTATCTCAAGCAGACAGTTTACCTCAATAATGTCTCAACTATCTCAAGCAGACAGTTTACCTCAATAATGTCTCAACTATCTCAAGCAGACAGTTTACCTCAATGATGTCTCAACTATCTCAAGCAGACAGTTTACCTCAAGAATGTCTCAACTATCTCAAGCAGACAGTTTACCTCAATAATGTCTCAACTATCTCAAGCAGACAGTTTACCTCAATAATGTCTCAACTATCTCAAGCAGACAGTTTACCTCAATAATGTCTCAACTATCTCAAGCAGACAGTTTACCTCAATAATGTCTCAACTATCTCAAGCAGACAGTTTACCTCAATAATGTTTCAACTATCTCAAGCAGACAGTTTACCTCAATAATGTCTCAACTATCTCAAGCAGACAGTTTACCTCAATAATGTTTCAACTATCTCAAGCAGACAGTTTACCTCAATAATGTTTCAACTATCTCAAGCAGACAGTTTACCTCAATAATGTCTCAACTATCTCAAGCAGACAGTTTACCTCAATAATGTTTCAACTATCTCAAGCAGACAGTTTACCTCAATAATGTCTCAACTATCTCAAGCAGACAGTTTACCTCAAGAATGTCTCAACTATCTCAAGCAGACAGTTTACCTCAATAATGTCTCAACTATCTCAAGCAGACAGTTTACCTCAATAATGTCTCAACTATCTCAAGCAGACAGTTTACCTCAATAATGTCTCAACTATCTCAAGCAGACAGTTTACCTCAATAATGTCTCAACTATCTCAAGCAGACAGTTTACCTCAATAATGTTTCAACTATCTCAAGCAGACAGTTTACCTCAATAATGTTTCAACTATCTCAAGCAGACAGTTTACCTCAATAATGTTTCAACTATCTCAAGCAGACAGTTTACCTCAATAATGTTTCAACTATCTCAAGCAGACAGTTTACCTCAATAATGTCTCAACTATCTCAAGCAGACAGTTTACCTCAATAATGTTTCAACTATCTCAAGCAGACAGTTTACCTCAATAATGTCTCAACTATCTCAAGCAGACAGTTTACCTCAAGAATGTCTCAACTATCTCAAGCAGACAGTTTACCTCAATAATGTCTCAACTATCTCAAGCAGACAGTTTACCTCAATAATGTCTCAACTATCTCAAGCAGACAGTTTACCTCAATAATGTCTCAACTATCTCAAGCAGACAGTTTACCTCAATAATGTTTCAACCCCCATTTCGTTCCTCACACAGAACAGGCTGTGTCCACACTACAAAGACCAGTAGGGTAAGTTCTACACTAAAACTATCAGTTTTGTTGTGAAATTTGTTGGTAATAAAGCTTACTTACATAGTCAGGCTGTTCTAGGACACACACAAAACCCGCAAACACACTGCCTGCGCAAAATTCAGAGGTTCCTTAGCTTTCAATTCTTAAAATGCTAATGTGGAAAACGTTTTTTTAAACACAAAACCCAACTCCATACACAAGATACAAATACAGTCGAACCCGGTTATAACAACATCGGTTTATACGACACCTCGTCTATAACGTCAGATATTCTGTAGTACCAATTAATCCCTCACTGTTAACCATAACATTATACTCCTCGGTTATAACAACACTCGTTTATAACGACACAAAATATTCAGTCCCCTTCATGACGTTATAACCGAGTTCGACTTTACAGTTCGTTACCTTAAGTTCAAACCTCTTCCTACATTATTTAACGACACTGTACCAACCGCATGATTTCGCAGAGCAAATCAAAGGTTTCGAAATTTTGAAGGGTGACCCAGGTTCGATCCCGGATCAGTCCATGTAGGACTTGTGATGTACAAAATAGGACTGGGGTAGATTCTGTCCGGGTACCTCAGCTTCCGACTGTCTGTACCATTCCACTAAAGCTCCAAGCTCATCTTCATGTTAAAAAAAACTGCTCTTACCAGAAGGACAAATGGGCGAAGTCTGGGAAACTTTAGAAAGCAATGCTCTTTCGGAACTCTGGGAGTATTGGACAGGAAAGTGCTTTCACTTTTTTGTATCCTTCAAAGGTTTAAATAGATTTGTTAAGTAGAATGGAAGAAACACTGGATCGTGAAATTGACCACCAAGCAATGGTCAAGCAATGCCAACGCTGCACACTCAGTTGAATGTCTGCTTTATTACATTCTCTTATGAACCCGCTGCACAAAGGACAGGCAGGAAAATTTAGGAAACTGTGACGTCAAAACCTCTAATTATCTCTAAAAAGGTAATACAAGTAAAGATGTCCTTGTTCTCGCCATAAACGCACTCAGGAACAGGGAGGTACAGTTCCATTCATTCTTAACCTCGGTAACAGATGTAGGTAAGTGATCAGCTTCAGGTCTCGGCCGCTTTATGAGCTGTACCCACTGAATATGACGCCAGGTACGCCCCAGAGCCGTTCTGGGTATTTTGGAGACGAGAAAAACGTCCTTACCCTGCCGGGAATCAAACCCCGGATCACTGAACCCATAGCTTAGGCACTGAAATTATTATAGAAACTTTATTTCGAAAACAACAGGCGTGTTTCGTTCTTCTATAACAGTTTTGTTCAATATACCTTTCGCTGTACCGAAACGTCTGTAGATCTTCATGTAGTGTCCGTCATTGTCGCCCTTTTTAAACCAAGACTGTAGTGTGTCTATAGATTTGAGTAACAAGACATGCAATATACGTATAACGTAAAACTGAGGCGCGTTCGCGTAACCAATGTTGCCGTAGAAACGCAATAAGTATTGCATAGTCTGAGTGTGTGTCTGTAGCCTTAGTTATCTAGCATACAAAGCGCATGCGCCGTATTATATTGTCATCTGTGGCCTGTCTGTCTGTACCATATTTTTCCACATTATCTCATAAACGGCACGATTTTCGGAAAAAAGTTATTGAACATAAAATGTGTGTTTTGATTTTCTGTACAACTTTTGTCTGAAACATTTCTCATTCTAAGAAGAATTCAGCGAGATATTATCATAAATGTACATAGGTCTTCATGTAACGTAACCGTTATTCTTGTCAAATTTTAATGCAACTTGAATTTTCTCGACAGATTTTCGACAGATACTCAAGCTCAAATTTCACTAAAATCCGTCCAGTGGGAGCCAAGTTGTTCCATGTAGACGGACAGACAGACAGACATTACGAAGCTAATAGTTACTTTTCACAATTTTGCGAACGCGCCTACAATCTGCACAATACAAACATCTCATGAAAATTCGCTTAGCAGTTCTCAAGCTGTTACATTTAGACGGACAGACGGACACGCATGGCGAAGTTAATATTTGCAAATTCTCATTGCGGAAGTGCCATGTTTTTCAGCATAGGGGCGGAGCCTTGCCTACCGGAAGCGCATAATCATGCAAGTACATAAAACACACCCCTCCTACTGGACACCAAATAACCTGCGACAGCCAAAGAAAAGAGTCGGGTAGCTCAGTCGACATAGTGACTAGACAATAAGCTGTACGATGTGCAGATTGATTCCCGGCTGCAGCTAGAGATTCCTCGCTTCCCCAAAAACGTCCAGCCCCATTATTCCTTTCCCCGGGTAAAGCGGCAGCAGCGTGAGGCTGACCACTCGCTTCCATCTCTTGCCGAGGATAATAACGACTGGAGCGCCACCTACACTCCCTCTATATGTCATCACGACAATTATAAGGACAACTTAAATTTTACAGTACACGACGAAACGTCGATTTTAATGTTGTTAAGTTTAGTTGCGATAATTTGCGTTAAGTTTAGCAACTGTAGGCGCTGTGGGACGCTGGGTTTAAACTTGCTTATTGCAATAACACCTTGTCCGTCTTCAGGCAGTGCCTGAGGAATAGCATGCCTGTTCATCGCAGTTCATCTCGTTTCACCTGACACCTAACGACATCCACCTAGCCCACCTCTCACAAGTACCTTTCCAGAAGGCTTCCTACCAAATGTTGTAATAATGTCTTGTCTGCACGCGTCCCACGCACTACATAGTAACTGCGTTACGCAATGTCGCAGACAGAGCGCAGCACCACATGTGCCCTCGTATCCTCAATCCTGGCACTAGATTTGCGTCGCGATCGCTTTGCTCCTGTCGGATGAACTCCTTGCTGGGTAGACCAACAGCACGGCTGTCACAGCAGTGGCGAATTTCCTTCTCGCTGCAGGAATCCCTACAGGGACTTTGTGGGTGTTTAGGAACGTCTCGGTCATCTTCGCTCTACTGCCGATCAGTACCGAAGGCTTCTCAATGCCGTGTGTTTAGTGACAGACTTTTTGGGCTCAGACCATTTTGAGAGGGGTTACAAGAGGGTCGATGGGTTACAAGAGGGAACGTATGCTGCACACATCAGACAATGATTTACTGTACACAGTATTTGTATATCCGTGATAAGTCGTCCCTGTCACCACGATAAGTCGTCCCTGTCACCATGATAAGTCGGTCCCTGTCACCATGATAAGTCGGTCCCTGTCACCACGATAAGTCGGTCACTGTCACCACGATAAGTCGGTCCCTGTCACCACAGCATGGCGCGTCCTCAGGTTGCGGATGGAGGAGCGGCCTCCGAATATGGAGGATAGCTGTGTATATATTGAATAAGCAGTCGCGGACAGCCGACAAGGGATGGTCCTCCAGCTTGGGGGTTGGACGAGGTGCTAACAACTCCTCACCGTAAAAAACCATCATGTTACGAAATATTTGACATTTTACAAGTATTTGTGTATAGAAAAGTGCAAGTTTCATTGCTAGACAGATACAAACTCCTTCCCGATTCCATGCCAACGAGTGAGAAACCATTGGCGTTAGACACTACTGTATTTACTGTTGTGGGCTCCATGCTGTTGGCGTCGGAGGCAGGAGGCGCCTCAAGCTCGACCCCTATTACAATATTCGTTAGATACATCGCCACAGCTGTTGGCAGGTCACAATTCAGCCCGGCCCGTCCCCACACTCCGCTGTTAAAACAACAGCACACGACTGACTGATAACACTCCAGAAGAGTAACCAAACTGTAACACTGAGAATACTGAATACTGGCTAACTGCAGTTTGTTTTATTTAAATAACGACTTTTTTGTAATTGAAGGCTTCCGCCGCGGTTCCGTAAATGTGAAAAAATGTTTTGGGGTTTACCCGCGTTGCCTGGTTTTTTGAAGAAACCAACGTGTAGGGACACTTGTAATGTCCCAACTTCGAGGTCTCGAGGTGAAACGTACCCTGAAGATGGGACAGACAAGAAGTCCCGAAACGTTGACCCTGAAGATCGGACAGACAAGAAGTCCCGAAACGTTGACCCTGAAGATCGGACAGACAAGTAGTCCCGAAATGTTGACCCTGAAGATGGGACAGACAAGTAGTCCCGAAACGTTCTCCCTGAAGATGGGACAGACAAGTAGTCCCGAAACGTTGGTTTCTCGCCAAAAAACAACGCACCTCAAGCACAATGCGATGCAGGCCAGCTGCCAGCCGAACAACAAACCGGCCGAAGGGAAGGTCATCGTGCAACTGTCGCCGTCACGGCCAGCAGAAATGTTGTCGCAAGCTTCGTCACACAGATGGCATCTTCAAGTGGCAAGAGCATCATTCGAAATGTGCAGAGAGGTATCCGAACAGTTCGTTGGTCACCATGACTGATTCCATGTGTACCAACAGCGCGTTTACACATCCTGGCTACGTCATTTCCAGACACACACCGCCTCTGACTGTTACATTGCTATGCTTGCCGTCAGAACGTTTGGCTGCTGAATTTTCATTATCATAGCATTATTCATACCGCACGTCTTGCTAGGAACACAACGCCAAACTTCAGTACCTCAGTAGGTTGTTTTTCAAGGCCGTCAATTCATATTATGTTAACGAACAATTAAGGTGACCTCGTTCGGTCAACTGCATTAGGGTAAAGCGGTGATGCAGTGGTGTACTTTAAATAATGTTACACAAGTGTCTTGTCCCCCCCCCCCCGAATGGCGCAAAGGTCCGTAGTGGGCCAGGGCCTCCTCATTATCAAGGCTTCACGATCACACACTTTAGACACATCACATTCGGTAGGACTCCTCTGGACGAGTGATCAGCTCGTCGCACAGACCTCTACCTGACAACACACAACACTCACAAGAGACAGACATCGGCGAGATTCGAACCCGCAATCCCAATAAGCGAGCGGCCGCAGAACCACGCCTTAGACCGCGCAGCCACTGGGATCACCACACAAGTGTTTACAATTAGATAAATTCTAATTACATGTCTAGCTCCAGGATCACCCTGAAGAACACAGCATGGTAACTACCATAACCATTACACAGGAAGATGCACCGCAGTTCACGCTTCTCCTTTAATCATATCTTTGCAGCTCTGCCTGCTTTGCCTGTTGCCAAACTGTCAGTTCAGTATGCAGTCATTGCTGTGCGCACACTAGTCGCGCATTGCAATCCTGTATATTCTCATCACAGGCTAGCCATGCTTCCGCTTAGCACACTGCCCTCGCCTGCATCCCTGCTGCCGGCCGCCCTTGACCCGCCCCCCTACCTCAACACATGTTTGGGTCACCGTCTCTTTCCCCTCACACAGATGGAGCGGTGAGTGAACTTTAAAAGCAGGTCTATCTAAAATGGCCGCCTTCCTTGTGCCACACTGGGCCTGTTCATATGACATAAAAACTATTTATGTGTGTGACGCAGGGAATTTCCCGTTTAATACTGCAGATATTATCCCGGAACCAGGCCAACCCGGTATGTCCCGCTCCGTGAGCGCAAGCGTTATTCCGCTCAGAACCACTGGGACTTTTGTCTCGATTTATTTAACGTTTGAGGATGAACATGTGCTGCCATCTTTCAACAGTTACATGTAAGTATTCGCAGCTTTGTAACAACAGATATGATACGAACTTACTGTGGGAACACAATAACAGAACTGCGTTTATTCAGACAAAAGCTACGTCAAAATGATATGAAAATAATATCCTCCAAAAATGGCGCCAGCTTTGCCGCTCTCTGTGGCGTCTTGTTGAAGCATGATGCTAGCTAATACCCAATGTTCCTGGAGAAGAAACAGGAACTGGTACACAGAAGACGCAGGCCACTACACAACAAACTGGTACACAGAAGACGCAGACCACTACACAACAAACTGGTACACAGAAGACGCAGACCACTACACAACAAACTGGTACACAGAAGACGCAGACCACTACACAACAAACTGGTACACAGAAGACGCAGACCACTACACAACAAACTGGTACACAGAAGACGCAGGCAAATACACAACAAACTGGTACACAGAAGACGCAGACCACTACACAACAAACTGGTACACAGAAGACGCAGACCACTACACAACAAACTGGTACACAGAAGACGCAGACCACTACACAACAAACTGGTACACAGAAGACGCAGGCCACTACACAACAAACTGGTACACAGAAGACGCAGGCCACTACACAACAAACTGGTACACAGAAGACGCAGACCACTACACAACAAACTGGTACACAGAAGACGCAGGCCACTACACAACAAACTGGTACACAGAAGACGCAGGCCACTACACAACAAACTGGTACACAGAAGACGCAGGCCACTACACAACAAACTGGTACACAGAAGACGCAGACCACTACACAACAAACTGGTACACAGAAGACGCAGGCCACTACACAACAAACTGGTACAAGAAAGACGCAGGCCACTACACAACAAACTGGTACACAGAAGACGCAGGCCACTACACAACAAACTGGTACACAGAAGACGCAGACCACTACACAACAAACTGGTACACAGAAGACGCAGACCACTACACAACAAACTGGTACACAGAAGACGCAGGCCACTACACAACAAACTGGTACAAGGAAGACGCAGGCCACTACACAACAAACTGGTACACAGAAGACGCAGGCCACTACACAACAAACTGGTACACAGAAGACGCAGACCACTACACAACAAACTGGTACACAGAAGACGCAGGCCACTACACAACAAACTGGTACACAGAAGACGCAGGCCACTACACAACAAACTGGTACACAGAAGACGCAGGCCACTACACAACAAACTGGTACACAGAAGACGCAGGCCACTACACAACAAACTGGTACACAGAAGACGCAGACCACTACACAACAAACTGGTACACAGAAGACGCAGGCCCCTACACAACAAACTGGTACACAGAAGACGCAGACCACTACACAACAAACTGGTACACAGAAGACGCAGACCACTACACAACAAACTGGTACACAGAAGACGCAGACCACTACACAACAAACTGGTACACAGAAGACGCAGACCACTACACAACAAACTGGTACACAGAAGACGCAGGCCCCTACACAACAAACAATTTCATCATTTTCAGCTGTCACTTAAGCATTACACTGCAATGTAGCAGGCAGAGCTAAACTTTGCGAGTGTCCGGGTGTTCACAGCAGTACTCAGGGACGGCGGTCTTCTGGGATGTGACGCCGAGACGCTGGGTAAGTGCTTTGCGACGTTTCGAAGAAACGTGTCGCCTTCATCAAGGGTTTAAGGACTTCCGAAGGCGACAGATTCCTACGAAACGTCGGGAAACATTTACCTTCATATCCTAGGAGACCGCAATCTACATGAAACTGTTGTGGCACTGACAGCCCGTATGCCATTCACTCTACTGTGCAGCTGCCATCAAGATAGTGTCCGGCTGTAACGATAAACTTGTTCACAAGACAGGCAGTGTATGTATAATGTGACATTGAGATGCGTTCGCGTAACCGTTGTTGCAATGGAAAAGCAATAAGTATTACATATTTGAGTGTGTGTCTGTAGCCTTAGTTATCCAGCACGCAAAGCGCATGCGCCGTATTATATTGTCATCTGTGGCCTGTCTGGCTGTACCATATATTTCCACATTATCTCATAAACGGCGCGATTTTAGGGAAAAAGTTATTGAACATAAAATGTGTGTTTTGATTTTGTGTACAAATTTTGTCTGAAAGCTTGGTAAAGCAATCCCATTACAGGCCTGAACAGGCCCTTAGGGTTCCAGGAGGTTGAGGCTCCCAGATTTCAAGACAATCGGCACATGAAGGTGATAAGGTTGTCAGCCCTACGCACCTGTCGCCTTTACCCCCCAGGAAGTATTCCTGGTACTCATTTCTGTTAGAGGCTGAGTCGACCCCAGGGCCATGGTGCGACCGAAAGGATTATGTTAATGAAAAATTGCACTGACACCATCGGGAATCGAACCCGCGACCTTCCGGCTTGTAGCGCAGTGCCTCAGCCAACTGCGCCACCGCGTGGCCCCTCCCCAAGTTTGTCTTAAACATTTCTCATTCTAAGAACAATTCAGCGACGTATTACCATAAATGTACACAGGTTTTCACGCAAGTACACGTTACTCGTCAGATTTTAATGAAACTTGAATTTTCTCGACGGAGTTTCAAAAAGTCCTCAAATACAAAGTTTCATATAAAAAAAAACCGTCCATGGTGGCCGAGTTGTTCCATGCTGACAGACAGACAAACAGAGATGACGAAGCCCATTGTCGCTTTTTACAATTCTGCGAACGCGCCTAAAAGCTCGTCATCTGATTTCATCTTGAACGAACAGATTTACAACCCACACTGTACAAGCTGATGCGGACAGCCGACAAGGGGTAATTCTTCATTTTCATATCCACTAGACCCTAAGAGCATCATATCGTAAGAATTAACATGCTAATGAAATCACAACAGACTCTGACGAAAGCTTGTTGACAGCACAAAGAGGTACAGGCTTGCTACGAGCGACATAGACATCATTGAGCAGTTTTATATTCACAAACTACGCTGGTCTCAAACAAACGTCAAAGAGTGTAATGGCCACCCCTGTTCTGCTTGTAGTTAAGGCGGACCATGCGTGAAGAAATGCTCAGCCTACCGTCCCATACTCTCTGCATTTCTTTGTATTAAGTCGTTTCTTTTCTAAAGTCACCCCCCTGCCCCCCCCCCAAGTCACCCCCCTGCCCCCCAAGACACGCTTTTTTATTCTTGTGAAATTTGCAACCGTCATCTCGTGGTCAATCCATTCCTGTTCGCTTTAGAGCCCCGCTGGATGAGAGCTCTTGCATGCCAACTTAGCTGTAAAATTTCAAACTGAAGAACCCGGAGTTTCCGCCTCAACTCAGTTTAAAAGCCCTGGGATAAAGAATTCAAGACAGACATCGACTGAACCAAGCGGTCTGCAGCAGGCTGTGCGAGTGCCTGGCACAGTGAATGTGTTCAAGTGTACAATCTCGAGCAAACATTGAACTGCATTTGTCACGCAATGTAAGGGACTCAACTGTGTGAATTCGCAGTTGCCTTAAGCCAGCAGTTCCCACCCTTTTACGTGTGTGCCCCTAAAGTAGCAAACGGTATGTGACCCGCGACACTACAATGGAAACAGCAATAGTCAGTGAAATTTACTGTAAATGAAGTAATACTAATGCCTTTTGTTGGACACTACGTAACATTGCCATTTATTAAAAATATTGAATTTTTTATGTCGCTTGTCAATTCCAATATTTTTGCGATAATACTAAATACAAAAAACACGCAAAAAACAAATTTTTATTTAAATGCGCTGGTCATACAAATTATTCGCTTCTAAATACAAACTTGTGAAACACTGAACATGTGGAACGTTACATAAAACGAACAGAAAAAAGTCAAAAATTTAGTGACTGAAAAATTTAATATATGTGTTATTTATTTTAATGTTTAAAATTAATAAACACAGATTTAACATTAATACTGTTTTACACCAACCAAATGCACTTATTTATTTAAATAACACTAAAATATTCTTTAAAATATTAGATAAAAACCCCTACATGTTTCGGCTTATCGATAAGCCATCTTCAGGGGGTCTCACAACTGCTTGTCTTTACAAAACACGTACAAATATTGGTCCTCTGTTGAGGAGTATAGTCATCGCCATGTCTCACTAGACTTTCACCACTTACTATGTGAACAAATGTGTTCTAAAAAGCACTTCCTAACAATTGTACACTTTACAAATACAATTTGCAATTTACAAATTTGTAAAGTGTACAATTATTAGGAAGTGCTTTTTAGAACACATTTGTTCACATAATAAGTGGTGAAAGTCTAGTGAGACATGGCGATGACTGTACTCCTCAACAGAGGACCAATATTTGTACGTGTTTTATAAACAAGCAGTTGTGACACCCCCTGAGGATGACTTATCGATAAGCCGAAACATGTAGGGTTTTTTTATCTAATATTTTAAAGAATATTTTAGTGTTATTTAAACAAATAAGTGCATTTGGTTGGTGTAAAACAGTGTTAATGTTCAAAAATGCACGGTGATATAAAAATGAACACATTTAACAATCACATTTTCTCAATCATTCTGTTTGAATTTAGATACAAATTCTGAGTTTTTTCCGATAATTATGGAATTCTCCATAAAAACTGCTCGCCACTCTACATCAGACATCCCGCGACCCTCATTAGGGTCGCAACCTGAGGTTGGGAACCGCTGTCTTACGGGGATAGACAGAATAAGAAGAGGTGGGGATTGGGGGTTGTGAGGAACACTACACTGATTACAAAGAAACAGAGAATTTTAGGGTTCTGAAGGCTCCCAGTGTGTAGTGACCAACCGTTATTGTGGTGCAGAGAGGTTGGTGGGAAGCAAGACGGAGCTTGGAAACAGAATGACGGGAAGTGCAATGTTTTGAGTGTGCAGCAGAAGAGAGAAGTTGAGCAGGTAGTGTATTTGTAGGGGAAAACAAAAGGACTGGGAAAATATCTGTCCCAATGCAACTTTGTACACCACAAATCCCACATGGACTTGCTCTACGGGGCCGAGAGGTAAATGATGGCGTGAATAATGGCACGGTCCGAAAACAATGCGTCTGTTACAAATAAAAACAGGTGAATGGTGTTCAGGGAAATAATCGTTGTTTATTCCGCGAATCAAGCAGAACAATCATCATTTTAATATAATTTTGTCTCCTTTATTACTTTTTCCCAATGGCTCGACAGCCCCTTGGGGGCCTAGGCCGCCTCATTATCGAGGCTTCACAATCACACACTTTTAGACACACCACACTCGGTAGGACTCCTCTGGACGAGTGATCAGCCCGTCGCCGACACCTCTACCTGACAACACATAACATTCACAAGAGACAGATATCCATACCCCCGGCGGGGTTCGAACCCACAATCCCATCAAGCGAGCGGCCGCAGACCCACGCCTTAGACCGCGCGGCCACTGGGATCGGCGTCTGTTGTATTATGTGTGTGAAACTTGGTCTGTCACATAATGGGAAGAACAGAGGAAGGGGTGTTCGAGAATAGGGTGCTGAGGAAGATAAGTGACTTAAGAGGAAGATAAGTGACTTAAGAGGAAGATAAGTGACTTAAGAGGAAGATAAGTGACTTAAGAAGGAAGATTAAGAGATCTTAAGAGGAAGATAAGTGACTTAAGAGGAAGATAAGTGACTTAAGAGGAAGATAAGTGACTTAAGAGGAAGATAAGTGACTTAAAGAGAAAGGATAAAGAATAAGTGACTTAAGAGGAAGATAAGTGACTTAAGAGGAAGATAAGTGACTTAAGAGGAAGATAAGTGACTTAAGAGGAAGATAAGTGACTTAAGAGGAAGATAAGTGACTTAAGAGGAAGATAAGTGACTTAAGAGGAAGATAAGTGACTTAAGAGGAAGATAAGTGACTTAAGAGGAAGATAAGTGACTTAAGAGGAAGATAAGTGACTTAAGAGGAAGATAAGTGACTTAAGAGGAAGATAAGTGACTTAAGAGGAAGATAAGTGACTTAAGAGGAAGATAAGTGACTTAAGAGGAAGATAAGTGACTTAAGAGGAAGATAAGTGACTTAAGAGGAAGATAAGTGACTTAAGAGGAAGATAAGTGACTTAAGAGGAAGATAAGTGACTTAAGAGGAAGATAAGTGACTTAAGAGGAAGATAAGTGACTTAAGAGGAAGATAAGTGACTTAAGAGAAAGATAAGTGACTTAAGAGGAAGATAAGTGACTTAAGAGGAAGATAAGTGACTTAAGAGGAAGATAAGTGACTTAAGAGGAAGATAAGTGACTTAAGAGGAAGATACGTGACTTAAGAGGAAGATAAGTGACTTAAGAGGAAGATAAGTGACTTAAGAGGAAGATAAGTGACTTAAGAGGAAGATAAGTGACTTAAGAGAAAGATAAGTGACTTAAGAGGAAGATAAGTGACTTAAGAGGAAGATAAGTGACTTAAGAGGAAGATAAGTGACTTAAGAGGAAGATAAGTGACTTAAGAGGAAGATACGTGACTTAAGAGGAAGATAAGTGACTTAAGAGGAAGATAAGTGACTTAAGAGGAAGATAAGTGACTTAAGAGGAAGATAAGTGACTTAAGAGGAAGATAAGTGACTTAAGAGGAAGATAAATGACTTAAGAGGAAGATAAGTGACTTAAGAGGAAGATAAGTGACTTAAGAGGAAGATAAGTGACTTAAGAGGAAGATAAGTGACTTAAGAGGAAGATAAGTGACTTAAGGGGAAGACAAGTGACTTAAGAGGAAGATAAGTGACTTAAGAGGAAGATAAGTGACTTAAGAGGAAGGAAGTGACAAGAGAATGGAGAAAATACCATCATAAGTAGCTTCATGATTTGTGCACCAAGCCAAATATTATTCAGGTGATCAAAACAGTGATGAGATGGGAAGAGTAAGTTGCAAGTATGGGAAGAAGAGAAATGCGTACAGAGTTTTGGTGGGGAAAAACTGAAAAACAGTATAATCTTCGAAGACAAAGGTGCATATGGGAGGATAATACTAAAATGGAACTTGAAGAAATTGGAGGGGAGGCGGTGGACTGGATCCGCTGTTTCAGACTAAGGATAAGTGCTGGGAGCTGTTGTGAATGCGGTAATGAACCTTTGGGTTTTATAAAATGTGGGCCATTTCTCGACTCCTCCTTCTGATAAAGACTCTGCCCAATGCAGTCAGTTGTCACATTAAACCCATAATTACACTGTGCATTCAACACGCTTTTCAGTGTTAAATAGGGTGTGACTTGCAGTAATGCCGCGGTCTGCAGTGTCAGGACACACACGGTCTGCAGTGTCAGGACACACACAGCTGCACGCTGCAGCTTTACAAACACCGTCGCTATGCCACGAAGTGAAATACAGGGCGCAGCATTTAGGCACTCAGCGCCTGTTGTCTGCTGATAGCACTTACCGACCGACCACACCGGCAGCTGTCAGCCGATCAACGTTTCCGCTGATAACGTTTTTTGCGTTATCATCCGTTGCATACAGGGTCACTGTCTGTATAATAGGGCTACTAACTGCGTGCTAGGGATGTCCAGTGTCACTGTACACTGTTAACTGCGTGCTAGGGACGTCCAGTGTCACTGTCTGTATAATAGGGCTACTAACTGCTAGGGATGTCTAGTGTCACTGTCTGTATAATAGGGCTACTAACTGCGTGCTACGGACATCCAGTGTCACTGTACACTGTTAACTGTGTACTAGGGATGTCCAGTGTCACTGTCTGTATAATAGGGCTACTAACTGCGTGCTAGGGATGTCTAGTGTCACTGTCTATATAATAGGGCTACTAACTGCGTGCTAGGATGTCTAGTGTCACTGTCTATATAATAGGGCTACTAACTGCGTGCTAGGGACGTCCAGTGTCACTGTACACTGTTAACTGCGTGCTAGGGACGTCCAGTGTCACTGTCTGTATAATAGGGCTACTAACTGCTAGGGATGTCTAGTGTCACTGTCTGTATAATAGGGCTACTAACTGCGTGCTATGGACATCCAGTGTCACTGTACACTGTTAACTGTGTGCTAGGGATGTCCAGTGTCACTGTCTGTATAATAGGGCTACTAACTGCTAGGGATGTCTAGTGTCACTGTCTGTATAATAGGGCTACTAACTGCGTGCTAGGGATGTCCAGTGTCACTGTACACTGTTAACTGCGTGCTAGGGACGTCCAGTGTCACTGTCTGTATAATAGGGCTACTAACTGCTAGGGATGTCTAGTGTCACTGTCTGTATAATAGGGCTACTAACTGCGTGCTACGGACATCCAGTGTCACTGTACACTGTTAACTGTGTGCTAGGGATGTCCAGTGTCACTGTCTGTATAATAGGGCTACTAACTGCGTGCTAGGGATGTCTAGTGTCACTGTCTATATAATAGGGCTACTAACTGCGTGCTAGGGACGTCCAGTGTCACTGTACACTGTTAACTGTGTGCTACGGACGTCCAGTGTCACTGTACACTGTTAACTGCGTGCTACGGACGTCCAGTGTCACTGTACACTGTTAACTGCGTGCTACGGACGTCCAGTGTCACTGTACACTGTTAACTGCGTGCTAGGGACGTCCAGTGTCACTGTACACTGTTAACTGCGTGCTACGGACGTCCAGTGTCACTGTACACTGTTAACTGCGTGCTACGGACGTCCAGTGTCACTGTACACTGTTAACTGGGTGCTACGGACGTCCAGTGTCACTGTACACTGTTAACTGCGTGCTACGGACGTCCAGTGTCACTGTACACTGTTAACTGCGTGCTACGGACGTCCAGTGTCACTGTACACTGTAAACTGCGTGCTACGGACGTCCAGTGTCACTGTACACTGTTAACTGCGTGCTACGGACGTCCAGTGTCACTGTACACTGTTAACTGCGTGCTACGGACGTCCAGTGTCACTGTACACTGTTAACTGCGTGCTACGGACGTCCAGTGTCACTGTACACTGTTAACTGCGTGCTACGGACGTCCAGTGTCACTGTACACTGTTAACTGCGTGCTACGGACGTCCAGTGTCACTGTACACTGTTAACTGCGTGCTACGGACGTCCAGTGTCACTGTACACTGTTAACTGCGTGCTACGGACGTCCAGTGTCACTGTACACTGTTAACTGCGTGCTACGGACGTCCAGTGTCACTGTACACTGTTAACTGCGTGCTACGGACGTCCAGTGTCACTGTACACTGTTAACTGCGTGCTACGGACGTCCAGTGTCACTGTACACTGTTAACTGTGTGCTACGGACGTCCAGTGTCACTGTACACTGTTAACTGCGTGCTACGGACGTCCAGTGTCACTGTACACTGTTAACTGCGTGCTACGGACGTCCAGTGTCACTGTACACTGTTAACTGCGTGCTAGGGACGTCCAGTGTCACTGTACACTGTTAACTGCGTGCTAGGGACGTCCAGTGTCACTGTACACTGTTAACTGCGTGCTACGGACGTCCAGTGTCACTGTACACTGTTAACTGCGTGCTACGGACGTCCAGTGTCACTGTACACTGTTAACTGCGTGCTACGGACGTCCAGTGTCACTGTACACTGTTAACTGCGTGCTAGGGACGTCCAGTGTCACTGTACACTGTTAACTGCGTGCTACGGACGTCCAGTGTCACTGTACACTGTTAACTGCGTGCTACGGACGTCCAGTGTCACTGTACACTGTTAACCACAACTACAACCTCCTCGATTAACGAATTTTTTTTTTCGCATTTAGGGATGTTTCTAAACTTATCTGTGGCTCAATATCGATCAAATACAGTCGAACTCGGTTATAACGTCATGAAAGGGACTGAATATTTTGTGTTGTTATAAACGAGTGTTGTTATAACCGAGGAGTATAATGTTATGGTTAACAGTGCGGAATTAAAATAAATCTCACTCCGACAAATGTATGCTGTTTTAATCAGAGAGAATGTACGGAACAAGTAGCGTAAAGTGAGGAATTAATTGATACCACAGAATATCTAACGCTATAGACGAGGTGTCGTATAAACCCATGTCGTTATAACCGGGTTCTACCGTACTATCCTGATACTTTTCTAATACCAACCAACAAATGCAGTCAAATTGTTACATATTCACAATTATATAATTATAAAACACGCTACACTTCTATGTGTTTTGGACCTTGCTGGTACATCAGTAATTGTTTTATGCAACAACGACTGATGTACCCCTGATGACGGACCAGCAAGGTCCAAAACACATAGAAGTGTAGCGTGTTTTATAATATACAGGGTATACACAAAAGAATGGTACTGTTTCAATGGTGAATAAAGGGAAACCGCACCATTCTTTTGTGTATACCCTGTATTATTATGAATATGTGACAATTTGACTGCATTTTTGGTCGGTATTAAAAAATCTAACTATTTGCACGGAATGGAAGATACAAGATATGCTGATACAATTTCTGATGTCGCTCTGTACATTAAAATTAATGGTGCAATTGTACGTTTACAAAGAAACGCGAATTTTTTCGTTCCAAGTGCTAGCCTATCAGCGGCTATCTTAAGCCTCCGGCTGCGAACTATGATAGATGTGTGGTGACGTCATGTATCAGAGAGACATGATCGCATGTAGATCACTGATGGCACTGTTCGTTGTGAAAACACTATCTCAGTGTCATTCAGTTTTTACAGTGGTCGTGACAATTCCGATGATGCAGCATCGTTAAACTCATAAAATACTAACTTCAACTTTCAAGCACAAATAATAAACAAAAGCATTACTTCAATAACCACAGCGACATACAGGAAACGTTTTCGCGCCGAATTGTGCGGGGCCTAGTGGCCCCTCCCGCCGACAATGCGCCTCTCCCCCCTTAAAATGTAAAATTGCGTATAGGGAGAGTGGAGGTATGGCGCCATTCATTCTTAACCACGGCACTAGATGGGGTTAGTGGGCACGCGGTGGCGCAGTTGGTTGAGGCACTGTTCTACAAGCCGAAAAGTCGCGGGTTCGATTCCCGATGGTGTCATTGGAATTTTTCATTGACGTAAACCTTTCGGTCGCACTATGGCCCTGGGATCGACTCAGTCTCTAACAGAAATGAGTACCAGGAATATTTCCTGGGGGTAAAGGCGGCCGGTGCGTAGGGCTGACAACCTTACCACCTTCATGTGCCGATTGTCTAGAAATCTAGGAGCCTCAACCTCCTGGAACCCTAAAGGTCTGTCCAGGCCTGTAATGGGATTGCTTTACCTAGATGGGGTGAACAGTCAGCCTCAAGCCTCTGTCGCTTTACCCCCAAAGAAATTCTCCCAAGTCTGAACGTCAATAACATCCCGTTATTTCCCAAACGAAGCATAACCGAACATTTAGCAACGTACACCATCACCATCCACATTTGGAGGACTATATAGAACCTCCGCAGTTGAAGAGGCATCGTGAAGCAAACACCCGTCACAAAACGTAGCAATGTCTCTTGTGCCCACCCCTGACCCGTGTTACATTTCCGACGCCTCAACTTATCACTCAGGTTAATACAATATACAGTTCTCACGAACCGACTTCGCACAAAGCCACCAGCTGACTCCAGGACACGCGCTATCTCATCAGCCCGCATCCGGGCAGGTGACCCGCCCGCCTAACCGTCACTGGTGGTTCCAAGCTAGCTGCGACCGGACAGATCCCACATGTAACATTTCCGTTTGAATTTACGGGGCCATTATTTTATTTGACAATTGAGGGGTTCATTCCAAAAACAACCCTTGTCAGTTTTTTTTCGATATTGAGATTTTCACATATTTTTGTAGAAGGGAATGAAATACACAGTATGGCTGGTCCATTCCTTTCAAAAAGTGCCCTAGTCCTGAGTTATAGAGGAGAGAAAATCCGGTGGTTCTATAAAAACAGCCTATGTCAAGCAAGTTCCTTCCAAAAACAGCCTTAGTCATGTGTGGCGATAATTGACAGACGATAATTATTATCGTCTGTCAATTATCACCGCTAAACCGTCGCGCGTGTGGGCGGTTGGGTGAGTGGGCTACGTTAATACGACAAACGAGCCGACAGGAAGTGGCAACCGACAGTTGTCAGATAAAATACTGACCCTGTATTTTGCTTATTGGTAGTTGTCTCAACAACCAATGAAAATTTTGGTAGTCTTAATTTTGGAGAAGAAATAACTCAGCGCAGTGACCATACCGTGAGATGGACGACATAGTTCGATCCCCGGGAGGGACAGACATTTTTAAACTGTCAAGACCAGCTCTGAGGCCCGGTCAGCCCATACAAAAAGAGTACAAAAGGACCCGAGCATTCGCGGTGAAAGGCCGGCTACTAAACGCCTGAGCAATGGAACCGCTTGTAAAGACAAAAATTAACATGTAGTCAAATAATTAATTCGTACCGCACAGTAAACACAGCGTCTGGGTTAACCAGTCAGTTAATTTTGCACACAGCACTAATCGCTGTTTGTTCTGAGATCCATATAAAACACATAAATACACTGTGTGGGCAGAACGTAGAATTTGTGAATGTTAAACCTGGCGGTACATATAGTAACCACTGGGCTTTTGAGGGTTAATATACGTAAAATTTTATTCCGTATTGTTTAACCATTAAGGACTGAATTATATATAAATATTCAGTCCG
The DNA here is from genome assembly GCA_021186555.1 of Reticulitermes speratus. Taxonomy (NCBI): domain Eukaryota; kingdom Metazoa; phylum Arthropoda; class Insecta; order Blattodea; family Rhinotermitidae; genus Reticulitermes; species Reticulitermes speratus. The sequence continues at coordinate 44,164,960 of JAJKFL010000014.1, read as the reverse complement.
TACCGCGCAGTAAACACACTCCGTCTCAGTTATACAAACCAGTCAGTTAATGCTGTACAGTGAAATAATCGCTGTTTGTTCTGAGATCCACACAAAACACATAAATACAGTCCGTACCGCGCAGTAAACACACTCCGTCTCAGTTATACAAACCAGTCAGTTAATGTTGTACAGTGAAATAAGCGCTGTTTGTTCTGAGATCCACACAAAACACATAAATACAGTCCGTACCGCGCAGTAAACACACTCCGTCTCAGTTATACAAACCAGTCAGTTAATGTTGTACAGTGAAATAATCGCTGTTTGTTCTGAGATCCACACAAAACACATAAATGCACTGTGTGGGCAGAACGTAGAATTTGTGAATGTTAAACATATTGATATATAAATATTCAGTCCGTACCGCGCAGTAAACACACTCCGTCACAGTTATACAAACCAGTCAGTTAAAGTTGTACAGTGAAATAATCGCTGTTTGTTCTGAGATCCACACAAAACACATAAATACAGTCCGTACCGCGCAGTAAACACACTCCGTCTCAGTTATACAAACCAGTCAGTTAATGCTGTACAGTGAAATAATCGCTGTTTGTTCTGAGATCCACACAAAACACATAAATACAGTCCGTACCGCGCAGTAAACACACTCCTTCTCAGTTATACAAACCAGTCAGTTAATGCTGTACAGTGAAATAATCGCTGTTTGTTCTGAGATCCACACAAAACACATAAATACAGTCCGTACCGCGCAGTAAACACACTCCTTCTCAGTTATACAAACCAGTCAGTTAATGTTGTACAGTGAAATAAGCGCTGTTTGTTCTGAGATCCACACAAAACACATAAATACAGTCCGTACCGCGCAGTAAACACACTCCGTCTCAGTTATACAAACCAGTCAGTTAATGTTGTACAGTGAAATAATCGCTGTTTGTTCTGAGATCCACACAAAACACATAAATGCACTGTGTGGGCAGAACGTAGAATTTGTGAATGTTAAACATATTGATATATAAATATTCAGTCCGTACCGCGCAGTAAACACACTCCGTCACAGTTATACAAACCAGTCAGTTAAAGTTGTACAGTGAAATAATCGCTGTTTGTTCTGAGATCCACACAAAACACATAAATACAGTCCGTACCGCGCAGTAAACACACTCCGTCTCAGTTATACAAACCAGTCAGTTAATGCTGTACAGTGAAATAATCGCTGTTTGTTCTGAGATCCACACAAAACACATAAATACAGCTCGTACCGCGCAGTAAACACACTCCGTCTCAGTTATACAAACCAGTCAGTTAATGCTGTACAGTGAAATAATCGCTGTTTGTTCTGAGATCCACACAAAACACATAAATACACTGTGTGGGCAGAACGTAGAATTTGTGAATGTTAAACCTGGTGGTACATATAGTAACCCACTACGCACTAAAGCGTTGCCTCGAAAACCGCAAGACGCACAGCAGAAAAGCAACAAACATAACCTTGATCCAAAGCAAATCAAAGAAAAAAATAGGCCTGCTCACACAATGAATGGCTTACAGTATAAACAGAACCGTTACAAATGACCTTCGGGGGAAGTTGCTTAATCTTTCACAACAAACCACGTGTCCGGTATGCAGAAATGTGAACAGACTTAACGCCTGCAGCTCTAACATCAGACTACACGCCCTACTGAGCTGTCGGAGTTGTTGCCGCATGTGCACGGCAGTTGTTCTATCGGCAGTCATTTGCATTCTGCCAGTGCGGGCTGGGCTACAGGCGAATCGGCGTTCGATTCCCAGCTTGGGCACAAATTAAACTCGGTCCCACCTCGTTCAGACCAGTTTCGGGCCCTGCCCAAGCAGAACACCTCATTCCACAAAGGCAAAGCGGCCGGGCGTCAAGCTTACCATTCTCTTCAATCCAGCGTCGAAGTGAAGAATGCATGGAGCTATACCACCACTCCCCTATATGTTTATAAGACCATATGATTAATGGCGGTACATCTTTACTTTTTCATCTTTGCAATTGAGATCTGTGAGTATGAGTCAAACGGAAAACTTAAAATGCGAAAGGAAATCGAGACGCTACTGTGTTCAGCTGTAGGCACAGCAAGACATTAGCAGGGGCTATAAGAACGTACTGCGTGTGGTAGATCTGGCAGTGTGCTCAAAATGAGAATGCTGTACCGAAACTGAGCCCAATTAACTGGCAAAATAAATTAAGAGGTTCATTTGACACACCAACATAAACTGTAACTTGGAAATATGTCATAATTACCAGCAATAATGTGACCCCGTAGCTTTCTGTCAGAAGAGGTCGTTGTATAGAATCACTGCCGGTTTATTTCCGGATAAGTCGGTCCCTGTCACCACGATAAGTCGGTCCCTGTCACCACGATAAGTCGGTCCCTGTCAACACGATAAGTCGGTCCCTGTCACCACGATAAGTCGATCCCTGTCAACACGATAAGTCGGTCCCTGTCACCACGAGAAGTGGTCCCTGTCACCACGATAAGTCGGTCCCTGTCACCACGATAAGCCGGTCCCTGTCACCACGATAAGTCGGTCCCTGTCACCATGATAAGTCGGTCCCTGTCACCACGATAAGTCGGTCCCTGTCAACACGATAAGTCGGTCCCTGTCACCACGATAAGTCGGTCCCTGTCACCACGACAAGTCGGTCCCTGTCATCACAATAAGTCTGTCCCTGTCACCACCATAAGTCGGTCCCTGTCACCACGATAAGTCGGTCCCTGTCACCACGACAAGTCGGTCCCTGTCATCACAATAAGTCTGTCCCTGTCACCACCATGATAAGTCGGTCCCTGTCACCACGATAAGTCGGTCCCTGTCACAACAGCATGGCGCGTCCTCAGGTTGCGGATGGAGGAACGGCCTCCAGATATCGAGGGTAGCTGCGAATACATTGAATAAGCAACCGCGGACAGTCGACAAGGGGTAGTCCTCCAGCTTGGGGAAGGGCGAGGTGCTAACAACTCCTCACCGTAAAAAATTACCATGTTACGAAACATTTGACAAAGCCTCGGACCTGGACTGATTCTTTGGTACAACTTAAGATAGGGACAGGTGGCGGGCTGTTGTGAATGCGGTAATGAACCTTCGGGTTCCATAGAACGCGGGGAATATCTTGATTAGCTGACGACCTGTTAGCTTCTCAAGAAGGACTCTGCTTCATGGAGTTAGTTGGTTAGTTAGTTAGTTAGTTATTCCCGGAAGGTGGACACAACGCCATATCTGAAAAAAAATGGAAGGACAGACAAAACATGTTCGTGCCGGCAGTCGGACACTCTCCACGAAGCCAGTAGGCAGTCACGTTACTGACTTATGTGTCAGCAGCAACTGACAGTGCTCACAAGTACAGGAAGTAAACACTTCAGCGACCTTGGAGACATCTGCAAGACACACCTGACGATACGTATATCAAGGGGATCAAGCGGATTCTCGGAACTAGCAACTGACAATCCTGGCCACTTGCTGTGTTTCAACACTACAAATGCCAACGTCTGACCCTCCCACATAAGTTATGCAGCTATGTCTAAACCCCATCACCTTACAACCAACTCCATTTATGGCACCAACATTCGTTCCATCTACTTATACCTTCCACGTCTCCGCCGTTACTTAGCCCGGTCTTTCCCAACTTTTCTTCCATGGAGGAACACCTAAAATGGAGTGTCATATCCCAAGGAACACCTATAATGGAGTGTCATATCCCAAGGAACACCTGAAATGGAGTGTCATATCCCAAGGAACACCTAAAATGGAGTGTCATATCCCAAGGAACACCTAAAATGGAGTGTCATATCCCAAGGAACACCTAAAATGGAGTGTCATATCCCAAGGAACACCTCAAATGGAGTGTCATATCCCAAGGAACACCTAAAATGGAGTGTCATATCCCAAGGAACACCTAAAATGGAGTGTCATATCCCAAGGAACACCTAAAATGGAGTGTCATATCCCAAGGAACACCTAAAATGGAGTGTCATATCCCAAGGAACACCTAAAATGGAGTGTCATATCCCAAGGAACACCTAAAATGGAGTGTCATATCCCAAGGAACACCTAAAATGGAGTGTCATATCCCAAGGAACACCTATAATGGAGTGTCATATCCCAAGGAACACCTATAATGGAGTGTCATATCCCAAGGAACACCTAAAATGGAGTGTCATATCCCAAGGAACGCCTAAAATGGAGTGTCATATCCCAAGGAACACCTTAAATGGAGTGTCATATCCCAAGGAACACCTATAATGGAGTGTCATATCCCAAGGAACACATAAAATGGAGTGTCATATCCCAAGGAACACCTAAAATGGAGTGTCATATCCCAAGGAACACCTAAAATGGAGTGTCATATCCCAAGGAACACCTAAAATGGAGTGTCATATCCCAAGGAACACCTAAAATGGAGTGTAATATCCCAAGGAACACCTAAAATGGAGAGTCATATCCCAAGGAACACATAAAAGGGAGTGTCATATCCCAAGGAACACCTAAAATGGAGTGTCATATCCCAAGGAACACCTAAAATGGAGTGTCATATCCCAAGGAACACCTAAAATGGAGTGTCATATCCCAAGGAACCCCTAAAATGGAGTGTCATATCCCAAGGAACCCCTACACACGAAAACGTTTACAAGTCAAAAAAAAAAAGCTAATATGGGGGGCGCAGTTCAATTACTACTGTATTGTTGTATTGTCTAATCTCAAATATCAAAATACGAAATCAAAGTAAAGTTTACTTCAACACAAGAGTAAAATTTACTGACCAAAACAAAGACGCGGTTGATTCCGGAAAAATTTTTCCCAGTATTGCCAAACACCGGACAAAAATTCAAGCCATATTTCGGGGTATATTTGGAATTTTTTTGCGGTATTTCAAAATTATTTATTTATTCATTCATTCCACGATTTCTAACGAAGCTCGTAACAGAACACTGGCTCGAAAGCATTGGGCTTAGACACTCGATATCTTTGCAGCACGCGGGCCTGGGTTGAATCCGAGGGCAATTGATGGGGGGGGGGGGCTTCAGGCGGAAAAGTGGCACACCGACGAACCTTTCCTCTGCAAACTGTCAACACACGAAAGCTGCGTGCTGTCATCGCAGGCTCACAAAATCAGCCCATTTTCGGCTACAGTACCAAAAGACTCCCCCCCCCCCCTGCTACAACTGCCCTACCCACTTAAAACTTCTTAATCTTCGGAAATGAAGTCCCGCTGCGTTACCCTGTCTCACTTATTCCATGCACAATTCAAACACAACAAGTTTTATAATAAGAAACAATTCCGTTTGTACAAAAATTCGCTACATGTTTCGACGAATACGGCGAAGCCTTCCTTTGTATATTTTTTCCAATAGCTTCGCCTCACAGTCGCCTTATTCGTCGAAACATGTAGCAAATGTTTGTAAGAACAGAATTATTACTATAAAAAACTGCATGTATTTGACAGAATTGTTCAAGGAACAACTCCAAGCTTCTTGATTGAACACAAAATCAACACAATTAGTAACAAATCTCTCGCAACACAAAGGCGCAGCTGGGTAATTAGAATGAATGCCACTTACATGGGGACACCCACGTTCGATTGTCTATGCCACGCTTCTAAATCTTGTGGTAACTAAAACCAACAAATGCAAACAAGTTTATGAAAATATAATATAAACGTAGTAATACCGGCTACATGTTTCGGCCACTCATGTGGCCATCCTCAGGGAGGTGCGTTACGAAGAATAAATACATTGAGATGTTACAAAAGTTATGTGAACCAACGCACATGTAATATATTAAACATTAAAATTACATGGTGTAAAATATGTATTGCAGTATAAAATACAGATAAAAGATTAATTCTGGTGTGTAACAAATAATGTATGTAGATACATACTACATGTAACAAATAATGTATGTAGATACATACTACATGTAACAAATAATGTATGTAGATACATACTACATGTAACAAATAATGTATGTAGATACATACTACATGTAACAAATAATGTATGTAGATACATACTACATGTAACAAATAATGTATGTAGATACATACTACATGTAACAAATAATGTATGTAGATACATACTACATGTAACAAATAATGTATGTAGATACATACTACATGTAACAAATAATGTATGTAGATACATACTACATGTAACAAATAATGTATGTAGATACATACTACATGTAACAAACAATGTATGTAGATACATACTACATGTAACAAATAATGTATGTAGATACATACTACATGTAACAAATAATGTATGTAGATAACATACTATACATGTAACAAATAATGTATGTAGATACATACTATGTAACAAATAATGTATGTAGATACATACTACATGTAACAAATAATGTATGTAGATACATACTACATGTAACAAATAATGTATGTAGATACATACTACATGTAACAAATAATGTATGTAGATACATACTACATGTATCAAATAATGTATGTAGATACATACTACATGTAACAAATAATGTATGTAGATACATACTACATGTAACAAATAATGTATGTAGATACATACTACATGTAACAAATAATGTATGTAGATACATACTACATGTAACAAATAATGTATGTAGATACATACTACATGTAACAAATAATGTATGTAGATACATACTACATGTAACAAATAATGTATGTAGATACATACTACATGTAACAAATAATGTATGTAGATACATACTACATGTAACAAATAATGTATGTAGATACATACTACATGTAACAAATAATGTATGTAGATACATACTACATGTAACAAATAATGTATGTAGATACATACTACATGTAATCAAATAATGTATGTAGATACATACTACATGTAACAAATAATGTATGTAGATACATACTACATGTAACAAATAATGTATGTAGATACATACTACATGTAACAAATAATGTATGTAGATACATACTACATGTAACAAATAATGTATGTAGATACATACTACATGTAACAAATAATGTATGTAGATACATACTACATGTAACAAATAATGTATGTAGATACATACTACATGTAACAAATAATGTATGTAGATAATACTACATGTAACAAATAATGTATGTAGATACATACTACATGTAACAAATAATGTATGTAGATACATACTACATGTAACAAATAATGTATATAGAATACATCTAACATACATGTAACAAATAATGTATGTAGATACATAATATATGTAACAAATAATGTATGTATAGATAATACTACATGTAACAAATAATGTATGTAGATACATACTATATGTAACAAATAATGTATGTAGATACATACTACATGTAACAAATAATGTATTGTAATACATTACATAATATGTAACAAATAATGTATGATAGATACATACTACATGTAACAAATAATGTATGTAGATACATACTATATGTAACAAATAATGTATATAGATACATACTACATGTAACAAATAATGTATGTAGATACATACTACATGTAACAAATAATGTATATAGATACATACTACATGTAACAAATAATGTATGTAGATACATACTACATGTAACAAATAATGTATGTAGATACATACTACATGTAACAAATAATGTATGTAGATACATACTACATGTAACAAATAATGTATGTAGATACATACTACATGTAACAAATAATGTATGTAGATACATAACATACATTGTATAACAAATAATGTATGTAGATACATACTACATGTAACAAATCAATGTATGTAGATACATACTACATGTAACAAATAATGTATGTAGATACATACTACATGTAACAAATAATGTATGATAGATACATACTACATGTAACAAATAATGTATGTAGATACATACTACATGTAACAAATAATGTATGTAGATACATACTACATGTAACAAATAATGTATGTAGATACATACTACATGTAACAAATAATGTATGTAGATACATACTACATGTAACAAATAATGTATGTAGATACATACTACATGTAACAAATAATGTATGTAGATACATACTACATGTAACAAACAATGTATGTAGATACATACTACATGTAACAAATAATGTATGTAGATACATACTACATGTAACAAATAATGTATGTAGATACATACTACATGTAACAAATAATGTATGTAGATACATACATGTAACAAATAATGTATGTAGATACATACTACATGTAACAAATAATGTATGTAGATACATACTACATGTAACAAATAATGTATGTAGATACATACTACATGTAACAAATAATGTATGTAGATACATACTACATGTATCAAATAATGTATGTAGATACATACTACATGTAACAAATAATGTATGTAGATACATACTACATGTAACAAATAATGTATGTAGATACATACTACATGTAACAAATAATGTATGTAGATACATACTACATGTAACAAATAATGTATGTAGATACATACTACATGTAACAAATAATGTATGTAGATACATACTACATGTAACAAATAATGTATGTAGATACATACTACATGTAACAAATAATGTATGTAGATACATACTACATGTAACAAATAATGTATGTAGATACATACTACATGTAACAAATAATGTATGTAGATACATACTACATGTAACAAATAATGTATGTAGATACATACTACATGTAATCAAATAATGTATGTAGATACATACTACATGTAACAAATAATGTATGTAGATACATACTACATGTAACAAATAATGTATGTAGATACATACTACATGTAACAAATAATGTATGTAGATACATACTACATGTAACAAATAATGTATGTAGATACATACTACATGTAACAAATAATGTATGTAGATACATACTACATGTAACAAATAATGTATATAGATACATACTACATGTAACAAATAATGTATATAGATACATACTACATGTAACAAATAATGCATGTAGATACATACTACATGTAACAAATAATGTATGTAGATACATACTACATGTAACAAATAATGTATATAGATACATACTACATGTAACAAATAATGTATGTAGATACATACTACATGTAACAAATAATGTATGTAGATACATACTATATGTAACAAATAATGTATATAGATACATACTACATGTAACAAATAATGTATGTAGATACATACTACATGTAACAAATAATGTATATAGATACATACTACATGTAACAAATAATGTATGTAGATACATACTACATGTAACAAATAATGTATATAGATACATACTACATGTAACAAATAATGTATATAGATACATACTACATGTAACAAATAATGCATGTAGATACATACTACATGTAACAAATAATGTATGTAGATACATACTCGTACATCTTAGACCTCTGACCGGATGGAGGTCAGATATCAGGTACACGTTTGTGCCGCTTCTCGTACCGTCAGTTCTGCTATTCCACGTGTTTCGTTAACGCGAATTGGCTATAACGCGATCGATAAATATGTGAACGCTGTTTGTATAACGCGAACTTCCGTATACGCGTCTTGGCTACGCGATTTCAGCGAAGGTGTCAAGATATAAGGTTGGATGATGGGCCGAATTGTTTTCTGATCTGACGTATTTTTATTACTCGATTTTCATAACGCGAGGCCTCACAAGAACGCAACTATCGCTGTACCAAGGAAGAACCACACAGCCGGTGGATGTCAGACTGGGCGCCCGGAACAGAAAGCAAGTTATGCACAGAACACCCTGTGTTGTAGCCTCGCTACCACGCTGCAATTTCCAAACCTCGACACCAGCCAGATATGGTAGAAAACTGAATTTGTTGGCCCGGTTGGATGTGACGGCATCTGTCGGTGGCAACCGGCCAGACGATCGCGCCGCGCCGCTGTACTGACGTGACACTGATGGATGCCTCAACGCTGTCTTCACGTCGACTTCACACTGCAGCGGTGAGTTACGTAACACAGCAGCGTATTGTGACTTCCGAAAATTATTGGCTTCCTTTATATGAGGTGAAAAGCAAACGTGACATTTTATCGTCTTTATTTAACACATTAACGCTGAACTGATACTGTATGTCCAGTTGGAAGACAGGCGTGGGAGGGAGGATAATATTAAAACGGTACTTCAAGAAGTGGGATGGTAAGGCATGGACTGGATTGATGTGGCTCAGGGTAGGGACAGTAGGCGGGCTGTTGTGAGTGCGGTAATGAACCTTCGGGTTCAATAAAATTGGGGAATTATTGACCAGCCTAGGACCTGTTAGCTTCTCAAGAAGGACTCTACTCCATGGAGTTAGTTAGTCAGTTGCTTACTTTCGGTACAAGCAGATTACAGATTGAAGAATTCTACGTTCTGCCCACACAGTGTATTTATGTGTTTTGTGTGGATCTCAGAACAAACAGCGATTATTTCACTGTACAACATTAACTGACTGGTTTGTATCACTGAGACGGAGTGTTTTTACTGCGCGGTACGGACTGTATTTATGTGTTTTGTGTGGATCTCAGAACAAACAGCGATTATTTCACTGTACAGCATTAACTGACTGGTTTGTATCACTGAGACGGAGTGTTTTTACTGCGCGGTACGGACTGTATTTATGTGTTTTGTGTGGATCTCAGAACAAACAGCGATTATTTCACTGTACAACATTAACTGACTGGTTTGTATCACTGAGACGGAGTGTTTTTACTGCGCGGTACGGACTGTATTTATGTGTTTTGTGTGGATCTCAGAACAAACAGCGATTATTTCACTGTACAGCATTAACTGACTGGTTTGTATAACTGAGACGGAGTGTGTTTACTGCGCGGTACGGACTGTATTTATGTGTTTTTGTGTGGATCTCAGAACAAACAGCGATTATTTCACTGTACAACATTAACTGACTGGTTTGTATTACTGAGACGGAGTGTTTTTACTGCGCGGTACGGACTGTATTTATGTGTTTTGTGTGGATCTCAGAACAAACAGCGATTATATTCACTATACAGCATTAACTGACTGGTTTGTATAACTGAGACGGAGTGTGTTTACTGCGCGGTACGGACTGTATTTATGTGTTTTGTGTGGATCTCAGAACAAACAGCGATTATTTCACTGTACAACATTAACTGACTGGTTTGTATAACTGAGACGGAGTGTGTTTACTGCGCGGTACGGACTGTATTTATGTGTTTTGTGTGGATCTCAGAACAAACAGCGATTATTTCACTGTACAACATTAACTGACTGGTTTGTATAACTGAGACGGAGTGTGTTTACTGCGCGGTACGGACTGTATTTATGTGTTTTGTGTGGATCTCAGAACAAACAGCGATTATTTCACTGTACAACATTAACTGACTGGTTGTATAACTGAGACGGAGTGTGTTTACTGCGCGGTACGACTGTATTTATGTGTTTTGTGTGGATCTCAGAACAAACAGCGATTATTTCACTGTACACATTAACTGACTGGTTTGTATAACTGAGACGTAGTGTGTTTACTGCGCGGTACGGACTGTATTTATGTGTTTTGTGTGGATCTCAGAACAAACAGCGATATTTCACTGTACAGCATTACTGACTGGTTTGTATAACTGAGACGGAGTGTGTTTACTGCGCGGTACGGACTGTATTTATGTGTTTTGTGTGGATCTCAGAACAAACAGCGATTATTTCACTGTACAAATTAACTGACTGTTTGTATAACTAGACGGAGTGTGTTTACTGCGCGGTACGGACTGTATTTATGTGTTTTGTGTGATCTCAAACAAACAGCGATTATTTCACTGTACACATTAACTGACGTTGTATAACTGAGACGGAGTGTGTTTACTGCGCGGTACGGACTGTATTTATGTGTTTTGTGTGGATCTCAGAACAAACAGCGATTATTTCACTGTACAGCATTAACTGACGGTTTGTATAACTGAGACGGAGTGTGTTTACTGCGCGGTACGGACTGTATTTATGTGTTTGTGTGGATCTCAAACAAAAGCGATTATTTCACTGTACAACATTAACTGACTGGTTTGTATACTGAGACGGAGTGTGTTTACTGCGCGGTACGGACTGTATTTAGTGTTTTTGTGTGATCTCAGAACAAACAGCGATTATTTCACTGTACAGCATTAACTGACTGGTTTGTATAACTGAGACGGAGTGTGTTTACTGCGCGGTACGGATGTATTTATGTGTTTGTGTGGATCTCAAACAAAAAGCGATTATTTCACTGTACAGCATTAACTGACGGTTTGTATAACTGAGACGGAGTGTGTTTACTGCGCGGTACGGACTGTATTTATGTTATTGTGTGGATCTCAGAACAAACAGCGATTATTTCACTGTACAGCATTAACTGACTGGTTTGTATAACTGAGACGGAGTGTGTTTACTGCGCGGTACGGACTGTATTTATGTGTTTTGTGTGGATCTCAGAACAAACAGCGATTATTTCACTGTACAGCATTAACTGACTGGTTTGTATAACTGAGACGGAGTGTGTTTACTGCGCGGTACGGATTGTATTTATGTGTTTTGTGTGGATCTCAAAACAAAAGCGATATTTCACTGTACAGCATTAACTGACTGGTTTGTATAACTGAGACGGAGTGTGTTTGCTGCGCGGTACGGACTGTATTTATGTGTATTGTGTGGATCTCAGAACAAACAGCGATTATTTCACTGTACAGCATTAACTGACTGGTTTGTATAACTGAGACGGAGTGTGTTTACTACGCGCGGTAACGGACTGTATTTATGTGTTTTGTGTGGATCTCAAAACAAAAGCGATTATTTCACTGTACAACATTAACTGACGGTTTGTATAACTGAGACGTGAGTGTGTTTACTGCCGGTACGGACTGTATTTATGTGTTTTGTGTGGATCTCAAACAAACAGCGATTATTTCACTGTACAGCATTAACTGACTGGTTTGTATAACTGAGACGGAGTGTGTTTACTGCGGTAACGGATGTATTTATGTGTTTTGTGTGGATCTCAAACAAAAAGCGATTATTTCACTGTACAACATTAACTGACGGTTTGTATAACTGAGACGGAGTGTTGTGTTACTACGCGGTACGGACTGTATTATGTGTTTTGTGTGGATCTCAAAACAAAAAGCGATTATTTCACTGTACAACATTAACTGACGGTTTGTATAACTGAGACGAGTGTTGTTTACTACACGCGGTACGGACTGTATTTAGTGTTTTGTGTGGGATCTCAAACAAAAAGCGATTATTTCACTGTACAACATTAACTGACCGGTTTGTATAACTGAGACGGAGTGTGTTTACTGCGCGGTACGGACTGTATTTATGTGTTTTGTGTGGATCTCAAAACAAAAAGCGATTATTATTCACTGTACAACATTAACTGACCGGTTTGTATAACTGAGACGGAGTGTGTTTACTGCGCGGTTACGGACTGTATTTATGTGTTTTGTGTGGATCTCAAACAAAAGCGATTATTTTCACTGTACAACATTAACTGACCGGTTTGTATAACTGAGACGGAGTGTGTTTACTGCGCGGTTAACGGACTGTATTTATGTGTTTTGTGTGGATCTCAAAACAAACAGCGATTATTTCACTGTACAGCATTAACTGACTGGTTTGTATAACTGAGACGGAGTGTGTTTACTGCGCGGTACGGACTGTATTTATGTGTTTGTGTGGATCTCAAAACAAAAGCGATTATTTCACTGTACACATTAACTGACTGGTTTGTATAACTGAACGGAGTGTGTTTACTGCGCGGTACGGACTGTATTTATGTGTTTTGTGTGGATCTCAAACAAAAGCGATTATTTCACTGTACAACATTAACTGACGGTTTGTATAACTGAGACGGAGTGTGTTTACTGCGCGTACGGACTGTATTTATGTGTTTTGTGTGGATCTCAAAACAAAAAGCGATTATTTCACTGTACAACATTAACTGACGGTTTGTATAACTGAGACGGAGTGTGTTTACTGCGCGTACGGACTGTATTTATGTGTTTTGTGTGGATCTCAAACAAAAAGCGATTATTTCACTGTACACATTAACTGACCGGTTTGTATAACTGAGACGGAGTGTGTTTACTGCGCGGTACGGACTGTATTTATGTGTTTTGTGTGGATCTCAAAACAAAAAGCGATTATTTCACTGTACAACATTAACTGACGGTTTGTATAACTGAGACGGAGTGTGTTTACTGCGCGGTACGGACTGTATTTATGTGTTTTGTGTGGATCTCAAACAAAAGCGATTATTTCACTGTACACATTAACTGACTGGTTTGTATAACTGAGACGGAGTGTGTTTACTCGCGGTACGGACTGTATTTATTGTTTTTGTGGATCTCAAACAAAAAGCGATTATTTCACTGTACAACATTAACTGACCGGTTTGTATAACTGAGACGGAGTGTGTTTACTGCGCGGTACGGACTGTTTTATGTGTTTGTGTGGATCTCAAACAAAAGCGATTATTTCACTGTACACATTAACTGACGGTTTGTATAACTGAGACGGAGTGTGTTTACTGCGCGGTACGGACTGTATTTATGTGTTTTGTGTGGATCTCAAAACAAAAGCGATTATTTCACTGTACAACATTAACTGACCGTTTGTATAACTGAGACGGAGTGTGTTTACTCGCGGTACGGACTGTATTTATGTGTTTTGTTGGATCTCAAACAAAAAGCGATTATTTCACTGTACAACATTAACTGACCGGTTGTATAACTGAGACGGAGTGTGTTACTGCGCGGTACGGACTGTATTTATGTGTTTTGTGTGGATCTCAAAACAAAAAGCGATTATTTCACTGTACAACATTAACTGACGGTTTGTATAACTGAGACGGAGTGTGTTTACTGCGCGGTACGGACTGTATTTATGTGTTTTGTGTGGATCTCAAAACAAAAAGCGATTATTTCACTGTACAACATTAACTGACGGTTTGTATAACTGAGACGGAGTGTGTTTACTGCGCGGTACGGACTGTATTTATGTGTTTTGTGTGGATCTCAAAACAAAAGCGATTATTTCACTGTACAACATTAACTGACCGGTTTGTATAACTGAGACGGAGTGTGTTTACTGCGCGGTACGGACTGTATTTATGTGTTTTGTGTGGATCTCAAAACAAAAAGCGATTATTTCACTGTACAACATTAACTGACGGTTTGTATAACTGAGACGGAGTGTGTTTACTGCGCGGTACGGACTGTATTTATGTGTTTTGTGTGGATCTCAAAACAAAAGCGATTATTTCACTGTACAACATTAACTGACGGTTTGTATAACTGAGACGGAGTGTGTTTACTGCGCGGTACGGACTGTATTTATGTGTTTTGTGTGGATCTCAAAACAAAAGCGATTATTTCACTGTACAACATTAACTGACCGGTTTGTATAACTGAGACGGAGTGTGTTTACTGCGCGGTACGGACTGTATTTATGTGTTTTGTGTGGATCTCAAAACAAAAAGCGATTATTTCACTGTACAACATTAACTGACCGGTTTGTATAACTGAGACGGAGTGTGTTTACTGCGCGGTACGGACTGTATTTATGTGTTTTGTGTGGATCTCAAAACAAAAAGCGATTATTTCACTGTACAACATTAACTGACCGGTTTGTATAACTGAGACGGAGTGTGTTTACTGCGCGGTACGGACTGTATTTATGTGTTTTGTGTGGATCTCAAAACAAAAAGCGATTATTTCACTGTACAACATTAACTGACCGGTTTGTATAACTGAGACGGAGTGTGTTTACTGCGCGGTACGGACTGTATTTATGTGTTTTGTGTGGATCTCAAAACAAAAAGCGATTATTTCACTGTACAACATTAACTGACCGATTTGTATAACTGAGACGGAGTGTGTTTACTAGCGCGGTACGGACTGTATTTATGTGTTTTGTGTGGATCTCAAAACAAAAAGCGATTATTTCACTGTACAACATTAACTGACCGGTTTGTATAACTGAGACGGAGTGTGTTTACTACGCGGTACGGACTGTATTTATGTGTTTTGTGTGGATCTCAAAACAAAAAGCGATTATTTCACTGTACAACATTAACTGACCGGTTTGTATAACTGAGACGGAGTGTGTTTACTGCGCGGTACGGACTGTATTTATGTGTTTTGTGTGGATCTCAAAACAAAAAGCGATTATTTCACTGTACAACATTAACTGACCGGTTTGTATAACTGAGACGGAGTGTGTTTACTACGCGGTACGGACTGTATTTATGTGTTTTGTGTGGATCTCAAACAAAAAGCGATTATTTCACTGTACAACATTAACTGACCGGTTTGTATAACTGATATCGCGTACGATGTATTTATGTTTGGTGATCTCAACAAAAGCATTTCAGAACATTACGACGGTTGTAAGAGACGATGTTAGGCGCGCGTATTATTTTGTGTGGTCTCACAAGCGATATCACACACATAACTCGTTAACGGACGAGTGTGTTCTGCGCGGTGGATGTTAGGTTTGGTGATCTCAAAACAAACATTATTCCTGTACACATACTGACGTTTACTGAAGGTGTGTTACTGCTAGACTTTAGGTTTGGTGATCTCAACAAAGGTATTTCACTGTACAACATAACGACGTTGTAACTGAGACGGTGTTCGCCGTAGGATGTTTGTTTTTGGCTCAAAAAGCGTTTCCTGTCACATATGACCGTTGTTATGAGCGGTGTGTTACCGTCGGCTTTTATTTGTGTGATCCAACAAAGCGATATTCTGTAAACTTACTACGTTGTATACTGACGGAGTGTGTTTTACTGCGCGGTACGGACTGTATTTATGTGTTTTGTGTGGATCTCAGAACAAACAGTCGATTTATTTCACTGTACAACATTAACTGACTGTTTGTATAAACTGAGACGGAGTGTGTTTACTGCGCGGTACGGACTGTATTTATGTGTTTTGTGTGGATCTCAGAACAAACAGCGATTATTTCACTGTACAACATTAACTGACAGGTTTGTATAACTGAGACGGAGTGTGTTTACTGCGCGGTAACGAACTGTATTTATGTGTTTTGTGTGGATCTCAGAACAAACAGCGTTATTTCACTGTACAGCATTAACTGACTGGTTTGTATAACTGAGAAGGAGTGTGTTTACTGCGCAGGTACGGACTGTATTTATGTGTTTTGTGTGGATCTCAGAACAAACAGCGATTATTTCACTGTAAAACATTAACTGACTGGTTTGTATAACTGAGACGGGTGTGTTTACTGCGCGGTGTACGGACTGTATTTATGTGTTTTGTGTGGATCTCAGAACAAACAGCGATTATTTCACTGTACAACATTAACTGACTGGTTTGTATAACTGAGACGGAGTGTGTTTACTGCGCGGTACGAACTGTATTTATGTGTTTTTGTGTGGATCTCAGAAACAAACAGCGATTATTTCACTGTATCAGCATTAACTGACTGGTTTGTAAACTGAGACGTAGTGTGTTTTACTGCGCGGTACGGACTGTATTTATGTGTTTTGTGTGATCTCAGAACAAACAGCGATTATTTCACTGTACAGCATTAGCTGACTGGTTTGTATAACTGAGACGGAGTGTGTTTTACTGCGCGGTACGGACTGTATTTATGTGTTTTGTGTGGATCTCAGAACAAACAGCGATTATTTCATGTACAAAATTAACGACTGGTTTGTATAACTGAGACGGAGTGTGTTTACTGCGCGGTACGGACTGTATTTATTTGTGTTTTGTGTGGATCTCAGAACAAACAGCGATTATTTCACTGTACAGCATTAACTGACTGGTTTGTATAACTGAGACGGAGTGTGTTTACTGCGCGGTACGGACTGTATTTATGTGTTTTGTGTGGATCTCAGAACAAACAGCGATTATTTCACTGTACAGCATTAACTGACTGGTTTGTATAACTGAGACGGAGTGTGTTTACTGCGCGGTACGGACTGTATTTATGGTTTTGTGTGGATCTCAGAACAAACAGCGATTATTTCACTGTACAACATTAACTGACTGGTTTGTATGACTGAGACGGAGTGTGTTTACTGCGCGGTACGGACTGTATTTATGTGTTTTGGTGGATCTCAGAACAAACAGCGATTATTTCACTGTACAGCATTAACTGACTGGTTTGTATAACTGAGACGGAGTGTGTTTACTGCGCGGTACGGACTGTATTTATGTGTTTTGTGTGGATCTCAGAACAAACAGCGATTATTTCACTGTACAGCATTAACTGACTGGTTTGTATAACTGAGACGGAGTGTGTTTACTGCGCGGTACGGATTGTATTTATGTGTTTTGTGTGGATCTCAAAACAAAAAGCGATTATTTCACTGTACAGCATTAACTGACTGGTTTGTATAACTGAACGGAGTGTGTTTGCTGCGCGGTACGGACTGTATTTATGTGTATTGTGTGGATCTCAGAACAAACAGCGATTATTTCACTGTACAGCATTAACTGACTGGTTTGTATAACTGAGACGGAGTGTGTTTACTACGCGGTACGGACTGTATTTATGTGTTTTGTGTGGATCTCAAAACAAAAAGCGATTATTTCACTGTACAACATTAACTGACCGGTTTGTATAACTGAGACGGAGTGTGTTTACTGCGCGGTACGGACTGTATTTATGTGTTTTGTGTGGATCTCAAAACAAAAAGCGATTATTTCACTGTACACATTAACTGACCGGGTTTGTATAACTGAGACGGAGTGTGTTTACTGCGCGGTACGGACTGTATTTATGTGTTTGTGTGGATCTCAGAACAAACAGCGATTATTCACTGTACACATTAACTGACTGGTTTGTATAACTGAGACGGAGTGTGTTTACTAGCGCGGTACGGACTGTATTTATGTGTTTTGTGTGGATCTCAGAACAAAACAGCGATTATTTCACTGTACACATTAACTGACTGGTTTGTATAACTGAGACGGAGTGTGTTTACTGCGCGGTACGGACTGTATTTATGTGTTTTGTGTGGATCTCAGAACAAACAGCGATTATTTCACTGTACACATTAACTGACTGGTTTGTATAACTGAGACGGAGTGTGTTTACTGCGCGGTACGGACTGTATTTATGTGTTTTTGTGTGGATCTCAGAACAAACAGCGATTATTTCACTGTACACATTAACTGACTGGTTTGTATAACTGAGACGGAGTGTGTTTACTGCGCGGTACGGACTGTATTTATGTGTTTTGTGTGGATCTCAAACAAACAGCGATTATTTCACTGTACAGCATTAACTGACTGGTTTGTATAACTGAGACGGAGTGTGTTTACTGCGCGGTACGGACTGTATTTATGTGTTTGTGTGGATCTCAGAACAAAAAGCGATTATTTCACTGTACAACATTAACTGACTGGTTTGTATAACTGAGACGGAGTGTGTTTACTGCGCGGTACGGACTGTATTTATGTGTTTTGTGTGGATCTCAGAACAAACAGCGATTATTTCACTGTACAGCATTAACTGACTGGTTTGTATAACTGAGACGGAGTGTGTTTACTGCGCGGTACGGACTGTATTTATGTGTTTTTGTGTGGATCTCAAACAAACAAGCGATTATTTCACTGTACAGCATTAACTGACTGGTTTGTATAACTGAGACGGAGTGTGTTTACTGCGCGGTACGGACTGTATTAATGTGTTTTGTGTGGATCTCAAACAAAAAGCGATTATTTCACTGTACAACATTAACTGACTCGGTTTGTATAACTGAGACGGAGTGTGTTTACTGCGCGGTACGGACTGTATTTATGTGTTTTGTGTGGATCTCAAAACAAAAGCGATTATTTCACTGTACAACATTAACTGACCGGTTTGTATAACTGAGACGGAGTGTGTTTACTGCGCGGTACGGACTGTATTTATGTGTTTTGTGTGGATCTCAAAACAAAAAGCGATTATTTCACTGTACAAACATTAACTGACCGGTTTGTATAACTGAGACGGAGTGTGTTTACTGCGCGGTACGGACTGTATTTATGTGTTTTGTGTGGATCTCAAAACAAAAAGCGATTATTTCACTGTACAACATTAACTGACCGGTTTGTATAACTGAGACGGAGTGTGTTTACTGCGCGGTACGGACTGTATTTATGTGTTTTGTGTGGATCTCAAAACAAAAAGCGATTATTTCACTGTACAACATTAACTGACCGGTTTGTAAAACTGAGACGGAGTGTGTTTACTAGCGCGGTACGGACTGTATTTATGTGTTTTGTGTGGATCTCAAAACAAAAAGCGATTATTTCACTGTACAACATTAACTGACCGGTTTGTATAACTGAGACGGATGTGTGTTTACTGCGCGGTACGGACTGTATTTATGTGTTTTGTGTGGATCTCAAAACAAAAAGCGATTATTTCACTGTACAACATTAACTGACCGGTTTGTATAACTGAGACGGAGTGTGTTTACTGCGCGGTACGGACTGTATTTATGTGTTTTGTGTGGATCTCAAAACAAAAGCGATTATTTCACTGTACAACATTAACTGACCTGGTTTGTATAACTGAGACGGAGTGTGTTTACTGCGCGGTACGGACTGTATTTATGTGTTTTGTGTGGATCTCAAAACAAAAAGCGATTATTTCACTGTACAACATTAACTGACGGTTTGTATAAACTGAGACGGAGTGTGTTTACTGCGCGGTACGGACTGTATTTATGTGTTTTGTGTGGATCTCAAAACAAAAAGCGATTATTTCACTGTACAACATTAACTGACGGTTTGTATAACTGAGACGGAGTGTGTTTACTGCGCGGTACGGACTGTATTTATGTGTTTTGTGTGGATCTCAAAACAAAAGCGATTATTTCACTGTACAACATTAACTGACGGTTTGTATAACTGAGACGGAGTGTGTTTACTGCGCGGTACGGACTGTATTTATGTGTTTTGTGTGGATCTCAAAACAAAAAGCGATTATTTCACTGTACAACATTAACTGACCGGTTTGTATAAACTGAGACGGAGTGTGTTTACTGCGCGGTACGGACTGTATTTATGTGTTTTGTGTGGATCTCAAAACAAAAAGCGATTATTTCACTGTACAACATTAACTGACCGGTTTGTATAACTGAGACGGAGTGTGTTTACTCGCGGTACGGACTGTATTTATGTGTTTTGTGTGGATCTCAAAACAAAAAGCGATTATTTCACTGTACAACATTAACTGACCGGTTTGTATAACTGAGACGGAGTGTGTTTACTGCGCGGTACGGACTGTATTTATGTGTTTTGTGTGGATCTCAAACAAAAGCGATTATTTTCACTGTACACATTAACTGCCCGGTTTGTATAACTGAGACGGAGTGTGTTTACTGCGCGGTACGGATGTATTTATGTGTTTTGTGTGGATCTCAAAAACAAAAAGCGATTATTTCACTGTACAACATTAACTGACGGTTTGTATAACTGAGACGGAGTGTGTTTACTGCGCGGTACGGACTGTATTTTGTGTTTTGTGTGGATCTCAGAACAAAAGCGATTATTTCACTGTACAATTAACTGACCGTTGTATAACTGAGACGGAGTGTGTTTACTGCGCGGTACGGACTGTATTTATGTGTTTTGTGTGGATCTCAAACAAACAGCGATTATTTCACTGTACAATTAACTGACTGGTTTGTATAACTGAGACGGAGTGTGTTTACTGCGCGGTCGGACTGTATTTATGTGTTTTGTGTGGATCTCAAACAAAAGCGATATTTCACTGTACACATTAACTGACTGGTTTGTATAACTGAGACGGAGTGTGTTTACTGCGCGGTACGGACTGTATTATGTGTTTGTGTGGATTCAAACAAAAGCGATTATTTCACTGTACACATTAACTGACCGGTTTGTATAACTGAGACGGAGTGTGTTTACTGCGCGGTACGGACTGTATTTATGTGTTTTGTGTGGATCTCAAACAAAAAGCGATTATTTCACTGTACACATTAACTGACGGTTTGTATAACTGAGACGGAGTGTGTTTACTGCGCGGTACGGACTGTATTTATGTGTTTTGTGTGGATCTCAGAACAAACAGCGATTATTTCACTGTACACATTAACTGACTGGTTTGTATAACTGAGACGGAGTGTGTTTACTGCGCGGTACGGACTGTATTTATGTGTTTTGTGTGGATCTCAGAACAAAAGCGATTATTTCACTGTAACATTAACTGACGGTTTGTATAACTGAGACGGAGTGTGTTTACTGCGCGGTACGGACTGTATTTATGTGTTTTGTGTGGATCTCAAAACAAAAAGCGATTATTTCACTGTACAATTAACTGACGGTTTGTATAACTGAGACGGAGTGTGTTTACTGCGCGGTACGGACTGTATTTATGTGTTTGTGTGGATCTCAAACAAAAGCGATTATTTCACTGTACACATTAACTGACTGTTTGTATAACTGAGACGGAGGGGTTTTACTAGCGGTACGGACTGTATTTATGTGTTTTGTGTGGATCTCAAACAAAAGCGATTATTTCACTGTACACATTAACTGACCGGTTTGTATAACTGAGACGGAGTGTGTTTACTGCGCGGTACGGACTGTATTTATGTGTTTTGTGTGGATCTCAAAACAAAAAGCGATTATTTCACTGTACAACATTAACTGACCGGTTTGTATAACTGAGACGGAGTGTGTTTACTGCGCGGTACGGACTGTATTTATGTGTTTTGTGTGGATCTCAAAACAAAAAGCGATTATTTCACTGTACAACATTAACTGACCGGTTTGTATAACTGAGACGGAGTGTGTTTACTGCGCGGTACGGACTGTATTTATGTGTTTTGTGTGGATCTCAAAACAAAAAGCGATTATTTCACTGTACAACATTAACTGACCGGTTTGTATAACTGAGACGGAGTGTGTTTACTGCGCGGTACGGACTGTATTTATGTGTTTTGTGTGGATCTCAAAACAAAAAGCGATTATTTCACTGTACAACATTAACTGACCGGTTTGTATAACTGAGACGGAGTGTGTTTACTGCGCGGTACGGACTGTATTTATGTGTTTTGTGTGGATCTCAAAACAAAAAGCGATTATTTCACTGTACAACATTAACTGACCGGTTTGTATAACTGAGACGGAGTGTGTTTACTGCGCGGTACGGACTGTATTTATGTGTTTTGTGTGGATCTCAAAACAAAAAGCGATTATTTCACTGTACAACATTAACTGACCGGTTTGTATAACTGAGACGGAGTGTGTTTACTGCGCGGTACGGACTGTATTTATGTGTTTTGTGTGGATCTCAAAACAAAAAGCGATTATTTCACTGTACAACATTAACTGACCGGTTTGTATAACTGAGACGGAGTGTGTTTACTGCGCGGTACGGACTGTATTTATGTGTTTTGTGTGGATCTCAAAACAAAAAGCGATTATTTCACTGTACAACATTAACTGACCGGTTTGTATAACTGAGACGGAGTGTGTTTACTGCGCGGTACGGACTGTATTTATGTGTTTTGTGTGGATCTCAAAACAAAAAGCGATTATTTCACTGTACAACATTAACTGACCGGTTTGTATAACTGAGACGGAGTGTGTTTACTGCGCGGTACGGACTGTATTTATGTGTTTTGTGTGGATCTCAAAACAAAAAGCGATTATTTCACTGTACAACATTAACTGACCGGTTTGTATAACTGAGACGGAGTGTGTTTACTACGCGGTACGGACTGTATTTATGTGTTTTGTGTGGATCTCAAAACAAAAAGCGATTATTTCACTGTACAACATTAACTGACCGGTTTGTATAACTGAGACGGAGTGTGTTTACTGCGCGGTACGGACTGTATTTATGTGTTTTGTGTGGATCTCAAAACAAAAAGCGATTATTTCACTGTACAACATTAACTGACCGGTTTGTATAACTGAGACGGAGTGTGTTTACTACGCGGTACGGACTGTATTTATGTGTTTTGTGTGGATCTCAAAACAAAAAGCGATTATTTCACTGTACAACATTAACTGACCGGTTTGTATAACTGAGACGGAGTGTGTTTACTGCGCGGTACGGACTGTATTTATGTGTTTTGTGTGGATCTCAAAACAAAAAGCGATTATTTCACTGTACAACATTAACTGACCGGTTTGTATAACTGAGACGGAGTGTGTTTACTACGCGGTACGGACTGTATTTATGTGTTTTGTGTGGATCTCAAAACAAAAAGCGATTATTTCACTGTACAACATTAACTGACCGGTTTGTATAACTGAGACGGAGTGTGTTTACTGCGCGGTACGGACTGTATTTATGTGTTTTGTGTGGATCTCAAAACAAAAAGCGATTATTTCACTGTACAACATTAACTGACCGGTTTGTATAACTGAGACGGAGTGTGTTTTACTACGCGGTACGGACTGTATTTATGTGTTTTGTGTGGATCTCAAAACAAAAAGCGATTATTTCACTGTACAACATTAACTGACCGGTTTGTATAACTGAGACGGAGTGTGTTTACTGCGCGGTACGGACTGTATTTATGTGTTTTGTGTGGATCTCAGAACAAACAGCGATTATTTCACTGTACAGCATTAACTGACTGGTTTGTATAACTGAGACGGAGTGTGTTTACTGCGCGGTACGGACTGTATTTATGTGTTTTGTGTGGATCTCAGAACAAACAGCGATTATTTCACTGTACAGCATTAACTGACTGGTTTGTATAACTGAGACGGAGTGTGTTTGCTGCGCGGTACGGACTGTATTTATGTGTTTTGTGTGGATCTCAGAACAAACAGCGATTATTTCACTGTACAGCATTAACTGACTGGTTTGTATAACTGAGACGGAGTGTGTTTACTGCGCGGTACGGACTGTATTTATGTGTTTTGTGTGGATCTCAGAACAAACAGCGATTATTTCACTGTACAGCATTAACTGACTGGTTTGTATAACTGAGACGGAGTGTGTTTACTGCGCGGTACGCACTGAATCTTCACATGTAATTCAGGTTAACTTTAGCCTCCAAGAATCAAACTCCACGACAAGTTGGCACATGCGCAGTCGAGGTGTACCTGCACGAACTGTTAACCCTGTGCTGAAAACTATCCGTGGGAAACGCGCTAAAAGAATGCAAGAAAATCTCAATTTCTTTTTTCGAAAAAAATCGCTGAACTTGAATTCATATTTTTTTCACGTTATATTCACCGTGCGTCCTGTTGACATCCACGTCCTGTTGTTGCTAGCAACAACAGGACGTGGATGTCAACATCCAATAAAAAAAACCAGCTGCCAGCAATTTCAAAAAATTCTTCAACAATTTTAACAACTTTAATGTTTTAACAACTACCAACCAGATACTGCTTCATATCTACAACCAAAAGTATTACACCTGAAGCTTTTAACGTAAGACCAACACAATCTGCAATTGTAAGTGAACAGAAGCTACAAAAACATTGTGATGACGTGATAATACCAAATGAACCAGTGACAGTGAGGTGAACCTACTAGTGTACCCTGATGATGGCAGGACCACAGCCGAAACATATGTAGGGTAAAAGTGTAACAGAAATACAAAAAGTGTATTTGTTGGTTATAATACTGCTAATTGAATTTATATTGTTTCTAAACTACCTTTTTCCATCGTATCAAACACAAGTTGTATGTTCTTGACAGCGGTTATAATCACACAAATGGCTCCCTTCCTCTCCTATATCTAGCACCACGGCACTGCATATCGTACTTAGTTTTAACAAAGATGCTTTTACTGTTCAGGCTGTAACAAGCCCAAGGTCAAATTTATGTCATCTCTAACTACATCGCAACTGACATACAGTAACTGCATTATCTCGTAAGCACGATACAATTCAGCGTTGTTATCTAAGCTTTTTTTTGTGGTGAAGGGCCCCGCAGCAGATGTTACGGACGCACCGCAGCCTTAAGGCTTATTGTGCAAAACTGTGATGAAGATGGTTAGTTTTTTCGTTTTTCTTTGTAATGGAGAACCGGTGGAATGAAACTGACAGGGGAAAACCGAAGTACTCGGGGAAAAACCTGTCCCAATGGCACTTTGTCCACTTAAATCCCACACAGACTGAGCCGGGATAGAACCGGGGCCTCCGCGGTGAAAGGCCGGCGACTAACCGCCTGAGCCATGGCACGGCCTGTCTAAGTTTTACCCTACGTCGATTCTAAAAATCCCAACGAAGTCCTAATGAGAAATACGACTTTTTGTCGCTAAGCGAAGATTGCAATCAGCTGGATTTAGCGGCCGGCTTAGTCGCCACACTGGCATCACTTTTTTAGCCTAGGCGGTGGATGTTGAGAGTCACACTAACACCTCGGCCGTCGGGAAAGAGATCCTGATGCATACATGACCTGTCTGAATACTGTGGGAAACGGAAAAACCTCTTGCTCCTGCCTGGTATCGAAACCACATCCTTCGGCTCTCCAGCTTGTATCATAGTCACTATACTGACCGAGCTACCGCTGACCCTATCGCCTTATCTGTACAGGCAAGTGCTGTTTGTAATACGAGAAGCCTCTCCTTAGGTCAGGCTTTCTTTATATGGATTTGTAGACTACTTGATAGCCATACAATTGGGCCGAAACGTGTGGTAGTGTACGCACACGCAATACTCGTCATATTATCTTCACCGTGCATGTAGCTTAACAAATCTCAAATTACAAACCAACAAAACGCACTATATTTTCACTTTTAATCTTTTATATGTGGGGGTTAAAGAATAAAAAGTGGAAATATAGTGCGTTTTGTTGGTTTGTAATCTGCGTTATTTGGACCTTACGTTACGCCGCGCCAGTGTGACCGCGCCTTCACGATCACCGGGACGGGTGGGAAAACTGAAGAGGTGTGGCGTTAGAGGGGGTTAATATTGAAGGGGACGGGGGCACATGAGATGGGCCGTGTTTTAGAAGCGTTCCCCTTTAGAAGGGTCAGGTCAGCTAGCAGTCGAGTGGAATATTAGCCGTTCCGAAACAATAAGCTAAGTACAAGCAAGCTTTGTTCTCGCCACTCCCAGTTCGATACCGGGACAGACCACATTGCAGTTTTTGGGCGAGATTTTCCGCACCCGTCCAGACCGGCCCTGGGGTCCACCCAGCCTCCTATACAATGGGTACCGGGTCTCTTTCCCGGGGGTAAAGCGGCCGGGACGTGGACTTCACCACCCACCCTCATCTAGCGCCGAGGTTAAAGAAACAGTAGAGCCATTCCTCTACTACCTCTCTGAGCCTTCGTGGCCTGTTCTAGGGAGACCTTTACCTTTCCGCCTACACAATGTCTATCGAACTCTCACAGCAGATGTACCATTTCCTTCGTCAGGTTTTTTTTTCTTTTCTTTTCGAAGGATAGCAAAGCATCTGCACAGACAGCTTCACAGGCCCGACACAGGAGAAGCTGTCGAACAGCCAGAAGAGTCAGTATCGTCACTATACTACGGGCTGGACGGTCCGGGGTTCGTATCTCAGCAGAAGACATTTTTCTCTTCCCCAGAACGTGCTGACCAGCTCTGGGGTCCACCCAGCCTCCTCTTCAGTTGTTATCGAGGTCACTTCGGAGGCGATAAAGCGACCGGGGCGTAAAGCTGATCACATACCTCCATCTAGTGAAGAGGTTAAGAATGAAAGGAGCCACATCTCTACTGCCCCCTTCTCCTATATGGCTTCTGGCGTGGATAGGGCCAACTTAACCTTTTAAAGGCACGTTAGCCACAGGGCAGTCTAGCAGGTCACCACGACATGCCGCAATGCGGCTGTAGATGTCATTCTTCTATGACGTGACACTAACGATTCGACATAATGTGCTGCCTCCGTCTTCAAATATTCGTACCCTGGTGAATGATGTAGAACGATCCTCCAAATGTCAGGCTCCACCAACTCACATGACGTCACACAATCTTCACAGTCACCGCCATGTGAACCCCAATGCTGCTGCTGCTGTTTGCCGGTCATTGGGCTATGGAGTGACCAACAGGGGAATCAGACGTCATTCGTCTCCGCGGCGTTCAGACCGACTATGCCCCCCCCCCCCCCCCCCCCCGTTTCGTTTTCTATCCAATGGTTACGGGGACCGGAGTTACATTCTCTTTGAATACGGAAAGATGGAGAAAGTCTACGAACCGAAGTGGAAATTCTGTATTTTCTTAACACTACATTTAGAACGAGATTACCATTACTACACCTACTGGCACAGTTCGGTACTACGAGCAACACACTACCATTACTACACCTACTGGCACAGTTCGGTACTACGAGCAACACACTACCATTACTACACCTACTGGCACAGTTCGGTACTACGAGCAACACACTACCATTACTACACCTACTGGCACAGTTCGGTACTACGAGCAACACACTACCATTACTACACCTACTGGCACAGTTCGGTACTACGAGCAACACACTACCATTACTACACTACTGGCACAGTTCGGTACTACGAGCAACACACTACCATTACTACACTACTGGCACAGTTCGGTACTACGAGCAACACACTACCATTACTACACCTACTGGCACAGTTCGGTACTACGAGCAACACACTACCATTACTACACTACTGGCACAGTTCGGTACTACGAGCAACACACTACCATTACTACACTACTGGCACAGTTCGGTACTACGAGCAACACACTACCATTACTACACCTACTGGCACAGTTCGGTACTACGAGCAACACACTACCATTACTACACCTACTGGCACAGTTCGGTACTACGAGCAACACACTACCATTACTACACTACTGGCACAGTTCGGTACTACGAGCAACACACTACCATTACTACACCTACTGGCACAGATCGGTACTACGAGCAACACACTACCATTACTACACCTACTGGCACAGTTCGGTACTACGAGCAACACACTACCATTACTACACCTACTGGCACAGATCGGTACTACGAGCAACACACTACCATTACTACACCTACTGGCACAGTTCGGTACTACGAGCAACACACTACCATTACTACACCTACTGGCACAGTTCGGTACTACGAGCAACACACTACCATTACTACACTACTGGCACAGTTCGGTACTACGAGCAACACACTACCATTACTACACCTACTGGCACAGTTCGGTACTACGAGCAACACACTACCATTACTACACCTACTGGCACAGTTCGGTACTACGAGCAACACACTACCATTACTACACTACTGGCACAGTTCGGTACTACGAGCAACACACTACCATTACTACACCTACTGGCACAGTTCGGTACTACGAGCAACACACTACCATTACTACACTACTGGCACAGTTCGGTACTACGAGCAACACACTACCATTACTACACCTACTGGCACAGATCGGTACTACGAGCAACACACTACCATTACTACACCTACTGGCACAGATCGGTACTACGAGCAACACACTACCATTACTACACCTACTGTCACAGTTCGGTACTACGAGCAACACACTACCATTACTACACCTACTGGCACAGTTCGGTACTACGAGCAACACACTACCATTACTACACCTACTGGCACAGTTCGGTACTACGAGCAACACACTACCATTACTACACCTACTGGCACAGTTCGGTACTACGAGCAACACACTACCATTACTACACCTACTGGCACAGTTCGGTACTACGAGCAACACACTACCATTACTACACCTACTGGCACAGTTCGGTACTACGAGCAACACACTACCATTACTACACCTACTGGCACAGTTCGGTACTACGAGCAACACACTACCATTACTACACCTACAGTCACAGTTCGGTACTACGAGCAACACACTACCATTACTAACACTACTGGCACAGATCGGTACTACGAGCAACACACTACCATTACTACACCTACTGGCACAGATCGGTACTACGAGCAACACACTACCATTACTACACCTACTGGCACAGATCGGTACTACGAGCAACACACTACCATTACTACACCTACTGGCACAGATCGGTACTACGAGCAACACACTACCATTACTACACCTACTGGCACAGATCGGTACTACGAGCAACACACTACCATTACTACACCTACTGGCACAGATCGGTACTACGAGCAACACACTACCATTACTACACCTACTGGCACAGATCGGTACTACGAGCAACACACTACCATTACTACACCTACTGGCACAGATCGGTACTACGAGCAACACACTACTATTACTACACCTACTGGCACAGATCGGTACTACGAGCAACACACTACCATTACTACACCTACTGGCACAGATCGGTACTACGAGCAACACACTACCATTACTACACCTACTGGCACAGATCGGTACTACGAGCAACACACTACCATTACTATACCTACTGGCACAGTTCGGTACTACGAGCAACACACTACCATTACTACACCTACTGGCACAGATCGGTACTACGAGCAACACACTACCATTACTACACCTACTGGCACAGATCGGTACTACGAGCAACACACTACCATTACTACACCTACTGGCACAGTTCGGTACTACGAGCAACACACTACCATTACTACACCTACTGGCACAGTTCGGTACTACGAGCAACACACTACCATTACTACACCTACTGGCACAGTTCGGTACTACGAGCAACACACTACCATTACTACACCTACTGGCACAGTTCGGTACTACGAGCAACACACTACCATTACTACACCTACTGGCACAGATCGGTACTACGAGCAACACACTACCATTACTACACCTACTGGCACAGTTCGGTACTACGAGCAACACACTACCATTACTACACCTACTGGCACAGATCGGTACTACGAGCAACACACTACCATTACTACACCTACTGGCACAGATCGGTACTACGAGCAACACACTACCATTACTACACCTACTGGCACAGATCGGTACTACGAGCAACACACTACCATTACTACACCTACTGGCACAGATCGGTACTACGAGCAACACACTACCATTACTACACCTACTGGCACAGTTCGGTACTACGAGCAACACACTACAATTACTACACCTACTGGCACAGTTCGGTACTACGAGCAACACACTACCATTACTACACCTACTGGCACAGTTCGGTACTACGAGCAACACACTACAATTACTACACCTACTGGCACAGTTCGGTACTACGAGCAACACACTACCATTACTACACCTACTGGCACAGTTCGGTACTACGAGCAACACACTACCATTACTACACCTACTGGCACAGTTCGGTACTACGAGCAACACACTACCATTACTACACCTACTGGCACAGTTCGGTACTACGAGCAACACACTACCATTACTACACCTACTGGCACAGTTCGGTACTACATCCAGTTCGTTAGTTCCCGCTGTATCACGTGCACACCTGTATGTCCACATTAACAAATATTTATAAAAATCTGACATGTAGAAGTATAATCACGAAATGGCAGCTTCATGCAAAAGATGATTACAAACCACTCACAAAATTGCCGTGTGATGCCCACGTTTCAGTCAGTCAGTGTTGCAAATACAAATCGGATCAGAGGGGCTCGTGACACTTACTGGCACAGCAGGCAATACTTTCATGTTAATTGAGGCAAAGAAATGACAGCTATGGCAGAATTTTAATTTGCTAATGAAGCTCTGCGGGGAAAAAAAAAAACTTCACATGAATTCGTAATCATAAAACTGCGTCGTTGGAATGCGTAGAGATTTAAACACATCGCAACTGCAGGTGTTACCTCAAGCACGCACAGCTTCGCACACGTGTCGTAACACGTAACTGCGTGTATCTGCATGTCCACAGTACACTGCCGAAGCCGCATGCCATGGCTCAGGCGGTTAGCCGCCGGCATCTCACCGCGGGGGCCCGGGTTCGATCCCAGGCCATTTCATGTCCGATTTGTGGTGGACACAATGGCACTGGGACAGGTATTACCTGAGTATTTCTGTTCTCCGCTGCCAATATCATTCCACTGTTGCTCGTTAAACGACACCTAGACACTATATTATCGAACACCGATGTGCCCAGCACACAACACTGTATCAGCGGGCACCCCGGGGACAAATCTCCTCCTGCTTAAGGCACTATTCACCTCCGCGCATTGCCATATTTACCAACAAATCTCCCTTAAGGCACTATTCACCTCCGCGCATTGCCATATTTACCAACAAATCTCCCTTAAGGCACTATTCACCTCCGCGCATTGCCATATTTACCAACACATCTCCCTTAAGGCACTATTCACCTCCGCGCATTGCCATATTTACAAACACATCTCCCTTAAGGCACTATTCACCTCCGCGCATTGCCATATTTACCAACACATCTCCCTTAAGGCACTATTCACCTCCGCCCGCATTGCCATATTTACCAACACATCTCCCTTAAGGCACTATTCACCTCCGCCCGCATTGCCATATTTACCAACACATCTCCCTTAAGGCACTATTCACCTCCGCCCGCATTGCCATATTTACCAACACATCTCCCTTAAGGCACTATTCACCTCCGCCCGCATTGCCATATTTACCAACACATCTCCCTTAAGGCACTATTCACCTCCGCCCGCGCATTGCCATATTTACCAACACATCTCCCTTAAGGCACTATTCACCTCCGCGCATTGCCATATTTACCAACACATCTCCCTTAAGGCACTATTCACCTCCGCGCATTGCCATATTTACCAACACATCTCCCTTAAGGCACTATTCACCTCCGCGCATTGCCATATTTACCAACACATCTCCCTTAAGGCACTATTCACCTCCGCGCATTACCATATTTACCAACACATCTCCCTT
Source organism: Reticulitermes speratus (assembly GCA_021186555.1). NCBI lineage: Eukaryota > Metazoa > Arthropoda > Insecta > Blattodea > Rhinotermitidae > Reticulitermes > Reticulitermes speratus. Next base: position 44,132,205 of record JAJKFL010000014.1, on the reverse strand, counting down.
AAGGCACTATTCACCTCCGCCCGCATTACCATATTTACAAACACATCTCCCTTAAGGCACTATTCACCTCCGCCCGCATTGCCATATTTACAAACACATCTCCCTTAAGGCACTATTCACCTCCGCCCGCATTGCCATATTTACCAACACATCTCCCTTAAGGCACTATTAACCTCCGCGCATTGCCATATTTACCAAACACATCTCCCTTAAGGCACTATTCACCTCCGCGCATTACCATATTTACCAACACATCTCCCTTAAGGCACTATTCACCTCCGCCCGCATTGCCATATTTACCAACACATCTCCCTTAAGGCACTATTAACCTCCGCGCATTGCCATATTTACCAACACATCTCCCTTAAGGCACTATTCACCTCCGCGCATTACCATATTTACCAACACATCTCCCTTAAGGCACTATTCACCTCCGCCCGCATTGCCATATTTACCAACACATCTCCCTTAAGGCACTATTAACCTCCGCGCATTGCCATATTTACCAACACATCTCCCTTAAGGCACTATTCACCTCCGCGCATTGCCATATTTACCAACACATCTCCCTTAAGGCACTATTCACCTCCGCCCGCATTACCATATTTACCAACACATCTCCCTTAAGGCACTATTCACCTCCGCCCGCATTACCATATTTACCAACACATCTCCCTTAAGGCACTATTCACCTCCACCCGCATTGCCATATTTACCAACAAATCTCCCTTAAGGCACTATTCACCTCCACCCGCATTACCATATTTACCAACACATCTCCCTTAAGGCACTATTCATCTCCACCCGCATTACCATATTTACCAACACATCTCCCTTAAGGCACTATTCACCTCCACCCGCATTACCATATTTACCAACACATCTCCCTTAAGGCACTATTCACCTCCACCCGCATTGCCATATTTACCAACACATCTCCCTTAAGGCACTATTCACCTCCACCCGCATTGCCATATTTACCAACACATCTCCCTTAAGGCACTATTCACCTCCACCCGCATTACCATATTTACCAACACATCTCCCTTAAGGCACTATTCACCTCCACCCGCATTACCATATTTACCAACACATCTCCCTTAAGGCACTATTCACCTCCACCCGCATTACCATATTTACCAACACATCTCCCTTAAGGCACTATTCACCTCCGCGCATTACCATATTTACCAACAAATCTCCCTTAAGGCACTATTCACCTCCGCCCGCATTACCATATTTACAAACACATCTCCCTTAAGGCACTATTCACCTCCGCCCGCATTGCCATATTTACAAACACATCTCCCTTAAGGCACTATTCACCTCCGTCCGCATTGCCATATTTACAAACACATCTCCCTTAAGGCACTATTCACCTCCGCCCGCATTACCATATTTACCAACACATCTCCCTTAAGGCACTATTCACCTCCGCCCGCATTGCCATATTTACCAACACATCTCCCTTAAGGCACTATTCACCTCCGCCCGCATTGCCATATTTACCAACACATCTCCCTTAAGGCACTATTCACCTCCGCGCATTGCCATATTTACCAACACATCTCCTTTAAGGCACTATTCACCTCCGCCCGCGCATTGCCATATTTACCAACACATCTCCCTTAAGGCACTATTCACCTCCGCCCGCATTACCATATTTACCAACACATCTCCTTTGCGTCTTCAAGCCTCACTTTTACGAACAGTTAAGTTTTACTTTGACCTTACAGAACTTACCTACGGCTAATTAATTAGTTTTATTTCAATCCAACAAATGCGGTGTCATACAGTCATTCTACTCAAACTGATAATAACAAAATTTGCACACACACCGTATAAAAATAATAACACAATATAAATACAATGCTGATGTTCATTATTACACAGGACCTGTGTTACTTAACTGATTACCTATATATACATAACCAACTGCCAATAACAAGCTGATGGTAGCAGATACATCTTAAAAAACCACATAGCTTCATTGTATCATTTTACTACGAAAATATTGACGAAACTTATTTAAGGATTTTAAAATCTGTGTTTTATATATTTAAAGACAGAAATTGTAAATAACTGTAATATAAATGATTATGAAACTTGACTACATGTGATATATAACAATAGCAGACATAAACAATGGATGTAAAGTAAATGTACATTACGAGCCCCCTGAAGATGGCCTTGTAAAGGCTGAAACATATGTAGGGGTTAAAGAAGAAAAAGTGAAAATATAGTGCGTTACGTTGGTGTGTAATTTGTGAGATGTGCGGTGTAGTGCATTTGTTGGTTTGAAATAAAATTAGTTACATATCAAAAATGCACGGTATATATATATATATATATAAAGTTACCTAAAGAGTTTTATCGACAGGAAACCCCTACAGCGCAGTCGGTATACCGACACGATGACCAAGGCAATATTTTTCTGTTACTGACAGTACCAAAACGTTTTTCTCTTCTCCAAAGGGTCCAGACTGCCTCTGAGACCCACCAAGTCTACTGTTCACCGCGCAGAGGGCTCTTACCCCACAGGTAAGGCGACGGGGGCGTGAAGCTGACATCTAGAGCAGAAATTAAGGCAGCGTGAAGCTATACCTTCAATTCTCCATACGCTGTCATGGCGTTAACAAGTACAGTATCACGTTTTACTGTTACGTATTTGTAATGTCAATAGCTATGGCGTGTGCAGTACTGACAGTCACGTCAGACGCTGCTGTCATTAGCAAGATACTGACACCGTTATTGCCATGACGACAAGTCAGAGCTATAAACCAACATCAGAGTAACAACGTGAGCCATAAGGACACACACAGCAGATATGCACAATTGTCAGCAATAGGAAGTGATGACGTCATTACTCAGCAATACAAAATGATGGCAATGACCACATAGCTATTCATCAAGATAAAACCATGACTCCATTATTCAGCAGCACGCATTGATGGCAAAATTACAACTTTCAGCAATAACAGAGTTAACACGAAACTGCACATGTGTTAAAGTTATAACGTGTTAAAGAACAGAGCTGACAACAGACGGCTACAGTACGTGCACATACGTGCATTGGATGACAACAGACGGCTACAGTACGTGCACATACGTGCATTGAATGACAACAGACGGCTACAGTACGTGCACATACGTACATTGAATGACAACAGACGGCTACAGTACGTGCACATACGTGCATTGAATGACAACAGACGGCTACAGTACGTGCACATAGTGCATTGAATGACAACAGACGGCTACAGTACGTGCACATACGTGCATTGAATGACAACAGACGGCTACAGTACGTGCACATACGTACATGAATGACAACAGACGGCTACAGTACGTGCACATACGTGCATTGAATGACAACAGACGCTACAGTACGTGCCATACGTGCATTGAACAGCAAGAAGAAGGCACTTTAGAAGACACCGAGAACGATGGAGAATTGTTTTTATATTGCGATCTTATCGAATGTGAAGACATGTCGTCTGCTGCAAGCGGTTCTCAGACCATCTGCACCGCGGGCCCCTAAAAAGACATTAATTGTACGGGCCCCTTAAAAATACATTAAATCTACTGGCCCCTAACAAAGTCAGGTTAATTCGACGGACCCCCTACAAAGATCTCACTAATTCGCGGCCCCTTAGAAAGACATTAAATCTACGGGCCCCTAACAAAGTCCAATTCCACGGACCCCCTACAAAATCTCACTAATTCCACGGGCCCCTTAGAAAGACATTAAATGTACGGGCCCCTAACAAAGTTAATTCCACGGACCCCTTACAAGATCTCACTAATTCCACGGCCCCTTAGAAAGACATTAAATTTCTACGGGCCCCTAACAAAGTCCAATTCCACGGACCCCCTACAAAATCCACTAATTCCACGGGCCCCTAGACAAGTTAATTCACGGACCCCTAACAAATTCATAATTCCACGGACCCCTACAAGATCTCACTAATTCCTACGGACCACACACAAGATCTATTAATTCTACGGCCCCTTACAAGAATTCACTAATTCACGGACCCCTACAAGAGTCTTGAATTCCACGGACCCCTCACAAGATCCACTAATTCCACGGACCCCAACAAGATTATAATTCCACGGACCACTCACAAGATCTCATAATTCCACGGACCCCACACAAGATCTCACTAATTCCACGGACCACTCACAAGATCTCACTAATTCCACGGACCCCTCACAAGATCTCACTAATTCCACGGACCCCTCACAAGATCTCACTAATACGACCCTCACAGACCACTATTCACAACGACTCACAAATCTCACTATTCCAGGACCCACTCACAAGATCTCACTAATTCCACGGACCCCACACAAAGACATTACTTCTACAGGCTCCTTACAACGTATGACTACATTTGCCGGCTTATTATAAAGCCTCACTAATTCTGCGGACCCCCCCTCCCCCCACAACTATATTATGTCTTAACTCGCTGACCAATAATGCACAACTCGCTGTAACATTTAAACGTCGAATAATTACAAACAACAACATACTGACACCCTGTTTATCTAGTCAATACACCTCAAAAACTACGACTTTCCTGGCAGTAGTGAAAATAAAACAAAGGTTAAGAAAAATCTAAAGGGAAAACTTTCTGTTTCACTGGGCTTGAAAAGCTGTTACATGTTAACTGTTAATGATGTAACTATTACATCATTGTCCAAATAAACAGTTTATACAATATTAGAAATATTCAATGCAATATTTTTCATTCTAATTTAAAGGGGAAGACAAACATCCTTTCACCGAAGTCTTAGGGGTCCGCAGACCACACTTTGTATAACCAGTGGTCTAGTGGAAGTTTACCGATGTTTCGGACGTTGCAGTTCAACACCGTGTTCACAAAGACCGTCACTGACATCCACCCCCATTCAATCCCACGCAATTTGCAGCTCCACGTTATTTTTCCAAGACGCATATTAATGTTATCCTTCCACCAAAAGTGGTCATAACCTACAATCAGCAAGGCTTATGACTTGTACTGAGGAAGCGACCGCGTCAGTTTCAAACATGAAACTGAACGGCCTGAGCTCTATCGTGGTCACCCTCAGTCCCTCCAGGCAAATACATAAACGCCGCCTTAATGTAGGCCACGGCCGGTTCTTTCCACAAACTTACTGTGCGTTGTTCAAACTAACAGCACACCACTGCACGGTGGTGGTCTGATCTGGTGCGACTTTACTACAATAAACATTCCTGGGCCCTCTGCACGAATGAGTCACGTGGGCGCAGCGATGTCTGCTCAACTAGTGGTTTGTTGCAGCCTTCTGCATAACGGTGGGAAGTGAAACACAAAGTGGAACATGTGAATACAGCAGCACAAAAACACGTGGTCATGTGAATACAGCAGCACAAAACACGTGGTCATGTGAATACAGCAGCACAAAACACGTGGTCATGTGAATACAGCAGCACAAAACACGTGGTCATGTGAATACAGCAGCACAAAACACGTGGTCATGTGAATACAGCAGCACAAAAACACGTGGTCATGTGAATACAGCAGCACAAAACACGCGGTCATGTGAATACAGCAGCACAAAAACACGTGATCATGTGAATACAGCAGCACAAAAAACACGTGTCATGTGAATACAGCAGCACAAAACACGTGGTCATGTGAATACAGCAGCACAAAAAACACGTGATCATGTGAATACAGCAGCACAAAAACACGTGTCATGTGAATACAGCAGCCAAAAACACGTGTCATGTGAATACAGCAGCACAAAAACACGTGGATCATGTGAATACAGCAGCACAAAACACGTGGTCATGTGAATACAGCAGCACAAAACACGTGGTCATGTGAATACAGCAGCACAAAAACACGTGATCATGTGAATACAGCAGCACAAAACACGTGGTCATGTGAATACAGCAGCACAAAACACGCGGTCATGTGAATACAGCAGCACAAAAAACACGTGTCATGTGAATACAGCAGCACAAACACGTGGTCATGTGAATACAGCAGCACAAAACACGTCGGTCATGTGAATACAGCAGACACAAAAAACACGTGATCATAGTGAATACAGCAGCACAAAAACACGTGGTCATGTGAATACAGCAGCACAAAACACGTGGTCATGTGAATACAGCAGCACAAAACACGCGGTCATGTGAATACAGCAGCACAAAAACACGTGATCATGTGAATACAGCAGCACAAAAAACACGTGATCATGTGAATACAGCAGCACAAAACACGTGGTCATGTGAATACAGCAGCACAAAAACACGTGGTCATGTGAATACAGCAGCACAAAAAACACGTGGTCATGTGAATACAGCAGCACAAAACACGTGGTCATGTGAATACAGCAGCACAAAACACGTGGTCATGTGAATACAGCAGCACAAAACACGTGGTCATGTGAATACAGCAGCACAAAACACGTGGTCATGTGAATACAGCAGCACAAAACACGTGGTCATGTGAATACAGCAGCACAAAAAACACGTGGTCATGTGAATACAGCAGCACAAAACACGTGGTCATGTGAATACAGCAGCACAAAACACGTGGTCATGTGAATACAGCAGCACAAAACACGTGGTCATGTGAATACAGCAGCACAAAACACGTGGTCATGTGAATACAGCAGCACAAAACACGCGGTCATGTGAATACAGCAGCACAAAACACGTGGTCATGTGAATACAGCAGCACAAAACACGGGTCATGTGAATACAGCAGCACAAAACACGTGGTCATGTGATCTACTTGCGGTTCAGCCCACGTAAATTTCAAACACAACAAAATGTTCAATCGCATCACAAAGACCTTGCAATTTCCCCTCACAATTCTGCTTGTTGTTTGTGCTTACGGATCCACACGTTTGAGCTCGTGTTTTCTAGTCTGCCACTGTGGAGCAGGCGGACGCAGATCACTAGCTGACTGGACACCCCTACGCCCATGTGATCCATCAACTAACTAGACCAGTCGTGGGAACCCAACTTAACCCGAAACACAAGTTTCGGCACATTTTCACATGATCCATGTTTTTATAAGGACTGCACTACCAGGAACACGAGCCTTCGTGGGAACCAGCATCACAGCTTTGAGCGGGGAAGGCACTGTTGCCACTCCTCCCCTTCTGTCAAGGTCGTTGTCTTAACTCAGACGAAAAGGACGGAGAGAATTATCTGGGGGGGGGGGGGGGGGGGGGGGGGGGGGGGGGGGGGAGTCGAAATAAGAACGGTGAGACGAGGTGAGCACTATCTTCATTGTCCCACCCACAATGCACCTCAGCACGTGACGGACGTCACAGAAACAACAGTCTTCACCGCCTCCGTCGCTATGAACCGACAGACGGATCATCACGGCACAACAATTTAGGGACCGCACAAACAAAAGACAAGAGTGGATTATGTGACATTGTACGTACTGCAACACTGAAGCCTGAACAAACAAGACCGGCAACGTACGTATAATGTAACACTGAGGCGCGTTCGCGTAACCATTGTTGCAGTGGAAAAGCAGTAACTATTCTTATTCTCAGTGAGTGTCTATAGCCTTAGTTAACGAGCACGATGCGCATGCGCCGTTGTTCTAACTTATTTTTCCCACATTATCTCATATAATGCATAATTTTCGGGAAAATATTATTGAACATAAAATGTATGTTTTGATTTTCTCTACAACTTTCATCTGAAACATTTCTCATTCTAAGAAGAATTTAGCGAGATATTATCATAAATGTGCATAGGTCTTCATGTAAAGTACCGTTATTGTTGTGAGATTTTAATGAAACTTGAATTTTTTCGACAGATTTTCAAAAAATCTTCAAATTTCAACTTTCACGAAAATCCGACCAGTGGAAACCCACCCAGCTGTCCCATTCGGACAGACATGACGAAGCTAATAGTCGCTTTTCGCTATCTAGGCGATGGCGCCTAAAAAATTGTTCCAGTGTCACTGTGTCCACCTTAAATGCCAGATAAACCTTCACGTGTTGGAATCCAAACTAGCGGGGTGAAAAGAGGGTGACTAACGCCTAACGCAATTGAACCATCATTTTAAAAAAATATATAAAGCTATTTTATAATCAAGGCTGATGTGGAAAGTGAGAGCCTTGGCGTCTGCAAAGACAGGGCCTTGAGAGAGAAACATCTAAACAAGCCGGTAACACAGTGCCACCTGGAGGTTCACAAAGAAAAAGTGGAATTACTTCTCTATCCAGTGCTCCCCGTTCCGAAAGACTTTTGCTCTTTGGAAGGTTCCCAGGCTCGCTGTTTGTCCTTCTGGTAAGAGCAACGTGTAATGAAGATGAGTGTGGAGCGTTGGTGGAATGTTACTGACAGGGGAAACTGAAGTACTGGGAGAGAAACATTATACAGCGTTGGTGGTAGATGTATGAATGAGTATGGATCGTTGGTGGAATGATACTGACAGGGGAAACTGAAGTACTGGGAGAGAAACATTATACAGCGTTGGTGGTAGATGTATGAATGAGTATGGAGCATTGGTGGAATGATACTGACAGGGGAAACTGAAGTACTGGGAGAGAAACATTATACAGCGTTGGTGGTAGATGTATGAATGAGTATGGATCGTTGGTGGAATGATACTGACAGAGGAAAACTGAAGTACTGGGAGAGAAACATTATACAGCGTTGGTGGTAGATGTATGAATGAGTATGGAGCATTGGTGGAATGATACTGACAGGGGAAACTGAAGTACTGGGAGAGAAACATTATACAGCGTTGGTGGTAGATGTATGAATGAGTATGGAGCATTGGTGGAATAGGTACTGACAGGGGAAAACTGAAGTACTGGGAGAGAAACATTATACAGCGTTGGTGGTAGATGTATGAATGAGTATGGATCGTTGGTGGAATGATACTGACAGGGGAAACTGAAGTACTGGGAGAGAAACATTATACAGCGTTGGTGGTAGATGAATGAATGAGTATGGAGCATTGGTGGAATGATACTGACAGGGGACAACTGAAGTACTGGGAGAGAAACATTATACAGCGTTGGTGGTAGATGTATGAGTATGGAGCATTGGTGGAATGATACTGACAGGGGAAACTGAAGTACTGGGAGAGAAACATTATACAGCGTTGGTGGTAGATGTATGAATGAGTATGGATCGTTGGTGGAATGATACTGACAGGGGAAACTGAAGTACTGGGAGAGAAACATTATACAGCGTTGGTGGTAGATGTATGAATGAGTATGGAGCATTGGTGGAATGGTACTGACAGGGGAAAACTGAAGTACTGGGAGAGAAACATTATACAGCGTTGGTGGTAGATGTATGAATGAGTATGGATCGTTGGTGGAATGATACTGACAGGGGAAACTGAAGTACTGGGAGAGAAACATTATACAGCGTTGGTGGTAGATGTATGAATGAGTATGGAGCATTGGTGGAATGATACTGACAGGGGAAAACTGAAGTACTGGGAGAGAAACATTATACAGCGTTGGTGGTAGATGAATGAATGAGTATGGAGCATTGGTGGAATGATACTGACAGGGGAAACTGAAGTACTGGGAGAGAAACATTATACAGCGTTGGTGGTAGATGTATGTATGAGTATGGAGCGTTGGTGGAATGATACTGACAGGGGGCAACTGAAGTACTGGGAGAAAAACTTGTCCCGGTGCCACTTTGCCCACCACAAATCACACATGAACTGAACCTGGGATCGAACCCGGGTGGCCGCGGTGAGAGGCCGGTAACTAACAACCTGAGCCATGGCACGGCCTAGAGACTGGTGTTCATCTAAGTAACAGGTCGATACTCAGTTTCTACCTCACAGTAAAGACGTCTGTTTTTCATTACCAAAAACCAACTGGTTACTGCTGTACAGAGAAATATTCGCTGTTTGTTCTTAAATACACACAGAACACGTGTAAGTATAGTAGGTGGGCATCAGGTGGAATTTACAAACGGTATACACCTGGTGGTACTGAAGTGACCTACTACATGATATATGACTTACGAGTACATCACTGTCCGTGTCCGCTGTGTCTGGGTGCAGAGACAGTCAGTACAGCGACACTTACCTGAAACAAAAGACAACGCAAAGTTTAGTGGATGCAGATTCGGAAATCTTACGCCTAAATGCCCTATTGAGGCACGCTTAATTATGCCCCTTATCAGGGGCAGCAAGGCAATTTGTCTTTTGAAACCCTGAAAACATCAACCATATTTACCAACATATTTGCATCTACTAATTAAAAATTCATGCAAAAATTTTGGCCGCGAAACATGAGCAGACCACATGGGAAGTTCAGTTGTGCATGGGAGGGTAATATTAAAATGGTGTGAGGTGATGTGGACTGCATTCGAGTAGCATAGATTACGGTCCTTAGGTGAAGTCATGTCAAAATCCTGATAAAGAGACAGGAATCTTTAAAGGCGGAACGACTCCAAGCGTGTAATTTACGAAATTCGTATAAAGATCGTGAAATCGCCAGACGAATGAACAGAATTTGCAATCAGTGCAACGGTCAAATTTTCAGCACTATTTTCGACTTCCGAGGCATAGAAAATTGTCTTTAAATAAAATGTATATATATGACACGCATAAAATCATGACTTTGCTTACTACCGCGGAAGCAACCGAGAACATCAAAAGACATACGGTTTACAACGTCATATTACCAATATGTACGGAATTCACGACCGATCCAGCGATGTGCATGTATTTTGGTAGAGCATTTGGGTGCGATTCGAATCCTCATTTCCATTGTTTTATCAAACTGCGTGAGTAAACTCAACATCTTCCTTTCTTTTTGAATGTTATTCGTTTTTAACACCTTAAAGCAAAGTGGTTACTATATGTACCGCTAGGTTTAACATTCACAAATTCTACGTTCTGCCCACACAGTGTATTTATGTGTTTTGTGTGGATCTCAGAAACAAACAGCGATTATTTCACTGTACAACATTAACTGACTGGTTTGTATAACTGAGACGGAGTGTGTTTACTGCGCGGTACGGACTGTATTTATGTGTTTTGTGTGGATCTCAGAACAAACAGCGATTATTTCACTGTACAGCATTAACTGACTGGTTTGTATAACTGAGACGTAGTGTGTTTACTGCGCGGTACGGACTGTATTTATGTGTTTTGTGTGGATCTCAGAACAAACAGCGATTATTTCACTGTACAACATTAACTGACTGGTTTGTATAACTGAGACGGAGTGTGTTTACTGCGCGGTACGGACTGTATTTATGTGTTTTGTGTGGATCTCAGAACAAACAGCGATTATTTCACTGTACAACATTAACTGACTGGTTTGTATAACTGAGACGGAGTGTGTTTACTGCGCGGTGCGGACTGTATTTATGTGTTTTGTGTGGATCTCAGAACAAACAGCGATTATTTCACTGTACAGCATTAACTGACTGGTTTGTATAACTGAGACGGAGTGTGTTTACTGCGCGGTACGGACTGTATTTATGTGTTTTGTGTGGATCTCAGAACAAACAGCGATTATTTCACTGTACAACATTAACTGACTGGTTTGTATAACTGAGACGGAGTGTGTTTACTGCGCGGTGCGGACTGTATTTATGTGTTTTGTGTGGATCTCAGAACAAACAGCGATTATTTCACTGTACAGCATTAACTGACTGGTTTGTATAACTGAGACGGAGTGTGTTTACTGCGCGGTGCGGACTGTATTTATGTGTTTTGTGTGGATCTCAGAACAAACAGCGATTATTTCACTGTACAGCATTAACTGACTGGTTTGTATAACTGAGACGGAGTGTGTTTACTGCGCGGTGCGGACTGTATTTATGTGTTTTGTGTGGATCTCAGAACAAACAGCGATTATTTCACTGTACAGCATTAACTGACTGGTTTGTATAACTGAGACGGAGTGTGTTTACTGCGCGGTGCGGACTGTATTTATGTGTTTTGTGTGGATCTCAGAACAAACAGCGATTATTTCACTGTACAGCATTAACTGACTGGTTTGTATAACTGAGACGGAGTGTGTTTACTGCGCGGTGCGGACTGTATTTATGTGTTTTGTGTGGATCTCAGAACAAACAGCGATTACTTCACTGTACAGCATTAACTGACTGGTTTGTATAACTGAGACGGAGTGTGTTTACTGCGCGGTACGGACTGTATTTATGTGTTTTGTGTGGATCTCAGAACAAACAGCGATTATTTCACTGTACAACATTAACTGACTGGTTTGTATAACTGAGACGGAGTGTGTTTACTGCGCGGTGCGGACTGTATTTATGTGTTTTGTGTGGATCTCAGAACAAACAGCGATTATTTCACTGTACAGCATTAACTGACTGGTTTGTATAACTGAGACGGAGTGTGTTTACTGCGCGGTACGGACTGAATTTATGTGTTTTGTGTGGATCTCAGAACAAACAGCGATTATTTCACTGTACAGCATTAACTGACTGGTTTGTATAACTGAGACGGAGTGTGTTTACTGCGCGGTACGAACTCAATTTTTATATACAATTAAAGTCAATCTTGGTCTTTAATGTGTTATTCTTAACAAACAGCACACACAACGATCACTGTTCGTCACAGTTTCCATTCGCCATGACCTCTGCCACAAGTTAACCCAATTACAACATCGCTTGCTGTCGACACCGAGACAGCTGTCAGCCATCCACAAAATACCGGTCACAATTTTTTCTTTTACAGATAAGACAGTGTCCTGGTAAACATGAAGGACCAGTGTCGTCACTGTAAACGTCATACGTTTCACTTGATAACGTAACGTAACGCTCGGTCGTTATTCCTTGTGAAGTATAAAACTATACGACAGTCGTAGTCTTACCTGTCTTTCCCAATACGAGAGATAAGTCAGCTGTTTCTCCTTGCCGACGGCTATACGTAGTGAATTAAGTAACTTTAGTAGCATAACTCATAGGGCCAAAACAGCCAAAGCTTTAAAGACAAAAATTAACGCCAATTATATCTAAAACATTCAGTCCATACCGCGCAGTGAACACAACGTCTCGGTTATAAAAACCAGCTGAGCTGTGAACTAGAATGTTAAATACAGTCTAACCCGGTTATAACAACATCGGTTTATGCTACACCTCGTCTATAACGTCAGATATTCTGTGGTACCAAATAATTTCTCACTGTTAACCATAACATTATTCTGCTCGGTTATAGCAACACTCGTTTATAACGACACAAAATATTCAGTATCGTTCATGACGTTATAAGCGAGTTCGACTGTACTTATTAAACGAGACTGGTGTTTTGACATGTTTCTTTCCCACACTTCAGTTTTCCCTGTCAGTATCATTCCACCAATGCTCCATGCTCATTCATCCATCTACCACCAACGCTGTATAATGTTTCTCTCCCAGTACTTCAGTTTTCCCCTGCCAGTATCATTCCACCAATGCTCCATACTCATTCATACATCTACCACCAACGCTGTATAATGTTTCTCTCCTAGTACTTCAGTTTCCCCTGTCAGTATCATTCCACCAATGCTCCATACTCATTCATTCAACTACCACCAACGCTGTATAATGTTTCTCTCCCAGTACTTCAGTTTCCCCTGTCAGTATCATTCCACCAATGCTCCATACTCATTCATTCAACTACCACCAACGCTGTATAATGTTTCTCTCCCAGTACTTCAGTTTTCCCTGTCAGTATCATTCCACCAATGCTCCATACTCATTCATTCAACTACCACCAACGCTGTATAATGTTTCTCTCCCAGTACTTCAGTTTTCCCTGTCAGTATCATTCCACCAATGCTCCATACTCATTCATTCAACTACCACCAACGCTGTATAATGTTTCTCTCCCAGTGCTTCAGTTTCCCCTGTCAGTATCATTCCACCAATGCTCCATACTCATTCATACATCTACCACCAACGCTGTATAATGTTTCTCTCCCAGTACTTCAGTTTTTCCCTGTCAGTATCATTCCACCAATGCTCCATACTCATTCATACATCTACCACCAACGCTGTATAATGTTTCTCTCCCAGTACTTCAGTTTTCCCTGTCAGTATCATTCCACCAATGCTCCATACTCATTCAACCATCTACCACCAACGCTGTATAATGTTTCTCTCCCAGTACTTCAGTTTTCCCTGTCAGTATCATTCCACCAATGCTTCATACTCATTCATCCATCTACCACCAACGCTGTATAATGTTTCTCTCTCCAGTACTTCAGTTTTCCCTGTCAGTATCATTCCACCAATGCTCCATACTCATTCATTCAACTACCACCAACGCTGTATAATGTTTCTCTCCCAGTACTTCAGTTTTCCCCTGTCAGTATCATTCCACCAATGCTCCATACTCATTCATTCATCTACCACCAACGCTGTATAATGTTTCTCTCCCAGTACTTCAGTTTTCCCTGTCAGTATCATTCCACCAATGCTCCATACTCGTTTTCTCTTATCAGAAGCAGAAGCAGGCGAGGTCTGGGAACCCTCAAAGTAGTACCCTTTAGGCTATCGGAGGAGCATCGGACAGACACACTTTCACATTAGTGTCAGTCTGCAGACGTTAACTAAGCATTCGCAAGTGTTTGCACCTCTGTGTCTGTTCACAAAGCAACGTCTGCAGACACCCAAATTAATCTCTATCGACTCGCTGCAATGTCTGATACACCACGTCGGTATTATGTCGGACATTATCCCAGGCACGTTTTTGTTCCATAAAGGCTACGTGCACGACGTTTCGGGAGATCGCCATCTTCCGGCAATGAATGTCAGTATAGCCACCTGTTTATTGCACTTTCTTATTCAAAGGTTACCGAAGATTTTAAGACTCGAACCCGGAACCCTTTGAACTCTAGAACAGTACACAATCACCAGACCGTCGCGATAGTTGTACTACGTCACATCTAATGAGGCAGTCGTTGTCTGTTCGAAGACATTGCATTGAAATCGCGTGAGGATCCTCAGAGAGATCAAGAAAATGAAGAGATTACGTACTGCCATTTGTTACATGGGTCGCAACGTGCGGGATTTGAGGTTCTCTCAGCGGTGTTGCAAGTCTTCTAGGCTGTTACGGTGTCTCGGTCGGTAAAGAGTTCCTCCCACCCTTTCGAATGACAGAAATGCCTTTAATCTTTAGAATAAGCAGTCTGAAATCCTGAAGATGAAGGCAGTACAAACCATCGAAACGTCGGAACGCATTTCCAAACGACACGGCGGTGACGTCCCAACAGACTTAAATCTTCGTGTGCCGATGTTTCGGATAAACTTGCCGTTGGGTGCAGGACTGTTCAAAGCCTCTGTCAACCTGAACATGGAAGAAAATGGTCTGTCGAAACAAACGTACCAGGGGGGCGGACATTTAAATTTTAGCGCATCCTTTATATAAAACGTGAATATTTTATGAACCAACAAAGAGAAAATTATTAAATGCGGGCGTTTTGAAGAAATTAAGAGCAGACTGAAGTCACGTAATGCTTGTTATCATTGGGTGCAGATCTTGTGTCTTACAGTTTGCTGTACAATGATACAAACATTAAGATATACAGAACTGTAATTGTGTTGTTGTTTTGTGTGGGTGTGAAACTTGGTCTGTCACACTGAGGGAGGAACATAGGCTGAGGGTGTTCGAGAATAGGGTGCTGAGGGGGATATTTGGGTCTAAGAGGGACGAGGTGACAGGGAAGTGGAGAAGACTACATAACGAGGAACTTTATGATCTGTACTCATCACCAAATATTATTGGGGTGATCAAATCGAGAAGAATGAGGTGGGTGGGGCATGTAGCACGTATGGGCGAGGGGAGAGGTGCATACAAGATTTTGGTGGGGAGACTTGAGGAAAAGAGACCACTTGGAAGACCCAAATGGGAGGATAATATTAAAAGGATCTTCAAGAAGTGGGATGGGGGGACATGGACTGGATTGATATGGCTCAGGATAGGGACAGGTGGCGGGCTCTTGTGAATGCGGTAATGAACCTTCGGGTTCCATAAAACGAGGGGAATTTCTTGACTAGCTGACGACCTGTTAGCTTCTCAAGAAGGACTGTGCTGTATGGAGTTAGTTAGTTAGGGCATTTTGTGGGAAAAGAATAACGCAGATTGTGCAGTACGTTTTAAAGTGTGGTAAGTAGTCTTGTTGCCTAAATATATAAAATACGTTTTGGGGGGTCCAGCTGAACGTGCGTCCCCCATATGTGACGTCAGGCTGTCAAAGACAAGGGTATTTCGAAAGCAACGCTGATACAGCGCAAAGCATCACAAATACCACAGATTGTCAACTGCACACTACAATCCTTGGACAATGGCGTCACATGTGAGATATCACTGAAGTGTATTTGGACTGTGTCCATAGTCACATGTGAGATATCACTGAAGTGTATTTGGACTGTGTCCATCGTCACATGTGAGATATCACTGAAGTGTATTTGGACTGTGTCCATCGTCACATGTGAGATATCACTGAAGTGTATTTGGACTGTTTCCATCGTCACATGTGAGATATCACTGAAGTGTATTTGGGACTGTGTCCATCGTCACATGTGAGATATCACTGAAGTGTATTTGGACTGTTTCCATCGTCACATGTGAGATATCACTGAAGTGTATTTCGACTGTTTCCATCGTCACATGTGAGATATCACTGAAGTGTATTTGGACTGTGTCCGTCACATGTGAGATATCACTGAAGTGTATTTGGGCTGTTTCCATCGTCACATGTGATATCACTGAAGCGTATTTGGGTTGTGTCCATCGTCACATGTGAGATATCACTGAAGGTATTTGGACTGTTTCCATCGTCACATGTGAGATATCACTGAAGTGTATTTGGACTGTGTCCATCGTCACATGTGAGATATCACTGAAGTGTATTTGGACTGTGTCCATCGTCACATGTGAGATATCACTGAAGTGTATTTGGACTGTTTCCATCGTCACATGTGAGATATCACTGAAGTGTATTTGGACTGTTTCCATCGTCACTGATTAATAAGTGATATCTTACAGATTATAAAGTTTCAGCAGGTAACTCGGCACAATTTCGAACCCAGTACCTTACCAACACAAGCGCATACTGTAACCTGTTTGGTCGAGCAAAAAATTACAGTTTTAGGGTCCCAAAAACTGGGGTGCTGGGGGGGGGGGGGGCTCAGACAGAAGGAGCATCAATCACGACGTCTTAAACCGTCTTCAGCAAACGGACAGCCATCTGGTCTTGCTCCTGCGCCACACACACAACGCAACACGCACAGACCAACTGTGAACAACATTTTGTACAGTCACATACAAACAGCTCGTGTCTAAATATATGTGACAGGGTAATCAAACACGCCTGAATTTTTCATGTGACATTTAGTCATAAAGGGGGGAAAAAACAAAATGTCAAGATAAAGCAGTAGATTAACCAATGTCACAGCCGAGTCAAATTTTTCTCTCTGTACTGCCTGTAAATATTTTTATGTAATCCCGACGTTCAGCACAATGACATTGCGATTACAAAATGTATTTTTCAATACAGAAATTGCAGTCGGCAAACGGCGAGACCGATCATGGCGTCTATTCTTAACGTATTGGCACTCGCCGTGTACAAACTGCGATGTACACTACAGATACACACACTGGGCACAGGTACAACTGTTGTAGCTCTGTTCACGTTTACTGTACGATTCTGTCAGTATTTGGGGGTAAAATTAATTAGAAAGGATGTGGAAATGCGAGTTTAACGACGCTGTTAAATTTCAAGCAGCCCTTAAAATATGGGAGCGGAAAATACTACGAAAGATATATGGCCCAATAAAGGAACAAAATGGCTGCAGAATACGAACTAATGATGAATTGCAGGTTATGAGTAGAAACTAAATATTGTAACAATAAAAGTAAGAAGACTAGAATGGGCTGGTCAAGTGGAAAGAATGGCTGATGACGGGACCGTAAAGGAAGTATTTGTGGGGAAACCAGATGGAAGGAGCAAAAGAGAAAGACCAAAACTAAGGTGTTTGGACTGTACTGAGAATGATCTGAAATAGATGGGTGTCAAGAGATGGAGGAAGAAAGCAGAAGGTAGATCTGTATGTGCTGTCGTTGTGAAGGAGGTACTGGTTACACTGTAAGGACTGTATGTCAAGAGATGGAGGAAGAAAGCAGAAGACAGATCTGTATGTGCTGTCGTTGTGAAGGAGGTACTGGTTACACTGTAAGGACTGTATGTCAAGAGATGGAGGAAGAAAGCAGAAGGTAGATCTGTATGTGCTGTCGTTGTGAAGGAGGTACTGGTTATACTGTAAGGACCGTATGTCAAGAGATGGAGGAAGAAAGCAGAAGGTAGATCTGTATGTGCTGTCGTTGTGAAGGAGGTACTGGTTATACTGTAAGGACCGTATGTCAAGAGATGGAGGAAGAAAGCAGAAGGTAGATCTGTATGTGCTGTCGTTGTGAAGGAGGTACTGGTTACACTGTAAGGACTGTATGTCAAGAGATGGAGGAAGAAAGCAGAAGGTAGATCTGTATGTGCTGTCGTTGTGAAGGAGGTACTGGTTATACTGTAAGGACCGTATGTCAAGAGATGGAGGAAGAAAGCAGAAGACAGATCTGTATGTGCTGTCGTTGTGAAGCAGGTACTGGTTATACTGTAAGGACCGTATGTCAAGAGATGGAGGAAGAAAGCAGAAGACAGATCTGTATGTGCTATCGTTGTGAAGGAGGTACTGGTTATACTGTAAGGACCGTATGTCAAGAGATGGAGGAAGAAAGCAGAAGACAGATCTGTATGTGCTATCGTTGTGAAGCAGGTACTGGTTATACTGTAAGGACCGTGTGTCAAGAGATGGAGGAAGAAAGCAGAAGACAGATCTGTATGTGCTGTCGTTGTGAAGGAGGTACTGGTTATACTGTAAGGACCGTGTGCAAGAGATGGAGGAAGAAAGCAGAAGACAGATCTGTATGTGCTGTCGTTGTGAAGGAGGTACTGGTTATACTGTAAGGACCGTATGTCAAGAGATGGAGGAAGAAAGCAGAAGAGAGATCTGTATGTGCTGTCGTTGTGAAGGAGGTACTGGTTATACTGTAAGGACCGTATGTCAAGAGATGGAGGAAGAAAGCAGAAGAGAGATCTGTATGTGCTATCGTTGTGAAGGAGGTACTGGTTATACTGTAAGGACCGTATGTCAAGAGATGGAGGAAGAAAGCAGAAGAGAGATCTGTATGTGCTATTGTTGTGAAGGAGGTACTGGTTATACTGTAAGGACTGTATGTCAAGAGATGGAGGAAGAAAGCAGAAGAGAGATCTGTATGGCTGTCTGTCGTTGTGAAGGAGGTACTGGTTATACTGTAAGGACCGTATGTCAAGAGATGGAGGAAGAAAGCAGAAGAGAGATCTGTATGTGCTATTGTTGTGAAGGAGGTACTGGTCATACTGTAAGGACCGTATGTCAAGAGATGGAGGAAGAAAGCAGAAGAGAGATCTGTATGTGCTATTGTTGTGAAGGAGGTACTGGTTATACTGTAAGGACTGTATGTCAAGAGATGGAGGAAGAAAGCAGAAGAGAGATCTGTATGTGCTGTCGTTGTGAAGGAGGTACTGGTTATACTGTAAGGACCGTATGTCAAGAGATGGAGGAAGAAAGCAGAAGAGAGATCTGTATGTGCTATTGTTGTGAAGGAGGTACTGGTTATACTGTAAGGACTGTATGTCAAGAGATGGAGGAAGAAAGCAGAAGAGAGATCTGTATGTGCTGTCGTTGTGAAGGAGGTACTGGTTATACTGTAAGGACCGTATGTCAAGAGATGGAGGAAGAAAGCAGAAGACAGATCTGTATGTGCTATTCATTGTGAAGGAGGTACTGGTTAAACTGTAGGACCGTATGTCAAGAGATGGAGGTAGAAAGCAGAAGACAGATCTGTATGTGCTGTCGTTCTGAAGGAGGTACTGGTTTACTGTAAGGACCGTATGTCAAGAGATGGAGGTAGAAAGCAGAGACAGATCTGTATGTGCTGTCGTTTGAAGGAGGTACTGGTTATACTGTAAGGACCGTATGTCAAGAGATGGAGGTAGAAAGCAGAAGACAGATCTGTATGTGCTGTCGTTGTGAAGGAGGTACTGGTTATATTGTAAGGACCGTATGTCAAGAGATGGAGGTAGAAAGCAGAAGACAGATCTGTATGTGCTTTGTTGTGAAGGATGGTACTGGTTATACTGTAAGGACCGTATGTCAAGAGATGGAGGTAGAAAGCAGAAGACAGATCTGTATGTGCTGTCGTTGTGAAGGAGGTACTGGTTATACTGTAAGGACCGTATGTCAAGAGATGGAGGTAGAAAGCAGAAGACAGATCTGTATGTGCTGTCGTTCTGAAGGAGAGGTACTGGTTATACTGTAAGGACCGTATGTCAAGAGATGGAGGTAGAAAGCAGAAGACAGATCTGTATGTGCTGTCGTTTGAAGGAGGTACTGGTTATACTGTAAGGACCGTATGTCAAGAGATGGAGGTAGAAAGCAGAAGACAGATCTGTATGTGCTGTCGTTGTGAAGGAGGTACTGGTTATTACTGTAAGGACCGTATGTCAAGAGATGGAGGTAGAAAGCAGAAGACAGATCTGTATGTGCTGTCGTTTGAAGGAGGTACTGGTTATACTGTAAGGACCGTATGTCAAGAGATGGAGGTAGAAAGCAGAAGACAGATCTGTATGTGCTGTCGTTCTGAAGGAGGTACTGGTTATACTGTAAGGACCGTATGTCAAGAGATGGAGGTAGAAGCAGAAGACAGATCTGTATGTGCTGTCGTTGTGAAGGAGGTACTGGTTATATTGTAAGGACCGTATGTCAAGAGATGGAGGTAGAAAGCAGAAGACAGATCTGTATGTGCTATTGTTGTGAAGGAGGTACTGGTTATACTGTAAGGACCGTATGTCAAGAGATGGAGGTAAGAAAGCAGAAGACAGATCTGTATGTGCTGTCGTTGTGAAGGAGGTACTGGTTATACTGTAAGGACCGTATGTCAAGAGATGGAGGTAGAAAGCAGAAGACAGATCTGTATGTGCTATTGTTGTGAAGGAGGTACTGGTTATACTGTAAGGACCGTATGTCAAGAGATGGAGGAAGAAAGCAGAAGACAAATCTGTATGTGCTGTCGTTGTGAAGGAGGTACTGGTTAAACTGTAAGGACCGTATGTCAAGAGATGGAGGAAGAAAGCAGAAGACAGATCTGTATGTGCTATCGTTGTGAAGGAGGTACTGGTTATACTGTAAGGACCGTATGTCAAGAGATGGAGGAAGAAAGCAGAAGACAGATCTGTATGTGCTGTCGTTGTGAAGGAGGTACTGGTTATACTGTAAGGACCGTATGTCAAGAGATGGAGGTAGAAAGCAGAAGACAGATCTGTATGTGCTATTGTTGTGAAGGAGGTACTGGTTATACTGTAAGGACCGTATGTCAAGAGATGGAGGAAGAAAGCAGAAGACAGATCTGTATGTGCTGTCGTTGTGAAGGAGGTACTGGTTAAACTGTAAGGACCGTATGTCAAGAGATGGAGGAAGAAAGCAGAAGACAGATCTGTATGTGCTATCGTTGTGAAGGAGGTACTGGTTATACTGTAAGGACCGTATGTCAAGAGATGGAGGAAGAAAGCAGAAGACAGATCTGTATGTGCTGTCGTTGTGAAGGAGGTACTGGTTAAACTGTAAGGACCGTATGTCAAGAGATGGAGGAAGAAAGCAGAAGACAGATCTGTATGTGCTATCGTTGTGAAGGAGGTACTGGTTATACTGTAAGGACCGTATGTCAAGAGATGGAGGAAGAAAGCAGAAGACAGATCTGTATGTGCTATTGTTGTGAAGGAGGTACTGGTTAAACTGTAAGGACCGTATGTCAAGAGATGGAGGAAGATAGCAGAAGACAGATCTGTATGTGCTATCGTTGTGAAGGAGGTACTGGTTATACTGTAAGGACCGTATGTCAAGAGATGGAGGAAGAAAGCAGAAGACAGATCTGTATGTGCTGTCGTTGTGAAGGAGGTACTGGTTATACTGTAAGGACTGTATGTCAAGAGATGGAGGAAGAAAGCAGAAGAAAGATCTGTATGTGCTATTGTTGTGAAGGAGGTACTGGTTATACTGTACGGACCGTATGTCAAGAGATGGAGGAAGAAAGCAGAAGACAGATCTGTATGTGCTATCGTTGTGAAGGAGGTACTGGTTATACTGTAAGGACTGTATGTCAAGAGATGGAGGAAGAAAGCAGAAGACAGATCTGTATGTGCTGTCATTGTGAAGGAGGTACTGGTTATACTGTAAGGACTGTATGTCAAGAGATGGAGGAAGAAAGCAGAAGACAGATCTGTATGTGCTGTCATTGTGAAGGAGGTACTGGTTATACTGTAAGGACCGTATGTCAATGAAGAAGAAGTTAAATTCCAAGTTCAGCGTCGGTGATAGACGGATGAACGAACGAGTATGGAACACTGGTGGCGTAACAATGACAGGGGAAACCCGAATTAATCGTAGAAACATCTTCCCCAGTGTCGATTTTTCCACCACAAATCCCTTTTATGGAACGGCTTGAGATTGAACCCGGGCCCCCGGGCGAGAGGCCGGCCATGGCACATCGTAGTAAATTGCAAGGGACCTGTCTTAGCCTAGTCGGAGCAACACTGCGGCATGTTCCAGGGCGGAGTTTAAGGAACAGACGAAACATGTCAGCCAAGACGGCCGGTATCCCGAAACAGATTCGAACCGTTGATCATCCAGATACAAGTGCACAGCGTCACAGCAAGGTAGTCGTAAAGATGTCCTTTTGCATGCCAAGAGTGGAGGTATAGCTACACACATTCCTAACCTTGGCATTATACGGTGCTGAGTAGTCAGGGTTCGGCCCTGACCGCTTCATCCCCAGGGACACATCACATGTCGCTGCCGGTAGCCTGACTCTTGCTGCAGTTGTGACATCCCGCTCTGACAGTGCAAGGAAGACGATATGTCAGCTGTCAGTCACAACATAATTATAAGTCCATTAATTAAAGTTTTCACACATACAACATGTTTCGGCCGCAACGGGTCATCATCAGGAATCAATAATAAAACACTTAGAGAAAATTATCTGTATATGAACAACATAATTGTACTAAGAGCGTAGATTTCATTCGATGAGACCTACGCTCTTCTGGGATATTAGGCAGCGTTGAGTGGTAGTTATGTGCCGACGTTTCGGGGCAAACTATTAATCCCATCTTCAAGAGTCAAGGGACTTCTTGACCCTTGAAAATGGGACCGATAGGTTGTCTCGAAACTTCGGTACAGAACCATTCAAGGCTGCGTAATATCCCAAAAGAGCGTAGGTCTCATACATCGCGGCGGAAACCTGAAATCACGCGAATTCCCATTCTTTATAACCCGTCAAATTTCCGAATTACTGTAGCCGAAACAGCTGCAGCTGCTATAAAAGTATTTTTTTCCCCAATGGCTCGACAGCCCCTTGGGGGCCTAGGCCGCCTCATTTGTCGAAGCTTCACGATCACACACTTTAGACACACCACATTCGGTAGTACTCCTCTGGACGAGTGATCAGCCTGTCCCAGAGACCTCTACCTGACAACACACAACACTCACAACAGACAGACATCCATGCCCCCGGTGGGATTCGAACCCACAATCCCAGTAAGCGAGCGGCCGTAGACCGACGCCTTAGACCGCACGGCCACTGGGATCGGCGCTTTAAAAGTACACGTATGTAATTTATTGCATCAAGATTACAAATTCAAAATTAATAACTATGCTCCTTACGCCAGCCACATGTTTTTAATTCCGTTAATTTTTGACCCTCCGCTTGTAGATGTAAATACCATTCTAACGTCCTGATGATATTGGGTAGTCGTGTCGAAACTTCTGGAACTGAAGCTCGGAAGTTTTGAAAGTACTCAGTAATAAAGATATGTTGTTACGACGCATATATGGCTATATAAGGAATGTCAAAACAGCAACTAAGACAGAGGGGGGATGATTCATCTACAGATCTCACGTTCGAATACCGGCAGGTGCAAACTTCTCGATACGCTAACAGCGCCAGGCACAGGCCGCACTCTGAGCACCTCCCACCGCAACCAAGATGGCGCTCTTCCAGATAATGAAACAGTCTCTGCAGAGAATTAAAAATAAGGGCCACAATGCAGCTGTGAATAACAGCAGCACCCTTTTCCGACTTGCAATGGACAGGGGGTTGTTCTTGATCCGATCGATAGCGATATCGCGTTATCTTGTTAGGGGTGCGAAGCGCCGTGAAACTGAACAGTCTTCATGTGCACAGAGACACGTTCCGTACGTGCTGCACGTAGTCTGGATCCACAACTGTCCTTGGCTTCATAATCCGTTCTTTTCACAATTTTCCGGTTTCCTGGCGGCATCCAACTACGTGCTTTTTCTGGCACAAAAGTCCACCCCATCTGCATACTTCCCTGTACAATAATGTACACCCCATCTGCATACTTCCCTGTACAATAATGTACACCCCATCTGCATACTTCCCTGTATAATACTGTACACCCCATCTGCATACTTCCCTATACAATAATGTACACCCCATCTGCATACTTCCCTGTATAATACTGTACACCCCATCTGCATACGTCCCTGTACAATTCTGTACACCATCTGCATACTTCCCTGTCCAATACTGTACACCCCATCTGCATACTTCCCTGTACAATACTGTACACGATCCGCATACTTCCCTGTACAATACTGTACACCCCATCTGCATACTTCTCTGTACAATACTGTACACCCCCATCTGCACACTTCCCTGTACAATAATGTACAACCCCATCTGCATACTTCCTTGTCCAACACTGTACACCCCCATCTGCATACTTCTCTGTACAATACTGTACACCCCCATCTGCATACTTCCTTGTCCAACACTGTACACCCCCATCTCCATACTTCCCTGTACAATAATGTACACCCCCATCTGGATACTTCCCTGTACAATACTGTACACCCCCATCTGCACATTTCCCTGTACAATAATGTACAACCCCATCTGCATACTTCCCTGTCCAATGCTGTACACCCCCATCTGCATACTTCCCTGTCCAATACTGTACACCCCCATCTGCATACTTCCCTGTACAATACTGTACACCCCATCTGCATACTTCCCTGTACAATACTGTACACCCCCATCTGCATACTTCCTTGTCCAACACTGTACACCCCCATCTGCATACTTCTCTGTACAATACTGTACACCCCCATCTGCATACTTCCTTGTCCAACACTGTACACCCCCATCTGCATACTTCCTTGTCCAACACTGTACACCCCCATCTGCATACTTCCCTGTACAATACTGTACACCCCCATCTGCATACTTCCCTGTACAATACTGTACACCCCATCTGCATACTTCCTTGTCCAACACTGTACACCCCCATCTGCATACTTCCCTGTACAATAATGTACACCCCATCTGCATACTTCTCTGTACAATACTGTACACCCCATCTGCATACTTCCTTGTCCAACACTGTACACCCCCATCTGCATACTTCCCTGTACAATACTGTACACCCCATCTGCATACTTCTCTGTACAATACTGTACACCCCCATCTGCATACTTCTCTGTACAATAATGTACACCCCCATCTGCATACTTCCTTGTCCAACACTGTACACCCCCATCTGCATACTTCCCTGTACAATACTGTACACCCCATCTGCATATTTCTCTGTACAATACTGTACACCCCCATCTGCATACTTCCTTGTCCAACACTGTACACCCCCATCTGCATACTTCCCTGTGCAATACTGTACACCCCATCTGCATACTTCTCTGTACAATACTGTACACCCCCATCTGCATACTTCCCTGTACAATACTGTACACCCCCATCTGCATACTTCTCTGTACAATACTGTACACCCCATCTGCATACTTCCTTGTCCAACACTGTACACCCCATCTGCATACTTCCCTGTGCAATACTGTACACCCCATCTGCATACTTCTCTGTACAATACTGTACACCCACATCTGCATACTTCCTTGTCCAACACTGTACACCCCATCTGCATACTTCCCTGTGCAATACTGTACACCCCATCTGCATACTTCTCTGTACAATACTGTACACCCCCATCTGCATACTTCCTTGTCCAACACTGTACACCCCCATCTGCATACTTCCCTGTGCAATACTGTACACCCCATCTGCATACTTCTCTGTACAATACTGTACACCCCCATCTGCATACTTCCCTGTACAATACTGTACACCCCATCTGCATACTTCTCTGTACAATACTGTACACCCCATCTGCATACTTCCTTGTCCAACACTGTACACCCCATCTGCATACTTCCCTGTGCAATACTGTACACCCCATCTGCATACTTCTCTGTACAATACTGTACACCCCCATCTGCATACTTCCTTGTCCAACACTGTACACCCCATCTGCATACTTCCCTGTGCAATACTGTACAACCCATCTGCATACTTCTCTGTACAATACTGTACACCCCCATCTGCATACTTCCTTGTCCAACACTGTACACCCCCATCTGCATACTTCCCTGTGCAATACTGTACACCCCATCTGCATACTTCCCTGTACAATACTGTACACGACTTGACCTTATCATCGCGGTGGCCATGATATTGCTGTCTCCACCACCCACCTAGATGACGCAGGTAGCAAGCCGCTCAGAAACATCAGTGTGCTTATACCAGACCACACGGCGTCATATCTCAGAAGACAGCAACTCTATTATGCTTCTACTGAACCCTCTCTGTCAATTTCGCTGTTTCCTGTTCCGCCACTCCCTGCTACTCTAACACCGTCTGCTGAAATAATTTCCACCGAATTTTCCCATCAATTTTGTAACATGTTTCGCTACTATATAACACCGACTACTGTATTTTCACATTGCAGTTAGTGTAAAATGTTTCTTTAAACATATTTTCTGGTTCCGTCCTTCTCGAACTTTAACGGCGCTATGATTCCTTAAAATATCCTAACTGAACCAATGTTCATAGAATTTTTTATGTTCCCTCGAAATCACTCGATTAACGTACCCATGCAGTTTCGCAGATCCTTCTGAATCACCCTGTATATTGTACATTAATTCAAGTTCGCAAGAAAGTCTGGCAAAGTGCGCAGTGCATTCCGACGAATGCAATCGCTGGGCAGCCAATCATTCACTGTCACAAACGTTCTTAACCGTCCGGCCATCATCAAATGACGTCATCGCTTGACTTTTCCATCGGACTGACACAGCCCCAGTCACATCCCTGTTGTTCAGCAGATTTTGAAACTCCGGGAGCGAAACTAGGGACTGAAAAACGGAAGTGACATCATACCACGTGACACGATAACAAGTGACACCTGACACGTGTAATTACATGGCACGTACAGTCAATTTAAGAATTCACTGTTAGGAGCGTTAGAATCCACGCGGAGGGCCTATTTTTAATCCGTCCGTCCGTCCGTCCACATATATATACTGCAAGAACTCGATAAGCGGATGAGCACATTTTGATTAAACGTAGTACAGAATACAAAATCACGTCATTTCACCTTGACTTCAGGCTTCCGCCGCGATGTTGATGAAACCTGTGGTCTTCTGGGTTATTACACGGCGTCGTGTGGTAATTATTTACCGACGTTTCGGGACAACGCATCGGTCCCATCCTCACGGGTCGGAATCTTGACCCGTGAGGATGGGACCGATATGTTGTCCCGAAACGTCGGTAAATAATTACCACACGACGCCGTGTAATAACCCAGAAGACCACAGACTTCACGTCATTTCAATTTGCAGTTAAAATTGGACAGACATAACGAACACACCATAAGAAAGTCTATCTGAAACGTGTGCGGATATTGAGTGTAACTAGCTACGTGTTTATCGTGAGTGTAACTAGCTACGTGTTTATCGTGAGTGTAACTAGCTACGTGTTTATCGTGAGTGTAACTAGCTACGTGTTTATCGTGAGTGTAACTAGCTACGTGTTTATTGTGAGTGTAACTAGCTACGTGTTTATCGTGAGTGTAACTAGCTACGTGTTTATCGTGAGTGTAACTAGCTACGTGTTTATCGTGAGTGTAACTAGCTACGTGTTTATAGTGAGTGTAACTAGCTACGTTTTATCGTGAGTGTAACTAGCTACGTGTTTATCGTGAGTGTAACTAGCTACGTGTTTATCGTGAGTGTAACTAGCTACGTGTTTATCGTGAGTGTAACTAGCTACGTGTTTATCGTGAGTGTAACTAGCTACGTGTTTATCGTGAGTGTAACTAGCTACGTGTTTATCGTGAGTGTAACTAGCTACGTGTTTATCGTGAGTGTAACTAGCTACGTGTTTATCGTGAGTGTAACTAGCTACGTGTTTATCGTGAGTGTAACTAGCTACGTGTTTATCGTGAGTGTAACTAGCTACGTGTTTATCGTGAGTGTAACTAGCTACGTGTTTATCGTGAGTGTAACTAGCTACGTGTTTATCGTGAGTGTAACTAGCTACGTGTTTATCGTGAGTAACTAGCTACGTGTTTATCGTGAGTGTAACTAGCTACGTGTTTATCGTGAGTGTAACTAGCTACGTGTTTATCGTGAGTGTAACTAGCTACGTGTTTATCGTGAGTGTAACTAGCTACGTGTTTATCGTGAGTGTAACTAGCTACGTGTTTATCGTGAGTGTAACTAGCTACGTGTTTATCGTGAGTGTAACTAGCTACGTGTTTATCGTGAGTGTAACTAGCTACGTGTTTATCGTGAGTAACTAGCTACGTGTTTATCGTGAGTGTAACTAGCTACGTGTTTATCGTGAGTGTAACTAGCTACGTGTTTATCGTGAGTGTAACTAGCTACGTGTTTATCGTGAGTGTAACTAGCTACGTGTTTATCGTGAGTGTAACTAGCTACGTGTTTATCGTGAGTGTAACTAGCTACGTGTTTATCGTGAGTGTAACTAGCTACGTGTTTATCGTGAGTAACTAGCTACGTGTTTATCGTGAGTGTAACTAGCTACGTGTTTATCGTGAGTGTAACTAGCTACGTGTTTATCGTGAGTGTAACTAGCTACGTGTTTATCGTGAGTGTAACTAGCTACGTGTTTATCGTGAGTGTAACTAGCTACGTGTTTATCGTGAGTGTAACTAGCTACGTGTTTATCGTGAGTGTAACTAGCTACGTGTTTATCGTGAGTGTAACTAGCTACGTGTTTATCGTGAGTGTAACTAGCTACGTGTTTATCGTGAGTGTAACTAGCTACGTGTTTATCGCAACGAAAGACGTCGTGTAGAAACTGCAGAGGCATAACACACGTATTTTATGTCCAAAATATCTCCCCTTCAAGTTTACACCTTTCAAGATAAGCAAAGCAACTAGCGACACACGCACATTTCCAACCTTATACATATACATACGTCTTTTAGTTGTCCCCGTAGAACCCATAAAAGCATATTGGGGGGGGGGGGGCCTGCAGCTGCATTCATTCTCGACCTTGACACTGTATGGAGGTGAGTGGTCAACCCCATGCCCCGGCCGCTTTAACTCCGGAAAAAGAGCCCTCGGCAGAGCTGACGAGATGGGGGAGAAGCCGGTACAAATTTGGGGCCCGGCGCCCGACTATGTTGCATATGTTTTTGTATTTATTGTACAAACTAAACCTTTCAGATCAAGCCAAAGTCACTCTACAACTGAGTAATTCTTTCCGATTTAGTGTGAAGTTTAGTCGGTTCGCCCTTACTGGGGGGGCCCGAACCACCTCTCGGCGTCCCTGGCCCTCGGTGTGCATTAACAAGGACGTCCAGATCGCCCCCACAGCCCGTCCAGTCAGTCTGGAGAAGTGAAAATCCCACAGGTCTGCACAGCCCAGCATAGTGTGTCTACCAAAAAGTGCCCCAAATTTCAACGCCCCTAACCGTGGAGGTAAAACAGACATGGCGATGTAGCCTTGCGTTCTGCAGTGTTTAGCAAATGTTCGTTTTATGCCTTTAGTGCAGCGCTCTATTGAAGTACTCAGGACGTACACACACAAACATAATTTTGTTTTAACATACATAACATTGCAGAGTGAGGCTTTAGTATTCATTGTTCATTCATTCATTCATTCAGTGTATAGTTGTGACTTCTCGCCAGTCTGAATGTCAACAAACAGCGTAACAGTGACGTACTGTCTGCTCTGCACAACAGTCTATGTTAGTGTTAATCTTTTGTTTACAGTTCACATGGTGTCGGCCTTCGGAAGTCTGCTGAGTATCAAGTGTACAGACACACTCAAAATAAATTTATCGCCTTTTCGCTGCAAATCATCAGTTTTAATGTACAGTCTTTACAACAGGGGTTCAAAATTCAGTATTTGCTAAATTTTATATCATCTTCACCGTGCATTGTTTAACAACTCACAAATCACACACCAACGAAATGCACTATATTTTCACTTTTTATTCTTTAACCCCTACACATGTTTCTGCCTTTACAAGGCCATCTTCATGGGGCTCGTAGTCTACATTTACTTTACATCCATTGTTTATGTCTGCTATTATGTTATATATCACATATAGTCAAGTTTCATTATCATTTATAGATTACAGTTATTTACAATTTCTGTCTTTAAATATATAAAACACAGATTTTAAAATCCTTAAATGAGGTTCGTCAATCTTTCGTAGTGGAAAGATAAACTGAAGCTATATGGTTTTATATGCTATATGCTGTACAGTGAAATAATCGCTGTTTGTTCTGAGATCCACACAAAACACACAATACAGTCCGTACCGCGCAGTAAACACACTCCGTCTCAGTTATACAAACCAGTCAGTTAATGTTGTACAGTGAAATAATCGCTGTTTGTTCTGAGATCCACACAAAACACATAAATACAGTCCGTACCGCGCAGTAAACACACTCCGTCTCAGTTATACAAACCAGTCAGTTAATGTTGTACAGTGAAATAATCGCTGTTTGTTCTGAGATCCACACAAAACACATAAATACAGTCCGTACCGCGCAGTAAACACACTCCGTCTCAGTTATACAAACCAGTCAGTTAATGTTGTACAGTGAAATAATCGCTGTTTGTTCTGAGATCCACACAAAACACATAAATACAGTCCGTACCGCGCAGTAAACACACTCCGTCTCAGTTATACAAACCAGTCAGTTAATGTTGTACAGTGAAATAATCGCTGTTTGTTCTGAGAACCATACAAAACACACAAATACAGTCCGTACCGCGCAGTAAACACACTCTGTCTCAGTTATACAAACCAGTCAGTTAATGTTGTACAGTGAAATAATCGCTGTTTGTTCTGAGATCCACACAAAACACATAAATACAGTCCGTACCGCGCAGTAAACACACTCCGTCTCAGTTATACAAACCAGTCAGTTAATGTTGTACAGTGAAATAATCGCTGTTTGTTCTGAGATCCACACAAAACACATAAATACAGTCCGTACCGCGCAGTAAACACACTCCGTCTCAGTTATACAAACCAGTCAGTTAATGTTGTACAGTGAAATAATCGCTGTTTGTTCTGAGATCCACACAAAACACATAAATACAGTCCGTACCGCGCAGTAAACACACTCCGTCTCAGTTATACAAACCAGTCAGTTAATGTTGTACAGTGAAATAATCGCTGTTTGTTCTGAGATCCACACAAAACACATAAATACAGTCCGTACCGCGCAGTAAACACACTCCGTCTGTTATACAAACCAGTCAGTTAATGCTGTACAGTGAAATAATCGCTGTTTGTTCTGAGATCCACACAAAACACATAAATACAGTCCGTACCTCGCAGTAAACACACTCCGTCTCAGTTATACAAACCAGTCAGTTAATGCTGTACAGTGAAATAATCGCTGTTTGTTCTGAGATCCACACAAAACACATAAATACAGTCCGTACCTCGCAGTAAACACACTCCGTCTCAGTTATACAAACCAGTCAGTTAATGCTGTACAGTGAAATAATCGCTGTTTGTTCTGAGATCCACACAAAACACATAAATACAGTCCGTACCTCGCAGTAAACACACTCCGTCTCAGTTATACAAACCAGTCAGTTAATGCTGTACATTGAAATAATCGCTGTTTGTTCTGAGATCCACACAAAACACATAAATACAGTCCGTACCTCGCAGTAAACACACTCCGTCTCAGTTATACAAACCAGTCGTTAATGCTTGTACAGTGAAATAATCGCTGTTTGTTCTGAGATCCACACAAAAACACATAAATACAGTCCGTACCTCGCAGTAAACACACTCCGTCTCAGTTATACAAACCAGTCAGTTAATGCTTGTACAGTGAAATAATCGCTGTTTGTTCTGAGATCCACAAAAACACATAAATACAGTCCGTACCCGCAGTAAAACACACTCCGTCTCAGTTATACAAACCAGTCAGTTAATGCTGTACAGTGAAATAATCGCTGTTTGTTCTGAGATCCACACAAAACACATAAATACAGTCCGTACCCGCAGTAAACACACTCCGTCTCAGTTATACAAACCAGTCAGTTAATGCTTGTACAGTGAAATAATCGCTGTTTGTTCTGAGATCCACACAAAAACACATAAATACAGTCCGTACCTCGCAGTAAACACACTCCGTCTCAGTTATACAAACCAGTCAGTTAATGCTGTACAGTGAAATAATCGCTGTTTGTTCTGAGATCCACACAAAACACATAAATACAGTCCGTACCGCGCAGTAAACACACTCCGTCTCAGTTATACAAACCAGTCAGTTAATGCTTGTACAGTGAAATAATCGCTGTTTGTTCTGAGATCCACACAAAACACATAAATACAGTCCGTACCGCGCAGTAAACACACTCCGTCTCAGTTATACAAACCAGTCAGTTAATGCTGTACATTGAAATAATCGCTGTTTGTTCTGAGATCCACACAAAACACATAAATACAGTCCGTACCGCGCAGTAAACACACTCCGTCTCAGTTATACAAACCAGTCAGTTAATGTTGTACAGTGAAATAATCGCTGTTTGTTCTGAGATCCACACAAAACACATAAATACAGTCCGTACCGCGCAGTAAACACACTCCGTCTCAGTTATACAAACCAGTCAGTTAATGCTGTACAGTGAAATAATCGCTGTTTGTTCTGAGATCCACACAAAACACATAAATACACTGTGTGGGCAAAAAGTAGAAATTGTGAATTTTAAAACTGGCGGTACATATAGTAACCACTGGGCTTTAATATACGTGCAGCAAGGAGAATATAAAAACAATAATACTCAAAACGAAGAGTAGGCCTATATAGTTCAAGAAACTTTATTACGCTGACAATCGAACCTGCGATCTCCAGGACGAGAAGCCAACCGCAATGCTCGCTAAAAATTTATTAGAAAATAAAACTTGAAGGCGCTCTGAACCACAGATGTTGGTCAGATATTCCCTCTGTTGGCACAAAATTAAAAATTAAACTGCTTGGCCTCCGGTTGCATGGCGCCGGCATTCTGGACGACTACTTCGTTCTGACCCTCCGGGCGGAGCTATAACAGGCGGGCAGGGTTCACACAGGACCGCGACGTGTGGGAAGGTCAAACAAGAGTCCTCAAATTTGAAACACAAGAATTTAAAAAAAAAAAAAATTATTGTGACGTATCAAAACTAATTAGCCAATATGATAATACAGGCCCTTAGTTCATCTAGCCCAGGCGGATGGTCACTTCACAGACCTCTATGTATGGAGGCAGGCTACATAACCACCGCCGTTATTCCAATTCGCCGTGAGTCTAGGTCCATATCTTTCAGTTCAATATACTGAAGCTCCTGTCAGAGTTTTGCTCGCCATTTTAAAGATCCTGGCAATGTTTCCTTTCGGCTTGCAGACACGCCATACGCCATATTTGACATTTTCGCCTGGTGAAATTCAACACATTGCACTCCCATACATTTTTTTTTCAAATCGTCCTCAGTGCGGGGATTATGACTATACAGAGTATACACAAAAGAATGGTGCGGTTTATATGTATATTTACATATAAAGCGCACCATTCGTTTGTGTATACCCTGTATAATTTATCATTTAACATGTCCCACAATTAAAAATCGAAAGGGTTCAGATACGGCGAACGAGGTACCCAAAATCCCCTACTTACTACTTTGTCACCAAAAGTACTCTCTAAACAACACATAGAACTGAAATCTGTGGTCTTCTGGGTTATTACACGGCGTCATGTGGTAATTATTTACCGACGTTTCGGGACAACGTATCGGTCCCATCCTCACGCGTCAAG
Source organism: Reticulitermes speratus (assembly GCA_021186555.1). NCBI lineage: Eukaryota > Metazoa > Arthropoda > Insecta > Blattodea > Rhinotermitidae > Reticulitermes > Reticulitermes speratus. The sequence continues at coordinate 44,097,946 of JAJKFL010000014.1, read as the reverse complement.
ATTCCATGATTCAAGATTCCTGCTTGGAATCTTGACCCGTGAGGATGGGACCGATATGTTGTCCCGAAACGTCGGTAAATAATTACCACACGACGCCGTGTAATAACCCAAAAGATCACAGACTTCATCAACATCGCGGCGGAAGCCTGAAATCAAGGTTAACACATAGAACTGTTTACGATTCGAAAAATGGAGTCGGAATATGTGTATGTGTATGCGTACGAAGTGCGTGTGAACGTACGGTCTTAGAAAGTAAAGGGCCAAATAATCATAGACGCACACACAGCACACCACACACCAACTCTAACATCATTTAATGACAGTTCATGGATTAACGTGAGACCTTCTGCAGATCAGTACATGTTATTCTGAGAGTTCGTACATCCACTGGGATGAAACCAAAGTTCGTCGCTAAACAGCGACAGTGGCGGACTATTCTATCACGTGACTGATGCGTGTCAGAGACTCTATACCAGTGGTATTCAACGTGGGGTACGCGTACCCCTGGGGGTACTCGAAGACATTTTAGGGGGTACGTAAAATTATAAAAATAAATATATTATTTCATGATAAATACTGAATAATCAGGGCCAGATTTAGGGTTAGCCACAAGAGACCGGACGTAAGGACATGCGATTTGGGAGCGCCATTTTTTCTCTCTCTCTCTCTCTCTCTCTCTCTCCTTTATGCGATTCTTATCTGGGCGGCTAGTTTCATTTTATTCCACACAGTGCATATAATATATTTGTTATTTAATAGCTTGATTCTACTTTTTCTCATTTAAAATTTATTATTTAATACATTATTTTGGATGTAATTTATTTAACTTATTTTAGATGTAGATTATAGACTGTGTATAACTTGAATTATGCACCGACAACTTTGGGGGTACAAAGTTGAAGAGAAATTATATGTGGGGGTACGCGAACAAAAAAGATTGAGTACCGCTGTGCTATACAGACAATATAACGTCGCTTAACAGCGCGGGTTGCTGCTGGCTCAATAAGTCAGCGACATATCGTGGGATAAGACAACCGACATGCAGTGACAAACATGGGCCTGATAAACTGTAAACTATAATCCCTAAATGAGATATATGTGTATTCTCTCCTGAAGAAGGAGGCAGCAGATTCCTCCTACACATTACACCTATTTACCAAAGGAAACGGCGTCACATATCGGCTTACGGCGATATTAACGATTCCACTGTCGACGTCATAATCAAATCTACAAGGTTATGTTGCGACGGCCTGTACCTATGAATTCAAAAATGGTATTCGTCTTTCCATCGTCGTTTTGGTCCTCCCAAGTCTCGCCCTTCCTTCGGTCAGTAACCGAATGTCAATTCCAGAAGGCGGTCGGTCCCTTTCCGTTTTTCACAAACGGCTTTTCCAATTATGTTGGTAATGTATCATCCCTTTGAACTATACTATGAGTATCACACTGTTGACACCGTGCATCTTCGTCATATTAAATTAAGTTACAGACCGACTGATGCACACTAAAACCACTTTTTAAGTAGCTTTATTATTAAAATTGTTAAAATTGTACCCCTACACGTGTTTCGATCCTAGGATCATCATCAGGGGTTTTTTTTAGCTGAAAGCTACAGTCACTTCAAACACATGATTTAAATAATTTAAATAATTTCTCATAGGGAACAGTACGTAATGAAATAACCCCGCTGTTCCATCTTATCAAACTCCCCCCTCCCATTCTGGCTAACACACAGCCTCCCGAACCAGACATCCACCAAAGTACTCTTCACCGTACAACAGGCAGTACTATAGTACTCTTCACCGTACAACAGGCAGTACTATAGTACTCTTCACCGTACAACAGGCAGTACTATAGTACTCTTCACCGTACAACAGGCAGTACTATAGTACTCTTCACCGTACAACAGGCAGTACTATAGTAGTCTTCACCGTACAACAGGCAGTACTATAGTACTCGTCACCGTACAACAGGCAGTACTATAGTACTCTTCACCGTACAACAGGCAGTACTATAGTACTCTTCACCGTACAACAGGCAGTACCATAGTACTCTTCACCGTACAACAGGCAGTACTATAGTACTCTTCACCGTACAACAGGCAGTACTATAGTACTCTTCACCGTACAACAGGCAGTACTATAGTACTCTTCACCGTACAACAGGCAGTACCATAGTACTCTTCACCGTACAACAGGCAGTACCATAGTACTCTTCACCGTACAACAGGCAGTACTATAGTACTCTTCACCGTACAACAGGCAGTACTATAGTACTCTTCACCGTACGACAGGCAGTATCATAGTACTCTTCACCGTACAACAGGCAGTACCATAGTACTCTTCACCGTACAACAGGCAGTACTATAGTACTCTTCACCGTACAACAGGCAGTACTATAGTACTCTTCACCGTACAACAGGCAGTACTATAGTACTCTTCACCGTACAACAGGCAGTACTATAGTACTCTTCACCGTACAACAGGCAGTACTATAGTACTCTTCACCGTACGACAGGCAGTACTATAGTACTTTTCACCGTACAACAGGCAGTACCATAGTACTCTTCACCGTACGACAGGCAGTACTATAGTACTCTTCACCGTACAACAGGCAGTACTATAGTACTCTTCACCGTACAACAGGCAGTACTATAGTACTCTTCACCGTACAACAGGCAGTACTATAGTACTCTTCACCGTACGACAGGCAGTACTATAGTACTCTTCACCGTACAACAGGCAGTACCATAGTACCCTTCACCGTACGACAGGCAGTACTATAGTACTCTTCACCGTACAACAGGCAGCACTATAGTACTCTTCACCGTACGACAGGCAGTACTATAGTACTCTTCACCGTACAACAGGCAGTACTATAGTACTCTTCACCGTACGACAGGCAGTACTATAGTACTCTTCACCGTACGACAGGCAGTACTATAGTACTCTTCACCGTACAACAGGCAGTACTATAGTACTCTTCACCGTACAACAGGCAGTACTATAGTACTCTTCACCGTACAACAGGCAGTACTATAGTACTCTTCACCGTACAACAGGCAGTACTATAGTACTCTTCACCGTACGACAGGCAGTACTATAGTACTCTTCACCGTACGACAGGCAGTACTATAGTACTCTTCACCGTACAACAGGCAGTACTATAGTACTCTTCACCGTACAACAGGCAGTACTATAGTACTCTTCACCGTACAACAGGCAGTACTATAGTACTCTTCACCGTACAACAGGCAGTACTATAGTACTCTTCACCGTACGACAGGCAGTACACTTCGCTCCCCACAGAAACATTTCACATGGTAAGTCATTCATATACATCAAATAGAAAATTAATAATGATTACTGTTATCAACCAACATATATACAATTCTATATTACTTAACAAAATCGTTCATTTTACAGCCCATAAATACCACGATCCCACACGCCAGCATTTCCGGAATCTACTATCTACAATAATTTTACAATAATACAACTTTTAACGAGTATTTTAACAACATTTTAACTTATAATATATAAGTTTTAATGTGCCGTATGAATATTTAAATCATGTGTTTGAAGTGACAGTAGCTTTCAGCTAAAAAAAAAACCCTGATGATGATCCTAGGATCGAAACACGTGTAGGGGTACAATTTTAACAATTTTAAAGATAATAAAGCTACATAAAAAGTGGTTTTAGTGTGCATCAGTTGGTCTATAACTTAATTTAATATACTCTGAGTGTTCAAGTCTGATGGTATGTTACGCAGTGTTACGCAGATGTTACGGAAGTGCGTGTAGCCTCTATCTTCAGGGTCCCGCAGTCCAACCTTGGACTATCTGCTCATCAGTCTACAAGACTTTTACCTCAAAGAGCACCTCGACCCTAGCAAGCATACTTACACTGTTTGTCGAACATCAGAAGTTATTTGGCTGCCCAACATAGTAAAGCATAGTTAAAGGTGTGAAATTTAAAGTTGCGAAGACCGTGACGGCACTGCACTGTCACAACGACACAGTGACACTGCACTGTCACACGACACAGTGACACTGCACTGTCACACGACACAGTGACACTGCACTGTCACACGACACAGTGACACTGCACTGTCACACGACACAGTGACACTGCACTGTCACACGACACAGTGACACTGCACTGTCACACGACACAGTGACACTGCACTGTCACACGACACAGTGACACTGCACTGTCACACGACACAGTGACACTGCACTGTCACACGACACAGTGACACTGCACTGTCACACGACACAGTGACACTGCACTGTCACACGACACAGTGACACTGCACTGTCACACGACACAGTGACACTGCACTGTCACACGACACAGTGACACTGCACTGTCACACGACACAGTGACACTGCACTGTCACACGACACAGTGACACTGCACTGTCACACGACACAGTGACACTGCACTGTCACACGACACAGTGACAACTGCACGCTGTCACACGACACAGTGACACTGCACTGTCACACGACACAGTGACACTGCACTGTCACACGACACAGTGACACTGCACTGTCACACGACACAGTGACACTGCACTGTCACACGACACAGTGACACTGCACTGTCACACGACACAGTGGACACTGCACTGTCACACGACACAGTGACACTGCACTGTCACACGACACAGTGACACTGCACTGTCACACGACACAGTGACACTGCACTGTCACACGACACAGTGACACTGCACTGTCACACGACACAGTGACACTGCACTGTCACACGACACAGTGACACTGCACTGTCACACGACACAGTGACACTGCACTGTCACACGACACAGTGACACTGCACTGTCACACGACACAGTGACACTGCACTGTCACACGACACAGTGACACTGCACTGTCACACGACACAGTGACACTGCACTGTCACACGACACAGTGACACTGCACTGTCACACGACACAGTGACACTGCACTGTCACACGACACAGTGACACTGCACTGTCACACGACACACGAGTGACACTGCACTGTCACACGACACAGTGACACTGCACTGTCACACGACACAGTGACACTGCACTGTCACACGACACAGTGACACTGCACTGTCACACGACACAGTGACACTGCACTGTCACACGACACAGTGACACTGCACTGTCACACGACACAGTGACACTGCACTGTCACACGACACAGTGACACTGCACTGTCACACGACACAGTGACACTGCACTGTCACACGACACAGTGACACTGCACTGTCACACGACACAGTGACACTGCACTGTCACACGACACAGTGACACTGCACTGTCACACGACACAGTGACACTGCACTGTCACACGACACAGTGACACTGCACTGTCACACGACACAGTGACACTGCACTGGTCACACGACACAGTGACACTGCACTGTCACACGACAAGTGACACTGCACTGTCACACGACACAGTGACACTGCACTGTACACATCACAGTGACACTGCAACTATGTCACTCCGACACAGTGACACTGCACTGTCACACGACACAGTGGACACTGCACTGTCACACGACACCAGTGACACTGCACTGTCACACGACACAGTGACACTGCACTGTCACACGACACAGTGACACTGCACTGTCACACGACACAGTGACACTGCACTGTCACACGACACAGTGACACTGCACTAATGTCACCACGACACAGTGACACTGCACTGTCACACATCACAGTGTCACTGCACTATGTCACAACGGACACGTGACACTGCACTGTCACACGACACAGTGACACTGCACTGTCACACGACACAGTGACACTGCACTGTCACACGACACAGTGACACTGCACTGTCACACGACACAGTGACACTGCACTGTCACACGACACAGTGACACTGCACTGTCACACGACACAGTGACACTGCACTGTCACACGACACAGTGACACTGCACTGTCACACGACACAGTGACACTGCACTATGTCACACGAACACCAGTGACCACTGCACTGTCACACGACACAGTGACACTGCACTGTCACACGACACAGTGACACTGCACTGTCACACGACAAGTGACACTGCACTGTCACACGACACAGTGACACTGCACTGTACACATCACAGTGACACTGCACTGTCACATCACGTGACACTGCACTGTCACACGACAGTGACACTGCACTGTCACACGACACAGTGACACTGCACTGTCACACGACACAGTGACACTGCACTGTCACACGACACAGTGACACTGCACTGTCACACGACACAGTGACACTGCACTGTCACACGACACAGTGACACTGCACTATGTCACACGACACAGTGACACTGCACTGTCACACGACACAGTGACACTGCACTGTCACAATCACAGTGACACTGCACTAGTCACCGAACGTGCACTGCACTGTCACACGACAGTGAACGACTAGTCCCGACACGTGACACTGCACTGCACAGACACAGTGACACTGCACTGTCACACGACACAGTGACACTGCACTGTCACAGACACGTGACACTGCACTGTCACCGACACGTGACACTGCATGTCCCGACCAGTGACACTGCACTGTCACCGACAAGTGACACTGCACTGTCACACGACACAGTGACACTGCACTGTCACACACAGTGCACTGCACTAGCACACGACCAGTGAACTGCATGTCACACGACACAGTGACACTGCACTGTCACACGACACAGGACACTGCATGTCACACGACACGTGACCTGCACTGTCACACGACACTGACACTGCCTGTCACACGACACGTGACACTGCCTGTACACGACACAGTGACCTGCACTTGTCACACGAACAGTGACACTGCTGTCACACACACAGTGCACTGCACTGTCAAACGACACAGTGCACTGCACTGTCACACGACCAGTGACTGCACTATCACACGCCAGTGACACTGCAGTCACACGAACAGTGACACTGCACTGTCACACGACACAGTGACACTGCCTGTCACACACACGTGACACTGCACTGTCACACCACGTGACATGCACGTCACCGAACGTGCACTGACTGTCACACGACAGTGACACTGCACTGTCACACACCAGTGCATGCACTTCACACACAGTGACACTGCACTGTCCACGACACAGTGCACTGCACGTCACACGACACATGACACTGCACTGTCACACGACACAGTGACTGCACTGTCACGACACAGTGACACTGCACTGTCACGACACAGTGACACTGCCTGTCCACGAACGTGACACGCACTGTCACACGAACGTGACATGCACTGTACCACACAGTGACACTGCACTGTACCACAGTGCACTGCATTGTCACACGACACAGTGACACTGCACTTCACACGACACGTGCACTGCACAGTCGACCAGGCACTGCACTGTCACACGACACAGTGACCTGCACTGTCCACACCAGTGCATGCACTGTCAACACACTGACTGACTGTCCACGACACAGTGACATGCACTGTCACCAGTGACACTGCACTGTCACCGACACAGTGCTGCACTGTCACACGACCTGACACTGCACTGTCACACGACACAGTGACACTGCACGTCACACGACCAGTGACCTGACTGTCACACGACACAGTGAACTGCACTGTCCACGACACAGTGACACTCACTGTCCACAACGTGACACGCACTGTCACACGACACAGTGACACTGCACTGTCACACGACACAGTGACACTGCACTGTCACACGACACGTGACACTGCACTGTCCACACACAGTGAACTGCACTGTCAACGACACAGGACACGCACTGTCACACGAACGTGACACTGCACTGTCACAGACACAGTGACACTGCACTGTCACACGACACAGTGACACTGCACTGTCACACATCACAGTGACACTGCACTATGTCACACGACACAGTGACACTGCACTGTCACACGACACAGTGACACTGCACTGTCACACGACACAGTGACACTGCACTGTCACACGACACAGTGACACTGCACTGTCACACGACACAGTGACACTGCACTGTCACACGACACAGTGACACTGCACTGTCACACGACACAGTGACACTGCACTGTCACACGACACAGTGACACTGCACTGTCACACGACACAGTGACACTGCACTGTCACACATCACAGTGACACTGCACTATGTCACACGACACAGTGACACTGCACTGTCACACGACACAGTGACACTGCACTATGTCACACGACACAGTGACACTGCACTGTCACACGACACAGTGACACTGCACTGTCACACGACACAGTGACACTGCACTGTCACACGACAAAGTGACACTGCACTGTCACACGACACAGTGACACTGCACTGTCACATCACAGTGACACTGCACTATGTCACACGACACAGTGACACTGCACTGTCACACGACACAGTGACACTGCACTGTCACACGACACAGTGACACTGCACTGTCACACGACACAGTGACACTGCACTGTCACACGACACAGTGACACTGCACTGTCACACGACACAGTGACACTGCACTATGTCACACGACACAGTGACACTGCACTGTCACACGACACAGTGACACTGCACTGTCACACATCACAGTGACACTGCACTATGTCACACAGACACTGTGACACTGCACTGTCACACGACACAGTGACACTGCACTGTCACACGACACAGTGACACTGCACTGTCACACGACACAGTGACACTGCACTGTCACACGACAGTGACACTGCACTGTCACACGACACAGTGACACTGCACTGTCACACATCACAGTGACACTGCACTATGTCACACGACACAGTGACACTGCACTGTCACACGACACAGTGACACTGCACTGTCACACGACACTAGTGACACTGCACTATGTCACACGACACAGTGACACTGCACTGTCACACGACACAGTGACACTGCACTGTCACACGACACAGTGACACTGCACTGTCACACGACACAGTGACACTGCACACTGTCACACGACACAGTGACACTGCACTATGTCACACGACACAGTGACACTGCACTGTCACACGACACAGTGACACTGCACTATGTACACACGACCAGTGACCACTGCACTGTCACACGACACATGTGACACTGCACTGTCACACGACACAGTGACACTGCACTGTCACACGACAAAGTGACACTGCACTGTCACACGACTCAGTGACACGGGCACTGTCACATCACAGTGACATCTGCACTTGTCACACGACGACACTAGTGACACTGCACTGTCACACGACACAGTGACACTGCACTGTCACACGACACAGTGACACTGCACTGTCACACGACACAGTGACACTGCACTGTCACACGACACACGTTGACACTGACACACTATGTCACACGACACAGTGACACTGCACTGTCACACGACACAGTGACACTGCACTGTCACACATCACAGTGACACTGCACTATGTCACACGACACAGTGACACTGCACTGTCACACGACACAGTGACACTGCACTGTCACACGACACAGTGACACTGCACTGTCACACGACACAGTGACACTGCACTGTCACACGACAGTGACACTGCACTGTCACACGACACAGTGACACTGCACTGTCACACATCACAGTGACACTGCACTATGTCACACGACACAGTGACACTGCACTGTCACACGACACAGTGACACTGCACTGTCACACGACACAGTGACACTGCACTATGTCACACGACACAGTGACACTGCACTGTCACACGACACAGTGACACTGCACTGTCACACGACACAGTGACACTGCACTGTCACACGACACAGTGACACTGCACTGTCACACGACACAGTGACACTGCACTGTCACACGACACAGTGACACTGCACTGTCACACGACACAGTGACACTGCACTGTCACACGACACAGTGACACTGCACTGTCACACGACACAGTGACACTGCACTGTCACACATCACAGTGACACTGCACTATGTCACACGACACAGTGACACTGCACTGTCACACGACACAGTGACACTGCACTATGTCACACGACACAGTGACACTGCACTGTCACACGACACAGTGACACTGCACTGTCACACGACACAGTGACACTGCACTGTCACACGACAAAGTGACACTGCACTGTCACACGACACAGTGACACTGCACTGTCACATCACAGTGACACTGCACTATGTCACACGACACAGTGACACTGCACTGTCACACGACACAGTGACACTGCACTGTCACACGACACAGTGACACTGCACTGTCACACGACACAGTGACACTGCACTGTCACACGACACAGTGACACTGCACTGTCACACGACACAGTGACACTGCACTATCACACGACACAGTGACACTGCACTATGTCACACGACACAGTGACACTGCACTGTCACACGACACAGTGACACTGCACTGTCACACATCACAGTGACACTGCACTATGTCACACGACACAGTGACACTGCACTGTCACACGACACAGTGACACTGCACTATGTCACACGACACAGTGACACTGCACTGTCACACGACACAGTGACACTGCACTGTCACACGACACAGTGACACTGCACTGTCACACGACACAGTGACACTGCACTGTCACACGACAGTGACACTGCACTGTCACACGACACAGTGACACTGCACTGTCACACATCACAGTGACACTGCACTATGTCACACGACACAGTGACACTGCACTGTCACACGACACAGTGACACTGCACTGTCACACGACACAGTGACACTGCACTGTCACACGACACAGTGACACTGCTCTATGTCACACGACACAGTGACACTGCACTGTGTCACACGACACAGTGACACTGCACTGTCACACGACACAGTGACACTGCACTGTCACACGACACAGTGACACTGCACTGTGTCACACGACACAGTGACACTGCACTGTCACACGACACAGTGACACTGCACTATGTCACACGACACAGTGACACTGCACTATGTCACACGACACAGTGACACTGCACTGTCACACGACACAGTGACACTGCACTGTCACACGACACAGTGACACTGCACTGTCACACGACACAGTCTTTCACTTCGTACGTGAAGCATTTCTACACCCTTTAAAGACGATAAACTGAGAGTAGCTTTCTACTTATTGCCACCAATTTCTAAAGGGCATTGCCCGTTTGTCCTTCTGGTAAACAACGTATAGATGAAGATGAGTATTGAAACTTTATGTTACCTGCAACGTACATCTTTTATTGTATAAAGTCTTATTCCGAAAAATGTACAATGTATCGCCTTCATCTAATTTGTTCAAAAAAATTGGCAATAGAGTTGGCTATATATACAAGCAAATATTGATGAAAAACTACAGAAACGTACCGAGAAACACTACGATAGCTTCAACAAAAAACTAGATACTCTACAAAACAAGGAAGAACCTTACAACAAATTGTACACTTCTCGGAATAAGACTTTACGAGTATGGAACATTCGTGGAAATATACTGGCAGGGGAAAACTGGAGTTCTCGGAAGAAAAACCTGTCCCAATACCACTTTGTCCACCACAAATGTTACAAGCACAAACCAGTCACTTAATGCTGTACAGTGAAATAATCGGTGTTTGTTCTGAGATCCACACAAAACACATAAATACACGGTGTGGGCAGAACGTAGAATTTGTGAATGTTAAACGTATTGATATATAAATATTCAGCCCGTACCGCGCAGTAAACACACTCCGTCTCAGTTATACAAACCAGTCAGTTAATGTTGTACAGTGAAATAATCGCTGTTTGTTCTGAGATCCACACAAAACACATAAATACACTGTGTGGGCAGAACGTAGAATTTGTGAATGTTAAACGTATTGATATATAAATATTCAGTCCGTACCGCGCAGTAAACACACTCCGTCTCAGTTATACAAACCAGTCAGTTAATGCTGTACAGTGAAACAATCGCTGTTTGTTCTCAGATCCACACAAAACACATAAATACAGTCCGTACCGCGCAGTAAACACAATCCGTCTCAGTTATACAAACCAGTCAGTTAATGTTGTACAGTGAAATAATCGCTGTTTGTTCTGAGATCCACACAAAACACATAAATACAGTCCGTACCGCGCAGTAAACACACTCCGTCTCAGTTATACAAACCAGTCAGTTAATGTTGTACAGTGAAACAATCGCTGTTTGTTCTGAAATCCACACAAAACACATAAATACAGTCCGTACCGCGCAGTAAACACACTCCTTCTCAGTTATACAAACCAGTCAGTTAATGCTGTACAGTGAAACAATCGCTGTTTGTTCTGAGATCCACACAAAACACATAAATACAGTCCGTACCGCGCAGTAAACACACTCCGTCTCAGTTATACAAACCAGTCAGTTAATGCTGTACAGTGAAATAATCGCTGTTTGTTCTGAAATCCACACAAAACACATAAATACAGTCCGTACCGCGCAGTAAACACACTCCTTCTCAGTTATACAAACCAGTCAGTTAATGCTGTACAGTGAAACAATCGCTGTTTGTTCTGAAATCCACACAAAACACATAAATACAGTCCGTACCGCGCAGTAAACACACTCCGTCTCAGTTATACAAACCAGTCAGTTAATGCTGTACAGTGAAACAATCGCTGTTTGTTCTCAGATCCACACAAAACACATAAATACAGTCCGTACCGCGCAGTAAACACAATCCGTCTCAGTTATACAAACCAGTCAGTTAATGTTGTACAGTGAAATAATCGCTGTTTGTTCTGAGATCCACACAAAACACATAAATACAGTCCGTACCGCGCAGTAAACACAATCCGTCTCAGTTATACAAACCAGTCAGTTAATGTTGTACAGTGAAATAATCGCTGTTTGTTCTGAGATCCACACAAAACACATAAATACAGTCCGTACCGCGCAGTAAACACACTCCGTCTCAGTTATACAAACCAGTCAGTTAATGTTGTACAGTGAAACAATCGCTGTTTGTTCTGAAATCCACACAAAAACAATAATACAGTCCGTACCGCGCAGTAAACACACTCCTTCTCAGTTATACAAACCAGTCAGTTAATGCTGTACAGTGAAACAATCGCTGTTTGTTCTGAAATCCACACAAAACACATAAATACAGTCCGTACCGCGCAGTAAACACACTCCGTCTCAGTTATACAAACCAGTCAGTTAATGCTGTACAGTGAAATAATCGCTGTTTGTTCTGAGATCCACACAAAACACATAAATACAGTCCGTACCGCGCAGTAAACACACTCCTTCTCAGTTATACAAACCAGTCAGTTAATGCTGTACAGTGAAACAATCGCTGTTTGTTCTGAGATCCACACAAAACACATAAATACAGTCCGTACCGCGCAGTAAACACACTCCGTCTCAGTTATACAAACCAGTCAGTTAATGCTGTACAGTGAAATAATCGCTGTTTGTTCTGAGATCCACACAAAACACATAAATACAGTCCGTACCGCGCAGTAAACACACTCCGTCTCAGTTATACAAACCAGTCAGTTAATGCTGTACAGTGAAATAATCGCTGTTTGTTCTGAGATCCACACAAAACACATAAATACAGTCCGTACCGCGCAGTAAACACTCCGTCTCAGTTATACAAACCAGTCAGTTAATGCTGTACAGTGAAATAATCGCTGTTTGTCCTGAGATCCACACAACACACATAAATACAGTCCGTACCGCCCAGTAAACACACTCCGTCTCAGTTATACAAACCAGTCAGTTAATGCTGTACAGTGAAATAATCGCTGTTTGTTCTGAGATCCACACAAAACACATAAATACAGTCCGTACCGCGCAGTAAACACACTCCGTCTCAGTTATACAAACCAGTCAGTTAATGCTGTACAGTGAAATAATCGCTGTTTGTCCTGAGATCCACACAAAACACATAAATACAGTCCGTACCGCGCAGTAAACACACTCCCTCTTAGTTATACAAACCAGTCAGTTAATGCTGTATAGTGAAATAATCACGCGAACTCCACTAACGCCACGCAGCACGCTGACAGTCACTCAACTGGCTAATCAATCCCCAAACTGTTACGGACATCGCAGGTTCAGTGTAGCATTTACAGACACGCACCTCTCTATATATTCTGAGCTAGAGATAGTATAGTTAAACCATAAACACACAACGCCTTCATCTACTTCTAGATCGCGCAAGTTGTTTCACCTATTCAGGATGTCCCACTGAAATTTCGTAATTCTCATTTTCCTCTCGACTTCAAAACATACTGCGTGCACGAATAGGAACTTACAAACACGGGATGTATCTTTTATCGTGTCCCTGAGTATCGCAGCTTTATCGCTTATGACGACTGCATTCGCCTGGATATCCAGTGACAGTTACAACGTGAGAGAGACATGATAAAAGGTACACCCTCTATACGTATACTGTACACTCGAAAACGACCAGTTTGAAAGAACGCAGAAAGTGTAATGATACTTAAATGTCTGCAGCTGAGAAATGCCGCAAGGTGCGGCGAATGGAGACGAATGAGGACCGCGCATAATGGCCGATTTTGGTATTACTGGTGCCATTGTGTGTGGGTGTTTTTGTGAGGTGTGGATGTTTTTGTAATGTGTGTACGGTGTTCGAATGTGTGTAAGTGTATTTACTGTATGTATTTTGTTTTGTAATTGTGTATAGTTTGTTTTGTATTGTTACTTTATGTATATTATATGTTTATTTGTATTGTGTGTACTGTGTAAGGACTACTGCCACCGGGTGAAAACATTTGTATTGTGTGTACTAGTGTAAGGACTACTGCCACCGGGTGAAAACATTTGTATTGTGTGTACTAGTGTAAGGACTACTGCCACGGGTGAAAACATTTGTATTGTGTGTACTAGTGTAAGGACTACTGCCACCGGGTGAAAACATTTGTATTGTGTGTACTAGTGTAAGGACTACTGCCAACGGGTGAAAACATTTGTATTGTGTGTACTGTGTAAGGACTACTGCCACCGGGTGAAAACATTTGCATTGTGTTTACTAGTGTAAGGACTACTGCCACCGGGTGAAAACATTTGTATTGTGTGTACTAGTGTAAGGACTACTGCCACCGGGTGAAAACATTTGTATTGTGTGTACTAGTGTAAGGACTACTGCCACCGGGTGAAAACATTTGTATTGTGTGTACTAGTGTAAGGACTACTGCCACCGGGTGAAGACATTTGTATTGTGTGTACTAGTGTAAGGACTACTGCCACCGGGTGAAGACATTTGTATTGTGTGTACTAGTGTAAGGACTACTGCCACCGGGTGAAGACATTTGTATTGTGTGTACTAGTGTAAGGACTACTGCCACCGGGTGAAGACATTTGTATTGTGTGTACTAGTGTAAGGACTACTGCCACCGGGTGAAAACATTTGTATTGTGTGTACTAGTGTAAGGACTACTGCCACCGGGTGAAGACATTTGTATTGTGTGTACTAGTGTAAGGACTACTGCCACCGGGTGAAAACATTTGTATTGTGTGTACTAGTGTAAGGACTACTGCCACCGGGTGAAAACATTTGTATTGTGTGTACTAGTGTAAGGACTACTGCCACCGGGTGAAGACATTTGTATTGTGTGTACTAGTGTAAGGACTACTGCCACCGGGTGAAAACATTTGTATTGTGTGTACTAGTGTAAGGACTACTGCCACCGGGTGAAAACATTTGTATTGTGTGTACTAGTGTAAGGACTACTGCCACCGGGTGAAAACATTTGTATTGTGTGTACTAGTGTAAGGACTACTGCCACCGGGTGAAAACATTTGTATTGTGTGTACTAGTGTAAGGACTACTGCCACCGGGTGAAAACATTTGTATTGTGTGTACTAGTGTAAGGACTACTGCCACCGGGTGAAAACATTTGTATTGTGTGTACTAGTGTAAGGACTACTGCCAACGGGTGAAAACATTTGTATTGTGTGTACTGTGTAAGGACTACTGCCACCGGGTGAAAACATTTGTATTGTGTGTACTAGTGTAAGGACTACTGCCACCGGGTGAAAACATTTGTATTGTGTGTACTAGTGTAAGGACTACTGCCACCGGGTGAAGACATTTGTATTGTGTGTACTAGTGTAAGGACTACTGCCACCGGGTGAAAACATTTGTATTGTGTGTACTAGTGTAAGGACTACTGCCACCGGGTGAAAACATTTGTATTGTGTGTACTAGTGTAAGGACTACTGCCACCGGGTGAAAACATTTGTATTGTGTGTACTAGTGTAAGGACTACTGCCACCGGGTGAAAACATTTGTATTGTGTGTACTAGTGTAAGGACTACTGCCACCGGGTGAAAACATTTGTATTGTGTGTACTAGTGTAAGGACTACTGCCACCGGGTGAAAACATTTGTATTGTGTGTACTAGTGTAAGGACTACTGCCACCGGGTGAAAACATTTGTATTGTGTGTACTAGTGTAAGGACTACTGCCACCGGGTGAAAACATTTGTATTGTGTGTACTAGTGTAAGGACTACTGCCACCGGGTGAAAACATTTGTATTGTGTGTACTAGTGTAAGGACTACTGCCACTGGGTGAAAACATTTGTATTGTGTGTACTAGTGTAAGGACTCCGCCACCGGGTGAAAACATTTGTATTTTGTGTACTAGTGTAAGGACTACTGCCACCGGGTGAAAACATTTGTATTGTGTGTACTAGTGTAAGGACTACTGCCACCGGGTGAAAACATTTGTATTGTGTGTACTAGTGTAAGGACTACTGCCACCGGGTGAAGACATTTGTATTGTGTGTACTAGTGTAAGGACTACTGCCACCGGGTGAAAACATTTGTATTGTGTGTACTAGTGTAAGGACTACTGCCACAGGGTGAAAACATTTGTATTGTGTGTACTAGTGTAAGGACTACTGCCACCGGGTGAAAACATTTGTATTGTGTGTACTAGTGTAAGGACTACTGCCACCGGGTGAAAACATTTGTATTGTGTGTACTAGTGTAAGGACTACTGCCACCGGGTGAAAACATTTGTATTGTGTGTACTAGTGTAAGGACTACTGCCACCGGGTGAAAACATTTGTATTGTGTGTACTAGTGTAAGGACTACTGCCACCGGGTGAAAACATTTGTATTGTGTGTACTAGTGTAAGGACTACTGCCACCGGGTGAAAACATTTGTATTGTGTGTACTAGTGTAAGGACTACTGCCACCGGGTGAAAACATTTGTATTGTGTGTACTAGTGTAAGGACTACTGCCACCGGGTGAAAACATTTGTATTGTGTGTACTAGTGTAAGGACTACTGCCACCGGGTGAAAACATTTGTATTGTGTGTACTAGTGTAAGGACTACTGCCACCGGGTGAAAACATTTGTATTGTGTGTACTAGTGTAAGGACTACTGCCACCGGGTGAAAACATTTGTATTGTGTGTACTAGTGTAAGGACTACTGCCACCGGGTGAAAACATTTGTATTGTGTGTACTAGTGTAAGGACTACTGCCACCGGGTGAAAACATTTGTATTGTGTGTACTAGTGTAAGGACTACTGCCACCGGGTGAAAACATTTGTATTGTGTGTACTAGTGTAAGGACTACTGCCACCGAGTGAAAACCCAACTGCAGTAAATAATAATAATAATAATATAATAATAATAATAATAATAATAACACAATACTTAGTTTTTTTACAGTGCCGTTAAGATCGCCGGGACTTCATGGCTTAATACAGGATACGATATGAGATTTCTGACCTAAAGCAAGTTGCTTCACAGCAGTCACAGATCTGACACAAACCTGGAACCTCGACACAAAACGCTCTGGTGTGTATCGTCCCTACGGGCAGTAAACCTCACTGGTGGTGCTAAGGGTTCAGCGCATGCGCTCTGCGCGCGGTAGATAATTGCGGGGGCGGGGGTGAGGTGAAGGAGAATTGAGCTAAGAGGGTAGGCAGCACGTCTGTCCGCAGTATTGAGCTGTTAGCACAGGAACACCCTGACACACACAGCACCGTGCCTCTGCGGCTCCTCAAGATGTCTTCAGGAGTCTCCCAACATCAAATACCGTCACAGCCCGCTCCGTGAAAACAAATTAAACAAGAAAGAGTCGTCTTCTGGGACGTTACACCGTGTAGATTGGCATCCAGATGCCGACGTTTCGGAAGTATCGTCGGGAGCCACACACCCAGACACAGAATCACATCCCGGAAGACTCATACCTCTTGTTACATTGGGCCTCGGGCGTGGTAGAGATCTTCGGCGA
Organism: Reticulitermes speratus; assembly: GCA_021186555.1. Taxonomy (NCBI): domain Eukaryota; kingdom Metazoa; phylum Arthropoda; class Insecta; order Blattodea; family Rhinotermitidae; genus Reticulitermes; species Reticulitermes speratus. Next base: position 44,079,713 of record JAJKFL010000014.1, on the reverse strand, counting down.
GAAACCAAACATGGAATTGGCCCGGATTCATCTGGCTCAGAGTGGAGACGGGTGATGGGCTTTTGTGAAAACGGTGATGAACTTTCGTGTTGCATAAAATGGGGCGAGTATGTTGACTGGCTGAGAAAATAGTAACGCTTTAAAGTGACTTTTTTTTCGATGTAGTTTGTTTAACATTTTCTATATTTAAACAACAGTTATATAAATGATACAACTTCCTGTTCCCGTGACCACACTGATGGTAACAGCCAATTCTTGTTCAACGCGCGGTAAACATAATTAGAACAATCTTTCCCATGTCCTTCCCTTACAGTATGTGGCCAAGTTTCACACCCATACAAAGTAAAACCTAAATACAGTGTTGTGTATACCTCGCGATTCTGTCAATCAGTCTCTTAACAGCCAATCTACCAATCATGAATCTCGCCCTAACACATCCGCGGAAGGATACAAATACTGCAGAAAGGCAGACTGAGCACCACATTATGAGGGCGTATGGGGGAGTGTACGTATAGCTCCACACATTTTTAAATTCCACAATAGATAGAGGTTGGTGGTAGCCTCATCCACCGGCCGGTTTCCCCATGACGAAATGCCATCAGTAACCATGTACAGGAAGCTCGGTGGGCCCCACAGCTCAACTGGACGCTTTGGAGAAAACGCCTTGACGTTTGCACAATCGGACCCGACACCACGGTCATCCATGGCCAGCTAGTCAATATACATCAGGCGACCAGCTGTCCCACAATGCGAGTCGCCAGACTCAATTAGCTCTCGAGAGAATAAGGCGCTCTGAGGGTGCGAAACGACAAAGACAGGAAAAATGTGAGGTCCAGAGGCAATGCACGTGGCGCTTTACACCGTGACACTGTGGGGTCCAGAGGCAATGCACGTGGCACTTTACACCGTGACACTGTGGGGTCCAGAGGCAATGCACGTGGCGCTTTACACCGTGACACTGTGGGGTCCAGAGGCAATGCACGTGGCGCTTTACACCGTGACACTGTGGGGTCCAGAGGCAATGCACGTGGCACTTTACACCGTGACACTGTGGGGTCCAGAGGCAATGCACGTGGCACTTTACCACCGTGACACTGTGGAGGTCCAGAGGCAATGCACGTGGCGCTTTACACCGTGACACTGTGGGGTCCAGAGGCAATGCACGTGGCGCTTTACACCGTGACACTGTGGGGTCCAGAGGCAATGCACGTGGCGCTTTACACCGTGACACTGTGGGTTCCAGAGGCAATGCACGTGGCACTTTACACCGTGACACTGTGGGGTCCAGAGGCAATACACGTGGCGCTTTACACCGTGACACTGTGGGGTCCAGAGGCAATGCACGTGGCACTTTACACCGTGACACTGTGGGGTCCAGAGGCAATGCACGTGGCGCTTTACACCGTGACACTGTGGGGTCCAGAGGCAATGCACGTGGCGCTTTACACCGTGACACTGAGACTATTTCAGCTCCGTCTCTCTCCCAGGAGGTTGACGTTCCGAGATTTCAAGACAATCGGCACATGAAGGTGGTAAGGTTGTCAACCGTAGGCACCGGCCGTTTTATCCCCCAAGGAAATATTCCTGGTACTCATTTCTGTTACAGGCTGAGTCGACCCCAGGACCAATGTGCGGCCGGAAGGATTAAGTCAATTACCCTATCGGGAATCGAACCCGCGACCCTCCGACTTGTAGCGTAGTGTGTCAACCAACTGCGGAACCGCGTGCCCCCCTTAAATCTGCGTACAAAGCCTAAACTGACAGCGGCCGTGTATATACTGTGAATATGTTGCGAGTATAATGTATGTATGTCGTGTATATCCTGTGTATATATTGTAAATATAATGTGTATATATTTTGAATATATTGCGTTTATATTGTGATTATATTCTGTATATATTGTGTATATAATGTGAATATGTTGAGTATAATGTATGTATATCGTGTGTGTATATTGTGTATATACTGTGACTATGTTGTGAGTATAATGTATGTATATCGTGCATATCCTGTATATATATTGTGAATATAATGTGTATGTAAAGTGCATATAATGTGTATATATTTTGAACATAATTAGTTTATATTGTGATTATATTTCGTATATATTGTGTATATACTGCGTATATATTGCGAATATATTGTCTATATATTTCGAATATATTATGTCTATATTCTAAATATACTCTGCATACATTGTGAATATATTGTGTATAAACTGTGTATATATTGTGAGTATATTGTGTATTTTGAATAGCTCTCCGTATTGACAGTATGTACGTAGGCCAAGTCGCCACATGTGCACACGCAAACACCTTCAAGACGCAAAGCCCAGACCCACTGCCATCACAGAAGGCGCCCCAAGACCTACAGACAGCAGCACTGAATACGCAGACGAAACTCTAAACGGACTGGACAAGGCCTTACGGACGGACTGACTGGCCAGTGTGCCACTACAGCGTTAAGTGCTTGGTTTTAGTAAACGACACGAAGTGTTTACTGCGCGGTGCGGACTGAATCTTTAATAACACAACGCACGTTAACTTCAGTGTTTAGACGGTTTGCTCCGTAATCCCGATACAGCACCAAAGCACACAGCTATCGCAGAATGCTGCAACAAATATCAAAACGCACAGTGCAGCTTTGAAGGTTATGTATCGATATCGACAGACACTTCTGTGTGAGGGCTAATACACTGAGCGACGTTCAACAAGGCCCAGTGCGCAGAGCGCTCCGCTTTAAGCAGAATCCCCCCCAACCCCCTCAAACGTGCTGCTCAATAGAGTAGAGCAGAGACCCACAGGTTCCTTTCCTACTTCCACTTCACCATGTCTTTCCCATTGTCTCCTTCGCGCGCCAAACTAACACTACGTCAACGTATAGTCACTACAAGAGACGTTGCAAAGGCAGCCGTGAGGCTTATTGTGCTACACTGTGATGAGGATGATCAGTTTTACAGGGCATACACAAAAGAATGGTGCGGTTTCAAAAGTGAATAAAAAATTTATTCTTTTATTTATTTAAAATTTATTAAAAATTTCTTTGGGGGTTCATTAAAGACAGCGTTTATGTACCACCATTGCCCACGTCCATCCATGAAATTCGTGATCGGATAACGCATGCACTGCAGGCCATTACAGCGGACATGCTACACCGGGTCTGGGATGAGTTTGATTACCGTGTGGATGTGTGTCGTGTGACCCAGGGTGCACACATTGAAGGATTGTAATTACCAAATGAGAAACTTGGACAGTTGCCGCCGCTGACGGTGTATGTTGTGCCCGTGTAAGGTGAGAAATAAATTTTTTATTCAATTTTGAAACCGCACCATTCTTTTGTGTATGCCCTGTATTTCATTTTTACAAGTAATGGAGCACCGGTGGAATGAAATTGACAGGGGAAAACTGAAGAACTCGGGGGAAACCTGTCCCAAGGCCACTTTGTCCACCACAAATCTCAAATGGACTGACCTGGGATCGAACCCGGGCATCAGCGGTGAGAGGCCGGCGACTGACCACCTGAGCCATGGCACCGTCATCTTTCGTCTTACAGTGATACCAACCTCTCAACCACAGTGCTGACTGATATACCCGCCTACAAAAACTGTACAGTTGCATTTTTCCCGCACAGTGTACCAACGTGCAGTGGCACAGACAGGTCTTGTGACGCCTGGGGCGGCCAGTCACAACGGCCGCTACGAATTTAAGAACATCGCAGTATTTATTGTATTGCCTTCCATTTGCCTGAATAGTTTCAAATTTGTTTGGTGCAGGAAATCAAGTATTAAATTTAAAATATTCATTTTGCCGCTCTTTTTGCGGCCCCTTGCACTCTGCAACACTCGCTACACCACTGTTCACATGCTAAGTACCTTTGTCACGATGTGGGCCGCGATAGCTCAGTCGGTATAGAGACTCGCTACGAGCTGGACGGTCCGGGGATCGAATCCCGGTGGGGGCGAGATTTTCCGCACCCGTCCAGACCGGCCCTGGGGTCCAACCAGCCTCCTGTACAATGGATACCGGGTCTCTTTCCCGGGGGTAAAGCGGCCGGGGCGTGGAGTTGACCACCCACCCTCATCTAGTGCCAGGGTTAAAGAAAGAGTAGAACTATACCTCTTCTCCCCCTCTGGGCCTTCATGGCCTGTTCTAGGGAGAGCTTTACCTTTAACTTTCTCACGATAAACATAATAATTTCCTTAAACAGCTGTATGGAATGGCATTGGTAATGGGAACGCAGTGTGTTCACTATTGGGTAGGAAATGGACTTGCGTATCTGTTAATGACACCTGTGACTGAAAATGTGAAAGTAAGGAATGACAGAATTTACAGTTCTTGACGATGTGTCAGTAGAACAGACCGGAAACATGTCGAAGGCAATGTCGTGGGCTCGAAACATTTCAAAAGTTAGTACAACCGGTTACGGGCTGATATTCGAACCCAGGACACCCCGATACTTAGCAGTAGCGAGACTGCTCTGTTCCCACCAACACCGTTCCGTCATGCTGTACGACCTGGTAATCGGAGTTCGATTGCGAAACAGAAGACAGACCTGGGTGAGGTTCTGGTGGACAAAGTGGCACTAGGACAGGGTTCCGTGCGACCACTTCGTTTTCCTACCCGTCGGTGCCACTCCAGTGCCACTCCAGTTTATACATGTCACAGACGCTACCATGCACATAATCTTACCAATCGACGCTTTCCTTACATTAATCACTTAACAACACAGCTTTCCTCTCGACTGCAATCCCACTACCCCTGTGTCCAATCCACCTTCCTACTAAGACAGGTGCCTGGAAATCTTTCCCCATTCGTAAAACGGTTGCAGAATCGAGCGCGTGTACCATTCTTCTCCATCACATATCGAAGTTAGGAATGAGTGGAATTATACCTCTACTTCTCTATACATCATACCTAAGCAGAAACGGCTTCATATTAACTGGCATTTCGCAATCGAGGGGCTTAAGGGGCGAGGTGGAAGAGGAGGGTACGTTCACAGCAGAGCTGAGTACAATGCCAGTAGTTGTGTACGCAACTGACAGGACAGCAGATACGGAGATTGACTTTTGGAAAGAAAGTGGTTAAGTTTAAGTGACGAGTTTAGGAATTAGCAAAACTGCTCAGAGCGCCAAAATTACAGAAGTATAATTTAGTGAAAGCGCCGATCCCAGTGGCCGCGCGGTCTAAGGCGTCGGTCTGCGGTCGCTCGCTTGCTGGGATTGTGGGTTCGAATCCCGCCGGGGGCATGGATGTCTGTCTCTTGTGAGTATTGTGTGCTGTCAGGTAGAGGTCTCTGCGTCGGGCTGATCACTCGTCCAGAGGAGTCATACCGAGTGTGGTGTGTGTGAGTGTGATCGTGAAGCCTCGTAGGCCGGGATAGCATAGTCGGTATAGCGACTCGCTACGAGCTGGACGGTCCGGGGATCGAATCCCGGTGGGGGCGAGATTTTCAGCACCCGTCCAGACCGGCCCTGGGGCCTACCCAGCCTCCTATACATTGGGTACCGGGTCATTCCCGGGGGTAAAGCGGCCGGGGCGTGGTGTTGACCACCCATCCCCATCTAGCGCTGAGGTTACAGAAACAGTACAGCTATACCTCTACTCCCCCTCTGGGCCTTCATGACCTGTTCTAGGGTGACCTTTACCTTTACCTGGCCCACTAGGGGCTGTTGCGCCATTGGGGGAAAAAATATAGGAAAATGCTTACATAATGCGAGGTATAAGTGGGAAAGTCACGAGCTGAAAACAAGGAGAGATGCAGGAAACATAATGGCTGTGTGTATTATTAAACGACAGAACTGTAATAACACTGTTAGAAACTGCCTATTAATTAATTAGCTTACAGTGACAGCGCACTGCACAAAATAAAAACCGGTGTCTGCGAGCGCAGCACCGTGTGCTTTGTGTGTTATCAGCGTGTAGTGTGAGCAGCTAACAAATTATTCAGTCAACCAAAACGGTACACAAATGTGCTCCAACGGTACATCCCAAGAGTCTGGTATGACCGACATCAAGCGTAATGGCACGCGTTTCAGCCCCCCGGACTGCTGTCCGTGCCGTCGCTCTGTGACACGCCAGGTCACCCTAAAGCGGTTTATTTAGCGACACGGCGTCAACTGACATACTGATTGATGAATGCTTAACTGGAAAAGATTTGCGAGGAAGCGGCCGTGACGTCATTCAAGTAGTATCGCTGCATTTGCTTGGAGGCACTGAGTTAAATCACGACAAAGCTGTCAGGATGGTCAGTGTTCCGATTGGATTCAAACCGAATACCTCGCGAATTCGTACGAGTGTCGGTCGTTGCCAGTCGGTTGTTTTGTTCTTGGTTCGCACAAAAAACAGCAATAAACTGCGCACAGTTGAATCGTCGTGCTCGCGATTAGGCCGTTGGCCGTGTCCCGGTTAATTTCATATTGCTATAAGTTAAAAGAAGCACAAAGGATGGCGATAAATACAGCAGCAGGTGCATTCGTACAGCTGTGAAGCATGTTGCGCTGTATCCGTATATCCGCCCATCCCATCTATCTTTCGTACATCCATGTTTTATCGTCAGTGGAACTATCCTCCGTCAGTGCATTATCCGCCCAACTATCCTCCGTCAGTGCATTATCCGCCCAACTATCCTCCGTCAGTTCATTATCCGCCCAACTATCCTCCGTCAGTGCATTATCCGCCCAACTATCATCAGTCAGTGCATTATCTACCCAACTATCCTCCGTCAGTGCATTATCCGCCTAACTATCCTCCGTCAGTGCATTGTACGTCCCAACTATCCTCCGTCAGTGCATTATCCGCCCAACTATCCTCCGTCAGCATTATCCGCCCAACTATCCTCAGTCAGTGCATTATCCGCCCAACTATCCTCCGTCAGTGCATTATCCGCCCAACTATCCTCCGTCAGTTCATTATCCGCCCAACTATCCTCCGTCAGTGCATTATCCGCCCAACTATCCTCCGTCAGTGCATTATCCGCCCAACTATCCTCCGTCAGCATTATCCGCCCAACTATCCTCCGTCAGTGCATTATCCGCCCAACTATCCTCCGTCAGTGCATTATCCGCCCAACTATCCTCCGTCAGTGCATTATCCGTGATCCAACTTTGCCTCCATGACCCTCCATCCGGCTCTGCACCGGTCCACCTTGCCCGGTCCGCAGCACCACAAGCAGCAAGCAGCGGCTGCTAGCTTTGTTCTGCTGATTCCTTTAACCCGGCAGCAAGCTGAAGGATCCTCAGACGCTGACAAGAATGCACCTGACGAGGCCGATCACCGTCTGCGTGCATTGTAGCCGATGGACATGGACATGGACATGGACATGGCACTGGTAACAAGCGCTGGATCACTGCCCACTTCATCCCCCTCAAACCCTCGTTTTCTGGCCGAATCTGCAGATGGAGCTATGGTGGGGGTGGAAATAGCAGAAACACATACGCGATCGCAGCGCCCCCGTGTATTGATCCGGATGTGACGTCACCGCGACTTATGAATGATCCAGTGCTCGGCCTCCAAGCTAATCCACTGTACAGTCTCATAAAATTTAAACTGTAACAGGAAGGCAGACGCTTAGCACGAAGTTTCAACGGATGTGAATTTCTACCTTTAATTTCCGGGTGACGTCAGCAGGGAGCTGACCAGAATGCTGTACACTCTGGTAGCTATCGGGCATCTCTACAGCTGTTAAACACTGGTAGCTAGCCGGCATCTCTACAGCTGTTAAACACTGGTAGCTACGGCATATCTACAGCTGTTAAACACTGGTAGCTATCGGGCATCTCTACAGCTGTTAAACACTGGTAGCTAGCGGGCATCTTTACATCTGTAAACACTGGTAGCTAGCCGGCATAAACACTGGTAGCTAGCGGACATCTTTACAGTCTGTTAAACACTGGTAGCTAGCCGGCATAAACACTGGTAGCTAGCGGGCATCTCTACAGCTGTTAAACACTGTAGCTAGGATCTCTACAGCTTACACGGTAGCTAAGCATCTACAGCTGTTAAACACTGGTAGCTAGCTAGGGGCATCTCTACAGCTGTTAAACACTGGCTAGATCTACATGTAAATGGTAGTAGGGCATCTCTACAGCTGTTAAACACTGACTACGGCTCTCTACAGCGTAAACCGTAAGCGGCATCTCTACAGCTGTTAAACACTGGTAGCTAGCAGGCATCTCTACAGCTGTTAAACACTGGTAGCTAGCGGGCATCTCTACACTGTTAAACACTGTAGCTAGCTATCTCTACAGCTGTTAAACACTGGTAGCTAGCGGGCATCTCTACAGCTGTTAAACACTGGTAGCTAGCAGGGCATCTCTACAGCTGTTAAACACTGGTAGCTAGAGGCACTCACATTAACCTCTACAGCTGTTAAACTGTACTACGGCACTCGCGTCGTAGCTAGAGGGCATCTCTACAGCTGTTAAACATGGTATAGGCATCTCTACAGTAAATCTCTTACTTGTGGCTACCAGAACTGAGTACTTGCCCTGTTCCACCTATCTCTCGTAAGATAGGAGGCTCTTAGAAATATAGGTAAAGATTCATACTGTTATTCTGGGTTACCACAGCATCTGGTAAACAGGGTATACCACAAGGTGCAAATCCACAAGACTGTTGACGTCAAAATCCCCAGCTTCTAAACGTCTTTACCAATACGAGGCACCTCTGCTCACACGACACCGTTTGTTCACTTTGTGCAAACCTGGACTTTTAAGAATACAGATGTACAGTAAAGGTAAAGGTAAAGGTAAAGGTAAAGTTCATGAAGGCCCAGAGGGGGAGTACAGGTATACCTTTGCTCTTTCTTTAATCTCGGCGCTAGATTGGTGGGTGGTTAGCGCCACGCCCCGGCCGCTTTACCCATTGTACAGGAGGCTGGGTGGGCCCCAGGGCCCGTCTCCAGAAGTATAGTAGAGACCAATTTAAGGAAAGTGGGATAGACAGGACATCTAACACGCATCGAGAAATAGAGAAAGTTGTGTACATTTTTGATCGGAAACTCTGAAGGAAATCAGAAACCACTGGGGCCATCTAGACGTAGATGGGACGAGAATTTAAGAAAATATACAGGTCATTGTTTTGTCTGCCAACTATCGGCTGCCACTTCCTGTCCGATCGCAGCCCACTCTGTCGGCCGACCTCACGCGTGGGAAAGAAGTGGCAGGAAGAGACAAACGATAGCTGTCAGATAGAATAAGGACGCTATTATTGCTAGTCTCTGACGTCTTCGGCACAACCAGACGCACAGTTTCGCCTACAACAGGCAACTACGCAATAAATGCTGAATATCGTCTTCTTGACTCTTCTACCCTGATTATGGAAGCAGTGGATTCGTCCGAAACGTCCCATATTTCTAACAGACCATACTGCGTCACATGCCAGACGACAGCATCTTCGGAAACTGAGGTCATAGTTTTTCGAAAGACACACCAATACAGCCGCTCGCATGTTCAAAGCATCAACCGACGCTGCCCAGTCGCTGCAGTCCTTCCCGTGACAGCCACTGAACGCCGTTACCACATGACGGTAATGACTGCAGTCCTTCCCGTGACAGCCACTGAACGCCGTTACCACATGACGGTAATGACTGCAGTTGTGGCGAACATCGGCAGACAAAAACGACAGGCAAACTGATCAGGAAACAGACATGAGGGTGCCTGAAGCAGCCAGCTACTGTGACATCCACTACTGTTGACATACACCTACTGTTGACATCCAGCTACTGTTGACATCCAGCTGTGACATCCAGCTATTGTTGACATACAGCTACTGTTGACATCCAGCTACTGTGACATCCAGCTATTGTTGACATAAGCTACTGTTGACATCCAGCTGCTGTGACATCCAGCTATTGACATCCAGCTATTATTGACACCCAGCTACTGTTGACATCAGTTGCTGTGACATCCAGCTACTGTGACGTCCAGCTATTATTGACACCCAGCTGCTGTTGACATGTAGCTGCTGTGACATCCAGCTACTGTTGACATCCAGCTATTGTTGACATACAGCTACTGTTGACATCCAGCTACTGTTGACATCCAGCTGCTGTGACACCCAGCTGCTGTTGACATCCAGCTATTATGACACCCAGCTACTGTTGACATCCAGCTACTGTTGACATCCAGTTGCTGTGACATCAGCTGCTGTGACATCCAGCTACTGTGACGTCCAGCTATTATGACACCCAGCTGCTGTTGACATGTAGCTGCTGTGACATCCAGCTACTGTTGACATCCAGCTGCTGTAACATCCAGCTACTGTGACGTCCAGCTATTATTGACACCCAGCTGCTGTTGACATGTAGCTGCTGTGACATCTAGCTACTGTTGACACCAGCTACTGTTGACATCCAGCTGCTGTAACATCCAGCTACTGTTGACATCAAACTGCTGTGATACCAATACAGAAGACACTAACTATACACCAAACACTTCTTGTCCATTTTCTGTATAACATACTGGTGCGTTGAGTTTGATTCACACTCACACTCAGCTCAAGGTACGCTCACGGTCAGGGATATCGGTACAGTGTTCACACTGAACACATTCAAGCGCAGTTCATTTTGCTTTAAACATGTTCAGAACTTAACCAGTAGAATATCTGGCGGTAATCGCGTTACTTTCTGTCAAATGCTCTTTCCAAGAATACCCGTGACGTCAGCGTGACCGCATTTAAATACAGGCAAAGAATATTCTTCCTGACCGACAGCTGACCGTGACCATACAGTAGTTGTAGTGGATCGTTCGTATTGCTAATCCCTCCGCTGAGCGTAATTTTGTGGTGACGTTTCGGTAATACCTCTCAGCTGTTGTCTAAGCCGATTCATCTCGATGTCCGTCAGATTGCCACATAATCTGCGCATGGCATTCAGGAACAGAAACGCCTAGTCGGAAGATCGGTGGTTCTAGTGGCGTGACCCACAGGTCGATAGACCCAGAAGTCTGCAGGGGGGTTTTCATTTGAAACACAGGTGGGAGCCTAACGCACATCGATATGTAAAGTTCCCTGAGTGTCAATCAGAACTTCATACAAACACACAACTGTTCTGTTTCCTATCGCGGACCTAACAGACAACACTCACACTGTGAAAACCAATATCATTTGGTTGAGGCACTGCGCTATATGTTGCAAGGCCGCGGGTTCGATTCCCGATGGTTCAATTCACATAATCCTTCCGGTCGCACTATGGCCCTGGGGTCGACTCAGCCTCTAACAGAAATGAGTACCAGGAATATGTCCTGGGGGGTAAAGGCAGCCGGTGCGTAGGGCTGACAACCTTACCACCTTCATGTGCCGATTGTCTAGAAATCTGGGAGCCTCAACCTCCTGGAACCCTAAGGGCCTGTCCAGGCCTGTAATGGGATTGCTTTACCTTTACCTTTACTCGTACCAATAAGCACGGTAGCCATGGTTGGTAAAGCGATGCTGAAGTACTGCGATCGACTTCCCGGGTGCGGTTGGAAAATCAATTTCCAGATCGTTCTTTTAATTACGTGAATAAACGAGTAATTTGTTAATTTGAGCGTCTTTCCTCATTTAAATTTTAGCTACAGACTACTGCAGAGTGTCAGTTGGCTCGATACTGACAAAGAAAGTTTGCCATGCCCCGCGCAAAGGACGGTATTTCCCGCACGTGACGTAAGAACATTGCAAACGTCGTATAAAATTGCAATTTCTGTCAGTTTCCTGTTTCGCACGGCGGACTTAACACAGAACACCGAAACACGTTACAAAGTTCACCCCGTACCCTTTCCAATATGTACGGCAGCCATGGCTGTCAAAGCGATGTTCAAGTGTGTCTACTGCTGTAGTTTTTACTGTGATTCGTATCATCACTCACAGTCGTTTCTCAATCGCACGAACAAACCTCAATTCCTTACCGTTATTCGTTCTTCACAGCTCTATTTGCTACATACTGCACTACTGACAAACACAGGGACCACAACATGGGCGGGAAACGCGTACCTGTTCCTTTTATCTTGTCCCCGAGCAGAGCAACTTTATCGCATAGACGGCCTGCATCCGCCGAGACCAACCGTGACAAGTGTCGAGCTCAGAGACATGATAAGACAGACACCCTGTATACAGATATACAGGCCTGTCGGCTTTAACATTTCTTACGCGAGCTTCATCTCGGTTCCTCTGTTAGCAAATCTGGTCTCCGCTTTTTCCACGTGTTATTAATATTTTAACCCAGCCGTTCATATTGGCGTTGCCTTGGGATGCATGGTGGTAATACTAGCGACACAGTCCGTACAAACACACTGTGTAAGTCACTCCTCACAAGAACGCTTGCCACAAAGGTACTGCAAAACATAATCTCGTGCCCAGAAAGACATTACGCCCACAAAATTCCAGGAACATTCTTCTCTGGTTAGAACTTCTTTCACTTGCATGCAGGCTGTACACAAAATCCAAATGTTAGCCGGACGGAGTCGGGTACGTCTTGAGAAGCTGACCGTCGCAGAGCTGCCAAGGAATTCCATGCCTATTATTGTTAAATCGGAGGTACGTTGTCGTGTACGCAAACAGACTCTGGTCCCTATACAGCGTTACAGCCTCCTGAAGTGCCACTTCAACACCTTCCTCCCACAGTGGCTCCACTTCACGTTTTGCGACCAAAATCTTCAATGAAATACTCGTCTCACCCATGCATACTACATGCCTAGCCTACATCACCGTCCTCGATGTAAGCTGCTTCCCAACAGACATTTAGCCCTTACAGCCCCAACCTAACATACCTAACATACCTAACATACCTAACATATACGGATGCGGACAGAGAAGCAAGTACCCAGCCAAGACTTGCACTCATTTGCCTTCTGAAGGTTCAGTACTTTCTGTCCAGTGCTCTCCCGATTGCCTCAAGAGCATTGCTTTGTCCGCAGCTTTAAAATGAAGGCGAATAAGAAACACTGGCGAAATAACACAGACAGAAGAAAAACAAACCACTCGGAGGAAAACCTATCCCAGTGCCACTTGTGTCCTACAAATCTCACACGGACTGACCTGGGACTGACCCAGGGTCTCCGCGATGACAGGCCAACCAGCACCAGCCTGAGGTATGGCACGGCTACCTGAAGCCTCAACTTCACCTTCAACAAGCCAATTCCTGCAGCACAGGACCTTTATAATCAACTAATTGTTACGGGAAACAACAGCTGTTTGTTGTAAGGACCACACCATACATACAAACAATAGCTGTTTGTTGTAAGGACCACACCATACATACAAACAATAGCTGTTTGTTACAAGGACCACACCATACATACAAACAATAGCTGTTTGTTACAAGGACCACACCATACATACAAACAATAGCTGTTTGTTGTGAGGACCACACCATACATACAAACAATAGCTGTTTGTTACAAGGACCACACCATACATACAAACAATAGCTGTTTGTTGTAAGGACCACACCATACATACAAACAATAGTTATTTGTTACAAGGACCACACCATACATACAAACAATAGCTGTTTGTTACAAGGACCACACCATACATACAAATAATAGCTGTTTGTTGTAAGGACCACACCATACATACAAACAATAGCTGTTTGTTACAAGGACCACACCATACATACAAACAATAGCTGTTTGTTGTGAGGACCACACCATACATACAAACAATAGCTGTTTGTTGTGAGGACCACACCATACATACAAACAATAGCTGTTTGTTGTGAGGACCACACCATACATACAAACAATAGCTGTTTGTTGTAAGGACCACACCATACATACAAACAATAGCTGTTTGTTACAAGGACCACACCATACATACAAACAATAGCTGTTTGTTGTGAGGACCACACCATACATACAAACAATAGCTGTTTTGTTACAAGGACCACACCATACATACAAATAATAGCTGTTTGTTGTAAGGACCACACCATACATACAAACAATAGCTGTTTGTTACAAGGACCACACCATACATACAAACAATAGCTGTTTGTTGTGAGGACCACACCATACATACAAACAATAGCTGTTTGTTGTGAGGACCACACCATACATACAAACAATAGCTGTTTGTTGTGAGGACCACACCATACATACAAACAATAGCTGTTTGTTGTGAGGACCACACCATACATACAAACAATAGCTGTTTGTTGTGAGGACCACACCATACATACAAACAATAGCTGTTTGTTGTAGGACCACACCATACATACAAACAATAGCTGTTTGTTGTGAGGACCACACCATACATACAAACAATAGCTGTTTGTTGTGAGGACCACACCATACATACAAACAATAGCTGTTGTTGTGAGGACCACACCATACATACAAACAATAGCTGTTTGTTGTAAGGACCACACACCATACATACAAACAATAGCTGTTTGTTGTAAGGACCACACCCCATACATACAAACAATAGCTGTTTGTTGTAGAGGACCACACCATACATACAAACAATAGCTGTTTGTTGTGAGGACCACACCATACATACAAACAATAGCTGTTTGTTGTGAGGACCACACCATACATACAAACAATAGCTGTTTGTTGTGAGGACCACACCATACATACAAACAATAGCTGTTTGTTGTGAGGACCACACCATACATACAAACAATAGCTGTTTGTTGCAAGGACCACACCATACATACAACAATAGCTGTTTGTTAGTGAGGACCACACCATACATACAAACAATAGCTGTTTGTTGTAGGACCACACCATACATACAAACAATAGCTGTTTGTTGTAAGGACCACACCATACATACAAACAATAGCTGTTTGTTTAAAGGACCACACCATACATACAAACAATAGCTGTTTGTTGTGAGGACCACACCATACATACAAACAATAGCTGTTTGTTGTGAGGACCACACCATACATACAAACAATAGCTGTTTGTTGTAAGGACCACACCATACATACAAACAATAGCTGTTTTTTTAAGAGGACCACACCATACATACAAACAATAGCTGTTTGTTGTAAGGACCACACCATACATACAAACAATAGCTGTTTGTTGAGGACCACACCATACATACAAACAATAGCTGTTTGTTGTGAGGACCACACCTCATACAACAATACTTTTAACCACAATACATACAAATAGCTGTTTGTTGTAAAGGACCACACCATACATACAAACAATAGCTGTTTGTTACAAGGACCACACCATACATACAAACAATAGCTGTTTGTTGTGAGGACCACACCATACATACAAACAATAGCTGTTTGTTGTGAGGACCACACCATACATACAAACAATAGCTGTTTGTTGTGAGGACCACACCATACATACAAACAATAGCTGTTGTTGTGAGGACCACACATACATACAAACAATAGCTGTTTGTTGTGAGGACCACACCATACATACAAACAATAGCTGTTTGTTACAGGACCACACCATACATACAAACAATAGCTGTTTGTTGTGAGGACCACACCATACATACAAACAATAGCTGTTTGTTGTGAGGACCACACAACAAAAAACATAGTGTTTGTTGTGAGGACCACACCATACATACAAACAATAGCTGTTTGTTGAGGACCACACCATACATACAAACATACTGTTTGTTGTGAGGACCACACCATACATACAAACAATAGCTGTTTGTTGTGAGGACCACACCATACATACAAACAATAGCTGTTTGTTGTGAGGACCACACCATACATAACAACAATAGCTGTTTGTTACAAGGACCACACCATACATACAAACAATAGCTGTTTGTTAAGGACCACACATACATACAAACAATAGCGTTTGTTGTAGGAACACACCATACATACAAACAATAGCTGTTTGTTTGAGGACACCATACATACAAACAATAGCTGTTTGTTAAAGGACCACACCATACATACAAACAATAGCTGTTTGTTGTGAGGACCACACCATACATACAAACAATAGCTGTTTGTTGTGAGGACCACACCATACATACAAACAATAGCTGTTTGTTGTAAGGACCACACCATACATACAAACAATAGCTGTTTGTTGTAAGGACCACACCATACATACAAACAATAGCTGTTTGTTGTAAGGACCACACCATACATACAAACAATAGCTGTTTGTTAAAGGACCACACCATACATACAAACAATAGCTGTTTGTTACAAGGACCACACCATACATACAAACAATAGCTGTTTGTTGTGAAGGACCACACCATACATACAAACAATAGCTGTTTGTTGTGAGGACCACACCATACATACAAACAATAGCTGTTTGTTGTGAGGACCACACCATACATACAAACAATAGCTGTTTGTTGTGAGGACCACACCATACATAAAACAATAGCTGTTTGTTGTGAGGACCACACCATACATACAAACAATAGCTGTTTGTTACAAGGACCACACCATACATACAAACAATAGCTGTTTGTTACAAGGACCACACCATACATACAAACAATAGCTGTTTGTTGTGAGGACCACACCATACATACAAACAATAGCTGTTTGTTGTGAGGACCACACCATACATACAAACAATAGCTGTTTGTTACAAGGACCACACCATACATACAAACAATAGCTGTTTGTTGTGAGGACCACACCATACATACAAACAATAGCTGTTTGTTGTGAGGACCACACCATACATACAAACAATAGCTGTTTGTTGTGAGGACCACACCATACATACAAACAATAGCTGTTTGTTGTGAGGACCACCATCATCACATACTTTGTACAAAACCCAACATAACCTGTTTGTTGTAAGGACCACACCATACATACAAACAATAGCTGTTTGTTGTAAGGACCACACCATACATACAAACAATAGCTGTTTGTTGTGAGGACCACACCATACATACAAACAATAGCTGTTTGTTACAAGGACCACACCATACATACAAACAATAGCTGTTTGTTACAAGGACCACACCATACATACAAACAATAGCTGTTTGTTGTGAGGACCACACCATACATACAAACAATAGCTGTTTGTTGTAAGGACCACACCATACATACAAACAATAGCTGTTTGTTGTAAGGACCACACCATACATACAAACAATAGCTGTTTGTTGTAAGAACCACACCATACATACAAACAATAGCTGTTTGTTACAAGGACCACACCATACATACAAACA
The DNA here is from genome assembly GCA_021186555.1 of Reticulitermes speratus. Lineage (NCBI taxonomy): Eukaryota > Metazoa > Arthropoda > Insecta > Blattodea > Rhinotermitidae > Reticulitermes > Reticulitermes speratus. Next base: position 44,062,578 of record JAJKFL010000014.1, on the reverse strand, counting down.
ATAGCTGTTTGTTACAAGGACCACACCATACATACAAACAATAGCTGTTTGTTACAAGGACCACACCATACATACAAACAATAGCTGTTTGTTGTGAGGACCACACATACACACAAACAATAGCTGTTTGTTGTAAGGACCACACCATACATACAAACAATAGCTGTTTGTTGTAAGGACCACACCATACATACAAACAATAGCTGTTTGTTGTGAGGACCACACCATACATACAAACAATAGCTGTTTGTTGTGAGGACCACACCATACATACAAACAATAGCTGTTTGTTACAAGGACCACACCATACATACAAACAATAGCTGTTTGTTGTAAGGACCACACCATACATACAAACAATAGCTGTTTGTTGTGAGGACCACACCATACATACAAACAATAGCTGTTTGTTACAAGGACCACACCATACATATAAACAATAGCTGTTTGTTGTGAGGACCACACCATACATACAAACAATAGCTGTTTGTTGTGAGGACCACACCATACATACAAACAATAGCTGTTTGTTACAAGGACCACACCATACATACAAACAATAGCTGTTTGTTACAAGGACCACACCATACATACAAACAATAGCTGTTTGTTGTGAGGACCACATCATACACACAAACAATAGCTGTTTGTTGTAAGGACCACACCATACATACAAACAATAGCTGTTTGTTGCAAGGACCACACCATACATACAAACAATAGCTGTTTGTTGTAAGGACCACACCATACACACAAACAATAGCTGTTTGTTGTAAGGACCACACCATACATACAAACAATAGCTGTTTGTTACAAGGACAACACCATACATACAAACAATAGCTGTTTGTTACAAGGACCACACCATACATACAAACAATAGCTGTTTGTTACAAGGACCACACCATACATACAAACAATAGCTGTTTGTTACAAGGACAACACCATACATACAAACAATAGCTGTTTGTTACAAGGACCACACCATACATACAAACAATAGCTGTTTGTTACAAGGACCACACCATACATACAAACACAATGTGCTATACACGTTATACAGCATTAACTCTGTGGTTTTTATAACCCAGACGGAGTGTGTTCGCTGCGTTATTCCACCAATGCTCCGTGTCAGAAGGACGAGCAGGCGTAGCCTGGGAACCTTCCAACAAAGTAATGCTCTTTATCTCCCCCCCAATAGAAGCGTCTAACACTGCTCCATTGCTCTTCACTTTCTTCGTCTTAAGGGTTAAACTGTTTGACAGTGCACCAATGCTCCACAGTCATCTTCTTGCTGCTACCAGAAGGACAAATGTGTCTAACCTGGGAACCTTCTAAAAGGCAATGCTCTTTCGCAAGTCGAGGACCACTGGACAGTAAAGTACGTCCACTTATTCTGTAAAGGGCTAATCCTGCGACAGTCTCACTATCGAGCTACCGCCAATGGACCAGATGTTTCAATAGGCGCGTCCGAACAACTATCGAAAGATATTGCCGGGGATCAATACTCGAGCAGGCCCGCCTGGTACATGTAAGGCGTAGTTACTCCAGGCGATTTGAAACCTTTGAGGAGTTGGGGATCGCAGTGCATCAGGGTGTCCAAGCCACTTCTATGGGACACACCACGCAAGCAGAATGCCATGGAGAAGTATAGGGGAGTGGAGGTACGCCCTATAGAACCCCGCATTTTAAATCTCAGCGACAAAGTTAAGCGGCCAGCTACATGGCCCGGCCGTTTTACCACACGGGACCCACTGGGTGGAATATGTGTGGACAGAGGCTCTACCACACTACTACAAATACACTGTACAAATGTGAACTTTTGTTACTACAAGCTGTCCTTTGTTACAGTACCATGTCAAGTGCGTACGGTGAAGTATAAGTGGATACAAAGCCTCTCTCCAGCTCCACATGTTCTTCTCAGCACCCTCGATCGCGGTTGTTCCCTTAACGTAAAAGGAACCAGGTCAGAACACACCATGCAGCGTCTCGTCTCCCCCCCTGAGGTGTTTGGCGCACAATGAGAAATTTCTGTACCTGTTCTTCTGACGTTTCGAAGCCTATATTCTGTAACTGAAGCCTAACCATTTGGTCCGTCCGTCTGTCACATGAACCAGCAGCAATGTAGCACACTGCAAGCTTTGCCCTTCAACAGCAACAGTAACATGGCTGCCAGCTCCGCGAGTCAACAGCCACTTCATTGCTGTTTTCAGACGTGTGCTGTTTTATTGAACCTGATATGTTCCCTCGAAGTTGGTGTCCTCCCCACTTAACTTGGGGCCCTTGGCGGCCGCCTATTTCGCCAACATGGCCGCGTTGCCCCAGCTCGCACACACACACACACACACTAACACAAGTTTATCACCAACAAATTGAACGAATGTCTCATTATAACAGCACTCCTACATGAGACCTGCGCTTTTATGGGGTATTACACAGCGTCGAATGGTAATCCTTTATCGACGTTTCGGGACAACGTATCGGTCGTATCTTCAAGGGTCAAGAATTCCTTTTCGTTTTGGAGTTCTTGACCCTTGAAGATGGGACCGGTACGTAGTCCCGAAACGTCGGTAAAGGATTACCACTCGACGCTGCGTAATATCCCAGAAGACCGCAGATCTCATCAACATCGCGGCGGAAGCCTGAAATCACAGCACCCCTACATGTTTCGGCTACTGTCCATAGCCATCTTCAGGGGATGTCAATACGTAAAGACGTATGCAGCGTTATCATACAGAGTTGTAACATGTAAATGGTAATATATATATATGACAGTATGTTAGTATAACGGCTGTGTATAGAGTCACATTACAACTACAGTCGAACTCGGTTATAACGTCATGAAAGGGACTGAATATTTTGTGTCGTTATAAACGAGTGTCGTTATAAACGAGTGTGTGGCGTAGATGGGAGGATAATATTAAAATGGATCTTCAAGAAGTGGGATGGGGGGGGGGGGCATGGACTGGATTGATATGGCTCAGGATACGGAGAGGTGACGGGCTCTTGTGAATGCGGTAATGAACCTCCAGGTTCCATAAAATGTGGGGAATTTCTTGACTAGCTGACGACCTGTTAGCTTCTCAAGAAGGACTCTGCTCCATGGAGTTAGTTAGTTAGTTTGTCGTTATAACCGAGGAGTATAATGTTATCGTTAACAGACGACGTAATTGGTACCACAGAATATCTTACGCTATAAACGAGGTGTCGTATAATCCTATGTCGTTATAACCGGTTCTACTGTATATTAAAACTATTATAATACAAAAGAGTTATTAAAATATTCTGCATCCAAATATCTTGAAACAGTGAAATGTCTTCGAGTGCACTCGAGTGGTATATCCTGTGTGCTGTGCACACTGTGCACACTGTGCACACTGTGCACACTGTACACACTGTACACACTGTGCACACTGTACACACTGTGCACACACCACCAACGGCCACTCTGTGCCCAGTACACAGCGCAATTTGTTTACATGCACCAACTGCACGCAAGATACGCAATACCAAATTCACATTTCAGTGTCCACAAGCAGTAGCAGAAGTACTGCAGTGACGTCACAAACCACTCATATAGCACACGCAATATGGCGCTCGCCAGGCCACTATAATACTCGTTCTACAATCCCTCGCTTTCCCTCGGGTCTGCTGTGCGGGCTGCGTCTCAAATCACAAGGGAAACATATTGGGGGGCTGCAGGGGCAGCGTGCCATAAGCCTGCTGAATTGACTGTAATGCCTTTATCAGCGCTGCGTGTGAACCAGCCAATCAGGATTGCTGCTTTAATTTAAAGTCCAGCTGTCACAGCACACACCTTACTGGCCGGTTTGAACCCCTTTGGACCACCTACAAATGACCGAAGAACTCATTATTTAGAAGGTACGGGGTTCAGATCTAGGGGAGACAGTTAATGCCAGGACGTTTTGCGAGTTCGTCATCACCTTCGGGCAATGCTGATCGGGCTATGGTTGCTACCGTGTGTTTCACATCTCACACTACAATTCCATGCAACAACACAATCGGGTACAGCGTCGTTTAATACATAAATATGTAAAACACCGTTTTAGAAATGAGTGAAGATAGGGCAGCCAGTTCAGTGGCTAGGTCACGTGACAGACGTCACATAAATCACTGTTCCATTCCAGAGTCAAGACACTTCTCTCTTATCCAAAGCGCCCAGACCGGCTCTGGGACCCACCCAACCTCCTTTCAATAAGAACCAGGGGCTCCTTCCCTGCAGGTAACTAGAACCGCCTGGGAATTATTTTAACGCCTAGTTTAATTCCCTTTCAGATTAATTAAATACATTTATTCACGCTACATACCTGCTACAGAGCTGTGCAGAATATATCGCCATGTCCCAGGTGGAGTCTATAACGTCATTTGAACTCACCACATCCCAACTAGTGCCAAGATTCAGAATAAGTGGAGCAATACCTCCGCTCCCCCATACGCATTCATCACGCGCATACGGGCAACTTTACGTTGACTTTTCGTACGTTGGCCAAGGCTCAGGCACCTCTCTTATCAGACCAAATAAGTCTGAAGAACAGTGTAGGTAGTAACTTAGTAGTTCAATGTCACACTGCCATAGACTTCGGCTTCTTCCAGTTGCTGTGCTGGCTTGAAAGCATTGCGGTTTTCTGCCCTAAGACATCAGTAAGCCTTGTAGAAACGCAGCGACGTTTCAGAGTAACTGCTGCTTCTATCTTCAGGGTAAATGATGCAATCTTCACAATGACGACAACGTATAATTCAAGGGCAGCAAACGGAACCTCACAAGCACATAAAAACTGTTTTGTAGCTAACATCTAGCTTAACACACTCTTGAGCACGACTGTACCTCCACTCAATGACATGGGCAGCTTAAAATTAATAAGGAAGTCGGTTTATCTGTTTGAGTGCGATCGTGGTTGCCTGGTGACGTGCCCGCTGCGGGTGGAAGGGGATTAAAGCTGATATACAGTGTTAATAGAGTTCTGGTGTGCAGCAAACAGAACAGATGTGTCAGTCTTGTGTGTGTGTGCAGCAAACAGAACAGATGTGTCAGTCTTGTGGTGTGTGTGCAGCAAACAGAACAGATGTGTCAGTCTTGTTGTGTGTGTGCAGCAAACAGAACAGATGTGTCAGTCTTGTGTGTGTGTGCAGCAAACAGAACAGATGTGTCAGTCTTGTGTGTGTGTGCAGCAAACAGAACAGATGTGTCAGTCTTGTTGTGTGTGTGCAGCAAACAGAACAGATGTGTCAGTCTTGTGTGTGTGTGCAGCAAACAGAACAGATGTGTCAGTCTTGTGTGTGTGTGCAGCAAACAGAACAGATGTGTCAGTCTTGTGTGTGTGTGCAGCAAACAGAACAGATGTGTCAGTCTTGTTGTATGTGTGCAGCAAACAGAACAGATGTGTCAGTCTTGTTGTATGTGTGCAGCAAACAGAACAGATGTGTCAGTCTTGTTGTGTGTGTGCAGCAAACAGAACAGATGTGTCAGTCTTGTTGTGTGTGTGCAGCAAACAGAACAGATGTGTCAGTCTTGTGTGTGTGCAGCAAACAGAACAGATGTGTCAGTCTTGTGTGTGTGTGCAGCAAACAGAACAGATGTGTCAGTCTTGTGTGTGTGTGCAGCAAACAGAACAGATGTGTCAGTCTTGTGTGTGTGGTGCAGCAAACAGAACAGATGTGTCAGTCTGTGTGTGTGTGCAGCAAACAGAACAGATGTGTCAGTCTTGTGTGTGTGCAGCAAACAGAACAGATGTGTCAGTCTTGTTTTGTGTGTGCAGCAAACAGAACAGATGTGTCAGTCTTGTGTGTGTTGCAGCAAACAGAACAGATGTGTCAGTCTTGTGTGTGTGCAGCAAACAGAACAGATGTGTCAGTCTTGTTGTGTGGTGCAGCAAACAGAACAGATGTGTCAGTCTTGTTGTGTGTGTGCAGCAAACAGAACAGATGTGTCAGTCTTGTGTGTGTGTGTGCAGCAAACAGAACAGATGTGTCAGTCTTGTGTGTGTGTGCAGCAAACAGAACAGATGTGTCAGTCTTGTTGTGTGTGCAGCAAACAGAACAGATGTGTCAGTCTTGTGTGTGTGTGCAGCAAACAGAACAGATGTGTCAGTCTTGTGTGTGTGTGCAGCAAACAGAACAGATGTGTCAGTCTTGTGTGTGTGCAGCAAACAGAACAGATGTGTCAGTCTTGTGTGTGTGTGCAGCAAACAGAACAGATGTGTCAGTCTTGTGTGTGTGTGCAGCAAACAGAACAGATGTGTCAGTCTTGTGTGTGTGCAGCAAACAGAACAGATGTGTCAGTCTTGTGTGTGTGTGCAGCAAACAGAACAGATGTGTCAGTCTTGTGTGTGTGTGCAGCAAACAGAACAGATGTGTCAGTCTTGTGTGTGTTGCAGCAAACAGAACAGATGTGTCAGTCTTGTGTGTGTGTGCAGCAAACAGAACAGATGTGTCAGTCTTGTTGTGTGTGTGCAGCAAACAGAACAGATGTGTCAGTCTTGTGTGTGTGTGCAGCAAACAGAACAGATGTGTCAGTCTTGTTGTGTGTGCAGCAAACAGAACAGATGTGTCAGTCTTGTTGTGTGTGCAGCAAACAGAACAGATGTGTCAGTCTTGTGTGTGGTGCAGACAAACGAACAGATGTGTCAGTCTTGTGAGTGTTGGCAGCAAACAGAACAGATTGTCAGTCTTGTGGTTGTGCAGCAAACAGAACAGATTGTCAGTCTTGTGTGTGTGTGCAGCAAAGAACAGATGTGTCAGTCTTGTGTGTGTGCAGCAAACAGAACAGATGTGTCAGTCTTGTGTGTGTGCAGCAAACAGAACAGATGTTCAGTCTTGTGTGTGTGTGCAGCAAACAGAACAGATGTGTCAGTCTTGTTGTGTGTGCAGCAAACAGAACAGATGTGTCAGTCTTGTTGTGTGTGTGCAGCAAACAGAACAGATGTGTCAGTCTTGTTGTGTGTGCAGCAAACAGAACAGATGTGTCAGTCTTGTTGTGTGTGCAGCTGACACGAACTGAAACGTCTTGCTCCAAGATGGCACAATTTGTAAGGACAGCGGCTTATGGACCGCTTTACGAAAGGAAAAACAGCCTCTGTACAGCGGCTTATGGACCTCTTTACGAAAGGAAAAACAGCCTCTGTACAGCGGCTTATGGACCGCTTTACGAAAGGAAAAACAGCCTCTGTACAGCGGCTTATGGACCGCTTTACGAAAGGAAAAACAGCCTCTGTACAGCGGCTTATGGACCGCTTTACGAAAGGAAAAACAGCCTCTGTACAGCGGCTTATGGACCGCTTTACGAAAGGAAAAACAGCCTCTGTACAGCGGCTTATGGACCGCTTTACGAAAGGAAAAACAGCCTCTGTACAGCGGCCTACGTCACAGTTGTGCACACTGCATGCTTGCTTCCGTCAAGATCTGTTTTGAACATCACAACGTATCCACCCATCACTCCATCTATATATATCTATCCATCTATCTGTCCATCTCTCTATTCATGTATCTATATATACGTATATCTATAAAGGCTCTGGGGTCGACAGGGTCCTTAACAGAAATGAGTACCAGGAGTATTTCCTTGGGGGTAAAAGCGGCCGATGCGTAGGGCTGACCTTACCACCTTCATGTACCGATTGTGTATAAATCTGGGAGCCTCAACCTCCTGAAACCTAAGGGCCTGTCCAGGCCTGTAATGGGATTGCTTTACCTTTACATATATCTATAAATCTATAGATCTACCTAATCTATCTATCCATCCATCCACCTATCTATTCATCTATCTATACATATCTATCCATCTATACATCTAATCTAATCTATCTATTCATCTATCTATCCCTCTATCTGTCCGCCTATCTATTCAAGTATCTATATATATCTATAAATCTATACATCCAATGTATCTATCTATCTATCTACCTGTAGCACGTATGGGTGAGGGGAGAGGTGCATACAGGATTTTGGTGGGGAGACCTGAGGAAAGGAGACCACTTGGAAGACCCAGGCATAGATGGGAGGATAATATTAAAATGGATCTTCAAGAAATGGGATGGGAGGGCATGGACTGGATTGATATGGCTCAGGATAGGGACAGGAGGCGGGCTTTTGTGAGTGCGGCAATGAACCTTCGGGTTCCATAAAACGCGGGGAATTTCTTGACTAGCTGACGACCTGCTAGCTTCTCAAGAAGGACTGTGCTCCATAGAGTTAGTTATCTATCTACCTACCTGTCTGTCTGTATACATGTCTCCGTCCATCTATGCCCCTCTCCGAAACGTCCTGTCCATCTGTAAACACCAAACTACGGACCACGCCCCACGCGATCCCAGATCCACCACTGCCACAACCCTTCAGAGCAGAACAGACCACGAAAAACAAGTTTGGCTAATTAACACGTAATTAAGGCAAACTTGCATTAAAGACCTACACTGGCAAACATTTTTCTGATGCATTTAATGTTCACAATGTTTCAAAACAAGGAATCGCTTTATCGTCACTGACTTTAAGGCGTTAAATGGAGTTTCTTGTAGTGAAGGAGCCTTCTTTTGTTTCCATAGCATTAAATGGACTGCAATTGAAGAAGTATTACACAGAGTCAAGGAGGAGAGGAATATCCTACATACAATAAAAAGAAGAAAGGCTAACTGGATTGGTCACATCTTGCGTAGAAACTGCCTTCTGAAACACGTGATTGAAGGAAAGTTAGAAGGAAGGATAGAAATGACGGGACGACGAGGGAGAAGACGTAAGCAGCTACTGGATGAACTTAAGGAAAAGAAAAGATACTGGAAATTGAAAGAGGAAGCACTAGATCGCACCCTGTGGAGAATTCGCTTTGGAAGAGGCTACGGACCTGTCGTAAGACAGACTGCAAATGAATGAATGAATGAATTTAAGATAACTAGACTACTGCAGAGTCGATCGCAGTGGCCGCGCGGTCTAAGGCGTCGGTCTGCGGCCGCTCGCTTACTGGGATTGTGGGTTCGAATCCCACCTAGGGCATGGATGTTTATCTGTTGTGAGTGTTGTGTGTTGTCAGGTAGAGGTCTCTGCGACGGGCTGATCACTCGTCCAGAGGAGTCCTACCGAGTGCGGTGTGTCTAAAGTGTGATCGTGAAGCGTCGATAATGAGGAAGCATAGGCCCCCAAGGGCTGTCGAGCCATTGGAAGAAGAAGAAAAAGAAGAAGAAGACTGCTGCAGCCCACAAAATGAGAATAAGTAGAAAAACCGTGCGTCACTGAAACAGCAAGACATACATAGCTAGAGCTGATAAATCAGTGGCTGTAACATAACTAAAGGGAAACGACAGTCGACGATATATAAATGGCATGATTTGAAACCTCGAATTTCCCCCCCCCCCCCCTGACAAGTTCAAATTTGTTTTCAAATATTTGTCAAAAATGTATTTCGAAAATTTGTTTCGCTCCTCCTCTATAGCAAATCAGCACAGCAGACGAAATACGCCTGCCTGCACTGTAAGTGTACACTGCTCACTGTTTGAGCTCCTTTCGGGCAGAACACTTCCGTTTGCGCTTTGTGCTTGCGACAGTTTCTCTAAAAGAAGAAAAGAAAAGTTTCAAAACCACACAAAATGATTTAATTTCACGTTTCGGAGTACCGGTAGCTATTGGGATGTTTCGAAGCCGAGCCAATTTTAAAATTTCAAGCCGAATATCTGAGCCGCGGTTTAGTCACGTGTCACGAAGCTCCCAGAGGTAGGGGGAAGTCCCGCAACCCCTGCAGTATTCACAGTCATGATAATATTATGCAAACATCCAGTCACACTGCGTAGCTGCTGTTTGAAATTGTTGACACTTTATTAAAACTGCACACTGTTCTTTCATATTTAAAACTACAGGATGTATCTTTTATCGTGTCCCTCGACTGTGTCGCATATAAAGCCTACGTAAGCCAGACACTTCGTGACAGCTGCCGCGCTCACAGACACCTTGTAGTACGCAGATTGGGGGTAGAGGGGGGCTTGCCGACGGGGGGGACTTGTACGGGGGGGACTTGCACCGGGGGGGGGGGGGGGGGGGACTTGCACAAGTGCACAGAGTATGGACTGTGATCACAGGTGTGCGCACTGCGACCGTCTGCGTTAGACGCAACGTCGCCTGTCTTTCTAACGTTCCTCGTGACGAATAAAAGGAGCCTGCCGCCGTAGCTCAGTCAGCACTACGCTACGGCCTTGACGAACGGACTGTCGGGGTCAGACTGCCGTCAGGGGCATACACTCGTTTCTTGTGCACAGCGTTCAGACCCCCTCTGGGGCACACACACTCTTCTGTTCAACAGATACCCGGATAAAGTGGCCGGGGCGTAAAGCTGAGCGCTCACATCCATTGAGCGTCGAGGTTAAGAATGCGTGGAGTTATACGTCCATTATTGTAGTCTTCAATACGTGGTGCTCAATTAAGCACAGGGACATATGAAGTGCCTTAACTTAAAAATCAGCATTTCGTTTCAACCTCATTTATACAGGGCATACACAAAACAATGGTGCGGTTTTAATAGCGTTCACTATTAAAACCGCACCATTCTTTTGTGTATGCCCTGTATTTGCTCTGTACCTCCGTCTCGTTTCTCCATTCAGCACGTTTAGCAAACTCATGCTGTTGCTTCTTTTTATGACACCGTGTAGTCTGGTACGTGGCTATCAATGGACGGACACAGACTTACTACCTCCTTCTTCAGGGTATATAAGAAGGCATTATATTATTCTAAAATGTGTTACCCGCCAACCAAACTGTACGGTGTCATACTCCAGCACACCACAATAAGAACATTCACCACCGCAGAAATATCAGACCCTAAAGGTTTATAAGACATTAGTAATTCTTTAAAACGTACTAGGTGACGTCATCAATATGACTGAATAACACGCGAAACATGAGGTGAAAACGAAAATACAGTCGTGCCCTGTTATAACGTCATGAACGGGACTGAATATTTTGTGTCGTTATAACCGAGTGTTGTTATAACCGAGGAATATAATGTTATGATTAACAGTGAGGAATTAATTGGTACCATAGAATACCTGACGCTACAGGCGAGGTGCCGTGTAAACCGATGTCGTTATAACCGGGTTCGACTGTAATTATTAGAACAGCACGTATCTAATTGTTTTCACGGTGTGTATACAGACTGTAAACAGCACAACGGGGTGGAAAACGTCGGGGTGATTTGAGAAGACTTTTCTAACTGTAATTATACTTTCACTGAATACTGAAGAATGTCATTAGATCAAGGACTAGATGGGCGGGTATGTAGCAAGCATGGGGATGAGAAATACATACAAAATGTTAGTAGGAAATATTAAAAACGGGAGCAATGTCACAGCTCGGGGCTGTTAGTGGCCGGCCTCTCACTCCTGAGGCTCCAGTTCGATTCCAGGCCAGTCCATGTGGGATTTGTGGTGGACAAAGTGGCAGTGGGACAGGTTTTCCCCGAGTAATTCGGTTTTCCCCTGTCAATTTCATTCCATCGGTGCTCCATTACTTGGAAAAATTACAGAACTAATCATCTTTCTCTTCATCTTCATCACAAGGTTGCACATAAGCCTTAAGGTTGCGGTGCGTCCGTAGCTTCTGCTGCGGGGCCCTTCACCACAAAAAAAAATGAGAGCGTCGTTAAATAACTCAAAAATCATGAGAGGATGTCATTGGAAGTTGTAAGCGTAGAAGGAAAAAGGCATAAAATGGATATAACAATAGTCCAGTAAAGTATGGAGGGCAAAAAGTAAAAACAAAACTGTGAACTATGCGTACTTCGCCTGACCGCTGTTTTGAAACAAACGCCACATCGAAACTTTGTCTCCTTGTGAAAGCACCTGAAACACATTCCAGCCGCTTGAAGGCTCGGAGATAATTTCCAGTGTAGTTAGCTGTTCTGCAGGCCGAGCAGCAGGGACTGTCCTTGAGGAAACAAAATTGCATTAACAGAAAGGTGAGACGAGGCGGAGGACGAAGAACTGCAGCTTACACCCCAATGAGGAAGTAGGTGGAGGAGGGACAGAGAGCCCTTTGATGACCTCTGTTGTGGATCTTGTGTCGTGCGTTCGAAGGGACATGAACTGTGTTCGAAAACAGGGGGCTGTGAGAGCTGTACAGACACAGGGGGAGGAAGTAACAGGAACTGGAGAAAAGTACGTAACTGGGAACTTCACAGTAAACACCGTATAAACCCAAATATAAGGCGGCATCCTCTTTCCCATTGGGGCATTTACAGGAAAACAAAACTCAGAAAATGTAGGAAATGTGATGAAACATTCACAAAGCTGACTGTGCAAATACCGCCACAGCTTTCACCTGAATTCTGAGCGAGAAGCAGTGCTATAGCATGCCGTATAGTCACTGTTTACTAGAATATGACGTGTCCCTAACGTGTTACTGGGAAGTGACGTAAGGACTCGCACATAAGGCGACGGGAAGTGACGTAAGGACTCGCTCTTAAGGCGACAAGTGACTAAGGACTCGCTTATATGGCGACGGGAAGTGACGTAAGGACTCGCTCATAAGGCGACGGCAAGTGACGTAAGGACTCGCTCTTAAGGCGACAAGTGACTAAGGACTGCTTATATGCGACGGGAAGTTACGTAAGGACTCGCACATAGCGACGGGAAGTGACGTAAGGACTCGCTCTTAAGGCGACAATGACTAAGGACCGCTTATGGCGACGGGAAGTGACGTAAGGACTCGCTCAAAAGGCGCGGCAGTCACGAGGACTCGCTCATAAGGCGACGGCAAGTGACGTAAGGACTCGCTATAAGGCGACGGCAGGAGTAAGGACTAGCTCATAAGGCGACGGCAAGTGACGTAAGACTCGCTTATAAGGCGACGGAGGTGAGAGGACTCGTCATAAGGCGACGGTAATGAGTAAGGACTCGCTCATAAGGCGAACCCCGCTTCTGTATGCGACGATGTAATGAAAGAAAAAACCTCACCTTACATTCGGCTTATACGGCATTTCACACGCATGACAAAATCAAGGATGTAAATGGGACGAGATTTCGGGCTCGTTGTCACAGCGGTGTTCTGAAATTTCAAGCCTTCTCGATATGACGCCGTGTCGTTGGGTAAACTGTTACCGACGTTCATCTTGTTTGAAACTGAAGATGAAGGCACGACAATGATCCGAAACGTCGGGAACCTCTCGCCCAACAAATCTCAGAAGACGTCACATACGAGTAGATACTTGGTGAGATGAGTTGGTAGGTAGTTCCACCATGCAAAAGGAGGTACCATGTTCTTCCGAAACTTTCGTACGTACTCCGGAATCGTCCCAGGAGACAGAAATATTCATCCAGCGCCGTGATGACTTCAAATTTGACGCAGATTGCGGGTATTTGACAACAAAAGTGGCTTAAGTCAACATTTGGAATGAAGAGAAAGAATTTCGTAACCGGATATTGGATAAAGCCGTGCAATGAACAGCTTCACAATCTACGCTTTTCACTGCAGATTATTAAGCTGTCAAACCAGGAATGCACACATTGCCCAAAAATGTAGGAGCCACTTCAAAACTGTAGGCGCATCTCCAGTCCCCCATACGCCTTCGTGGCATGCACAGGACAACCATAAAGACATGCAGCCCCTGAGAGACTGAGGCGATTAGGATAGCCGATCTCCAAATCAAGACTTGAACCTGCGTCCTCTTAAATAAGAGGCAGGAGGGCCGCCATGTTCGGTCGGTATTACAGAGACGTGAATGGCGATATACCCGCTACCGCTGCTGGTAGCCAACGCAAGTGAAAGGCGACTCCAAGTCGCACTTGCTCTGTCCTGACGGCTGTTCTCACGGTCTTGGCACGAACAGATGCGTAAGTCTGTCGGAGGATCAAACGTCACGCATTTTGTGTACGCACGCTCGGGGCTGATGGTAACTGAAAGGCACAACCTACTTTCCAGGACCAGGCGCGCACCCAAATTTTTTCATTAGGTGGCCGGGAGAGGGGGGGGGGGGGGGGGAGCGGGGACTGACCCTTAGGTTATATATAATTTATGTTTTATTTTAACAATTATGTCGTAAGTACAACATAACACTGTCTGCAACTGCATTTATATATATATATATATATATATATACATAATATATATATATAAATATTATTATATATATAATATAACAATATTATATTATATATATATACAAATATAACTACATGTTCCATCACTCAATCACAGTGTCCTATCTTCTTGTTTTTTTTTTAATTTTATTAATTCGTTTTTCAAAATGTTAATGTACTGTCATCAGCTGATTTCAGTGGCTGATTTCGGCTGAAGGGTAAATCACAAAAAAACTTTTGATACCGTATTTACAAAATCTGTTTTTTTTTTAAATTTCGGTTTTAGGGGGTTTGGGGGGGCTACAGCCCGGCAGCCCCCTCTTGGGTGCGCCCTTGTCCAGGATCAAACTGAAATGGTCGATTTTCTAAAGAACAGACCATAGCACACAAGACGACAGCCGAGGTTTCTCACGGCACGTACTCAGGCACACTTCTACCATGAAGACGGAGGCAGCAGGTTCGTCCATCTATCTACCAAACCACACGGTCTCAAATCCTCCCGTTCACTTTATATTGTAACTTAATTTCATCCTAATTTCTTCCACTCACCTTAACCTCGGCACTAGATGACTGATCAACTACACGCTCCGCCCGCTTTGCCCCCGTGGGAACAACCCCAGGTACTACCACTGAATACGGGAGTGAGTGAGCCCGTGGAGCCATACCTCTGCCCACTTTATGGTAATTTTGTTGGAGACAGTCTGAACACCTAGGCTAGGATAGCCAATGTACAGGCGATGTAATGACCACTACACTCGGTGCGACTGCAGCTCGCTGCATTTTCAGCAGACATCACCACACCAAGGACAGTTCGCCGACCCGTTACTGGCATCTTGTTGAATTATGGCGCTGGGCGCGGTTCAACAACTGCTGCGGGGGTCCTAAAATCGGTCACCGGGTGTAGCACAATTCGGTATCGTCAGCCACGATTGGCGGATATGAGTACTACCGAGTGTAAGCACAATTCGGTATCGTCAGCCACGATTGGCGGACATGAGTACTACCGAGTGTAGCACAATTCGGTATCGTCAGCCACGATTGGCGGACATGAGTACTACCGAGTGTAGCACAATTCGGTATCGTCAGCCACGATTGGCGGACATGAGTACTACCGAGTGTAGCACAATTCGGTATCGTCAGCCACGATTGGCGGACATGAGTACTACCGAGTGTAGCACAATTCGGTATCGTCAGCCACGATTGGCGGACATGAGTACTATACCGAGTGTGCACAATTCGGTATCGTCAGCCACGATTGGCGGACATGAGTACTACCGAGTGTAGCACAATTCGGTATCGTCAGCCACGATTGGCGGACATGAGTACTACGAGTGTAGCACAATTCGGTATCGTCAGCCACGATTGGCGGACATGAGTACTACCGAGTGTAGACAATTCGGTATCGTCAGCCACGATTGGCGGACATGAGTACTACCGAGTGTAGCACAATTCGGTATCGTCAGCCACGATTGGCGGACATGAGTACTACCGAGTGTAGCACAATTCGGTATCGTCAGCCACGATTGGCGGACATGAGTACTACCGAGTGTAGTACAATTCGGTATCGTCAGCCACGATTGGCGGACATGAGTACTACCGAGTGTAGCACAATTCGGTATCGTCAGCCACGATTGGCGGACATGAGTACTACCGAGTGTAGCACAATTCGGTATCGTCAGCCACGATTGGCGGACATGAGTACTACCGAGTGTAGCACAATTCGGTATCGTCAGCCACGATTGGCGGACATGAGTACTACCGAGTGTAGCACAATTCGGTATCGTCAGCCACGATTGGCGGACATGAGTACTACCGAGTGTAGTACAATTCGGTATCGTCAGCCACGATTGGCGGACATGAGTACTACCGAGTGTAGCACAATTCGGTATCGTCAGCCACGATTGGCGGACATGAGTACTACCGAGTGTAGCACAATTCGGTATCGTCAGCCACGATTGGCGGACATGAGTACTACCGAGTGTAGCACAATTCGGTTATCGTCAGCCACGATTGGCGGACATGAGTACTACCGAGTGTAGTACAATTCGGTATCGTCAGCCACGATTGGCGGACATGAGTACTACCGAGTGTAGCACAATTCGGTATCGTCAGCCACGATTGGCGGACATGAGTACTACCGAGTGTAGTACAATTCGGTATCGTCAGCCACGATTGGCGGACATGAGTACTACCGAGTGTAGTACAATTCGGTATCGTCAGCCACGATTGGCGGACATGAGTACTACCGAGTGTAGTACAATTCGGTATCGTCAGCCACGATTGGCGGACATGAGTACTACCGTGAAGCGATCGTGAAGCATCGATAATGAGGAGGCTCTGGCCCACGAGGGGCTGTTGCGCAATGGGAAGGTCGACTTTACTAGCCGAGACTACACACCATGGAATAGAGGAATGATTAGAACATGATAAACTGGACAGACTGTAGACCAGTTGCACAGACTGTGGGCCAGTTGCACAGACTGTTAGTTGCCAGATGTTGACCAGTTGCACAGATGTGACCAGTTGCACAGGACTGTTGACCAGTCAGTGTGACAGTGCACAGACTGTTGACCAGTTGCACAGACTGTAGACCAGTTGCACAGACTGTTGACCAGTTGCACAGACTGTTGACCAGTGCACAGACTGTGGGCCAGTTGCACAGACTGTTGACCAGTTGCACAGACTGTTGACCAGTTGCACAGACTGTAGACCAGTTGCACAGACTGTAGACCAGTTGCACAGACTGTAGACCAGTTGCACAGACTGTTGACCAGTTGCACAGACTGTAGACCAGTTGCACAGACTGTAGACCAGTTGCACAGACTGTTGACCAGTTGCACAGACTGTAGACCAGTTGCACAGACTGTAGACCAGTTGCACAGACTGTTGACCAGTTGCACAGACTGTAGACCAGTTGCACAGACTGTTGACCAGTTGCACAGACTGTAGACCAGTTGCACAGACTGTTGACCAGTTGCACAGACTGTAGACCAGTTGCACAGACTGTTGACCAGTTGCACAGACTGTAGACCAGTTGCACAGACTGTAGACCAGTTGCACAGACTGTAGACCAGTTGCACAGACTGTTGACCAGTTGCACAGACTGTTGACCAGTTGCACAGACTGTAGACCAGTTGCACAGACTGTTGACCAGTTGCACAGACTGTAGACCAGTTTCACCTGCTCTCCATACACCGGCCTGCAGGAACGACGAAAAACCATAAAAAATTAAGTGGGTATGGCAGTAGAAATCTGGACCGAAATTTGAACCCGAGACCTCCGCAATACGAAGGAGTTGTAGTGGGTAGACCGCGCTTTCGGTGAGACAAGGAACATATGCAGACAATGTCCATTCCTTTCCGTCATCTAAAAACAAACTTCCAAGCCAGATTTCGGAAGCGTGTCACATTGCTGTCCATAACCTCACTTTAGTGGGAAATGCGCATAAAATTGTTTAATTTTCACCTTTAAAAATGCACATTGAACCCGAACTGACCACACGGCTTGCTTAGTTCAAAGCACAAACCTTAAAAATACGAACAGCGCACGCGCACACACAAATTATCAGAAGCCAATTACCAGAAAGTCCCCAGCATTCCTTAAAATCAGCTTCCAGTATAGACTTCATGCCTATGCATGTAGCACGGGGCCCCGTCAAATTATGTTACATGGTGTACAGCTGTCATGGCGACACATCGCGAACTGCAGGCTACAGTCGTTCATGTCACGTGTCATTAAGACTACGACAACACAGAATTATAATGAACGAAGTACAACAAAATTAATTTTGATACGCTGATAAACAATCCCAAAGCAAATCTGGCATCGTGCCACAGCTTACATAAAACTGCTAAGTGTCACGGCCATCTTACATACACACTACAGCATCGGATTGTGAAGGTTGGCAGAACTGCAGGACAGCGGCTGTAAAACTTGTGGCAGTGTCACAGTGCGAAGTTTCATTACCAAAGACACGTTTACTTTTACTTAAAAATGTAATTAATTCAACTTTCATAATACGTTATACGTAAATTCATTCATTTCATTCTGCAGTCTGTCTTACGACAGGTCCGTAGCCTCTTCATTCTGCAGTCTGTCTTACGACAGGTCCGTAGCCTCTTCATTCTGCAGTCTGTCTTACGACAGGTCCGTAGCCTCTTCATTCTGCAGTCTGTCTTACGACAGGCCCGTAGCCTCTTCCAAAGTGAGTTCTCCACAGGGTGCGATCTAGTGCTTCCTCTTTCAATTTTCAGTATCTTCTCTTTCCTTAAGGTCATCCAGTAGCTGCTTACGTCTTCTCCCTCGTCTTCCCGTCACTTCTATCCTTTCCTATAACACCTTGCATAATTTGTTATCATGCTACACAAATAGCTGAAGTATTCCACATTCTCCAATTGTTTTTGATCACTGAACATATCTTACCTAACTGAATGGCAAGGCTTGCTGTACCACAAGAAGTGGCTGCTAAATAAACTGTTTCCTTCGATGCTAATGAATACGAATGTGCACGGGGTTAAAGCAGTGTCAGCTTGTTGTATTCATGCTTCAGATCTAGAGTGCAATAATGTAACAATAATGAGTACCTTTCATGTTGCTGCATGCTACACCTGAAGATGGTTTCAATAAAGCAAGCCTTAACATATTCATTTCATCCTATACAAGCTGTTAACATAAGAATACAGCTGTGACAACTCAAAGTCCACATTTCTTAAACAATTTCCAACGGCCATCTACTGCCGCGTTCAAGAATGAGAAGAGGTATACCTCCACTCCCCCTCTGTCCCTCTACATGTAAACAGTTTCCTCTGCATCTGTACTTGCGACCTTCTTCCCCCGGGGTCTACACAAAGGTGCACACGGATATGTTGCTGCCCCTTTTTATAGGACCGCATTGCTACACGACCAGAAGCTTCAGCTGGCCGGCCGGTCTGTCTCCTTCTAGTACACAGACCGTTCTTCGGCTGGCCGGCCGGTCTGTCTTCTTCTAGTACACAGACCGTTCTTCGGCTCGCCGGCCGGTCTATCTCCTTCTAGTACACAGACCGTCCTTCGGCTGGCCGGCCGGTCTGTCTCCTTCTAGTACACAGACCGTTCTTCGGCTGGCCGGCCGGTCTGTCTCCTAGTACACAGACCGTTCTTCGGCTGGCCGGCCGGTCTGTCTCCTTCTAGTACACAGACCGTTCTTCGGCTGGCCGACCGGTCTGTCTCCTTCTAGTACACAGACCGTTCTTCGGCTGGCCGGCCGGTCTGTCTCCTTCCAGTACACAGACCGTTCTTCGGCTGGCCGGCTGGTCTGTCTCCTTCTAGTACACAGACCGTTCTTCGGCTGGTCGGCCGGTCTGTCTCCTAGTACACAGACCGTTCTTCGGCTGGCCGGCCGGTCTGTCTCCTTCTAGTACAAAGACCGTTCTTCGGCTGGCCGGCCGGTCTGTCTCCTAGTACACAGACCATTCTTCGGCTGGTCGGCCGGTCTGTCTCCTAGTACACAGACCGTTCTTCGGCTGGCCGGCCGGTCTGTCTCCTTCTAGTACACAGATCGTTCTTCGGCTGGCCGGCCGGTCTGTCTCCTTCTAGTACACAGACCGTTCTTCGGCTGGCCGGCCGGTCTGTCTCCTTCTAGTACACAGACCGTTCTTCGGCTGGCCGGCCGGTCTGTCTCCTTCTAGTACACAGACCGTTCTTCGGCTGGCCGGCCGGTCTGTCTCCTTCTAGTACACAGACCGTTCTTCGGCTGGCCGGCCGGTCTGTTTCCTAGTACACAGACCGTTCTTCGGCTGGCCGGGCGGTCTGTCTCCTAGTACACAGACCGTTCTTCGGCTGGCCGGGCGGTCTGTCTCCTAGTACACAGACCGTTCTTCGGCTGGCCGGGCGGTCTGTCTCCTTCTAGTACACAGACCGTTCTTCGGCTGGCCGGCCGGTCTGTCTCCTTCTAGTACACAGACCGTTCTTCGACTCCAGACATCATCATCTTACACTAGCGTCTTCAGCTACCTGGTTCGGAGTTCGAAAACAAGCCGCGGTAACACCTCCTCTCTGTCATCAGTATCTCAGTATTTATAACAAGGTAAGCAACTGGCACACCACTTCTTCCCAAGGTCTTCTTAATCTTGACTTTGAGCAATTAGCATCACGCTCCGGTCGGTTAAACGCGGCGGGAAGAGCTCAAAACACCCACTGGACAGGAAACTGAGTGGGGCCTAGGACCGATACGGATACGGAAAGGAAGCTGAGTGGGGCCTAGGACCGATACGGATACGTACAGGAAGCTGAGTGGGGCCTAGACCGATACGGATAAGGGCAGGAAGCCAAGTGGGGCCTACGACCAATACGGACAGGGTGCTGAGTGGGGCCCACAGCCGGTATGGGCATTGATAAAAAGCTTTATATTACATGCACAGTGCAGCTTGTCACAACAACCAACTGCACTACATATGTAATGTATACTATAGACCGCTACATATGTTTCGACAACAAGTTGTCATCGTCAGGGTGTTCATCACAAAGGAACACAAGATCATCACATCAAGTTATGTGGGCACAAGATCAAACGTTAAAACCCACAACATACAGTGAACAGTCAGCGTCTTCACGGCCACGTGGCACCTCGTGCCTTAGACAGGCCGTGCCATGGCTCAGGCGGTTAGTTACCGGCCTCTCACAGCAGCGACCCAGGTTCGATCCCAGGCCAGTCCGTGTGAGACTTGTGCACCAAGTGACACCGAGACAGGTTTCTCCCCGAGTACTTCGATTTTTTCCCGTCAGTATCATTACATCAATGCTCCATACCCACTTTCATTGTCACACTACTTTCTTACCAGAAGGACAAGCGGATGAAGCCTGGGAACCTTCAAAGCGGTATTCGTTCTGACATCAGGGCGCAATGGACAGACGTTACCGCGCTTAAGAGCGTTGACACGGGGCGAGGGAAACGTGACTGGTAAGTTGACTAGGTATCAAGGACCAAAAGGACGAGCGGGTACACCCTGAGACCCTCCAGAAGCGCCGCTACATAAATTCAGTGTCTCACGATCAACTCCTTCTCACTTTCCTCCCCTATTTCATCTTTCAAAGGTTTAATATAATTACAGCCGATGAAAAACCCCCAAGACAGACACAGAATAAAGTTGGGTCAAACTAATGTATTCACTCTCCTACATGCTTCGACCCTGTGGGACCATCTTCAAGGAGGAAGTTATTTTTTTTACACTGGCGCAACAGCCCCTAGTGGGCCAGGGCCTCCTATTTATCAAGGCTTCACGATCACATTCAGACACACCATACTCGGTAGGACTCCTCTGGACGAGTGATCAGCCCGACGCAAAGACCTCTCTACCTGACAACACACAACACTCACAACAGACAGACATCCATGCCCTAGGCAGGATTCGAACCCGCAATCCCAGCAAACGAGCGGCCGCAGACCCACGCCTTAGACCGCGCGGCCACTGGGATCGGCAGGAGTAATTTCCACTAATACTAATTGTTCTGCATAAAGATGAGCCTGTAGGGACGAAACTACAGGAGAGTGGAATAAATTGGTTTGTCCCAAATATATTTTATTATATGCACTGTGTTGGTGTACAATTATGCACCATTTGTGTACATATATATATGACGACAGTGCACCAATAAGAGACAGCCCGTACATTTTGTCATATCCATGAAGAACTGAAGCCATTGTGCGCTCTACACGTCGACCCCATCTCCACCACAACAATAACATCATGCCAATTACGCTAATTATCCTCTCGCCTGCAATTAAACATCGCTTAAGGCGCAGACAAAATCTCAACGCACGAAGCAAATTAAGTTGATATTTGTCACACTGTGAGAACACACGCTGAGCTAGCTTACCTTAAAGCACATTAAATCTGGCTGAGTTACGAAGACACAAAACATCATATCTTGCTGCAATTACCGTGGCCAGTTATCTCCTTTTAATAATATACTGCGTGTTATCATCAGATCTGTTACAACACGAAATGCAGCAGTGGAAACTTTCCCAAAAGTCAGCTCTTCACCTGAAACAACTCACACAGCGAACACTGTAACTTGTGCAATACAAAACGGCCGTGCTCCGTGGATAAACGGCCTATATCCACCAACACAGACACACGTCCATTTGCACGGCACGGTCAGTGCTGTAACCGGCCAGCCTTGGTTCGATGCTTGGGCAGGGAGAATAATTTGGCTATTTAATTTGATCGTGCCGACATAGAGGTGTGATGTGTAGGTTTTGATTGGTGAAACCTACTCTAAATAAATTACCGGTACATTATATCTTCGCTCTTCTGGGGTTTTACACAGCGTAGATTGGTAGTTACGTATCGATATTTCGGGACAAACTATCGGTCCCATCCTCAAGGGTCAATTAGTGTCAAATAGTACTTAACCCTTGAAGATGGGACCGATAGTGTGTCCCGAAATGTCGCTAATTAACTGTCAAACTAGGCTGCGTAAAATCCCATAAGAGCGCACATCTCATTTACACAGCGGCGGAAGCCTGGAATCACGCTAAGTTACATTCATTTTACGACTGCTCGAGTCTTGCCAAATGGCGCGGTCTCGCTGTTTTTGTGAGCACGAGGGGGTCAGGCAGACCCGGTGCAGGAAAGCGTCGAGTGACAGCGTCCGTCCGGTTGAGCACAACGGGCCTTCTGGTGCTGTAGAAAGTGTCCACAAATGTGAACAATGGGAGATCTCCGAAACGGCCGGCCTCACTTAACGAGCAAAACGCCAACCCGTACAAATTAAAGTGTTAAGCTAAGCACCTACCTTGACTGCATGACCTTGCGGACAGTGTTCACTGTCGGCGGCATTTAGTGCGAACCACGAACGAACCACTGTCGGTGGCATTTAGTGCGAACCACGAACGAACCACTGTCGGTGGCATTTAGTGCGAACCACGAACGAACCACTGTCGGTGGCATTTAGTGCGAACCACGAACGAACCACTGTCGGCGGCATTTAGTGCGAACCACGAACGAACCACTGTCGGTGGCACTTAGTGCGAACCACGAACGAACCACTGTCGGTGGCATTTAGTGCGAACCACGAACGAACCACTGTCGGTGGCACTTAGTGCGAACCACGAACGAACCACTGTCGGTGGCATTTAGTGCGAACCACGAACGAACCACTGTCGGTGGCATTTAGTGCGAACCACGAACGAACCACTGTCGGTGGCATTTAGTGCGAACCACGAACGAACCACTGTCGGTGGCACTTAGTGCGAACCACGAACGAACCACTGTCGGTGGCATTTAGTGCGAACCACGAACGAACCACTGTCGGTGGCATTTAGTGCGAACCACGAACGAACCACTGTCGGTGGCACTTAGTGCGAACCACGAACGAACCAGTCGGTGGCATTTAGTGCGAACCACGAACGAACCACTGTCGGTGGCACTTAGTGCGAACACGAACGAACACTGTCGGTGGCACTTAGTGCGAACACGAACGAACCACTGTCGGTGGCATTTAGTGCGAACCACGAACGAACCACTGTCGGTGGCATTTAGTGCGAACCACGAACGAACCACTGTCGGTGGCATTTAGTGCGAACCACGAACGAACCACTGTCGGTGGCATTTAGTGCGAACCACGAACGAACCACTGTCGTGGCATTTAGTGCGAACCACGAACGAACCACTGTCGGTGGCACTTAGTGCGAACCACGAACGAACCACTGTCGGTGGCATTTAGCGCGAACCACGAACGAACAATAGGCTAACAGTTGAAATACAACGAATTTTTTTGTTTATGCTTATAATGAACATCCACACAAGATACACGAAGAAACACATCCAATCTCCCGCGGGCAATACATGGACTACCACTCATTGTAGTGACGACATAACCATCGATCCGTAACAGGCGCTGTACTTCTCCGCAAACTTCCGGGAAATACGCGAACAACAAGCAACGAAACAAGGAACGAACTGAAATCATTTCACGTACAGAAGGAAAAACATCCATACATGATGCATGAATGCAATATAGTCGACTCTCCTGCGGGTAATACATGGACTACCAACTGCTGTACTGACGACAGAGGCATCGACGTTGGCGGGTAACAGGCGCAACACAACCTCGGACACTCTGGTGTATGTAACTGCGTGAACAGCCTAGCAACGAAAGATGGAACGAACGAAACTCATTTTTACAAATAAGATACAGACACAGGCGATGGTGACACTGCGCTCCTGCAAGTGCATGAAGCAAGTAACAAGAGACAGTGCGCTCCTGCAAGTGCATGAAGCAAGTGACAAGAGACAGTGCGCTCCTGCAAGTGCATGAAGCAAGTAACAACAGACAGTGCGCTCCTGCAAGTGCATGAAGCAAGTAACAAGAGACAGTGCGCTCCTGCAAGTGCATGAAGCAAGTAACAACAGACAGTGCGCTCCTGCAAGTGCATGAAGCAAGTAACAAGAGACAGTGCGCTCCTGCAAGTGCATGAAGCAAGTAACAACAGACAGTGCGCTCCTGCAAGTGCATGAAGCAAGTAACAAGAGACAGTGCGCTCCTGCAAGTGCATGAAGCAAGTAACAACAGACAGTGCGCTCCTGCAAGTGCATGAAGCAAGTAACAAGAGACAGTGCGCTCCTGCAAGTGCATGAAGCAAGTAACAACAGACAGTGCGCTCCTGCAAGTGCATGAAGCAAGTAACAACAGACAGTGCGCTCCTGCAAGTGCATGAAGCAAGTGACAAGAGACAGTGCGCTCCTGCAAGTGCATGAAGCAAGTGACAAGAGACAGTGCGCTCCTGCAAGTGCATGAAGCAAGTAACAAGAGACAGTGCGCTCCTGCAAGTGCATGAAGCAAGTAACAGCAGACAGTGCGCTCCTGCAAGTGCATGAAGCAAGTAACAGCAGACAGTGCGCTCCTGCAAGTGCATGAAGCAAGTAACAAGAGACAGTGCGCTCCTGCAAGTGCATGAAGCAAGTAACAACAGACAGTGCGCTCCTGCAAGTGCATGAAGCAAGTAACAAGAGACAGTGCGCTCCTGCAAGTGCATGAAGCAAGTAACAGCAGACAGTGCGCTCCTGCAAGTGCATGAAGCAAGTAACAAGAGACAGTGCGCTCCTGCAAGTGCAATGAAGCAAGTAACAAGAGACAGTGCGCTCCTGCAAGTGCATGAAGCAAGTAACAAGAGACAGTGCGCTCCTGCAAGTGCATGAAGCAAGTAACAACAGACAGTGCGCTCCTGCAAGTGCATGAAGCAAGTAACAAGAGACAGTGCGCTCCTGCAAGTGCATGAAGCAAGTGACAAGAGACAGTGCGCTCCTACAAGTGCATGAAGCAAGTGACAAGAGACAGTACTTCCTGCTGTGTGTCTGAATGTTATTCAGCAATTTTCTGATAATTCTTTCAATTTCTCATTCTTACTACATGTTTCGGCACGATCGTGCCATCGTCAGGTGAAAATTCCATCCCCTTGCAAAAGGCTACTGTATATCCAACTTCATGTGGTTCAGGTGCGCACCCAGAATTGTCCTTCGGGGGGTGACCTTGAGGCTATATATAATTTATGTTTAAATTCAAAAATTGTTATAAAAATCATGTCATAAGTACAACATAACTGTCAGCAACTACATTTATATACACACAAACATAACTACATGTTACATCACTCAATCACAGTGTCCTATCTTATTGTTTTTTTTTAAATTTTATTAATTTATTTTTCAAAATTCTAATGTACTGTCATCAGCTGATTTCAGTGGCTGATTTCGGCTGAAGGGTAAATCACGTAAAATTTTTGATATAATATCTACAAAATGTGTGTTTTTTAAATTTCGGTTTTGGGAGGGGGGGGGGTTGGGGCGCCCCTGGTGTGGTTAGTACAGAATCTGAGTTAAGACTGTCTTAACACACTCACAAAGTAACCAGCCACCAGACTGAAACTTCAAAACAGAACAAAAGAACAAAAAAAACAGCATTCTGTTACTTCCGACCGAATTCTGACGTCATCAGCACACTCACATGACATTAAACAGGACGACACTTAATTACGTCACTGCTGATAAATGACTGCAGTAACGCACAACAATGAACTAATTACTACGTCCTTTGTTCTCTCTTCTACAGCAGAAAAGAATTTGATCCAGCGCCCCCCAGAAAAAAAAAATAACAGAAAATAACGACGAACCCCATAAAATTGTGGTCTCTAAGACTCACTGAATCCGAGAAAGGCCCCAATTTCTTTCTTCTCTCGAAGTTATTCAACATGATAATGGGCTTTTCTTTGCTCGCAGATGAATGGCGCGCGATACCGTATTCAGCGAGCGTAACAAAAGTTCATAGAAATGCACCATTTTCTGCGGAGTGCTACAAAACTCCTGAAAACTACGGACACGGTATTACCAGGGTCTGTGTGAGTCCGGACAATAACACGACCGGCTCTACGCCACATCCTTGCCTTTAAATGCAGCAGATGCTTCGATCTGGCACTAATTTATACAACCAGCACTTTCTTGCTAGTGTTCACTTCAAAGACTTTTTCCTTCCCCTGTATAAACTAAAAACCTGAAGATACAAATCACACTGGTCTGTCACATGAACCCTTCAAAGCCCAGTGGTTATTATATGTACCACCAAGCATAACGCTAAACATTTCTATATCCTACTGACGCCCTGTGTTTCTGCCACCCAAAGCTCCACCTGTCTGACGACTAGCGAGTACTGCCTGGGTACCGCCACAGCTGTCATTTTCTGTGCTCCCCGGCAATAATAATAATGCAGCGACTGTCACTTTTTAAGGGAGTAAGAGTTCAACACGGCAGCAGACTGCAGACACTTATGCGCATGCGCTAAGGAGGATATATGGACGAGGAACTGGATGGTGACTTCCATAAATGTATTCACCACACTTGACAGGACATGTCGCACACATGGCAGAATACAGACATACGTTTAGGGTTTTGGACCGGTAACTTAAAGAAAGAGACCATTGTAAGACCTAGACGTAGATGGATTACACTAAAATGTATCTTAAAGAAAGGTGACGGGGCGGCATGGACTAAGTCTACTTGGTGCAGAACAGCGGTAAGTGACGGGCTTTTGTAAACACGGCCATGAACGTTCAGGTTCAAGAATTTCCGCGCTTCATGGATTTGGCTTCGTTGTTAATGTGTTCTGTACTGACGTAACACTACGTCTGTACTGACGTAACACTATGTCTTACGTTGTTAATGTGTTCTGTACTGACGTAACACTACGTCTCTGCACTGTTAATGTGTTCTGTGCTGACGTAACACTACGTCTGTACTGACGTAACACTACGTCTGTACTGACGTAACACTACGTCTGTACTGACGTAACACTACGTCTTACGTTGTTAATGTGTTCTGTACTGACGTAACACTACGTCTCTGCACTGTTAATGTGTTCTGTGCTGACGTAACACTACATCTGCACTGACGTAACACTACGTATCTTCGTTGTTAATGTGTTCTGTACTGACGTAACACTACGTCTGTACTGACGTAACACTACGTCTCTTCGTTGTTAATGTGTTCTGTACTGACGTAACACTACGTCTCTGCATTGTTAATGTGTTCTGTGCTGACGTAACACTACGTCTGCACTGACGTAACACTACGTTTCTTCGTTGTTAATGTGTTCTGTACTGACGTAACACTACGTCTCTGCATTGTTAATGTGTTCTGTGCTGACGTAACACTACATCTGCACTGACGTAACACTACGTATCTTCGTTGTTAATGTGTTCTGTACTGACGTAACACTACGTCTCTTCGTTGTTAATGTGTTCTGTACTGACGTAACACTATGTCTCTGCATTGTTAATGTGTTCTGTGCTGACGTAACACTACGTCTGCACTGACGTAACACTACGTATCTTCGTTGTTAATGTGTTCTGTACTGACGTAACACTACGTCTCTGCAGTGTTAATGTGTTCTGTGCTGACGTAACACTACGTCTGCACTACGTAACACTACGTCTCTTCGTTGTTAATGTGTTCTGTACTGACGTAACACTACGTCTGTACTGACGTCACAGTACGTCTGTCATCCTGTGCGAGGGCACTGATGTCAGCTTTCAGTTCAGACAGTGGTTTTGTGTAGTCCGGTAGGTGCATACTAATATCAAGGAGAAACATGCTATGCTACCTCCATCTTCAGGGTCGAAACAAAGGCAGTGTATCTGTCGAAACTTTGGTATCCACATACACGGCGTCAGAAAGCAGAACCCCGTATCTCAAAACTGATGATTTGAGCACAGGAAAGAATGTTTGGGCTTATGGGAGACGAAGTAAGAAGAGACTGGAGACAATTACGCAGTGGAAGATCCTCTTGGGTTACGACACCGCGTGTCTGGTAGATGCTTATCACCATTCAGAGTAACGCGCTGCTCCAATGCAAAGACGGAACAGTCGCTCTTCACTGAATATCATTCGGGCGATAAAATAAATGGGCGTGGAGACGAGAATAAGCCCACGTATAGGATTCCGGTAGGAAAACTTGAAAAGAGGCCTTACAGGCGCTCTGACCTTGGTGGGAGCACGACGTTAAAATGGACCTTAAGAATAACAGCATCAGGATGCGGACATTCAGCTGGCTGCAGACAGGGTGCACTGACGACCCTCAGGTACTAAGAAACGAAACCGGATGAAATGCTGAGCAACTGGCGACATTTACAGGAAGCTTCTTCGTCACTATGTTCATCTGGACAGCGTGAACTTTGCCGTCACGTCTGTCCTATTAATGCCAGAGCATTTTCATTTGTTACAGAGTCAAGTTTCAGTAAGTAGGGGATGTTTAGGCGGTTTTTATGATGTCGGTGATGAACGTAGTCCATCTTCAAGGTGATCAAAAGGTCCTCCAAAACGCCCGAATAAACTGAAACAACACTGTGATAATCCGTGACTTCAGGCTTCCGCCGCGGTGTAAATGAGATCTGCGCTCTTATGGGATATTACGCAGCGTAGAGTGGTAATCCTTTACCGACGTTTCGGAACGACCTATCGGTCCCATCTTCAAGGGTCAAGACGTCCAAGATGAAAGCCGTCGGTACACAACAACCACTCAGTGTTGGGTAATATCACAGACAAGCGCAGATCTCAACACTGTGAGAACCGCAAATGTACACACAATATTCGTAACAGCTGAATAGCTTTGTAACTCAAAAGAAATTCATCATTATACTTCCCTGGCATCGGTCTGACAGGATGTGACATGTAGCATGGGTACACAGGCACCAGTGTTTCTATGTAGCATAGGTACACAGGCACCAGTGTTTCTATGTAGATGGGTACACAGGCACCAGTGTTTCTATGTAGCATAGGTACACAGGCACCAGTGTATCTATGTAGCATGGGTACACAGGCACTAGTGTTTCTATGTAGCATAGGTACACAGGCACCAGTGTATCTATGTAGCATAGGTACACAGGCACCAGTGTTTCTATGTAGCATAGGTACACAGGCACCAGTGTATCTATGTAGCATGGGTACACAGGCACTAGTGTTTCTATGTAGCATAGGTACACAGGCACCAGTGTATCTATGTAGCATGGGTAGACAGGCACTAGTGTTTCTATGTAGCATAGGTACACAGGCACCAGTGTATCTATGTAGCATGGGTACACAGGCACTAGTGTTTCTATGTAGCATAGGTACACAGGCACCAGTGTATCTATGTAGCATGGGTACACAGGCACCAGTGTTTCTATGTAGCATAGGTACACAGGCACCAGTGTATCTATGTAGCATGGGTACACAGGCACTAGTGTTTCTATGTAGCATAGGTACACAGGCACCAGTGTTTCTATGTAGCATAGGTACACAGGCACCAGTGTATCTATGTAGCATGGGTACACAGGCACCAGTGTTTCTATGTAGCATAGGTACACAGGCACCAGTGTATCTATGTAGCATGGGTACACAGGCACTAGTGTTTCTATGTAGCATAGGTACACAGGCACCAGTGTTTCTATGTAGCATAGGTACACAGGCACCAGTGTATCTATGTAGCATGGGTACACAGGCACTAGTGTTTCTATGTAGCATAGGTACACAGGCACCAGTGTTTCTATGTAGCATAGGTACACAGGCACCAGTGTTTCTATGTAGCATAGGTACACAGGCACCAGTGTTTCTATGTTGCATAGGTACACAGGCACCAGTGTTTCTATGTAGCATAGGTACACAGGCACCAGTGTTTCTATGTAGATGGGTACACAGGCACCAGTGTTTCTATGTAGCATAGGTACACAGGCACCAGTGTTTCTATGTAGCATAGGTACACAGGCACCAGTGTTTCTATGTAGCATAGGTACACAGGCACCAGTGATTCTATGTAGCATAGGTACACAGGCACCAGTGTTTCTATGTAGCATAGGTACACAGGCACCAGTGTTTCTATGTAGCATAGGTACACAGGCACCAGTGTTTCTATGTAGCATAGGTACACAGGCACCAGTGTTTCTATGTAGCATAGGTACACAGGCACCAGTGTTTCTATGTAGATGGGTACACAGGCACCAGTGTTTCTATGTAGCATAGGTACACAGGCACCAGTGTTTCTATGTAGATGGATACACAGGCACCAGTGTTTCTATGTAGCATAGGTACACAGGCACCAGTGTTTCTATGTAGCATAGGTACACAGGCACCAGTGTTTCTATGTAGCATAGGTACACAGGCACCAGTGTTTCTATGTAGCATGGGTACACAGGCACCAGTGTTTCTATGTAGCATGGGTACACAGGCACCAGTGTTTCTATGTAGCATGGGTACACAGGCACCAGTGTTTCTATGTAGCATGGGTACACAGGCACCAGTGTTTCTATGTAGATGGGTACACAGGCACCAGTGTTTCTATGTAGCATAGGTACACAGGCACCAGTGTTTCTATGTAGCATGGGTACACAGGCACCAGTGTTTCTATGTAGCATGGGTACACAGGCACCAGTGTTTCTATGTAGATGGGTACACAGGCACCAGTGTTTCTATGTAGCATAGGTACACAGGCACCAGTGTTTCTATGTAGATGGGTACACAGGCACCAGTGTTTCTATGTAGCATAGGTACACAGGCACCAGTGTTTCTATGTAGATGGGTACACAGGCACCAGTGTTTCTATGTAGCATAGGTACACAGGCACCAGTGTTTCTATGTAGCATAGGTACACAGGCACCAGTGTTTCTATGTAGCATGGGCACACAGGCACCAGTGTTTCTATGTAGCATGGGTAAACAGGCACCAGTGTTTCTATGTAGCATGGGTACACAGGCACTAGTGTTTCTATGTAGCATGGGTACACAGGCACCAGTGTTTCTATGTAGCATGGGTACACAGGCACCAGTGTTTCTATGTAGATGGGTACACAGGCACCAGTGTTTCTATGTAGATGGGTACACAGGCACCAGTGTTTCTATGTAGTTGGGTACACAGGCACCAGTGTTTCTATGTAATGGGTACACAGGCACCAGTGTTTCTATGTAGCATGGGTACACAGGCACCAGTGTTTCTATGTAGCATGGGTACACAGGCACCAGTGTTTCTATGTAGATGGGTACACAGGCACCAGTGTTTCTATGTAGATGGGTACACATGCACCAGTGTTTCTATGTAGCATGGGTACACAGGCACCAGTGTTTCTATGTAGATGGGTACACAGGCACCAGTGTTTCTATGTAGCATGGGTACACAGGCACCAGTGTTTGTATGTAGCATGGGTACACAGGCACCAGTGTTTCTATGTAGCATGGGTACACAGGCACCAGTGTTTCTATGTAGCATAAGTACACAGGCACCAGTGTTTCTATGTAGCATAGGTACACAGGCACCAGTGTTTCTATGTAGCATGGGTACACAGGCACCAGTGTTTCTATGTAGCATGGGTACACAGGCACCAGTGTTTCTATGTAGCATGGGCACACAGGCACCAGTGTTTCTATGTAGCATGGGCACACAGGCACCAGTGTTTCTATGTAGCATGGGTACACAGGCACCAGTGTTTCTATGTAGCATGGGTACACAGGCACTAGTGTTTCTATGTAGCATGGGTACACAGGCACCAGTGTTTCTATGTAGCATGGGTACACAGGCACCAGTGTTTCTATGTAGATGGGTACACAGGCACCAGTGTTTCTATGTAGATGGGTACACAGGCACCAGTGTTTCTATGTAGATGGGTACACAGGCACCAGTATTTCTATGTAATGGGTACACAGGCACCAGTTTTTCTATGTAGCATGGGTACACAGGCACCAGTGTTTCTATGTAGCATGGGTACACAGGCACCAGTGTTTCTATGTAGATGGGTACACAGGCACCAGTGTTTCTATGTAGATGGGTACACATGCACCAGTGTTTCTATGTAGCATGGGTACACAGGCACCAGTGTTTCTATGTAGATGGGTACACAGGCACCAGTGTTTCTATGTAGATGGGTACACAGGCACCAGTGTTTCTACAACACCTGCTAACCCTCATGCTAAAGGTCTAAGAGTAATCCTGAAGAAATGGTAAGTTTCTTCCGAAACGTCGATACGTATGTACCAAACTACACGGCGTCACATCTAGCAGGCCGTATTCTTCATACGCACTTCTGTGATCACAAAATCTCACTGTCAATCCCAGTACAACGGTCGTTCCACACACGAGCTGCTCAACAGCTCTGGAGGTGCGGGCCAAGGGCTAGGAAACACGTGACAACTGGCGCAATATGCCCCTGGGGCAGTCTGCAACAACAGCTGCCCGTCATGGGGCCAGCAAGAAGGCCTCAGGCCTCATACAGCGGACCTCAGAGTACAGGTAGAGGTCGTTCATCGACTCGTAAGCTCTGGGAGCGCGTGGCTAACGGCGTGTCCCCCTCGACCGCCAGTCCACATCGACCAGTAACATACAGGGCTCTAATACTGGAGCAAACTGGACGCAAACACTGCTACGCATATGAAAGGTACCGAGTTCGAAACCGGCGATCGGCTATCATTACGAGTTTTTTCGAAAAATTTCTCATGTCCTCCA
This sequence comes from Reticulitermes speratus, assembly GCA_021186555.1. NCBI lineage: Eukaryota > Metazoa > Arthropoda > Insecta > Blattodea > Rhinotermitidae > Reticulitermes > Reticulitermes speratus. The sequence goes on along the minus strand of JAJKFL010000014.1, from coordinate 44,029,514 downwards.
TGCAAAATTTGGGATAATACGTCAAATTAGGCTAAGGCCGCTTCGCTGAACAGCTTGTCCAGTTCTTCCATCAGTAATCGCCCCACCTTTCAGCTCCATATACAGTACTACCTCGGTATACGAACTTATTGTTCCCAGACAATGTTCGTAGGGCGAAAACTCGCAAAACGAAAGTTGCAGTTTCGAAAAGTAACTCCGCCACCGTAACTAACGTCTTACTACAACAACAATATTTGTTGTCACAATTCGCTACACGTCTCAGCCTAAGAACTTATCATTCGGCGAAAATTATACAATATGTAAATCATTCATTTCATTCTGCAGTCTGTCTTACGACAGGTCCGTAGCCTCTTCATTCTGCGTCTGTTACGACAGGTCCGTAGCCTCTTCATTCTGCAGTCTGTCTTACGACAGGTCCGTAGCCTCTTCATTCTGCAGTCTGTCTTACGACAGGTCCGTAGCCTCTTCACAAGCGAGGTTCTCCACAGTGTGCGATCTAGTTATTCCTCCTTCAATTTCCAGTATCTTCTCTTTTCCTTAAGGTCATCCAGTAGCTGCTTACGTCTTCTCCCTCGCCTTCCCGTCATTTCTATCCTTCCTTCTAACTTTCCTTCAATCACATGTTTCAGAAGGCAGTTTCTACGCAAGATGTGACCAATCCAGTTAGCCTTTCACAATATGCAAAAGGAGGATAAATGGACATCTGTTTTCACGCAAGTGATCTCTTCCTTACAAAAACGATCTCTTGTCACGATTTGTAATGCTGTATAAAAATTCATTATAACATGGCCTGAATTATCCGGAACATCTCTCACACACGCAGTAGTGTTATTATAAAACTATTTTTCCGTTTTAAAAATTTCTAATTTGCATAATTTAAAAATGGTAAGTAATGAGATCGTTGTGTATCAATTTTATCATATTAGAACTAGCTTAGTCTGTTTGATATTTGTATGTCATTTCTTCATGTACAAGCAGTCGGTATGCTGACCAACACACGTATTGTCATTCCCTTATTTCCCTTACACCGACGTCAGCACGATGTGTTTCAAGCAGAACTGCGTAAGGTGCAGTGTCTGTGTTACTTGTCGTGTCTCCTGATGTCATAACAAGTTCTTTTATTCTCTTATTTATATCCTGAAGAAAGTCGTAACTTCCTGTTGCGAAGCTTCTCATGTCTACGATACACGGGTCAACGCAATACTCAATTATTCTTTGATATATTAGGTTACAAAAACAACGGAATATGTCCATTAAAATTTCAAGTAATTTCTCATTACTTCCCATGTTACAATTATTCAATTGGTTTCAAAGTTCAAAAAATTCTCTTCAAAATACCAAAGTCAACCTTAATAGAACACACAAAGTACTTCAGTGCGTAAAGTAACAATAACAATTAGTCACTACATTTAAATAACTTTCTTAACGACTATCCTATGCACGAACAATTGTTAACCTCACTAATGCTGTAGGCAGAACGCATAAACATTACCTACCGTCCCTACTGTAAATATCATACACAAACATTACCTACCGTCCCTACTGTAAATATCATACACAAACATTACCTACCGTCCCTACTGTAAATATCATACACAAACATTACCTACCGTCCCTACTGTAAATATCATACACAAACATTACCTACCGTCCCTACTGTAAATATCATACACAAACATTACCTACCGTCCCTACTGTAAATATCATACACAAACATTACCTACCGTCCCTACTGTAAATATCATACACAAACATTACCTACCGTCCCTACTGTAATATTCATACACAAACATTACCTACCGTCCCTAATGTAAATATCATACACAAACATTACCTACCGTCCCTACTGTAAATATCATACACAAACATTACCTACCGTCCCTACTGTAAATATCATACACAAACATTACCTACCGTCCCTACTGTAAATATCATACACAAACATTACCTACCGTCCCTACTGTAAATATCATACACAAACATTACCTACCGTCCCTACTGTAAATATCATACACAAATATTACCTACCGTCCCTACTGTAAATATCATACACAAACATTACCTACCGTCCCTACTGTAAATATCATACACAAACATTACCTACCGTCCCTACCGTAAATATCATACACAAACATTACCTACCGTCCCTACTGTAAATATCATACACAAACATTACCTACCGTCCCTACCGTAAATATCATACACAAACATTACCTACCGTTCCTACTGTAAATATCATACACAAACATTCATTAAGATTTAAACCATGTACATTCATTAACAACTTAAAAAAAACTATGAAAATAGCGACAGACGCGATGCTGCTGCTTCTGCGCAGACCGCTCAAGATGCCGTCACGTTCTGCGCATTCCAGTATATTCTGGTACCGACGACAGCTCAGAAGAAGAGCCGGGAACAACGATCGGTTTGCGAGAGGAAGGAGCTCGTTTAAGCGAAAAGCGACTTATAGATTCCGGCTACAGGTAAAGGCAAAGTGTTCAGATCAGATCTTTGACTCGCCCCACCCACCCCCCAATCAAGAAGTACCAATGACACGTCAGCATGGAAAAAGCCGCCGGGAGCGTGAATCTACTGACTCTGGCCACATTCTGCTACAGTAGCTGGACAACATGGCCAGAAGCAATGGAGGCTCTCTTGTTAGAACCCACATGCCATGCTACCAACTGCATGCAGCAGAATTCTCTTTGAGAAGGTAACAATTCCGAAACTTTTTGAAAATTTCCCTGTACTGTATGGAACACTAAGCACCATTACCCTGTACTGTATGGAACACTAAGCACCATTACCCTGTACTGTATGGAACACTAAGCACCATTACCCTGTACTGTATGGCACACTAAGCACCATTACCCTGTACTGTATGGAACACTAAGCACCATTACCCTGTACTGTATGGAACACTAAGCACCATTATCCTGTACTGTATGGAACACTAAGCACCATTACCCTGTACTGTATGGAACACTAAGCACCATTACCCTGTACTGTATGGAACACTAAGCACCATTACCCTGTACTGTATGGAACACTAAGCACCATTTCCCTGTACTGTATGGAACACTAAGCACCATTACCCTGTACTGTATGGAACACTAAGCACCATTACCCTGTACTGTATGGAACACTAAGCACCATTACCCTGTACTGTATGGAACACTAAGCACCATTACCCTGTACTGTATGGAACACTAAGCACCATTACCCTGTACTGTATGGAACACTAAGCACCATTACCCTGTACTGTATGGAACACTAAGCACCATTACCCTGTACTGTATGGAACACTAAGCACCATTACCCTGTACTGTATGGAACACTAAGCACCATTACCCTGTACTGTATGGAACACTAAGCACCATTACCCTGTACTGTATGGAACACTAAGCACCATTACCCTGTACTGTATGGAACACTAAGCACCATTACCCTGTACTGTATGGAACACTAAGCACCATTACCCTGTACTGTATGGAACACTAAGCACCATTACCCTGTACTGTATGGAACACTAAGCACCATTACCCTGTACTGTATGGAACACTAAGCACCATTACCCTGTACTGTATGGAACACTAAGCACCATTACCCTGTACTGTATGGAACACTAAGCACCATTACCCTGTACTGTATGGAACACTAAGCACCATTACCCTGTACTGTATGGAACACTAAGCACCATTACCCTGTACTGTATGGAACACTAAGCACCATTACCCTGTACTGTATGGAACACTAAGCACCATTACCCTCCTGTCTCCATCCGAAGCCAGCTCAATGTATTACACACACTCCCTTCCCATTTAGCACACATTTTAATATTGTCCGGGGTACGCGGTGGCGCAGTTGGTTGAGACACTGCGCTACAAGCAGGAAGGTCGCGGTGGCGCAGTTGGTTGAGACACTGCGCTACAAGCAGGAAGGTCGTGGTGGCGCAGTTGGTTGAGACACTGCGCTACAAGCAGGAAGGTCGCGGTGGCGCAGTTGGTTGAGACACTGCGCTACAAGCAGGAAGGTCGCGGTCATTGGAATTTTCATTGACATAATCCTTCCGGCCGCACTATGGCCCTTGGGTCGAATCAGCCTCTAACAGAAATGAGTACCAGGAGTATTTCCACACGTATCTTAATGCTACGACGCTACAAAGTGCCACAAGTATCTTAATGTTACGACGTTACAAAGTGCCACACGTATCTTAATGCTACGACGCTACAAAGTGCCACAAGTATCTTAATGTTACGACGCTACAAAGTGCCACACGTATCTTAATGCTACGACGCTACAAAGTGCCACACGTATCTTAATGCTACGACGCTACAAAGTGCCACACGTATCTTAATGCTACGACGTTACAAAGTGCCACAAGTATCTTAATGCTACGACGCTACAAAGTGCCACACGTATCTTAATGTTACGACGCTACAAAGTGCCACACGTATCTTAATGTTACGACGCTACAAAGTGCCACACGTATCTTAATGCTACGACGCTACAAAGTGCCACACGTATCTTAATGCTACGACGTTACAAAGTGCCACGCGTATCTTAATGCTACGACGTTACAAAGTGCCACGCGTATCTTAATGCTACGACGCTACAAAGTGCCACACGTATCTTAATGCTACGACGTTACAAAGTGCCACACGTATCTTAATGCTACGACGTTACAAAGTGCCACACGTATCTTAATGCTACGACGTTACAAAGTGCCACGCGTATCTTAATGCTACGACGTTACAAAGTGCTACGCGTATCTTCATGCTACGACGCTACAAAGTGCCACGCGTATCTTCATGCTACGACGCTACAAAGTGCCACACGTATCTTAATGCTACGACGTTACAAAGTGCCACACGTATCTTAATGTCACGACGTTACAAAGTCCCACACGTATCTTAATGCTACGACGTTACAAAGTGCTACGCGTATCTTAATGCTACGAAGCTACAAAGTGCCACACGTATCTTAATGCTACGACGCTACAAAGTGCCACACGTATCTTAATGCTACGACGCTACAAAGTGCCACACGTATCTTAATGCTACGACGTTACAAAATGCCACGCGTATCTTAATGCTACGACGTTACAAAGTGCCACACGTATCTTAATGCTACGACGCTACAAAGTGCCACACGCATCTTAATGCTACGACGCTACAAAGTGCCACACGCATCTTAATGCTACGACGTTACAAAGTGCCACGCGTATCTTAATGCTACGACGTTACAAAGTGCCACACGTATCTTAATGCTACGACGTTACAAAGTGCCACGCGTATCTTAATGCTACGACGCTACAAAGTGCCACACGTATCTTAATGCTACGACGCTACAAAGTGCCACACGTATCTTAATGCTACGACGTTACAAAGTGCCACACGTATCTTAATGCTACGACGCTACAAAGTGCCACACGTATCTTAATGCTACGACGCTACAAAGTGCCACACGTATCTTAATGCTACGACGCTACAAAGTGCCACACGTATCTTAATGCTACGACGTTACAAAGTGCCACGCGTATCTTAATGCTACGACGCTACAAAGTACCACACGTATCTTAATGCTACGACACTACAAAGTGCCACACGTATCTTAATGCTACGACGTTACAAAGTGCCACACGTATCTTAATGCTACGACGCTACAAAGTGCCACACGTATCTTAATGCTACGACGCTACAAAGTGCCACACGTATCTTAATGCTACGACGCTACAAAGTGCCACACGTATCTTAATGCTACGACGCTACAAGTGCCACACGTATCTTAATGCTACGACGCTACAAAGTGCCACACGTATCTTAATGCTACGACACTACAAGTGCCACACGTATCTTAATGCTACGACGCTACAAGTGCCACACGTATCTTAATGCTACGACGCTACAAAGTGCCACACGTATCTTAATGCTACGACACTACAAGTGCCACACGTATCTTAATGCTACGACGCTACAAGTGCCACACGTATCTTAATGCTACGACGCTACAAGTGCCACACGTATCTTAATGCTACGACGCTACAAGTGCCACACGTATCTTAATGCTACGACGCTACAAAGTGCCACACGTATCTTAATGCTACGACGCTACAAGTGCCACACGTATCTTAATGCTACGACGCTACAAGTGCCACACGTATCTTAATGCTACGACGCTACAAGTGCCACACGTATCTTAATGCTACGACGCTACAAGTGCCACACGTATCTTCAGAACAATACAAACCTCAAATTTGTTTTAACTTTCCCTCAAGGTCGCCATGATTGCGTGTACGTAGAAAAGGAGAACATATCGTTAGCAGAGAGAGAGAGAGAGAGAGAGGGCAAGATGAACTAAAAGAAGGATAAACAGAACGGAATATATATATATAGATCGTGGCTCGCCGGGTAATGACACAGTGACGTCTGGTAGCAGACTGTCAACATTTGAAAGAAAACCGGTGCCCAGGCTGTGCCGTGGCTCAGGCGGTTAGTCGCCGACCTCTCACCGCGGAGGCCCGGGTTCTATCCCAGGTCAGTCCATGCGGGATTTGTGGTGGACAAAGTAGCACTGGGACAGGTTCCCCCCCCCCCGAGTACTTCGGTTTTCCCCTCTCAATTTCATTCCACCGGTGCACTATGACTTGGAAAAATGAAAAAAAAAACTGATCATCTTCATCACAGGTTTGCACAATAAGCCTTAAGGCTGCGGTGCGTCCGTAACATCTGCTGCGGGGCCCTTCTAAAAAAAAAGGATTTTTGCTGGTCGTGTACGCAACTGCGTGGCTAGGGACAGTGCATGCGACAGGCCGCACACGTTATTCCGGCCGTAACAGCGGCGACTACTCAGACACACCGCCCATGTTGCTGTGCTCAGATGACGTCACAGTGCGCAAGTTTCATGTCAGTCCGAAGTGACGTCTCTGAACGTAATCAGTCATGCAGCAGGCACGTATCACTCTGCTCTCCTGCCCCCTGTACCACGTAAATACGTGCAACACGAAGCGAACTGCTGCGGTGCGAACCGGGTCATGCAATGCATGCACAGTCGACTGTTTATCGCGATTGTTAAGGACTGAACACATGACGTCAGCGCACACGATACAGAGTACCTTGCACACTGAACGAAACAACAAATACACCCGAAACAGTCCGCGTTATATGCAAACTACGTCACCTTTCGGCCCTTAAAGTGCCATTATCAAGGAGCACAACAACCGTAAATAGAAGTTTACATAAATGTAATATTGCACACATCAATATAACAAGACAATGCATACATCAATAGTACAACAATGCATACATCAATATACAACAATGCATACATCAATATATAACTAATGCATTACACAATGATAAAATGATGACAATTACAAAATGCAAAAAAAAAAAATCAAATAATGCAGAAACCGGTTATAACGACATAGGTTTACGCGACACCTCGTCTATAACGTCAGATATTATGTGCTACCAATTAATTCTTCACTCCTTTATGTTTTGTATACCGTGCAATTTATCGTACAAGAATTATTGGTAAGTATATAAATACTGAAACATATGTAGGGGTTGAAAATGTATTTTTACACTTACCAATAATTCTTGTGCATTTGTTGTTTGATTTAGACTTAATTCGTTATTGTTTAATCCTTACATTATACTCCTCGGTTATAACGACACTCGTTTATAACGACACTCGTTTATAACGACACTCGTTTATAACGACACAAAATATTCAGTTCCTTTATGACGTTATAACCGAGTTCGACTGTACTTAAATCCTCTCAATACGCGTACAGACGCAGGACGTTAGGAGTCGACTACATTTAAACGACCCTTAAACACGGCCGCATTCACACGACTGGTGTATTTGACAAATGCGCCAGTAACGGTGTACACGCTGACGTGACAGCCTACCTGCGGGTCATTGGGCCAGCCAAGCTCCACGTGAGAGGAGGCTGGTATTAAAATTAGGATACTGACGGCATTTAACTAGCTTAGGAAACGGACTGGTGGCGCCTCTCTCAGCACGGCACTGAACAATGATTGGACTGCCACTATCCGGGAACAACTTGTACTTCGGTCATTCTGTTGGCTGACTCGGTGGATAACTCCACACATACTGCAATACTCCGGAAGACAGCTGAGAGGAATTCAAACCATGGTTGAATAATAGCTCATATGTTTAACTGAGCACACCGCCACAAAGGCGTATGAGAAGTGGGAGTATGGCTCCATATATTCGTAACCTTGGCACCATATGTGGTGGGCGGCCAGCTTCACGGACCGGCCGCTTTACCTCCACTACTAATTGTATACGAGGCTACGCGGTTCCCAGAGCCGATATGGATACTCTGAAGGATAAAGAAATATCTTGCTCCTGCCAGGAATCGAGCTGAGTCCTCGCCTGGTCACTATACGCACTGAGCTATCCTCCCTCCTGTTCAAACTCTGGCCGACGGTAAATCGTGTTCATAAGAACGACCTTGGCCTCGTCATCCTAAACTGAGCACGAAGTCTTCATCCTAGGAGTAGCTTTGGCCTTGACGGACAAACGCCAAGCAGCGAAGACTTCTGCTGTCTTTAATTCCTCACTTCTTGTATCCACACAGTGGCAACTGCAGCGGAGACCCGGCACAGTCCGGTGGCGACTTCCAGAACACGCGAAGAAGCAAGGAAAGGAGAAAGAGAGGAAACACAGTAAACTACTGTCGCTTTCTGGTTTCCACGCCATTCTGAGATCCATTCAAACACGCTGTGGGCAGAACGTAGAGCTGTGTACGTTGGTGCTGGACTTCACACACCACGAAACTTGTTCAACAGACACTATGTCACCGGCGTGCACTTCCACATTTTCTTGAGACCATACCCCAGCCAGGGCCGGGATAGCTCAGTCGGTATAGCGACAGGCTACGGTCTGGGGATCGAATCGCCGATCCCAGTGGCCGCGCGGTCTAAGGCGTGGGTCTTCGGCCGCTCGCTTACTAGGATCGTGGGTTCGAATCCCACCGGTGGCATGGATGTTTGTGTTGTGTTTGTTGTAAGGACGGTAGCATGGAACGTAAAGTGACATGAAGGACGAAAGGATTTAAACAGTACAAAAATGGATCAAAGGGGAAAAACCCGGGACAGACAACAAAAAAATCCCGGTGCGGGGCGAGATTTTTCGCAGCCGTCCAGACCGGCCCTGGGGCTGTAGTCAAAAACTGATACTGTGCCACACACTGCACTTCAATACTTTTACTGTAGTCAAAAACTGATACTGTGCCACACACTGCACTTCAATACGTTTACTGTAATCAAAAACTGATACTGTGCCACACACTGCACTTCAATACTTTTACTGTAGTCAAAAACTGATACTGTGCCACACACTGCACTTCAATACTTTACTGTAATCAAAAACTGATACTGTGCCACACACTGCACTTCAATACTTTTACTGTAGTAAAAAATTTATACTGTGCCACACACTGCACTTCAATATTTTTACTGTAGTCAAAAACTGATACTGTGCCACACACTGCACTTCAATACTTTTACTGTAGTCAAAAACTAATACTGTGCCACACACTGCACTTCAATACGTTTACTGTAATCAAAAACTGATACTGTGCCACACACTGCACTTCAATACTTTTACTGTAGTAAAAAATTGATACTGTGCCACACACTGCACTTCAATACTTTTACTGTAATCAAAAACTGATACTGTGCCACACACTGCACTTCAATACTTTTACTGTAGTCAAAAACTGATACTGTGCCACACACTGCACTTCAATACTTTTACTGTAGTAAAAAATTGATACTGTGCCACACACTGCACTTCAATACTTTTACTGTAATCAAAAACTGATACTGTGCCACACACTGCACTTCAATACTTTTACTGTAGTCAAAAACTGATACTGTGCCACACACTGCACTTCAATACTTTTACTGTAGTAAAAAATTGATACTGTGCCACACACTGCACTTCAATACTTTTAGTGCAGTTAACCACGTGACCTGTTCCGTGTTATTGGAACACGCGGTCACTTGATCGCGCTGTGCTCCCCTCATCAGCTAAGTATATCCGCTGGCCCAGCATGTCAGCATCCCAACGGCCTAAAAACTGACACACACTTGGCAAGACGGCGCCACATAAGCTATCACTACTTTGGCGGACCACCGCGAGGCGGCGAGCACTCAAGGCCACATTGTTCCATGTTTCAGTTCGTTGATATCTGCTGTTTCTACGCTACAGTAACATCAGAATTTGGTCATACTCGGAATTTGTTGCAAACCGGCACAATAATAGCATTGCGATTGTAACCGCCTCAAGATGTGTTCAGGCGGTCAGCGATGTGCAGACTTCACAGTTCTGAAACTGGATACAAAAAACAAAATCCTGACTGAATGAATTCACAAAATCAATTACGTCAACTTAGTTTCTTTTTATAAATTCAGACAAATCGTAAACAGTCTGTTGTTCACTCAGACTCAACAGAATCTTAGGAATCGACTCGCCAAGAAAATATGCACTCAGGCACGTAAATAAAATGAAATGTACCAATATCATACACTGTACAAAAATACACACACAGCTAAAATTTGGTGCACTTCAAATGAACAGAATGAATAAGAACCCCCCCCCCCCCCCCCACAGAAAGAATCATCCGCTCATTCGTTTACATATTTTGAAACTGGCTGGGGACAAAACACTGAAAAGTTACGATTTTAAAGTGGGTCTTAGCCACCACAGCACAGCGAGGCCATGTGTTGTGGATAGAGACGATCTCCAGATGTGGCGGTTAGAAGCGAATGTACTGAATAAGCAGTTGGAGACGTCCGACAAGGAGTGGTACTGCGTCTGCAGTTGGGCAAGGCACCAACATCTCACCGTAACAAACAAAATGATACAGTCTCACAAATGAGAGCGCTACTGTCCACGAGGCAACGAGACATCGAGCTCCATCAAAGGCAGTTCATTTCAGTAGTTGGGCAACTAGCAGCTTCAAACGTTCTGTGTTCCATGGAGTTTATTGGTTAGTTGTTAGGAGGGAAAATTATTATAAATTCTGAGTGGGTAAAAATTTTGAAGGAAGCGATTATGACCTGCCGCAGGGATCTGTGCTGTGTCCGGCGTGTATCTGTGCTGTGTCCGGCGTGTATCTGTGCTGTGTCCGGCGTGTATCTGTGCTGTGTCCGCGGTGTATCTGTGCTGTGTCCGGCGTGTATCTGTGCTGTGTCCGGCGTGTATCTGTGCTGTGCCCGGCGTGTATCTGTGCTGTGTCCGGCGTGTATCTGTGCTGTGTCCGGCGTGTATCTGTGCTGTGTCCGGCGTGTATCTGTGCTGTGTCCGGCGTGTATCTGTGCTGTGCCCGGCGTGTATCTGTGCTGTGTCCGGCGTGTATCTGTGCTGTGTCCGGCGTGTATCTGTGCTGTGTCCGGCGTGTATCTGTGCTGTGTCCGGCGTGTATCTGTGCTGTGTCCGGCGTGTATCTGTGCTGTGTCCGGCGTGTATCTGTGCTGTGTCCGGCGTGTATCTGTGCTGTGTCCGGCGTGTATCTGTGCTGTGTCCGGCGTGTATCTGTGCTGTGTCCGGCGTGTATCTGTGCTGTGCCCGGCGTGTATCTGTGCTGTGCCCGGCGTGTATCTGTGCTGTGTCCGGCGTGTATCTGTGCTGTGTCCGGCGTGTATCTGTGCTGTGTCCGGCGTGTATCTGTGCTGTGTCCGGCGTGTATCTGTGCTGTGTCCGGCGTGTATCTGTGCTGTGTCCGGCGTGTATCTGTGCTGTGTCCGGCGTGTATCTGTGCTGTGTCCGGCGTGTATCTGTGCTGTGTCCGGCGTGTATCTGTGCTGTGTCCGGCGTGTATCTGTGCTGTGTCCGGCGTGTATCTGTGCTGTGCCCGGCGTGTATCTGTGCTGTGCCCGGCGTGTATCTGTGCTGTGTCCGGCGTGTATCTGTGCTGTGTCCGGCGTGTATCTGTGCTGTGTCCGGCGTGTATCTGTGCTGTGCCCGGCGTGTATCTGTGCTGTGTCCGGCGTGTATCTGTGCTGTGCCCGGCGTGTATCTGTGCTGTGTCCGGCGTGTATCTGTGCTGTGCCCGGCGTGTATCTGTGCTGTGTCCGGCGTGTATCTGTGCTGTGTCCGGCGTGTATCTGTGCTGTGTCCGGCGTGTATCTGTGCTGTGCCCGGCGTGTATCTGTGCTGTGCCCGGCGTGTATCTGTACTGTGTCCGGCGTGTATCTGTGCTGTGTCCGGCGTGTACCTGTGCTGTGTCCGGCGTGCATCTGTAATATGTCCGGCGTTTAGCTGTACTGTGTCCGGCGTGTATCTGTACTGTGTCCGGTGTGTATCTGTGCTGTGCCCGGCGTTTATCTGTACTGTGTCCGGCGTGCATCTGTAATATGTCCGGCGTTTAGCTGTACTGTGTCCGGCGTGTATCTGTACTGTGTCCGGCGTTTATCTAGAGAGACTAAGAAAAACCACGAAAACACAAGCAGATGAAATTCAAAACGAATAGGCCTATGTTTCGAGGAACAGTCAGTTTGTACCGCTGAATGATGCAAAACATAGGCTGAGTAAAACAAAGAAACACACGCAGTATTTTAACAGGAAATGCGCGACGTTAAGGACAGTGTGCGTTTTGGATTCAGCTAGCTCAACAAAGAACCTGGCATCAAAATCTTCCGTCTACCATCCAGGATCAAAACGACGATGAAAAACAACGGTTATTTTAAATCTGGACTCGGAAGTACATACCTACTTAGATACAGACATTTTTGATCCGTTGACGAATTGTGAAAGTTTAAAAAGACCCCAAAACTTTCAAAAAGTACAGCAATTATACAGCACAGATCATCTGTGCGACTCAAATGTTGTACATAATAAAAGATTTTAGCAGAACATTTAATGTAACGAAATTCCAGGCACCATTTCGTTTGCCAACGATCAGGCGATAACTGCCACAACAGCCTTCTGCTGGCATTATCACACTAAACGCAATTTGTACGGAACACAACCTCAAGAGTTCCGTCGTTACAACAAGGCACAGAGCTAACGAAAGTGACCACATCAGAGCGGAAACAGTTATTGACAATAAACTGGCAGAGGAAATGAGAGAATGTAACTGCTTATAAATAATAACGACTTACATAACAAGCTACAACTCCAGTACGTGTGTGTGTGTGGCACAAATGAACGCACAATAAGGAAACATTACTACCATTACACAAGACACTGCCGGTAGGTAACAATGTGTGTCAGAACCGAACTTCAATTAACTGGCACGAAACAACTGAGACAGCGGAAATGGAATTTGGAGGTGATTTGCAGATTATCAATTATATGACCACAACACACATGAAGAGGTAATTAAATACACATAAATAATTGGAAGTACTGTAGATTATACACGTAAGGTCACATAATACTTACTAACAATGGATGTCACAAGCACGATCATCTGTATGAACAGATTCCAACGTGCAGAAGACACGTGGCTCGACCCAAGAAAAAGATGGACAGAACAATGAACACGGAACAAGCCAGGACGGTTTATACACTGTTGGTAAAGATGACATTTGCAACTATACTGATCTGTGCATCTTGGGCTTCATGCTGCATTCCACGTCACATAGTCACACTGACTAATGTTAAGTGCATATACATACATACATACATACGTCACGTAGTACGGAAAACAGTTTTTCACATTGTGTGTGATCTCTGTAAAGGTAAAGTTGTTGCTGCGGTTAAAGAAACTTTTAAAGCCCAGTGGTTACTATATATACCACCAGGTTTAACATTCACAAATTCTACGTTCTGCCCACACAGTGTATTTATGTGTTTTGTGTGGATCTCAGAACAAACAGCGATTATTTCACTGTACAACATTAACTGACTGGTTTGTATAACTGAGACGGAGTGTGTTTACTGCGCGGTACGAACTGAATATTTATATATCAATACGTTTAACATTCACAAATTCTACGTTCTGCCCACACAGTGTAGTTATGTGTTTTGTGTGGATCTCAGAACAAACAGCGATTATTGCACTGTACAGCATTAACTGACTGGTTTGTATAACTGAGACGGAGTGTGTTTACTGCACGGTACGAACTGAATATTTATATATCAATACGTTTAACATTCACAAATTCTACGTTCTGCCCACACAGTGTAGTTATGTGTTTTGTGTGGATCTCAGAACAAACAGCGATTATTGCACTGTACAGCATTAACTGACTGGTTTGTATAACTGAGACGGAGTGTGTTTACTGCACGGTACAAGCTGTATTTATGTGTTTTGTGTGGATCTCAGAACAAACAGCGATTATTTACCTATACAACATTAACTGACTGGTTTGTATAACTGAGACGGAGTGTGTTTACTGCGCGGTACGAACTGAATATTTATATATCAATACGTTTAACATTCACAAATTCTACGTTCTGCCCACACAGTGTAGTTATGTGTTTTGTGTGGATCTCAGAACAAACAGCGATTATTGCACTGTACAGCATTAACTGACTGGTTTGTATAACTGAGACGGAGTGTGTTTACTGCACGGTACGAACTGAATATTTATATATCAATACGTTTAACATTCACAAATTCTACGTTCTGCCCACACAGTGTAGTTATGTGTTTTGTGTGGATCTCAGAACAAACAGCGATTATTGCACTGTACAGCATTAACTGACTGGTTTGTATAACTGAGACGGAGTGTGTTTACTGCGCGGTACGAACTGAATATTTATGTATCAATACGTTTAACATTCACAAATTCTACGTTCTGCCCACACAGTGTAGTTATGTGTTTTGTGTGGATCTCAGAACAAACAGCGATTATTTCACTGTACAACATTAACTGACTGGTTTGTATAACTGAGACGGAGTGTGTTTACTGCGCGGTACGGACTGTATTTATGTGTTTTGTGTGGATCTCAGAACAAACAGCGATTATTTCACTGTACAGCATTAACTGACTGGTTTGTATAACTGAGACGGAGTGTGTTTACTGCGCGGTACGGACTGAATATTTATATATAATTCACGTTAATCTTAGTATTTGCAAGTCGTGTTACGGCTCAGGCGGTTAGTCGCCAGCCTCTCACCGCGGGGGCCCAAGTTCGATCCCAGGCCAGTCCATGTGAATTTGTGGTGGACAGAGTAGCGCTGGGACAGGTTTTTCTCCCAGTACTTCAGTTTTCCCCCGTCAGTATAACTCCACCAATGCTCCACATTTCTTCATCTTTAATACTACTCTTACCAGACGGACAAGCGAGCAACGCCTGGGAACCCTAAAAAATGTGCGCTCTTTCGGAAATCGGGGATCACTCGACAGAAACATACTGAGTCTTAACGGGTTAATCACCATGCATTCTTAATGTGGGTGCTAAATGGAGATGAGTGGTCAGCTTCACGCCCCGTCCGCTTTATGTCTGCAAGAAGTCTCCAGTACCCAATAGACAGAAGGATCCCTAGGCTCCAGAGGCGGTCTGACTCTGCTGAGAATATAAAAATCTCTGCACCTGCCAAACATCAATCCCAGATTCTCTGGTCGCCCAATCCGTTGTGCAGTAAGTCGCTACACCTGCAGTACGTCAACAACACGTCTGTTGAGGCAGGTCGTTACACGACGACACCAATGCGTTCCAATAATATCTCTCTTTCCCGCACAGTCCTTGCCACGTCTGGTCCGTATTTCCGTAACGTCCCATTTTCAATCCCAAACTCACCAGTTCCTAGAAATCCAAGTCTTGTTTGGAGCGTCGCCCTTACCCAGCAGCGAACTTTCTTCACGCGGGCAATTTTCTATACTACCTACAGTGTGTTTCACACTAAGTAATACGACACAGGCAACGTACGTACAACGTTAACACTGAGGCGCGTTCGCGTAACCATTGTTGCCGTGGAAAAGCAATAAATATTAAATATTATGACTGTGTATCTGTATTCTTGCCTTACTTACCCAGCATGCAAAGCGCATGCGCCGTATTTTATTGTCATCTGTGGCCTGTCTGGCTCTACCGTATTTTTCCACATTATCTCATAAACGGCACGATTTTAGGGAAAAGCTTATTGAACATAAAATGTGTGTTTTGATTTTCTGTACAACTTTTGTCTGAAACGTTTTTCATTCTAAGAGGAATTCAGCGAGATATTATCATAAACGTACATAGGTCTTCATGTAAAGTACCGTTATTCTTGTCAGATTTTAATGAAACTTGAATTATCTCGACAGATTTTAGAAAATCGTGAAATATCAAATTTCATGAAAATCCGTCCAATGGAAGCCGAGTTGTTACACGCGGACGGACTGACGGACACAGACATGACGAAGCGACTAAAAACATAGAAAACAAAGTCGCCCCTGCGTTTAAGTCTACGAAGCACAGTGCTTGCTGTATGCACCAACTTCTTCAGTATTCAAAACTTCGCATTTTGCCAACACAATTTACAAGGTCGTTATTTTGTCTGAACATTATCGGTTGTCACTTCCTGTCGGCTCGTTTATCGTATTGACATTGCCCTCTCAGCCGAGGAGTTGCAGCGTGAAGTGGCCTAAATCTCCGAATCGGGGTAGCTCAGTCACTACAGTGAATAAACTACAGGCTGGTAGAAAGGGGTTTGAACCCCGACAGGAAAGAGATTCGTTTGTTCTGCACAGCATCGGGCCCTCCCGGTCTCCTATCCAACACACGCTGGGGTCTCTTTTCCCTGGGATAAAGCAGCCGGGGCGTGGAACTTTAAGAACACATGCATCTATGAGTTACCTCCCCCCACCATGTCTTCATGCGCGGTGCTTAATTAAGCACAGTTTTAGCTTTGCTTTTGCCGAAAGTCTGCCACAACGGACAGCGACGATAATGGCACGGACTGGCCTCAGCAACGGAAACGCAGTGTGTTTTCTGCGAGGTAAAGGTAAAGTTCAGCCCAGAACAGGCCATGAAGGCCCAGAGGGGGGTAAAGATATACCTCTACTCTTTCTTGAACCTTGGTGCTAAATGGAGGTGAGTGGTCAACGCCACGTCCCGGCCGCTTTACCCCCGATAAAGAGACCCGGTATCCATTGTATAGGAGGCTGGGGGGGGGCCCCAGGGTCGGTCTGGACGGGTGCAGAAAATCCCGCCCCCACCGGAATTCGATCCCCGGACCGTCCAGCTCGTAGCTAGTCGCTATACCGACTGAGCTATCGCGGTCCACGCCTTCTGCAAGGTAGAAACTGAATTTTTAGATATTATTTGGTTGAGCTTCAAGCTTGTAGTGGTTAAAACTAAACACCATGAAGACATGTTGGGAGTGCAGGTACAACTCCACCCATTCTTTACCTCAGCTCCACGTATTCCCCGTACGCGGTAAAGTCGTGTCCCCACCCAAAACCAAAACCTTTTAATCCAGCCCGCAGCCTGTCACTATACTGACTGAGCTACTCCAGCTCACAAACTCGCCCCGTTTTTCATACGTCGTTAAACTAAATGTACTTGTGTTTGAAACACAATTCCAAGTGTCTTCCCCAGTCTGCGTCCGTCCAGGACCATAAGCAGGCACGTCCATGTAACGTATATATATGTTTCGGAAGCCTTTTTCGCTTGTTTTGCAAATTCACTAGCGTGCACGTGTTCATAAGTCCGTGACTGGCCCTAATCGCGAGCTTCACGAATCCACTCAACAACCTCGCACACAATGTCTTTCAGAAGCACTGCAATTGTACCATCCTCTGTGACTTAATCGCTTATAGTTTTCCAACCGAAAACTGTACACATTTATCTTCTCTCCCATGCGTGCCACATGTCCCGCCCATCTCCTCCTCCTCCTCGATATTATCGCCGTAACAATACGTGGCCACCTCGGTGGACTAGTGGTTAGCGTGCTCGCCACTGGACCCAAGGTTCGTTGATCCCGACCGAGGTCGATGGATTTTTAAGGACGATAAAAATCCGTAGCACAACTTCCTTCGGAGGGGAAGTAAAGCCGTCGGTCCCATGTCGTAGATTTACGGCATGTAAAAGAACCTTACGGGCACGAATAAAAATGTTGCGTAAGCCAAATTGCCTCCATTTCTCATCCAAGTCTCCTGACTGCCTGCCAGATGGCTCTGGCGTGCACATCAGGATCGATAGAACACTAAGCGCGGCTAGCTGGCCGGTCACCAGCTGCCATGAATGCGCATGACTTAGTAACCTCGACAAGAGGAGGCAAGAGGAGGCTCAGGCCCATATAGGGCTGTTGAGCCATGAATTATTATTATTATTATTATTATTACAATACGTGGCCAGCACCGCCAATCATGCAACTCCTCACAATGACACCCCTTACGTCTCGTTACTGCTGCCCCCGGCGGCCTCTTATCAAACATCGCCAGTCTGTTCTACCCTTAAACAAGCAGAGCAACTAAATACGGCGTCACAAATGTAACCTAGCACACCACGCCTTCATCTAAATCGGTCTAGCACTGTAGAACAGACAGAAGACAGCCTGCAGCACGGAACTAACCTGTCACTGCCGAACTAACCTGTCATTGCCGAACAAACCTGTCATTGCCGAACTAACCCCACGAAACAGTCCGTTTAGAAAAGCTAACAGACGCTTAGCTAGTCAGGAACTGCGAGATTTTAGGTTCTCAAAGCGGTATTTATGAGGACTGAAGTCTTCTGAGATGTGACGCTGTGTTGTTGGGTGAGTGGTTCCCGACGTTTCGAAGCATCCTTCAAAACGTCGGGGACAGACACCCATTGACGCAACGTCACATCTCAGAAGACCTCAGTAATACTCAACACGTTCTTCGTCTTTTAAGGAGCCAAACTTCAATTACCGTGCTTAACAGAGCCGCCATAACCTTCTACTCTGAACCATACAAACCCAGCCCACAGTCTCCACTCTGTTAAGATCCACTCTAATATTATCCTTATGTCTGCACTTAGGTCTTATACAGCCCCCTTCATATCGATTATGCACAACTAAGCCGCGACCGCTCGCGTGATGTTATTCTTCGCCAGTGTTATATGCTGCAGCCGAGGTACAGCGTGACAAAGAGGCCATGAGGTGGGGCTAGGGGAGCTCTGGTCCCTCCAGGGGCCGCCTCTCAAAACATGGGCCACTGCGTGCTTGAGACCTGGCACACTGTGCATAGCGTGGGAAAACTAAGGACACTAAAAAGACAGCAAGGATGGGGCGAAAGGACCAAACCAGAATAGACAGATGGGAGGCATAATTGATGGTCGGAGAATGCAAAATGGACGGCATTTAAGTTTGGAAACAGACGTAATACGGAACTGGAAAGACATCAGACCTACGTATTAAGACGCTACCGCAGTGCCACCTGTTTGTGCCCTCTTGTATTATTATGCTCGATGTAGAACTCAGTCTGCAGCCTCAGCCCGTACCTCACAGTGGACAAGGTCTCCATTATAAAGACTGTACTCGCCAAGATTCTGTGCCACAGAGTACAATCCCGGTAACACTGACTGCCATGTAAACCAGGTGTGACTCACACAATGATAACACTGACTGCCATGTAAACCAGGTGTGACTCACACAAATGATAATACTGACTGCCATTTAAACCAGGGTGTGACTCACACAATGATAATACTGACTGCCATGTAAACCAGGTGTGACTCACACAAATGATAATACTGACTGCCATTTAAACCAGGGTGTGACTCACACAATGATAATACTGACTGCCATGTAAACCAGGTGTGACTCACACAAATGATAATACTGACTGCCATTTAAACCAGGGTGTGACTCACACAAATGGTAATACTGACTGCCATGTAAACCAGGTGTGACTCGCACAAATGGTAACATTGACTGCCATGTAAACCAGGGTGTGACTCACACAAATGGTAATACTGACTGCCATGTAAACCAGGTGTGACTCACACAATGATAATACTGACTGCCATGTAAACCAGGGTATGACGATAATACTGCCTTCCATGTAAACCAGGGTGTGACTCACACAAATGGTAACACTGACTGCCATGTAAACCAGGTGTAACTCGCACAAATGGTAACACTGACTGCCATGTAAACCAGGTGTGACTCGCACAAATGGTAACACTGACTGCCATGTAAACCAGGGTGTGACTCACACAAATGGTAATACTGACTGCCATGTAAACAAGGATGTGACTCACACAATGATAATACTGACTGCCATGTAAACCAGGGTATGACTCACACAAATGATAATGACTGCCATGTAAACCAGGGTGTGACTCACACAAATGGTAACACTGACTGCCATGTAAACCAGGTGTGACTCGCACAAATGGTAACACTGACTGCCATGTAAACCAGGGTGTGACTCACACAAATGGTAATACTGACTGCCATGTAAACCAGGTGTGACTTTCACAAATGGTAATACTGACTGCCATGTAAACCAGGGTGTGACTCACACAAATGGTACTGACTGCCATATAAACCAGGGTGTGACTCACAAATTATAATACTGACTGCCATGTAAACCAGGGTGTGACTCACACAAATGGTACTGACTGCCATATAAACTAGGGTGTGACTCACACAAATTGTACTGCCATGTAAACCAGGGTGTGACTCACACAAATGGTACTGACTGCCATGTAAAACAGGGTGACTCACAAATAATGGTAACACTGACTACCTTGTAAACCAGGATGTGACTCACATAAAGTTACTGTATAAGGTAAGGCATTGTAAGACGTTCTACTTTTGTGTTCACGTTATGTTGAACGTTCCGACGTCTCGGAAGAGCGTCGGAACGTTCAACTGTCACATGGTGCAGAAACCCAAAATACGACCACCAGCTGATCAAAAAACGCCGTGAACACCTGAAGACTTATATAAGGTAGAATATTATTGCTGCTGTTGCTACTGACGGTTCGGGATAGCTCAGTGGGTACAGTGACCACATAATAGAACGATAACAGGCTCGGGGTTCGATTCCTGATAGAGGCACACAGCGTCCAGACTGACCCTGAGGCCCGCCGAACCTCCCGTTCATTGGGCACCGGCTGTAGAGCTGACAAGTCGCGTCCCTTCAGTGCCGAGGTTGAGAATACGTGGATCTATACCTCCATTCCACTATGCCTTCATGGCGCTGTGCTTAAACACTACAATAACTTTACCACCACTACTGCTGCGGGGCTACGCACAGTTACTACCGTCATACCGCCTCGCTAAGTGGATGGCTAACAGATTTGTTAAGTTTCTTTAGATGGTTTCCTTGACTAATGTTTGACAGAGCGTGAAACTACAGAGCGATGGCACGAGGAGAACGATACGCGCGCACACATCTCAATCATGTAAATCGCCTGTGGGGGCCGTAAGATTACTATGGCCGACCGGAGTATCGCCTGAAGACATGGCAACCACGGTACACACCGCACGCCATCTTGCAAACTGTCATCTTACGACACAGTGTCTCTGCCACCGGCGACAGTGTCGTGTCCACCGAGCGGCTCGCCAAGTTGCTAGCGTTACGGACTTGAGAGGTACGATGTAAACTGAGCGACGTGCAGACATGCCTTCAACTGCGAGTTTTGAGGTTTTCACAGAGGTGTAATGTGACGCTGCGAAAGTGGTGTCCGACGTTTCGAAGGAACGTGTCACCCTCCATCTTTGAGGCTTTGAAACGTCGAGAACCACTTATGTAGCGACAAATCTCCACATCCCAGAAGACAGGAACATGATATGGCGGAGGGACACACGTGCGGGCGGTGACAGACGGAAGGAAGGAAAAGGCACAGAAAGTTAGGAAGGATAACAAGAAAAGGGGAAAAAAACGACACCAAGAGAGAGAATGTGGAAGCAAAGAATGAAAAAAAAAACCAAACACAGCAAAGTAAGAGAGAAAGTGACGAACAAATTACAGAGAGGAAGCAGCCCCTGTAACTGCGTTTTGTGTGGGACTGTACCGAGCGTGCATGTTCCACTGAATCAGCTGGTGAGACGAGGGATCTCCCATCGTGACGTCATCATGAGCACAAAAGAAAACATCAATATATAAAATAACTACATTTTTTACGCGTTTCCTCACCCCCTAACACGCCAAGTGTACAGGATTACTACAGGATCACATGACGTTGGGGTGCTGCAGCCCACACACAGCACCTGTGCTCAGGCACACACCCCAGAACGACATAACGTTACCTTCTCTTTACAAGCCCTGCGTCTGCAATACACAGGCTTACATGGGTGGCAAAAGTCTTCACCCGCCGCTCAAAACCACAATAACAAATTACCGCCTTGCAATTTGGTACAGCAGCCGACGTTTCAGAGAAACTTGCTGTCAGTCTGTTCCGTCCTTGAGGTGGAAAAAGCAGGTCCCACTGCAACGTTGGTTCTTCTCTACCAAACCACGCGGCGTCATGCACTGCAACGCCATAACTCTACATGCCTTACAAAGCAGCCGTTGAATCAACCTTATGAATACCAATATCATGGGCGTTTCGATTTCTACAGCAGCACTGTTTGTGCAGGCATCAGATTGATGGAATGACACTGAGAAGGGAAAAGAAGCACTGGGACAGAAATCTGTCCCAGTGCCACTTTGTCCACCAAAAATCTCACATGGGTTGGCCTGGGAACGAACCCGGCCTCCGCGGTGAGAGGCCGGCGACTAACCGCCTTAGCCATGATACTGCCTCCAAAGACTAAGAATGACAATGTGTTGTATTTAAAGACTCAGTCCGTACCGCGCAGTAAACACAGCCGTCTCGGTTATACAAACCAGTCAGTTAATGTTGTACAGTGAAATAATCGCTGTTTGTTCTGAGATCCACACAAAACACATAAATACAGCCCGTACCGCGCAGTAAACACACTACGTCTCAGTTATACAAACCAGTCAGTTAATGCTGTACAGTGAAATAATGGCTGTTTGTTCTGAGATCCACACAAAACACATAAATACAGTCCGTACCGCGCAGTAAACACACTCCGTCTCAGTTATACAAACCAATCAGTTAATGTTGTACAGTGAAATAATCGCTGTTTGTTCTGAGATCCACACAAAACACATAAATACAGCCCGTACCGCGCAGTAAACACACTACGTCTCAGTTATACAAACCAGTCAGTTAATGCTGTACAGTGAAATAATGGCTGTTTGTTCTGAGATCCACACAAAACACATAAATACAGTCCGTACCGCGCAGTAAACACACTCCGTCTCAGTTATAACAAACCAGTCAGTTAATGCTGTACAGTGAAATAATCGCTGTTTGTTCTGAGATCCACACAAAACACATAAATACAGTCCGTACCGCGCAGTAAACACACTCCGTCTCAGTTATACAAACCAGTCAGTTAATGCTGTACAGTGAAATAATCGCTGTTTGTTCTGAGATCCACACAAAACACATAAATACAGTCCGTACCGCGCAGTAAACACACTCCGTCTCAGTTATACAAACCAGTCAGTTAATGCTGTACAGTGAAATAATCGCTGTTTGTTCTGAGATCCACACAAAACACATAAATACAGTCCGTACCGCGCAGTAAACACACTCCGTCTCAGTTATACAAACCAGTCAGTTAATGCTGTACAGTGAAATAATCGCTGTTTGTTCTGAGATCCACACAAAACACATAAATACAGTCCGTACCGCGCAGTAAACACACTACGTCTCAGTTATACAAACCAGTCAGTTAATGCTGTACAGTGAAATAATAGCTGTTTGTTCTGAGATCCACACAAAACACATAAATACAGTCCGTACCGCGCAGTAAACACACTACGTCTCAGTTATACAAACCAATCAGTTAATGTTGTACAGTGAAATAATCGCTGTTTGTTCTGAGATCCACACAAAACACATAAATACAGCTCGTACCGCGCAGTAAACACACTACGTCTCAGTTATACAAACCAGTCAGTTAATGTTGTACAGTGAAATAATCGCTGTTTGTTCTGAGATCCACATAAAACACATAAATACAGCCCGTACCGCGCAGTAAACACACTACGTCTCAGTTATACAAACCAGTCAGTTAATGCTGTACAGTGAAATAATCGCTGTTTGTTCTGAGATCCACACAAAACACATAAATACACTGTGTGGGCAGAACGTACAATTTGTGAATGTTAAACGTATTGATATATAAATATTCAGTCCGTACCGCGTAGTAAACACACTCCGTTTCAGTTATACAAACCAGTCAGTTAATGCTGTACATTGAAATAATCGCTGTTTGTTCTGAGATCCACACAAAACACATAAATACACTGTGTGGGCAGAACGTACAATTTGTGAATGTTAAACCTGGTGGTGCATATAGTGACCACTGGGCTCTAAAGGCTTAATAATAATAATAATAATGGACCTACAGACGAGCCGCAGTGAAAGTGGACACGCGGTGTGTACAGTATGTGTTGTCCTCAGGGGCTCAGCCAAGAATCGATCGCTGAACCCACAGCGGGTGCAGAAGATTCAAGCCTTCCCCCATGGACACGCCCACCCGATCGTTAGACGCGTTTCTCACCCCGCTGCGTCCCACAGGACTGACGACGTCGGGATGATGCGACGCTCCAGTTGGCACTTCGTATTACTGACACAGTATTACCGCTGTGATAGGCGTTTTTAACTTCCAGTGTTACTACAGTAAGGCCTAACTGTTGGCCCAGTTGTACTACAGTAAGGCCTATATGTTGGCCCAGTGGCACTATTGTACAGGCCTATATGTTGGCCCAGTTGTACTACAGTAAGGCCTATATGTTGGCCCAGTGGCACTATTGTACAGGCCTATATGTTGGCCCAGTGGTACTATTGTACAGGCCTATATGTTGGCCCAGTGGTACTATTGTACAGGCCTATATGTTGGCCCAGTGGCACTATTGTACAGGCCTATATGTTGGCCCAGTGGTACTATTGTACAGGCCTATATGTTGGCCCAGTCGTACTATTGTACAGGCCTATATGTTGGCCCAGTGGCACTATTGTACAGGCCTATATGTTGGCCCAGTGGTACTATTGTACAGGCCTATATGTTGGCCGAGTGGCACTATTGTACAGGCCTATATGTTGGCCCAGTCGTACTATTGTACAGGCGTATATGTTGGTCCAGTGGTACTATTGTACAGGCCTATATGTTGGCCCAGTGGTACTATTGTACAGGCGTATATGTTGGCCCAGTGGCACTATTGTACAGGCCTATATGTTGGCCCAGTGGTACTATTGTACAGGCGTATATGTTGGCCCAGTGGCACTATTGTACAGGCCTATATGTTGGCCCAGTGGCACTATTGTACAGGCCTATATGTTGGCCCAGTGGTACTATTGTACAGGCGTATATGTTGGCCCAGTGGCACTATTGTACAGGCCTATATGTTGGCCCAGTGGTACTATTGTACAGGCCTATATGTTGGCCCAGTGGCACTATTGTACAGGCCTATATGTTGGCCCAGTGGTACTATTGTACAGGCCTATATGTTGGCCCAGTGGTACTACTGTGGCCGTCTATATGTTCCGTACCGTTTTCACAATAAACAGCCATCACTTCCCTAACAGCATTCACCGGTGTGTCTGGGTAATGGACGGCACTGTTGCCTATTTAGACGCAATTTTAGGTTTTAATGTTGGTCTGTACGTCTTGCCATGGCTCAGGCGGTCAGTCGCTGGCCTCTCGCCTCAGAAAACCGGGTTCTATCCCAGGCTAGTCCATGTGGGATTTGTGGTGGTCAAAGTGACACTGTGACAGGTTTTCCCCTGCCAGTATCAATCCACCAACGCTCCATACTCATGTTCATCTACACATTGCTCTTACCAGAAGGACAAACGGACAAAGCCTGGGAAACTTCCAAAAAGAAACGCTCTTTCGGAAATAGGAGAGCATTGGTTAGAAAAGTGCTACCATATTGTCCTTCGTTGGTTCAAAGGTTTGATACACACCACAGCAGTACGCGAAAGTAGCTGTAATATCTTAGGTTACCACGGCGGTCACTATGCAGTTACGAGAATGCCCCTAAATGTAAGGCAACACAACTAGTCCACTTGCTGGCAGGTGCTGCATTCAGCGTCGATGTTAAAGTCTCACATCTGACCTTTTGTCTATATCTTTTATTTCCTTTTGCTTGGGCCTTTCAAAGTAGCGCCTTCCTGGAAGTCACTTCACACAGGACAGATGTGCAGTGTGAAGTACAGTACGCCTTAGTCACAGTGCCTGGGTCCGGGCTTTACTGCAAGTCACAGATAATCTGATTGCAGGCGAGACAAACACCTTTACAGGAAGACCAGCGGTACTGACAACAGTACACGCACCTGCCCTGAATGCCGTGCAATGTACGACGACGACGTGACTGAATGCGACGCCACAAAGGACTCTGTTAACTACATTTTGCAGCCTCCTTCGCACATCTCAGCTATGACGCCGTGAAGCCTGACAGCAGCAGAGCACGCTGCCAGAATCTTCACGGCAGACAAAAAATGCGGGCTGACAGCAGTGTTACTGTGCGTGTAAATGTACAGAGGACTGAGACGTAAAGCAGGAAAAACGCCGGACAATTATACAGGGTGTTCAGGTGCACTGCTGCATAGCGAGCGATGACGCGGACTGCGCGCCGCAGAGCGGGCGACATCAATTGCTACACAGCGAAAGGTGACGTTACAAAAAAACACTCTGTATAATTTGTTTGGTTGTCTACAGACTTTATAGGCCACCCTTTATAAATAAACAACTGTACTGTTTGCACTAGAGTGTTACTGTAAATATCAATAATTATAGCTGTAAACCACAGTAAAAGCGGTCGCTAGGAAGACCAAGAAGTAGATGGCGATAACGTGAACACCATTAACATCTTACGGCTTGAAGACAGTACTCAATACTTACAATTATAAAACACTAACATAATGTAATACTTCAACTATACAGCTCAATAGCTGTATGGCTGTATTACATTATCTTATTAGTCTATTATAGCTTAGGGAGGCATTTTGTGAGACTTAAGTGTGGATTAAACTGGCTCAGGACAGTTTCTAGTGGTTGTAGCGACGAGTTACAGTCGTGTCGTATCAAACTAGCACCCCTATACTCTCCAAGTACAGTCAGAGCAGCCAGATCCAGATGACCCCGGGAGTGCTGTGCGATGACAGACCGAGGGGAAAAATGTGATGAAGGTGAAACTTACGTTAGCGTACGGTGTGACGTCAGTGGCAGAGACTGGCACTTACCTGCAAACAAAAAACACACATAAGCACTAAACACATGTGCATGAACAGCCGTGTGCTAACATTCAAATACAATTGTGTAGCGGAACGCGGCCAGATCCCGTGGAGCCTGGTTACATTATGGACACGCTCACGACCAGCGAGCTGGCTGGAGTGGAGGAGTCCGAAAGCAGTAATCGGGCACTGACAGGCAGAACTAGTGGAGTGTCGGTCAGCTGTTACCTGCCTGCAGTTACAGTCGCGCTACAGGCAGTACTAGTGGAGTGTCGGTCAGCTGTTAGCTGCCTGCAGTTACAGTCGCGCTACAGGCAGTACTAGTGGAGTGTCGGTCAGCTGTTAGCTGCCTGCAGTTACAGTCGCGCTACAGGCAGTACTAGTGGAGTGTCGGTCAGCTGTTAGCTGCCTGCAGTTACAGTCGCGCTACAGGCAGTACTAGTGGAGTGTCGGTCAGCTGTTAGCTGCCTGCAGTTACAGTCGCGCTACAGGCAGTACTAATGGAGTGTCGGTCAGCTGTTAGCTGCCTGCAGTTACAGTCGCGCATGGCTGTGCGTTGCCGCTACAAGTCGAACAGGAACACCGTGACGAATATTGTTATCATCGGACGGCGACCGAGGAAATGATACTGAGGTACGCACACAGACACGTGTTTTAGATATTGAGGTACACACACAAACACGTGTTTTAGATATTGAGGTACGCACAGACACGTGTTTTAGATATGAGGTACACACACAAACACGTCTTTTAGATACTGAGGTACGCACACAAACACGTGTTTTAGATATTGAGGTACGCACACAAACACGTGTTTTAGATATTGAGGTACGCACAGACACGTGTTTTAGATATTGAGGTACACACACAAACACGTCTTTTAGATACTGAGGTACGCACACAAACACGTGTTTTAGATATTGAGGTACACACACAAACACGTGTTTTAGATATTGAGGTACGCACAGACACGTGTTTTAGATATTGAGGTACACACACAAACACGTCTTTTAGATACTGAGGTACGCACACAAACACGTGTTTTAGATATTGAGGTACGCACACAAACACGTGTTTTAGATATTGAGGTACGCACAGACACGTGTTTTGGATATTGAGGTACGCACACAAACACGTGTTTTAGATATTGAGGTACACACACAAACACGTCTTTTAGATACTGAGGTACGCACACAAACACGTGTTTTAGATATTGAGGTACGCACACAAACACGTGTTTTAGATATTGAGGTACGCACACAAACACGTGCTTTAGATATTGAGGTACGCACACAAACACGTGTTTTAGATATTGAGGTACGCACACAAACACGTGTTTTAGATATTGAGGTACGCACACAAACACGTGTTTTAGATATTGAGGTACGCACACAAACACGTGTTTTAGATATTGAGGTACGCACACAAACACGTGTTTTAGATATTGAGGTACGCACACACACACGTGTTTTAGATATTGAGGTACGCACACACACACGTGTTTTAGATATTGAGGTACGCACAAAAACACGTGTTTTAGATACTGAGGTACGCACAAAAACACGTGTTTTAGATATTGAGGTACGCACAAAAACACGTGTTTTAGATACTGAGGTACGCAGAAAAACACGTGTTTTAGATATTGAGGTACACACACAAACACGTGTTTTAGAAAGCCAAGTACGAGAAGCTTGCAAGCTGTCCGTGGACACAAGTGCCACAATAGTGCAAGCTTTCCGTGGACACAAGTGCCACAATAGTGCACGCTTTCAGTGGACACATGTGCCATAACATTGCAAGCTTTCCGTGGACACATGTGCCATAACATTGCAAGCTTTCCGTGGACACATGTGCCATAACATTGAAAGCTTTCCGTGGACACACGTGCCACAATATTGCAAGCTTTCCGTGGACACAAGTGCCACAATAGTGCAAGCTGTCCGTGGACACATGTGCCATAACATTGCAAGCTTTCCGTGGACACATGTGCCATAACATTGCAAGCTTTCCGTGGACACATGTGCCATAACATTGCAAGCTTTCCGTGGACACATGTGACATAACATTGCAAGCTGTCCGTGGACACATGTGCCATAACATTGCAAGCCTTCCGTGGACACATGTGCCATAACATTGCAAGCCTTCCGTGGACACATGTGCCATAACATTGCAAGCCTTCCGTGGACACATGTGCCATAACATTGCAAGCCTTCCGTGGACACATGTGCCATAACATTGCAAGCTTTCCGTGGACACATGTGCCATAACATTGCAAGCTTTCCGTGGACACAAGTGCCATAACATTGCAAGCTTTCCGTGGACACATGTGCCATAAGATTGCCACCGAAATCTGTTCACAATGACTGCCCGTGCGACACTCAGGCACAGTTCGTTTTGCTTTATACATGTTCAAAAACTTAGGCGAAATGCAGATTCTGCACTAAGGCATTCCTTTTGGGCCACAAGTTCTTTCGACGAATGCCCGCTGCCACTTGCGCGCCTCTGACGTGTGACCGTCGTTGTGAACAGCTGCAGTCAGGTACAAGCGAAGTGAGATGACCGTGAGCGTACCCACACTGCGAATCGAGCTTTGACCCTCCAGTTCCAAAAACTAACAGCTGCACGTCCAAGCGCCTCAAATACTAACACGTCATCAGCAGCGGACAACTGAACTTTGTGGACTCATATCAAAATGTATATCAACTGGACTTTGTGGACTCATATCAAATGTATATCAACTGGACTTTGTGGATTCATATCAAAATGTATATCAACTGGACTTTGTGGACTCATATCAAATGTACATCAACTGGACTTTGTGGACTCATATCAAATGTATATCAACTGGACTTTGTGGACTCATATCAAAATGTATATCAACTGGACTTTGTGGATTCATATCAAAATGTATATCAACTGGACTTTGTGGATTCATATCAAATGTACATCAACTGGACTTTGTGGACTCATATCAAATGTATATCAACTGGACTTTGTGGACTCATATCAAATGTATATCAACTGGACTTTGTGGACTCATATCAAAATGTATATCAACTGGACTTTGTGGATTCATATCAAATGTACATCAACTGGACTTTGTGGACTCATATCAAATGTATATCAACTGGACTTTGTGGACTCATATCAAAATGTACATCAACTGGACTTTGTGGACTCATATCAAAATGTATATCAACTGGACTTTGTGGACTCACATCAAATGTATATCAACTGGACTTTGTGTCGACTCAGCCTCTAACAGAAATGAGTACCAGGGATATTTTCTGGGGGTAAAGGCGGCCGGTGAATAGGGCTGACAACCTTACCACCTTCATGTGCCGAATGTCTAGAAATCTGGGAGCCTGGAATCCTAACGGTCTGTCCAGACCTGAAATGGGATTGCTTTACCTTTACCTTTACCATTCGTGGAAACGGGCTTTATACATTACAGCCCTCGAGGAAAACACACAACTTCAATAAGATTGCACGCCATCAAAT
Organism: Reticulitermes speratus; assembly: GCA_021186555.1. Lineage (NCBI taxonomy): Eukaryota > Metazoa > Arthropoda > Insecta > Blattodea > Rhinotermitidae > Reticulitermes > Reticulitermes speratus. Next base: position 43,998,863 of record JAJKFL010000014.1, on the reverse strand, counting down.
TGGAAAGTTCTGCAAAGACAGTTATTGTACACCAAGCTCCTGCAGCAGCCACGGTAATATTATGCACAATAATGTCTAAAACGTACTTATCACTGCGTCTACGAGGGCTGACACAAAAAAACGAGACTAACCCTATAGCTCTGGAACCAAGAGTGGGGGGATGAAACAAATACACGGCTATGCAATATGATCTGTCCTGTCACAGTGTTACAGGTTTCAGCTCGATCGCTTCACTCAGTACAAGTTGACGCATCTTCAAATATAGGCGTGTTTTTACCCTCGGACGGAAAATGTCGGACTGCAAAAGTGAACAACGAGTTAACATCAAGTTTCTTGTTAAACTGAAGAAATCCGCGACGGAAACTTTTCAATTATTGACTGAGGCTTATGGTGAAGATTGCATATCTCGTGCACGCGTTTTTGAGTGGCCCAAACGATTTTCGGAAGGCAGGGAAAGCGTGAAAGATGATGATCGCCCAGGCCGGCCACGCACAGCTGTTAACGATGATAACATTGAAAAAGTGAGACTTGTGATTCGAAAAGACAGAAGGTTGGGTGTTCGAGCAGTAGCTGAGAAAGTTAATTTGGATAGGGAAAATGTTCGACGAATTCTAACGGAAGAATTGAACACGACAAAGGTTTGTGCAAAAATGTTTCCAAAAATTCTGTCAGATGAACAAAAAGAACGCCGCCAGGAATTGTGTTCGGAACTTTTGCAAGCAGTTTTTAGCCAATAAAAACATCACTGTGACGGAGCACCCACCTTATTCGCCAGAACTCGCTTCCTGTGACTTCTACCTCTTCCCAAAGATCAAGTCGGTGCTCAAAGGGACCCATTTTTTTTATCGGTAGAAGATGTGAAAGTAAAAACGACGGAGATCCTCAACAGTCTGACAGAAAATAACATGCAGAATTGCTTTGAACGTTGGCAGCATCGTATGCAGCTGTGTGTTAACTCAGAAGGGAACTAATTTGAAGGCGATCGTAGTTAATTTGCTGAATTTGTCAAACAGAAATAGTTACAGACACAGTCTCGTTTTTTTGTGTCAGACCTCGTATTACTGCCATCTTCTGCTCTTAATCATAACTACTAAGAAGCCTGTCTTAGCTTAGTGACGCTATAGAAAGCATTAACCTTTTCTCTTTAAGCAGTCAGCCAGCAATGTCCAACAGAATGCTTCCGGCCATATTTATTGTCTTGTTAAACACATTGCAGTATACAAATGAGGCGCACTGCTTCGGGAACGATGTGGTGACCCTGCTGTACAAATACAATGCAGGGGGAGGCTGAAATGTATTACCATAGACCTATACGTATATATTAAGCCTTCAAAGACAAGACTAACTTACATTATAAATATTCAGTCCGTACCGCGCAGTAAACACACTCCGTCTCAGTTATACAAACCAGTCAGTTAATGTTGTACAGTGAAATAATCGCTGTTTGTTCTGAGATCCACACAAGACACATAAATACAGTCCGTACCGCGCAGTAAACACACTCCGTCTCAGTTATACAAACCAGTCAGTTAATGTTGTACAGTGAAATAATCGCTGTTTGTTCTGAGATCCACACAAAACACATAAATACAGTCCGTACCGCGCAGTAAACACACTCCTTCTCAGTTATACAAACCAGTCAGTTAATGTTGTACAGTGAAATAATCGCTGTTTGTTCTGAGATCCACACAAAACACATAAATACAGTCCGTACCGCGCAGTAAACACACTCCTTCTCAGTTATACAAACCAGTCAGTTAATGTTGTACAGTGAAATAATCACTGTTTGTTCTGAGATCCACACAAAACACATAAATACAGTCCGTACCGCGCAGTAAACACACTCCGTCTGTTATACAAACCAGTCAGTTAATGTTGTACAGTGAAATAATCGCTGTTTGTTCTGAGATCCACACAAATCACATAAATACAGTCCATACCGCGCAGTAAACACACTCCGTCTCAGTTATACAAACCAGTCAGTTAATGTTGTACAGTGAAATAATCGCTGTTTGTTCTGAGATCCACACACAACACATAAATACAGTCCGTACCGTGCAGTAAACACACTCCGTCTCAGTTATACAAACCAGTCAGTTAATGCTGTACAGTGAAATAATCGCTGTTTTTTCTGAGATCCACACAAAACACATAAATACAGTCCGTACCGCGCAGTAAACACACTCCGTCTCAGTTATACAAACCAGTCAGTTAATGCTGTACAGTGAAATAGTCGCTGTTTGTTCTGAGATCCACACAAAACACATAAATACAGTCCGTACCGCGCAGTAAACACACTCCGTCTCAGTTATACAAACCAGTCAGTTAATGCTGTACAGTGAAATAATCGCTGTTTGTTCTGAGATCCACACAAAACACATAAATACAGTCCGTACCGCGCAGTAAACACACTCCGTCTCAGTTATACAAACCAGTCAGTTAATGCTGTACAGTGAAATAATCGCTGTTTGTTCTGAGATCCACACAAAACACATAAATACAAGCCGTACCGCGCAGTAAACACACTCCGTCACAGTTATACAAACCAGTCAGTTAATGCTGTACAGTGAAATAATCGCTGTTTGTTCTGAGATCCACACAAAACACATAAATACACTGTGTGGGCAGAACGTAGAATTTGTGAATGTTAAACGTATTGATATATAAATATTCAGTTCGTACCGCGCAGTAAACACACTCCGTCTCCGTTACAATAGCCAGTCAGTTACAGCTGTACAAGATCATAATCGCTGTTTGTACAGACATTTCATGTAATCTTTACTTTTTTTTGTTGTTAAACAAACTTCAGCAATCTCATAATAAGTGACGCTCGCACCCCAGAAGTTCGCATAGTCGACACGCGGCTACTACTGACAGCATAAAGTAAACAGAACTATGGAGTGATCTCCAGTAGTATGACATTCCATCATAGTTTCATGAAAATCCATCATTCAGCTTTAAAATAACGCCCCTAAAAGCAATCACGTCCAGCTGTTGGCAGGCCTGTATTGTGCAGGCAGTATTGCGTTCGAGAGTCGAACTCACTGAACGCACACGCGTGCCTATTGGAGCACGGCGGATTTCCCTTGGGGCGGAGTCCTCTAAAAGGATTCGTATCCGAGGGGATGGATTTTGATTATCGTTTTGTTATTTAAATTTCCATCAATCTCTTTGTCTTCCAATTGTCCCTCGTCCCCCAGTGACCGCTCCGCAGTCTGAGAACCCGCCATCCTCTTTGGCTGAAAAACAAAGCCATGGCCACGCCTGCCAGCGCCCTCATAAAGCGCGTAGCTTTATAAATTATGTACACACAGACCGCGCGTCAACCCCAGTATCAGGGCGTCGATATTGATGGAGTTCTGCAGCGTCGTTAATTTCGAACACCCGTTCACGTCGACCGTACTTGAATTTTTGCGACTTTTTAGTCCACTATGCCGATCGCAGTGGCCGCGCGGTCTAAGGCGTGGGTCTGCGGCCACTCGCTTGCTGGGATTGCGGGTTCGACTCCCGCCGGAGGCATTGGATGTCTGTCTGTTGTGAGTGTTGTGTGTTGTCAGGTAGAGGTCTCTGCGACGGGATGATCACTCGTCCAGAGGAGTCCTACCGAGTGTGGTGTGTCTAATGTGTGTGATCGTGAAGCCTCGAAAAATGAGGCGGTCTAGGCCCCCAAGGGGCTGTTGCGCTATGGTAAAAACATTGTTCACTTTTTTCCAGCTTTGCTCGCTAAGTGTCAAACAGTTTCCCGCAATTAATGTAACCGGACGATCCACTGTCGTGTTTTCCAGATCCCAGCACTGAACCCCGTTCTCTCCCAGACAAATCCAGTGTGCACCCTTAAACTGCATGTCTTAATACCATCCAGCCCTCACATTACGGAACCTCAAACTCTCACACAAACTCTTCAAATGAAATTAAATGACGTCACACACATCTCAGCAATACGCACCCCTGGTCATCCCGGTCCAGAGGCGATCTTATGTAGTTCCGAAGGGTGAACACAATATCGACCAATCCGCACGTGGAGTCTCCACCCTTCATCGGGGGATGTTAAAGCCCCTCGTGTGTCACTGCGAGTCATACACATCATCCAAACTGGACTAGTGTACATAGTGTATACACAGTGCACATCTGTATAACAGGTTACAAAATGTACTTGTGCGTTCGCTAGCTTCTGTTTAGATTTTTCACAGACGAGAAAAGAAAGTGATAAAGTACTTTTCTATCCAATGCTCCCAAACTTCCCAATGAGCACTGTTTTATTTGAAGGGCTTCACCCGCTTGTCCTTCTGATAATAGTAGTATTAAGATGAAGCTGAATATGGAGCATTGGTGGAATGATACTGACAGGAGAAACCCGAAGTACGCGGAGAAAAACCCTGTAGCAGTGCCAGTTTGTCCACCACAAGTCCCAAATGGATTTTCAAACTTCAGTAAAATATTCCCCATACGAAATTTCACGAAACATCCGGTCGGTCACCGGTGCTCCGTCTCTGCATGTCGAAGCTCGTAGTCACATGCTTGTTAAGCCGGGATTAGACGGCGCGTGGCTCGTCCAGTGACGTGACGTCACTTGCTCGGCCAACAGATCGGAACAGAAAAGACAATCTGGCTACACGACGCGGCGCAGCTCGGCAAATGGCGGACCAGCGGCCTTGCTCGGGTAGGTTGTTCTATTAACTTAAAAATGTCCTCGTTTGACCACTCCATTCTAGCCAATACCAATTGTGGGACAGAAACTTTCACTCTTCGCGCACCCCGACAGCAGAAAACAAAGACCAGACCTAAGTATATACAGGTTGGACGAGACTGGCTTGGCGCGTACACTGCAAGCCCCGTGTAGCCGCAACAGCTGCCCGCGCCGAGTCCCTTTGAGGATCGTGAGAAAACCGCTTCTGAGGCAATCCAACGAGCCTCGCTCCACCAATCACACTCCGCGCCGCGCCAGGCCGGTTACACGGCCCGTTTGAATACGATTCTTTGTCAGTGACGTCAGTCATGACGTAAAACGAGCCGAGCCACGCGCCGTCTAATCCCGGCTTTACACTTCGATCCGAATGCACAAGACACAATGCACCAGCTTCTATCAGTTGCCGCACAATGAGCATCCGGACACTTTGTATGGTGGTCGTACACGCCATGTCCATGGACCGCATGTTTCACCTCAGGCACTACATAACAGATTTACACGAAATTTCGTAAACACTAACAGTCGTAGCTTAAATTACATTTTAGTATCGACAGACAGGCCAAATCGCAGACAATTAACCACTTGTCATAAACAAGCAAGCGGCTCTACATGACAAACAATGTAGCAATTGTGTCATTTGAACATCGCGTGTATCTAACGAAATACAATGGGAAAATAGTACAGCCCAGCAATCAACAAGTAACCCATCTGTTGTTCCAGCGCTCATTTCTGCCATGAGAGTGCCTGAGGAGAAAGAAGAGCAGGAAAAATATGAATTGTACGAAAGTACGAAGCATGCGAAACATAACAGCGAAACAGATCGCTGCATAAGGGCACAGGGACAGATAAGTTGGCAGGCTTGCTGAGGAAACGCGTTGACGTAGCACGGTATATTATTATTATTATTATTATTATTATTATTATTATTATTATTATTATCATAATATTGTCTCTTGTCACAGTACTTTTCTCCCCGGTACTCCTCTTGTACCAACAGCGATCCCCACCGCTCAACTTCAAGTTTCAGACTGCAGTACCGTCCTATTACGTGTGATGTTACAAGTACAGCTGTCTGTTGTAGTGAATATGTTGAATGTTTTACTGCTGTGGCTTACAAATGTTTCTTCAAACTTTTGCCACTATTCCAGTGGCTGCAACAACAACCGGTATAATAATACATTATTATTATTATTATTATTATTATCCGCTTTCCTCACTCCACAACAGTTCAGCTGTTCTCACAACAGCACGGTCTCACTGACCAAGCACTTCATATTCACTGTTCTGCCAAAAACTTTCTGACTGTACGGCATGTGTTAAGTGTTACAGCTTTGTGCATTGGAATGTACAGAGCAGGGCGGAGATGTAATTTGTTTGTGATAGCACTAGTGGTGTTACGTGGGCCGTTGTGGATAGCACTAGTGGTGTTACGTGGGCCGTTGTGGATAGCACTAGTGGTGTTACGTGGGCCGTTGTGGATAGCACTAGTGGTGTTACGTGGGCCGTTGTGGATAGCACTAGTGGTGTTACGTGGGCCGTTGTGGATAGCACTAGTGGTGTTACGTGGGCCGTTGTGGATAGCACTAGTGGTGTTACGTGGGCGCGTTGTAGGATAGCACTAGTGTTTCGTGGGCCGTTGTGATAGCACTAGTGTGTTACTGGGCCGTTGTGGATAGCACTAGTGGTGTTACGTGGGCCGTTGTGGATAGCACTAGTGGTGTTACGTGGGCCGTTGTGGATAGCACTAGTGGTGTTACGTGGGCCGTTGTGGATAGCACTAGTGGTGTTACGTGGGCCGTTGTGGATAGCACTAGTGGTGTTACGTGGGCCGTTGTGGATAGCACTAGTGGTGTTACGTGGGCCGTTGTGGATAGCACTAGTGGTGTTACGTGGGCCGTTGTGGATAGCACTAGTGGTGTTACGTGGGCCGTTGTGGATAGCACTAGTGGTGTTACGTGGGCCGTTGTGGATAGCACTAGTGGTGTTACGTGGGCCGTTGTGGATAGCACTAGTGGTGTTACGTGGCCGTGTGGATAGCACTAGTTGTACGTGGGCCTTGTGGATAGCACTAGTGGTGTTACGTGGGCCGTTGTGGATAGCACTAGTGGTGTTACGTGGGCCGTTGTGGATAGCACTAGTGGTGTTACGTGGGCCGTTGTGGATAGCACTAGTGGTGTTACGTGGCGTTGTGGATAGCACGTGGTGTACGTGCGTTGTGATAGCACTAGTGGTGTTACGTGGGCCGTTGTGGATAGCAATAGTGGTGTTACGTGGGCCGTTGTGGATAGCACTAGTGGTGTTACGTGGGCCGTTGTGGATAGCACTAGTGTGTTACGTGGGCCGTTGTGATAGCTAGTGGTGTAGTGGGCCGTTGTGGATAGCACTAGTGGTGTTACGTGGGCCGTTGTGGATAGCACTAGGTTTACGTGGCTTGTGATAGCACTAGTGGTTACGTGGCGTGTGGATAGCATAGTGGTGTTACGTGGGCCGTTGTGGATAGCACTAGTGGTGTTACGTGGGCCGTTGTGGATAGCACTAGTGGTGTTACGTGGGCCGTTGTGGATAGCACTAGTGGTGTTACGTGGGCCGTTGTGGATAGCACTAGTGGTGTTACGTGGGCCGTTGTGGATAGCACTAGTGGTGTTACGTGGGCCGTTGTGGATAGCACTAGTGGTGTTACGTGGGCGTTGTGGATAGCATAGTGGTGTACTGGCCGTTGTGGATAGCACTAGTGGTGTTACGTGGGCCGTCGTGGATAGCACTAGTGGTGTTACGTGGGCCGTTGTGGATAGCACTAGTGGTGTTACGTGGGCCGTTGTGGATAGCACTAGTGGTGTTACGTGGCCCGTTGTGGATAGCACTAGTGGTGTTACGTGGGCCGTTGTGGATAGCACTAGTGGTGTTACGTGGGCCGCGATAGCTCAGTCGGTATAGCGACTCGCTACGAGCTGGACGATCCGGAGATCGAATCCCGGTGGGGGCGAGATTTTCAGCACCCGTCCAGACCGGCCCTGGGGCCTACCCAGCCTTCTGTACAATGGGTACCGGGTCTCTTTCCCGGGGTAAAGCGGCCGGGGCGTGGAGTTGACCACCCACCCTCATCTATTGCCGAGGTTAAAGAAAGAGTACAACTATACCTCTACTCCCCCTCTGGGCCTTCATGGCCTGTTCTAGGGTGACCTTTACCTTTACCTTTTACTAGTGGTGTTACACAGGCCGTTGTCAGTTGCCATGTTCTTATAAGCTTTTCTTTCAAGTCTGTATACTTCTGTAGCTTCTCGGTGATGGAGCTGTGAAGGTTGTGACTGTTGGGAATCGCTATATCTACTGAGTATGTTGTTTTGATGGTTTTATGAAGCATAACTATGTCCCGTCTCTTGTTACCGATAATTCCATCAGTTATAACGAACCTGCCACAGTATGGTTGGTTATAATTCGAACAGGTTGTGATGACTGTTGGATGGAGCTGGCTCAGGATAGTTGTTCAGGGTGGTCTTCGTTATCAGCGGAATTGAACTTCCTGATTCTGCTACCGGACGGGTCTATTTAACGAAACGAAATCAGCAACCTTTCTTAATCAGCGCTGATACTGACAAGCTGACCGCGCTGAGAGCCTGATGTTCAAAATTGCTGACAGTAACAACCACGAGGGCAGAACACGTTGCGCCCCCCCCCCCCCACACTGCGCAGTCACCAGATCGCTATGTTCATCGATACTCACAGACTTCATTACCTGAGGTCCATTCAACACCTTTTGTAAATGTTGCAGCGGCACGGATATAAGTATCAGACTTTGATCAGGCTCTGCCAATGCCGAGGGCGGTCGAAGGCGGCCATGTTTCATCTAGCAGCAGTCGTGCGCTGCGGTACACAGGACAGCGCCGCGACGGACAAATGCACTGAGCATTTCAATTGATTTCCATACGCATCAATTGACATTCTACTGGCAGCGGACAGTTAGGGTTGGGCAGGCTGTCTGAATCAGCGTCGGATGTGGGAGTCTGTATATCGGTGCAAGACAGAGGGTCTGCGAAACAATGGATCGGGGCTTAAGGGACACGAGGTCTGCTATCACGCAGAGAGAGGCTGATTACAACACTTGTACAGCGTACTGCCATACCTTGCAACAATCATTACTTGTACGTTTTGTGTTCACCTTTACTTGGATGTCAATACTGAAACAAAACTGCAAATTACAAGAAGAACGCAAGCGATATTATAATTCCGAATTATATTTATTCACTCCGTACCGCGCAGTAAACACACTCCGTCTCTGTTATACAAAACAGTCAGTTAATGTTGTACAGTGAAATAATCGCTGTTTGTTCTGAGATCCACACAAAACACATAAATACAGTCCGTACCGCGCAGTAAACACACTCCGTCTCAGTTATACAAACCAGTCAGTTAATGTTGTACAGTGAAATAATCGCTGTTTGTTCTGAGATCCACACAAAACACATAAATACAGTCCGTACCGCGCAGTAAACACACTCCGTCTCTGTTATACAAAACAGTCAGTTAATGTGTACAGTGAAATAATCGCTGTTTGTTCTGCAGATCCACACAAAACACATAAATACAGTCCGTACCGCGCAGTAAACACACTCGTCTCAGTTATACAAACCAGTCAGTTAATGTTGTACAGTGAAATAATCGCTGTTTGTTCTGAGATCCACACAAAACACATAAATACAGTCCGTACCGCGCAGTAAACACACTCGTCTCAGTTATACAAACCAGTCAGTTAATGTTGTACAGTGAAATAATCGCTGTTTGTTCTGAGATCCACACAAAACACATAAATACAGTTCGTACCGCGCAGTAAACACACTCCGTCTCAGTTATACAAACCAGTCAGTTAATGCTGTACAGTGAAATAATCGCTGTTTGTTCTGAGATCCACACAAAACACATAAATACAGTCCGTACCGCGCAGTAAACACACTCCGTCTCAGTTATACAAACCAGTCAGTTAATGCTGTACAGTGAAATAATCGCTGTTTGTTCTGAGATCCACACAAAACACATAAATACACTGTGTGGGCAGAACGTACAATTTGTGAATGTTAAACCTGGTGGTACATATAGTAACCACTGGGCTTTAAAGGGTTAAAGTAGGACATTTGGCATTCGTGGAAGCGAACAGAAATGCAGAGCGGGTTTGGGTGGAAAACCTTGGAGGACAGTGACTGCTTGGAGGACCGAGGCATAGATGGGAGGACAATATGAATGTCGATCTTACAGAAACTATATGAACTTTCAATTGGCTCTGAAAAGGGCCCAGTGGCAGGTTTCTATGAACACAGTGATGACATTTCGGGTCCCACAAAACGCGATAGTTCTTGTGTAGCTTCTACTAACTTCTGCAGGAATTGGTCAGCTGTCACGGCCCACTACGTTCGGGAATAATAACGACAGGCAAGGGGCGTGCACAAATACATTTTATCATCACCATGATTATGATCATCGTCATCATCACCACCACCACCAACACCTTCAGACCGAAGGTCAAGGTTGAGTGGGCAACATGCCAGCTTCCTATTCGTAAGTCCCTGGTTCAAATCGCGGGCCCAACACATTACGTCATTGCTCCAGGCAAATCCTAGGTGGCATGTAGCCTTACAATGGTCACAAGCGTCTCCTTCCATGTCTATCCCAATTAATCGTTCATGATCTCCTTAACTGCGACATCCTGTAGCGATATACGAAGAGCAATGTCAAAATAACAACCGTCACTCACAACTTCTACTGCTACATGTTTCGGCTCTTGTGGAAAGCCGTCATCAAACAATTTAAAAAATACACACAGACAGATTATTTATATAAACTCATTATAATAGTATCGGCCGGAGGGTCACGTACGTCCAAGAAGCCATGGAGTCATGTTTAGTGCCCTTAAACGAAGGCAGTCACAGCTGTTCCACGACGGACTGATGCACAAAGCCACAGCACCAGCCAATTGTAACAGTCGGTCCGATGCATGTCTTAGAAACAGAAATCAGGCACCACTGTAGCCTGGTGGCGCCTTCTGTCTGACGCCAATGTTTAAATACAACATTTAAAATGATTACACAAGTTCATTATTTTATCTGACAACCATTGGTTGCCACTTCCACGTCGGCTCGTTTATTTATTAACGTAGCCTCTTCAGCCAACCGCTGATATGTGCGACGTACTGGCACAAGATGTAACAAACGACAGTCCTTGCCGTTACGAGCCACACAGCTGCTGCGATCACAATCCGCGCAGAACCACGAGCTGTCAACAGTGACGCAGCTCGAAGCCAACACAGTGCCACTGCAATAACAGCCAGCACTTACTGCTGCACAGCGATACAACACTGCACATAACAGCCAAGCACTTACTGCTGCACAGCGATATAACACTGCACATAACAGCCAGCACTTACTGCTGCACAGCGATATAACACTGCACATAACAGCCAGCTTGATGCTGCACGCGTATAACATGAATAACAGCTGCACTTACTGCTGCACGCGATATACAACTGCCATAACAGCAGACTTACATGCTCAGGATGACAACTGCATAACAGCCAACTTACGTGACGCTGGTCTGACAGACTGCACATAACAGCAACTTACTGCTGAGGATCTGACAGACTGCACATAACAGCCAACACTTACTGCTGCACAGGTTACAACTGCACATATACAGCACACTTATGCTGCACAGCGATATCTAGACAGCTGCACTATAACAGCAACAGCTGACTTACGTGCTGCACAGCTGCATATAACAGCAAAATAACGGCACACTTACGCTGCACATGCGTATAACACTGCATGCATAACAGCCACACTTACGCTGCAGCGTACAAACTGCACATAACAGCCAGCACTTACTGCTGCACGCGATACAACACTGCACATACAGCAGCACTTACTGTGCACAGCGATCAACTGCACATAACAGCAACTGTGACTGCTGGTGACAGCTGATATAGCAACTGTGACGTGTAGGCTGACAGACGCTATACAGCAACTGTACTGTAGGTGACAGACGCTATACAGCAACTGTGACTGTAGTGACAGACTGCTATACAGCAAATGTGACGTGTAGGTCTGACAGACTGCTATAACATGCATACTGCAGACTGTAGCTACAAGGTTTGACAGACTGCTATACAGCAACTGTGACATGTAGGTTGACAGACTGCTATACAGCAACTGTGACGTGTAGGTTGACAGACTGCTATACAGCAACTGTGACGTGTAGGTCTGACAGACTGCTATACAGCAACTGTGACGTGTAGGTCTGACAGACTGCTATACAGCAACTGTGACGTGTAGGTGACAGACTGCTATACAGCAACTGTGACGTGTAGGTTGACAGACTGCTATACAGCAACTGTGACGTGTAGGTGACAGACTGCTATACAGCAACTGTGACGTGTAGGTGACAGACTGCTATACAGCAACTGTGACGTGTAGGTTGACAGACTGCTATACAGCAACTGCTTAGGGACAGACTGCTACAGCAACTGTGACATGTAGGTTGACAGACTGCTATACAGCAACTGTGACTGTAGGTTGACAGACTGCTATACAGCAACTGTGACGTGTAGGTGACAGACTGCTATACAGCAACTGTGACTGTAGGTCTGACAGACTGCTATACAGCAACTGTGACTGTAGGTTGACAGACTGCTATACAGCAACTGTGACTGTAGGTCTGACAGACTGCTATACAGCAACTGTGACGTGTAGGTTGACAGACTGCTATACAGCAACTGTGACGTGTAGGTCTGACAGACTGCTATACAGCAACTGTGACGTGTAGGTCTGACAGACTGCTATACAGCAACTGTGACGTGTAGGTGACAGACTGCTATACAGCAACTGTGACGTGTAGGTCTGACAGACTGCTATACAGCAACTGTGACGTGTAGGTCTGACAGACTGCTATACAGCAACTGTGACGTGTAGGTCTGACAGACTGCTATACAGCAACTGTGACGTGTAGGTCTGACAGACTGCTATACAGAACTGTGACGTGTAGGTCTGACATGACTTGCTATACAGCAACTGTGACGTGTAGGTCTGACAGACTGCTATACAGCAACTGTGACGTGTAGGTCTGACAGACTGCTATACAGCAACTGTGACGTGTAGGTCTGACAGACTGCTATACAGCAACTGTGACGTGTAGGTCTGACTGCTTGCTATACAGCCAGTAAATACAGAAGGGGAAGAAATACATGAAGGGTTTTGGAAGAAGATAAGTACTGAAAGAAGAGGTGCCATTTATTGACAGATATAGAATACATTCATTACGCAATAAGAAAATTAACTGTAACCATTAAGGAAATGACATTTCCACGTGACGTCCTTCGCCACCCCTACACCCTTGCACTCCACTCGGCACACACAGGTCATTACAGTTGGTTCCAAGTCGTCGCGGATGGATTCAATGCACTGGGATGGCTTCAATGCACTGGGGATGGCTTCAATGCACTGGGATGGCTTCAATGCACTTGGAATGGCTTCAATACACTGCGGATGGCTTCAATACACTTCGAGTGGCTTCAATACATCGGGGATCTTCAATGCACTGGGATGCTTCAATGCACTGGGGATGGCTTCAATGCACTGAGGAATAACTTCAATGCACTTCGGATGGCTTCAATGCACTGGCGGATGGCTTCAATACACTGCGGATGCTTCAATATACTTCGAGTGGCTTCAAGGCACTGGGGATGACTTCAATGCACTGGGGATGGCTTCAATGCACTGGATGACTTCAATCACTGGATGACTTCAATGCCGGGATGGCTTCAATGCACTGGGATGGCTTCAATGCACTTCGGATGGCTTCAATGCACTGGGGATGGACTTCAATGCACTGGGGATGGCTTCAATGCACTGGGGATTACTTCAATGCACTGCGGATGGTTTCAATACACTTCGGATGGCTTCAATGCACTGGGGATTACTTCAATGCACTGGGGATGGCTTCAATGCACTGGGATGACTTCAATGCACTTCGGATGGCTTCAATGCACTGCGGATGGCTTCAATACACTGCGGATGGCTTCAATACACTTCGAGTGGCTTCAATGCACTTCGAGTGGCTTCAATGCACTGCGGATGGCTTCAATACACTGCGGATGGCTTCAATGCACTGCGGATGGCTTCAATACACTGTGGATAGCTACAATACACTGCGGATGGCTTCAATAAAATGCGGATGGCTTGAATGCACTGCGGATGGCTTCAATACACTGCGGATGGCTTCAATACACTGCGGATGGCTTATACACATGTGCCAGTAACTTAAACACGGACTTCAACACATGTGCCAGTAACTAAACACGGCACTTAACACATGTTGCCAGTAACTAAACACGGACTTAACACATGTGCCAGTAACTAACACGTATTAACATGTGCCAGTAACTAAACACGGATTAACACATGTGCCAGTAACTAAACACGGTATTTAACACATGTGCCAGTAACTAAACACGGATCTTAACACATGTGCCAGTAACTAAACACGGCACTTAACACATGTGCCAGTAACTAAACACGGCACTTAACACATGTGCCAGTAACTAAACACGGAACTTAACACATGTGCCAGTAACTAAACACGGACATAACACATGTGCCAGTAACTAAACACGATACTTAACACATGTGCCAGTAACTAAACAGATACTTAACACATGTGCCAGTAACTAAACACGGCACTTAACACATGTGCCAGTAACTAAACACGCACTTAACACATGTGCCAGTAACTAAACACGATACTTAACACATGTGCCAGTAACTAAACACGGCACTTAACACATGTGCCAGTAACTAAACACGGCACTTAACAAATGTGCCAGTAACTAAACACGGTACTGAACACATGTGCCAGTAACTAAACACGATACTTAACACATGTGCCAGTAACTAAACACGGCACTTAACACATGTGCCAGTAACTAAACACGGCACTTAACACATGTGCCAGTAACTAAACACGATACTTAACACATGTGCCAGTAACTAAACACGATACTTAACACATGGGCCAGTAACTAAACACGGCACTTAACACATGTGCCAGTAACCGGCCGACCAGACGACAGACACGCAAACTGTACACCGACACTGAAGCCAACTAAGAACTTTAATGAAAATCGCCTGTTACGTCACAGGTTGGTTATTAAGGGCTGGGAGGAGGAGGACGGAGAGACAGACAGACACACAGTTCGTGCTGTGCTTCTGTTTGTTTCATTGATCATTTCCGACCAACAGTTGACACCACACCTGTGTAGTAATAGTACACAGAACACGTGACTTGCTCACTGGCACGTGGAATTTCAGCGACCGACAGAGAAATAACATAAATAGAGAGAGCTTCACCGTGACGTCACACAGTCGCGTGCTGCGCAGGCGCCAGCTGCCACGCGCCACGCACTGACCAGTCTGACGTCTGTGGACAGCACGCAAGCTGCTAGCGCGGTAACGGAAACTACAGGGTGGCTGCGAAGGAAGTCAACAACACTGCAAATGGCAGAGGCCTAATCCTCATAATCATAATTCAGCTTCAAGGACGTTCCGTCTTCAAGGGAAACTATCAACCCACTTGAGTGCAGGCGATCCAAACGTTACACCGCACAGCCGTGGCCTACACGGAACACTGTCAGTGTTGACGTCAGTTCATACCACTCGACTGTCTTTCACCATTAACATATCTACACAGCAGTCAACTGTTCTTTATACCACGGTAGAAGGGTGTGGGTAGTCTACGCCACGCCCCGGTCGCTTTACCCCCGGGAAAGAGACCCGGTACCCATTCTACAGGAGGCGGGATGGGCGCCAGGGCCGGCCGGGACGGGTGCGGTAAACCTCGCCCCCACTGGGGCCCCAAACCTTAACTGTCCCTCTCGTGACCAGTCGCTTTACCGACTGAGCTATCCACACCGGTACCACAATTCACTATCTCGCGCTCACAACTTCGCCTGCACACAATGTCACTTAGCGACGGCTACAGCGGTAGAAGCCACACGTCACAAGCCGAACACCAGGACGGCAGGACACACATGACAATCAAAATGCAGCATAATGCTGATAAAGTATAGCATTCAAGACACTGCAAGAGCTGAAAAACGTGCCAGGCAGGTTCTCAAGAAACGTACCGATAACAAAATAACAGAAAGCCACGTGATTCAGACATTTGTTACAACAAACGTCTATGGACTTCACTATTGCAAGGATCTGAATCTTGAACACACATTGCAAACAGCAACATATCGCACTGTAGAGAAGAGGAAGCAAGTTACTTCCAGGATGGACGTGTATCAGTGTGCCATAATATACAGACTGTACTGAGGTGTATCAGTGTGCCATAATATACAGACTGTACTGAGGTGTATCAGTGTGCCATAATATACAGACTGTACTGAGGTGTATCAGTCTGCCATAATATACAGACTGTACTGAGGTGTATCAGTGTGCCATAATATACAGACTGTACTGAGGTGTATCAGCCTGCCATAATATACAGACTGTACTGAGGTGTATCAGCCTGCCATAATATACAGACTGTACTGAGGTGTATCAGCCTGCCATAATATACAGACTGTACTGAGGTGTATCAGTGTGCCATAATATACAGACTGTACTGAGGTGTATCAGCCTGCCATAATATACAGACTGTACTGAGGTGTATCAGTGTGCCATAATATACAGACTGTACTGAGGTGTATCAGTGTGCCATAATATACAGACTGTACTGAGGTGTATCAGCCTGCCATAATATACAGACTGTACTGAGGTGTATCAGTCTGCCATAATATACAGACTGTACTGAGGTGTATCAGCCTGCCATAATATACAGACTGTACTGAGGTGTATCAGCCTGCCATAATATACAGACTGTACTGAGGTGTATCAGTGTGCCATAATATACAGACTGTACTGAGGTGTATCAGCCTGCCATAATATACAGACTGTACTGAGGTGTATCAGCCTGCCATAATATACAGACTGTACTGAGGTGTATCAGCCTGCCATAATATACAGACTGTACTGAGGTGTATCAGTGTGCCATAATATACAGACTGTACTGAGGTGTATCAGTGTGCCATAATATACAGACTGTACTGAGGTGTATCAGTGTGCCATAATATACAGACTGTACTGAGGTGTATCAGTCTGCCATAATATACAGACTGTACTGAGGTGTATCAGCCTGCCATAATATACAGACTGTACTGAGGTGTATCAGCCTGCCATAATATACAGACTGTACTGAGGTGTATCAGCCTGCCATAATATACAGACTGTACTGAGGTGTATCAGTGTGCCATAATATACAGACTGTACTGAGGTGTATCAGTGTGCCATAATATACAGACTGTACTGAGGTGTATCAGTGTGCCATAATATACAGACTGTACTGAGGTGTATCAGCTGCCATAATATACAGACGTACTGAGGTGTATCAGCCTGCCATAATATACAGACTGTACTGAGGTGTATCAGCCTGCCATAATATACAGACTGTACTGAGGTGTATCAGCCTGCCATAATATACAGACTGTACTGAGGTGTATCAGCCTGCCATAATATACAGACTGTACTGAGGTGTATCAGGTGCCATAATATACAGACTGTACTGAGGTGTATCAGTCTGCCATAATATACAGACTGTACTGAGGTGTATCAGCCTGCCATAATATACAGACTGTACTGAGGTGTATCAGTGTGCCATAATATACAGACTGTACTGAGGTGTATCAGTGTGCCATAATATACAGACTGTACTGAGGTGTATCAGTTGCCATAATATACAGACTGTACTGAGGTGTATCAGCTGCCATAATATACAGACTGTACTGAGGTGTATCAGTGTGCCATAATATACAGACTGTACTGAGGTGTATCAGTCTGCCATAATATACAGACTGTACTGAGGTGTATCAGTGCCATAATATACAGACTGTACTGAGGTGTATCAGTGTGCCATAATACACAGACTGTACTGAGGTGTATCAGTTGCCATAATATACAGACTGTACTGAGGTGTATCAGTCTGCCATAATATACAGACTGTACTGAGGTGTATCAGCCTGCCATAATATACAGACTGTACTGAGGTGTATCAGCCTGCCATAATATACAGACTGTACTGAGGTGTATCAGCTCTGCCATAATATACAGACTGTACTGAGGTGTATCAGTCGTGCCATAATATACAGACTGTACTGAGGTGTATCAGTGTGCCATAATATACAGACTGTACTGAGGTGTATCAGCCTGCCATAATATACAGACTGTACTGAGGTGTATCAGTCTGCCATAATATACAGACTGTACTGAGGTGTATCAGTGTGCCATAATATACAGACTGTACTGAGGTGTATCAGTTTGCCATAATATACAGACTGTACTGAGGTGTATCAGTGTGCCATAATATACAGACTGTACTGAGGTGTATCAGTGTGCCATAATATACAGACTGTACTGAGGTGTATCAGTGTGCCATAATATACAGACTGTACTGAGGTGTATCAGTCTGCCATAATATACAGACTGTACTGAGGTGTATCAGTGTGCCATAATATACAGACTGTACTGAGGTGTATCAGTGTGCCATAATATACAGACTGTACTGAGGTGTATCAGTTGCCATAATATACAGACTGTACTGAGGTGTATCAGCCTGCCATAATATACAGACTGTACTGAGGTGTATCAGTGTGCCATAATATACAGACTGTACTGAGGTGTATCAGTCTGCCATAATATACAGACTGTACTGAGGTGTATCAGCCTGCCATAATATACAGACTGTACTGAGGTGTATCAGCCTGCCATAATATACAGACTGTACTGAGGTGTATCAGTGTGCCATAATATACAGACTGTACTGAGGTGTATCAGCCTGCCATAATATACAGACTGTACTGAGGTGTATCAGTGTGCCATAATATACAGACTGTACTGAGGTGTATCAGCCTGCCATAATATACAGACTGTACTGAGGTGTATCAGTGTGCCATAATATACAGACTGTACTGAGGTGTATCAGTGTGCCATAATATACAGACTGTACTGAGGTGTATCAGCCTGCCATAATATACAGACTGTACTGAGGTGTATCAGTGTGCCATAATATACAGACTGTACTGAGGTGTATCAGTGTGCCATAATATACAGACTGTACTGAGGTGTATCAGCCTGCCATAATATACAGACTGTACTGAGGTGTATCAGTGTGCCATAATATACAGACTGTACTGAGGTGTATCAGCCTGCCATAATATACAGACTGTACTGAGGTGTATCAGTGTGCCATAATATATAGACTGTACTGAGGTGTATCAGTGTGCCACAGTCCACATTGCACCAATCAGTGTTGACATAAGTAAAGTGTTAATAAACGATAACAAATCAGTCCTTATACACACGCTAAGTCTGTAACCACTTGTAGTTCAGATGCCTCAATCTCGTTATCAAAACCCAATCTGTACTTTTGGCAACTGATAAGTACGTGCTGCGTTGCGAGTTACAGCAACCAACACTGCAACACAGCCAGTAGCAAAAATGGTCCGGAACTAGTTCTTTCCGCTTCCCATGATGAAAGGCAAACAAATAATTTATTTATTTATTTATTTATTTACGCGCTGTCTTGATAGTCAGCTGGCCAATTACTAATCCAGCATGAATGTAATTATCAACTCAAATCAATTTGCTACCGTTTGCGAAATTTCTGACGATCTCGGTATTCTGTCGTCTGTGATAGTCGCTGTATCGTTGGGTGTGTAGGCGCCTTCACTTTCGACGTACAAAAGCCCCAAGACCCCTAACGATGAAGGCGCCACTCACACGACAACGCGTAACACCTCAGAAGATCTGAATCCTCAAAGTTTGGTTTATTTAACGGTGCTGTTAGTACGAGACTTGACACTGCATTAACGAGTGGCACTGGAAGCATTATGACAGGTCTACAAGGTCGAGATTTAAATCCGGGACCTCCCAAATGTGAGACATTATTGCTACACAAGCGATCGCCACATTCGATGACATGATGATGATGATGATAATAATATAATAATAATAATAATAATAAACACGAACCGAGGCTTGTGGTCGGTCAGATATCTATACGCCAGTTAATACAACTAGAAGACACGCCTAAATTTCTAGGCTTGCATTGGAGCGACGAGGGACACGCACAATCACACGCACTACGTAAATCAAACACGTATCAGTTTCACCTTTTGACTGCCCACAGACCGCGTAAGCGTACTAAGGCAGGCAACCAGTTTAGTCCAAGTGGAAATGTGCTTAGTGGAACCATAGTAAGAGAATTAGGCTTGAGTTTGGACGATAATACATATAACGGCGAATAGTTTAAATTGTGGAAAAATTATTAAGTAAATAAATGGGCTAATTACAGTACTGCTGCCTTTTTAGAAAAAACTGGGACAGTAACAACAGTGTGTTAAACTGGGACAGTAACAACAGTGTGTTAAACTGGGACAGTAACAACAGTGTGTTAAACTGGGACAGTAACAACAGTGTGTTAAACTGGGACAGTAACAACAGTGTGTTAAAATGGGACAGTAACAACAGTGTGTAAAATGGGACAGTAACAACAGTGTGTTAAACCGGGACAGTAACAACAGTGTGTTAAACTGGGACAGTAACAACAGTGTGTTAAACTGGGACAGTAACAACAGTGTGTTAAACTGGGACAGTAACAACAGTGAGTTAAACTGGGACAGTAACAACAGTGTGTTAAACTGGGACAGTAACAACAGTGTGTTAAACTGGGACAGTAACAACAGTGTGTTAAACTGGGACAGTAACAACAGTGTGTTAAACTGGGACAGTAACAACAGTGTGTTAAACTGGGACAGTAACAACAGTGTGTTAAACTGGGACAGTAACAACAGTGTGTTAAACTGGGACAGTAACAACAGTGTGTTAAACTGGGACAGTAACAACAGTGTGTTAAACTGGGACAGTAACAACAGTGTGTTAAACTGGGACAGTAACAACAGTGTGTTAAACTGGGACAGTAACAACAGTGTGTTAAACTGGGACAGTAACAACAGTGTGTTAAACTGGGACAGTAACAACAGTGTGTTAAACTGGGACAGTAACAACAGTGTGTTAAACTGGGACAGTAACAACAGTGTGTTAAACTGGGACAGTAACAACAGTGTGTTAAACTGGGACAGTAACAACAGTGTGTTAAACTGGGACAGTAACAACAGTGTGTTAAACTGGGACAGTAACAACAGTGTGTTAAACTGGGACAGTAACAACAGTGTGTTAAACTGGGACAGTAACAACAGTGTGTTAAACTGGGACAGTAACAACAGTGTGTTAAACTGGGACAGTAACAACAGTGTGTTAAGCCGGGACAGTAACAACAGTGTGTTAAACCGGGACAGTAACAACAGTGTGTTAAACTGGGACAGTAACAACAGTGTGTTAAACTGGGACAGTAACAACAGTGTGTTAAACTGGGACAGTAACAACAGTGTGTTAAACTGGGACAGTAACAACAGTGTGTTAAACTGGGACAGTAACAACAGTGTGTTAAACTGGGACAGTAACAACAGTGTGTTAAACTGGGACAGTAACAACAGTGTGTTAAACTGGGACAGTAACAACAGTGTGTTAAACTGGGACAGTAACAACAGTGTGTTAAACTGGGACAGTAACAACAGTGTGTTAAACTGGGACAGTAACAACAGTGTGTTAAACTGGGACAGTAACAACAGTGTGTTAAACTGGGACAGTAACAACAGTGTGTTAAACTGGGACAGTAACAACAGTGTGTTAAACTGGGACAGTAACAACAGTGTGTTAAACTGGGACAGTAACAACAGTGTGTTAAACTGGGACAGTAACAACAGTGTGTTAAACTGGGACAGTAACAACAGTGTGTTAAACTGGGACAGTAACAACAGTGTGTTAAACTGGGACAGTAACAACAGTGTGTTAAACTGGGACAGTAACAACAGTGTGTTAAACCGGGACAGTAACAACAGTGTGTTAAACTGGGACAGTAACAACAGTGTGTTAAACTGGGACAGTAACAACAGTGTGTTAAACTGGGACAGTAACAACAGTGTGTTAAACTGGGACAGTAACAACAGTGTGTTAAACTGGGACAGTAACAACAGTGTGTTAAACTGGGACAGTAACAACAGTGTGTTAAACTGGGACAGTAACAACAGTGTGTTAAACTGGGACAGTAACAACAGTGTGTTAAACTGGGACAGTAACAACAGTGTGTTAAACTGGGACAGTAACAACAGTGTGTTAAACTGGGACAGTAACAACAGTGTGTTAAACTGGGACAGTAACAACAGTGTGTTAAACTGGGACACTAACAACAGTGTGGTAAGCCGGGACAGTAACAACAGTGTGTTAAACTGGGACAGTAACAACAGTGTGTTTCGACAAGAACGGAATGCTCCACTGGGTAGTTTAATGTTAAAATATGATTTAACGGAAGAGCAGAAATATGAGAGGAATCCTTTATTACGAAGGATGGGATTCCATCAAACACAAACTCTTCGATGGTTTAAGACGACTGTAGCCGTACTGACTTCATCTCCGGAAACTGCGGACGAAGACACATCAGAATTAGCCACACGAAAGGAAATGAGTGTCGGAGAAGATACAGCGACAGCAGTATTTGGACTGATAACAAGTTGGTTGTCGATCCCAGTAGCCGCGCGGTCTAAGGCGTGGGTCTGCAGCCGCTCGCTTGCTGGGATTGTGGGTTCGAATCCCGCCGGAGGCATGGATGTCTGTCACTTGTGATTGTTGTGTGTTGTCAAGTAGAGGTCTGTGCGACGGGCTGATCACTCGTCCAGAGGAGTCCTACCGAGTGTGGTGTGTCTAAAGTGTGTGATCGTGAAGCCTCGAACAATGAGGCGGCCTAGGCCCCCAAGGGGCTGTCGAGGCATTGAAAAAAAAAAGGTTGGTTGGTAAGCTTCAGCTGTAAAAAGTATCACGTTTCCTTTCAAAGTTACAAATTTGGGTTGAGTTTTAAGCATGTCATCCACTGACATCTACCAACGTAGTCCAACTGGACAGCTAGTTTTAAGCATGTCATCCACTGACATCTACCAACGTAGTCCAACTGGACAGCTAATTAATCACTTTACAAAAATATCAAAATACAGCAGCACCAAGTTTGATTTTGTTACAACAAAATAAATTAGTTGTCTTTCGAATACTGTACTTCATCATAACATACTTGGACTTCTTGCAAGACGGACAACCTTGACACGGAGGCTCTAAACAACTGAGCTCGGCTGTCCAACTGTCCAACTGTCCAACTGGCCACACACATCATTATCACCACCGGCATAATTCCGACATAAACTACAAGAAACTGGCGAAGCGTGCGCCGACGACAAAGTCACGTCTGCGACCAAGGAGGGGCACCAGGAACTGCCAGATCCAAATTGGATAGACTAACAATGACGTCAGTACAATCAGAAACAAACAACATCAAAATAATCTTCAGAACCGAGCAGGTGTACTGCTCAAGTCGCAATAACATGCAGCTTGACTGGCACAGTCGCGTTTGACTGCGACTGCACATGGGGAAGGCAGTTTGTCTAATCACAGCCGGGTACATTAAACTACCCTAAAAGAATAACGACAAAACTGAGATTCTAAATAAGCATACTAATACTCAATGGTTTTAATATCACACTTGGGCTCAAAATAATTATGTACAGTGAGTAAATTGAAACCATCCAAACTTGCAAATTTCAATCCATATCCATGTAGTTAGTTTAAGACCAAAACCACATTTGGTACCTGATTGGTAATAGTTTTCATTATTAATTTGCTATTTATTTTATATGAATGGCTTACCGTAGCAAATTAATAATGAAAACTATTACCAACCAGATACATACACAAATTCTATATTACTTATCAAAATCGTTTATTTTACAGCCCATAAATACCACGATTCTACATGCCAGCACTTCCACAATCAACTGTCTACAATACTTTTACAACTATTATACAACTATTAACAAAGACTTTTAACAACATTTTAACTTATAATATATAAGTTTTAATGTGCCGTTAGACTATTTAAAATTATGTGATTGAAGTGACAGTAGCTTTCAACAAAACCACCTGACGATGATCCGAGGATCGAAACACGTGTAGAGGTATAATTTTAACAATTATAATAAAGCTACAATAAAAAGTGGTTTTAGTTGTGCATCAGTTGGTCTGAAAATTTTAATTTAATGTTTATTTAAATATCGAACAACTGAAATACTGTGTTGCGATCGACGGTCTCTGTATAGTTTCAGTATATGTGTGTCACAACACTGCAGTTCCTCAGTTTATATCACTGTAAATTCCCTAACAAGCCCCGCTGTGTTTTTTTTGGTCTTGCTTTCTATATCGACTTAATCGCTCGCAGTCCGTGCTTACACGATTAATCGATATCCCCCTTCCTGGTGTCATGGCAACTTCCTTGCCCACAGAGTGTCACAGCTTCCGATCCAGTCAGAGGGGCTGACACAACACTGAGTCACAAGTGCGGTTTAGGGGTGCACAAACCATGCCACGAACCCTGACCGATTTAACGAATACGTCATAATGTCTAACTGGCCGATAGTTTGTGTAGACACTCTAATTAAAGTTAGATCACACTTATCTAAAACCAAGCAGCCGAGTTCTTGAACCGCTGGCAGTCGCTCATACAGTCAAGAAATGCCTCGCCCTGTAAGCGGATTGAAGAAGAATTACAGTGAGTCCTGTTTTAATGTTGGGGCTGTGTACCTGAAGGTCACAAGGTACAGCGAAATGTCGACTGTAGCACTGCAACACTGCAGACTGCGTACCTGAAGGTCACGAGTTACTGCGAAATGTCGACTGTAGCACTACAACACTGCAGACTGCGTACCTGAAGGTCACGAGGTACAGCGAAATGTCGACTGTAGCACTGCAACACTGCAGACTGCGTACCTGAAGGTCACGAGTTACTGCGAAATGTCGACTGTAGCATTACAACACTGCAGGCTGCGTACCTGAAGGTCACAAGGTACAGCGAAATGTCGACTGTAGCACTGCAACACTGCAGACTGCGTACCTGAAGGTCACGAGTTACTGCGAA
The DNA here is from genome assembly GCA_021186555.1 of Reticulitermes speratus. Taxonomy (NCBI): domain Eukaryota; kingdom Metazoa; phylum Arthropoda; class Insecta; order Blattodea; family Rhinotermitidae; genus Reticulitermes; species Reticulitermes speratus. The sequence continues at coordinate 43,974,028 of JAJKFL010000014.1, read as the reverse complement.
ATGTCGACTGTAGCACTACAACACTGCAGACTGCGTACCTGAAGGTCACGAGGTACAGCGAAATGTCGACTGTAGCACTGCAACACTGCAGACTGCGTACCTGAAGGTCACGAGTTACTGCGAAATGTCGACTGTAGCATTACAACACTGCAGGCTGCGTACCTGAAGGTCACAAGGTACAGCGAAATGTCGACTGTAGCACTGCAACACTGCAGACTGCGTACCTGAAGGTCACGAGTTACTGCGAAATGTCGACTGTAGCATTACAACACTGCAGACTGCGTACCTGAAGGTCACGAGGTACAGCGAAATGTCGACTGTAGCACTGCAACACTGCAGACTGCGTACCTGAAGGTCACGAGTTACTGCGAAATGTCGACTGTAGCATTACAACACTGCAGGCTGCGTACCTGAAGGTCACAAGGTACAGCGAAATGTCGACTGTAGCACTGCAACACTGCAGACTGCGTACCTGAAGGTCACGAGTTACTGCGAAATGTCGACTGTAGCATTACAACACTGCAGACTGCGTACCTGAAGGTCACGAGGTACAGCGAAATGTCGACTGTAGCACTGCAACACTGCAGACTGCGTACCTGAAGGTCACGAGTTACTGCGAAATGTCGACTGTAGCATTACAACACTGCAGACTGCGTACCTGAAGGTCACGAGGTACAACGAAATGTCGACTGTAGCATTGCAACACTGCAGACTGCGTACCTGAAGGTCACGAGTTACAGCGAAATGTCGACTGTAGCACTACAACACTGCAGACTGATAGGAAAACGGCCATTCACACAGAGACGATCCCCGACTTAACGACAGTTGTAAGTCGGGGCTGTGGGAAGTTGCAAACGCATTGACGTGGACACACAGATCGACTGGCCACTGGCGTCTTCATTACTCGGCTTGAACGGAAGCAGTATGGCGTCCAAATAGCGTGGCACAATGAGACACACGCAATTTGTGTGTTACTGTCTCAGGCGTACATGAACTGAATTACTGGAGACAGGCAGAACAGGAGGACCGTCGTCCTCAGCAGTGCTTTTGCTGGTAGAATGCGCTGATTCATCTTCTGTACTTGGGCGGCAGCACTGTTGGGTTTCTTACGGGGAATATCCGATTTGGTCTGCAGAGTTTGCTTAATTATCTATAAGTTTCTCCATAACAGGCTAAACAGCCCCTTGGGGGCCTAGGCCGCCTCATTTTTCGAGGCTTCACGATCACACACTTTTTAGACACACCACAGTCGGTAGGACTCCTCTGGACGAGTGACCAGCCCGTCGCAGAGACCTCTACCTGACAACACACAACACTCACAACAGACAGACATCCATGCCCTAGGCGGGATTCGAACCCACAATCCCAGTAATACAGCGGCCGCAGGCCCACGCCTTAGACCGCGCGGCCACTGGGATCGGCAATTATAAGGTCTACCTTACAGAATCTTTCAACATTCACACTGCATCGACAAATCGGGGGTCTTCTCGACTGTCACCGTCGTATATACGAGTCGTCGTAAGTCTGGAACAGTCGGCACTTCTAAACTGTTCTGAAAGCAGAAGTTGCAGACAGTAATTTCTGAAGAGGTAAGTGGCTAACAATAAACGAGATCGCGTATAAAAATTCAGCAGGATGCTCTAGCGCCTCTAACGGAGACAATGAAGAACATTTTGCAGAAGCTTCTCAAGTCGGAGAATCAAACGACGAACTGTCTCGCAGCTCTGGGAGCAGACAGACAGACGTCAAGTACTGTATGGCAAATACTGCTAAGAAGAGAGATTTGACTGAACATTTCTGGATAAGGCCGCGTTCTCACGGGGCGTGAACCACGCGCGTGAATCACACTTTCGTGGGCCACTACCCGTGTGAACGCGGAGTCGTGGACCTTGCATGTGACGTCAGCAGTCCACGATCCTGTCGTGGCAGGATCAAACCATGTTTGATTTTCAGTCGTGGTAGTGGCGTTCGTGATGTAAAAGATGTCCTAACGTGTGCTAAGACTCAGTGACAACGAAACGTTACGTTGGATTTATATCAAAATGAACCTGTTCTGTACAGGGCATACACAAAAGAATGGTGCGGTTTCAAAAGTGAATAAAAAATTTATGTCTCACATTACACGGGCACAACGTACACCGTCAGCGGCGGCAGCTGTCCAAGCTTCTCATGCGCTACCAGCAGTTCGCTTCTCATGCTTACTGCATGGCCGCGGGGCCAGTTTCAAAGATGGCGTTGCAGCAGGAGAAGGCTTTCTGTGTGCTCCGTTTTGAGGTGTCCAGATCTGTGATTACAGTGCAGCGTGAGTTTCGTGCACGGTTTCTTTCTTTGGGGGTTCGTTAAAGACAGCGTTTATGTACCACCATTGCCCACGTCCATCCATGAAATTCGTGATCGAATAACGCATGCACTGCAGGCCATTACAGCGACACGCTACACCGGGTCTGGGATCAGTTTGATTACCGTGTGGATGTGTGTCGTGTGACCCAGGGTGCACATGTTGAAGGATTGTAATTACCAAATGAGAAACTTGGACAGTTGCCGCCGCTGACGGTGTATGTTGTGCCCGTGTAAGGTGAGAAATACATTTTTTATTCACTTTTGAAACCGCACCATTCTTTTGTGTATGCCCTGTATAATGCCACTTTGGAGGAGTATCGGGATTGAGATTTAAGGGCGGCGGCAGCAAAACGAATATCAGCCGCTTTACACATATCTGGATTCGGACCAGCAGAAATGTTAGTGAAGTTAAAAACTTGAGAAGTTCATACTGTCAGAAAGCAGCAAGCCAGAGATCGGGATTTTTTGTGCTAAACTTACACAAAACACAGAGCACACTACGGCACAGCCCTCAGCAACTGTCCGTCCATTGTCACGACTGTACTGAAACCTTTTGTCCGTGTGAACTGCTCACGCTTTCCACCAAGCGTGGAGGCAACACGAGTGAGCACGCCAGTGTGATTCACGCGCGTGGTTCACGCCCCGTGAGAACGCGGCCTAACGGATAATGCATAACAAATATTGTGGGCTGCGAACTGCCGAAAAACCTGGTGCTGGCAGCCGCAGCTATCGTGACGTTTCGCTGAACTACTAAATACTACGCATTATATGTACAGTAAAGTTCTCCCTGTGTTGTGTGTTGTCAGGTAGAGGTCTCTGCGACGGGCTGATCCCTCGTCCAGAGGTGTCCTACCGACTGTGGTGTGTCTAATGTGTGTGATCGTGAAGCCTCGAACAACGAGGCGGCCTAGGCCCCCAAGGGGCTGTCGAGCAATTGAAAAAAAAGTTGTCCCTAGAACGCGCCATGAAGGCCCAGACGGGGAGCAAAGGTATAGCTCTACTCTTTCTTTAACCCTGGCACTAGATGAGGGTGGGTGGTCAATTCCACGCCCCGGCCGCTTTACCCCCGGGAAAGAGAACCGGTACCCATTGTACAGGAGGCTGGGTGGGCCCCAGGGCCGGTCTGGACGAGTGCGGAAACGCATTATATGTTATTATATTATATTATGTTATGTTATGTCACATTATATTATATTATTATGTTATGTCACATTATATTATATTATATTATGTCACATTATATTATATTATGTCACATTATATTATATTATATTATATTATGTCACATTATATTATATTATATTATGTTATGTCACATTATATTATATTATATTATGTTATGTCACATTATATTATATTATTATGTTATGTCACATTATATTATATTATATTATGTCACATTATATTATATTATGTCACATTATATTATATTATATTATATTATATTATATTTATGTCACATTATATTATATTATATTATGTTATGTCACATTATATTATATTATATTATGTTATGTCACATATATTATATTATATCATAAAATGGACAAACTTCAGAAACTGCGTAATTCCAGGAGCATTACATTATTGACAGACTTCCCTAGCACTGAATTACAAAACGTACGTCTAGATCAGCTACTAGTGACGTCACATTGTGCAGGACGACGTCACTCGCCGTCTTGTGCCGTCACGAATGTTGGCCGCTCGTCCGAAGATAAGAACAATTGTACATTTAGGGCGACTGAACAACGTTCTGGGGAGAGACTGTGGAAGATAGACAAATAACAAGAACGTGAAAGAAATGTATTCAGGGCGTGTCTGATCTGTAGGCCTTGTTATTATGTCGACCAAAGCAAAGGGTAAGAGAGGTGAGGCATGCAGAATGCAATGAGGAAATGAAATGAGCATAAAGAAAGGCCTGAAGAGAGTACACAAGTTTGGGGACTAGTCGTAGGGGCGTGAGCTTAAGGAAAGGAGGGTCAGGGCGTGGTCTGATCTGTATTGGGTCACGATAGGGTCCAGTGGTGACATCTTCAGACCGAGTGTTGATCATGTCGCGAACGGTCTGACACGCCTCTAGGAATTTGGTTTTAGATAATGATAATGACAACAATACATGGCATTTAAAGACACTTTTCAATGTTATCAATTTAGACTTGAATACAATCTATCACAATGTTGCAATGTTTTAACAATTCAAAGCCATCACAGTCGTTACACCAACAGCAATGTCAGTAATGTCATGACGTCAAACAGCGCACTGCAAGTAAGAAATACTACACCTGAATAAAAGTCTTCCTTAGTAAAGTATGAAAACCGATTTGTGAAGTAACCCCTGATTATGATTCAGCATTTAGGATCGAAATATGTAGTAGGGTTGTTGATGGTATACATTATAGCATATGCTACTGAATTAAACAGTCATTCGTAACGTGAATACTATTGAAATAATCACACAAAATTCTTGACGAGCAAATCCAGCTGTCCACCACAATCACCTTCCTCACCTCAGCACTACCCTCAGCAAGTCCAGCTGTCCACCACGATCACCTTCCTCACCATCAGCACTATCCTTAGCAAGTCCAGCTGTCCACCACGATCACCTTCCTCACCTCAGCAGTACCCTCAGCAAATCCAGCTGTCCACCACGATCACCTTCCTCACAATCAGCACTATCCTTAGCAAGTCCAGCTGTCCACCACGATCACCTTCCTCACCATCAGCACTATCCTTAGCAAGTCCAGCTGTCCACCACGATCACCTTCCTCACCATCAGCACTATCCTTAGCAAGTCCAGCTGTCCACCACGATCACCTTCCTCACCTCAGCACTACTCTCAGCAAATCCAGCTGTCCACCACGATCACCTTCCTCACCTCAGCACTACCCTCAGCAAATCCAGCTGTCCACCACGATCACATTCCTCACCGCAGCACTACCCTCAGCAAGTCCAGCTGTCCACCACGATCACCTTCCTCACCATCAGCACTATCCTCAGCAAATCCAAATCATCGTATTTATCCACTGTTTAGCCACATGTGACTACGTGTCCTACAAAATGCTTCCACTAAACTGTTCCGTACCAAATGCAGCCATCAGACGGTACGTTAATGCAGCAGGCAGACTTCAGCTGACTCAGAACTGGACACGGGACTGAACCTGCGAGGAATTTCGAGCGCAGACGGCAAAACTGCCAGCTTCTGAAGACGTGATCTGCTGCACGGAGTGACGCTGTTCTTAACTTACAGTTCACCACCGTCCCTACAAAACCTGCCGCCTCTGGAGTCAGCAGCCGTGTGGACACCCCTACAAGCACTCTGGCACGCGTGCGGCATGTGTTCGGCCCACTGGCATATAACAAAAGTCTCTAGATGGATTAAACTGTAATGAATTTACGGCTGTGTAAGCCGAAGTAATGGTACCCAGACAGGCCCGCTTACATGCGTTACGCGAAATTGCTTTTTCATGTAAATCTGACTACCTCTTGCTCTCTCCTGCTACAAGTTTTAAAAAGGGAAATGAAGAGATATTATAATACACAAAGCTCGTCTTCATATGCCACCAAGAAAATTGTGTTTGTTTCGACTTAAAAATGTATGCCTTTAGCTAAAAAGGGTTTGCATTTATTTCTGAACATGATAATGTGTGAGGCTTACACAGAACACGGCGCGAAGACAGAAGACAAAAATAAACTGAAAATGAGGAAGCAAGGAATGAAGCGACAGAAAACACACAAGAATAATAAAATAAATAGACAATAACAAAGACAAAGCAAGAAACAATGAAAGAGAAATGGAATGAAATAAGGTGAAAAGGGAGAACAAAGGCAGAAATAAAAAGTGAAAGAAGGAATAGGAAAAAGAGAATATAAAGTAAGAACAACAAAACAACAAAATGTATAAATATATTTCGAAGTTGAACGCTACCATTACAGTTCCCATTTCCTTAACACAACGCTTATTACGTCCATTACAGTTCCCATTTCCTTAACACAACGCTTATTACGTCCATTACAGTTCCCATTTCCTTAACCACAACGCTTATTACGTCCATTACAGTTCCCATTTCCTTAACACAACGCTTATTACGTCCATTACAGTTCCCATTTCCTTAACACAACGCTTATTACGTCCATTACAGTTCCCATTTCCTTAACACAACGCTTATTACATCCATTACAGTTCCCATTTCTTTAACACAACGCTTATTACATCCATTACAGTTCCTATTTCCTTAACACAACGCTTATTACATCAATTACAGTTCCCATTTCCTTAACACAATGCTTATTACGTCCATTACAGTTCCCATTTCCTTAACACAATGCTTATTACGTCCATTACAGTTCCCATTTCCTTAACACAACGCTTATTACGTCCATTACAGTTCCCATTTCCTTAACACAACGCTTATTACGTCCATTACAGTTCCCATTTCCTTAACACAACGCTTATTACGTCCATTACAGCCCCATTTCCTTAACACAACGCTTATTACATCCATTACAGCTCCCATTTCCTTAACAGAACGCTTATTACGTCCATTACAGTTCCCATTTCCTTAACACAACGCTTATTACATCCATTACAGTTCCATTTCCTTAACACAACGCTTATTACGTCCATTACAGTTCCCATTTCCTTAACACAACGCTTATTACATCCATTACAGTTCCCATTTCCTTAACACAACGCTTATTATATCCATTACAGTTCCCATTTCCTTAACACAACGCTTATTATATCCATTACAGTTCCCATTTCCTTAACACAACGCTTATTACGTCCATTACAGTTCCTATTTCCTTAACAAAACGCATATTACATCCATTACAGTCCCTGTCACTATTGCCGGAACTTAGGACACAAATTCCCAGAAAAGGCAAAGGAAAGAAATGTCACACTGGTCGTCACGATAACAACGCTTGTCTTATGTAGCCACCCGATTAACAAGCTACTGGTACACACTACGGCTGTAGAAACGGAAATGGTCCTCTCCCCCTTCTTCCTCTCCCCTCCTTCTCCCTCTCCCCTCCTTCTCCCATCCGCCTATCAACTCTCTCATTAATTACGCAGTTACAGTACTAAACCAAGCAACTATCCTCTTCCTGCATGTCCGTCCGGGTGTTGGCAACTGTCCGTTGTCCCTGCCATACCAGTAAGACACCTGATCACTTCTTTTCATACTTAAGCATTTCACTCACTCACGTTTTCAACACTACGATGGATGACGTCATATTCGTGTCCCTTTCACGCATTGCTGCAGAATCTAAAAGCAATCCCACTACAAACCTGGACAGGCCCTTAGGGTTCCAGGAGGTTGAGGCTCCCAGATTTATAGACAATCGGCACATGAAGGTGGTAAGGTTGGCAGCCCTACTCACCGGCCGCCTTTACCCCTGGTACTCATTTCTGTTAGAGGCCGAGTCAACCCCAGGGCCATAGTGCGGCCGGAAGAATTATGTCAATGAAACATCCCAATGGCACCATCGAGAATCGAACCCGCGACCTTCCGGTTTGTAGCGCAATGCCTCAACCAACTGCGCCACCGCGTGCGCCTGCTGCAAAATCTACAGTCGGTATATTAAGGCAACAACTGGATTTCTGACAGCACCGAGTGTGAAAACTGCGGTCTTACGGGATGTGACGACGTGTAGTTTGGTAGTGAAGTATCAGTGTTTCGGAATACCGTGCTGTTACACTTCACACGGTGGCACGAGATTCCACCGAAACGTCGATATATATACGTCACGTGACACTGCGTCAGCTTCCCTAAGGCTGCCGTGAGGACGTCAAACATACAGCTCTCACCCTTTGTGCAGCCCTGTAGATACAGCAGGTCACAGCACCTCACCCTTTGTGCAGCCCTGTAGATACAGCAGGCCACAGCACCTCACCTTTGTGCAGCCCTGCAGATACAGCAGGCCACAGCATCTCACCCTTTTTGCAGCCCTGTAGATACAGCAGGCCACAGCACCTCACCCTTTGTGCAGCCCTGTAGATACAGCAGGCCACAGCACCTCACCCTTTGTGCAGCCCTGAGATACAGCAGGCCACAGCACCTCACCCTTTGTGCAGCCCTGTAGATACAGCAGGCCACAGCACCTCACCCTTTGTGCAGCCCTGTAGATACAGCAGGCCACAGCACCTCACCCTTTGTGCAGCCCTGTAGATACAGCAGGCCACAGCACCTCACCCTTTGTGCAGCCCTGTAGATACAGCAGGCCACAGCACCTCACCCTTTGTGCAGCCCTGTAGATACAGCACAGCACCACCGCAGCCTTCCCCCACCCTTTGTGCAGCCCTGTAGATAAAGCAGGCCACAGCACCTCACCCACCTATACAGCCAACTCACTTGTGCAGCCCTGTAGATTATCAGCAGGCCACACGCACACACCTCACCCTTTGTGCCAGCCCTGTAGATACAGCAGGCCACAGCACCTCACCCTTTGTGCAGCCCTGTAGATACAGGCACAGCATCACCGTCAGCCCTTAATACACAGGCCAGCACCTCACCCTTTGTGCAGCCTGTAGATACAGCAGGCCACCACCCTTGGACTAATTTACATACACCCTTTGTGCAGCCCTGTAGATACAGCAGGCCACAGCACCTCACCCTTTGTGCAGCCCTGTAGATACAGCAGGCCACTACTTTCCATTCCCATAGCTCCACTATGACATATGCAAAAGGCCAGCCTTGCAAACAAAGCTGATACGCTGTGTCTACAAAAAGCTCTAACCCTGGATAAATATTTCACATTTTAATTTCGGAAACGCAGAGCCGCGCGTAAAAGCAGCTCAGATGCAAAATTAATTTGCGAGCCGTTTCAACCGGTAAGCATCGATAGACCATATAACAACACTTGAGGCGCCACAACCACAGCGTGTCTCCAAAGGGCCCTCAGGGGTGTACATACGGACAGTCGTAAAAAGGTCCGTGATGGCCTATAATCACATTTTCATGAACATAAGAGTCCAACCCGTAAAATAACGATATCGATTTACGCCACACCTCATATAAACGTATTATGTTCGTGTACCAATTAATTTCTATGAATCTAAAAAGCATCTGACGACGGTCCGTAACATGAGAACTAATGTCCTTTGGACTATGTCCATCTACGGAAACCTAAAACTAACAGATAACAGACGTTCGGAAGCGAATCTGCTTCCGTCCTCAGTTAAGGGAGGGAGTACACCTACTATGTTGCGACCCTGAGATAAGAGCTAACCTCAATCACTCTAAGGACCTAACACAGTAGGTCGTCTCCCTCCCCCTTCATCTGAGGACGGAAGCAATCCAGCTTCCGAAACGTCGTGTTATCTAGTTATTAACTTACGCCGAACGATAAGACAAAGTCCAGAAACCCATTAGTTCTCAATTAATTCCTCACCGTTAACCGTAACATTATACACCCGTATAAACAACACTCGTTATAACGACACAAAATAATACAGTCCATTTCATGAACGTTATAACCGATTCGATTGTAATTCACTACTGCACAGAAGAATACCGTCAACAGTACAGCACTTGCCGCTAAACCAGGATAAGGTACTGACAGGCCAATCATTAATTGTATTTACGTGGTGTTTGTCGCTCGCTCGCCAGAAGACCTCAACGCCATACCAACAAACCACACAAGTGTCCATTACGCAGCACTGTGACATCTCCGCCTGTCTTAACCACTGAGCGTGCAAGCCTCTGAAGCTGAGAAGGCCGTCACATAACCTAACAGCCGATAAGCCATAACATGACACAAGGCCGTCACATAACCTAACAGCCGATAAGCCATAACATGACACAAGGCCGTCACATAACCTAACAGCCGATAAGCCATAACATGACACAAGGCCGTCACATAACCTAACAGCCGATAAGCCATAACATGACACAAGGCCGTCACATAACCTAACAGCCGATAAGCCATAACATGACACAAGGCCGTCACATAACCTAACAGCCGATAAGCCATAACATGACACAAGGCCGTCACATAACCTAACAGCCGATAAGCCATAACATGACACAAGGCCGTCACATAACCTAACAGCCGATAAGCCATAACATGACACTGAGAAAGGCCGTCACATAACCTAACAGCCGTATAAGCCATAACATGACATCAAAGGCCGTCACATAACCTAACAGCCGATAAGCCATAACATGACACTCAGAAGGCCGTCACATAACCTAACAGCCGATAAGCCATAACATGACACTCAGAAGGCCGTCACATAACCTAACAGCCGATAAGCCATAACATGACACTGAAAAGGCCGTCACATAACCTAACAGCCGATAAGCCATAACATGACACTCAGAAGGCCGTCACATAACCTAACAGCCGATAAGCCATAACATGACACTCAGAAGGCCGTCACATAACCTAACAGCCGATAAGCCATTATGTTTATTGGATGAACAAATTTTGAAACAGGCAGTCACCACAGTTCCGAGACACACTGCTGCTGATTCACCCCCTCGAAGCCGTTGCTTGGTAACCACCCTTATTATTGCTCTTCATTATATCTGCTGCCCTGTGCAGCCCCTTAATGCACACGGCCTGAGCGGAATATCTGGCTTTCGCACACAGAGGTTCCGAGTTCGACGCCTGTATCGCACATCTGTGTCAACAGTTCTACAATGCACCACTACAGCGCCATCTCTACAAGCCAACACTCGCTCAGTCGGTAATTCCCCGCGCTTTATAGACACCGACGTCTCACAACAGGCAGCCATTGGTCCAAATAAACCCAGTTCACGCACCTGCTGAGAACCATTTTAATATTCTCCCATCTATCCCTGGTTTTCCACGTGGTCTCCTTCCTTCAAGACTTTCTACCAACATGTAAGGCTTTTCCTCTCTACCATTCGTGCTACATACCTTGCCAATGTCATTCTCCTTGATTTGATCATCGTAATGATCTTTAGCTGAAGAGTAAAAATCATCAAACAACTTACTATGCAGTATTCTCCAGGCTAGTTACTTGCTCTCTTACGTCTCCAAATACTCTCTCTTCTCTAACGCCTCACTCTCCGTTACACCGACAGACAGCAGCACACGTTACAGGCGAACACGTCTATGCCTAAGAAAGTCGTGAAGGCGTAGGAGGCGTGGAGGTAGCAACGCATTCTGAACTTCGGCAAGATACTTAAGTAGCTGCTCGCTTAACTCCTGTGTCCACCACGTAATCCTGAAGACGTCTGGTGAACGGATCTATGTGGTATGGCAGCGTGGAAGTACACCTCCACACACTGACATCAGCACTAGACAAAAGTAAGCGAAAAGCTTTACGCCCCGGCCGCTCTATCCCCAGCGATGGGCCAACGGTAACCATGTGATAGGATCTGAAGGATGCAGAAAAATAAAATGTTCTTCTACTGCCAGAAACACAACCCAATACTTTGTTGTTGAGCCCTGAACCGAGTGGGTATACCGACGGAGCTATGCCTCCATCACCCCCACCGCATTCTTATTCAAATATTCCATGACTAACCCTTCAGAGACTAAGAATAACTTTAATTATATTTAAAGATACAGTTCGTACCGCAAAGTAAACACTCGATCTCGGTTATAAAAACAGTCAGTTAATGCTGTACACCCAACCCTTGTTTCACGCCCCAGTTGCGTTCCTGAAAAAGTGGGCGTAAATAAAGGCGTAAATAAAATGACATTCCTATAAGAAATAATGAGATAGGTACGAGTTAGGAGCAATCACGGCAACCACAGCCTCTTCATATGCGGTACATATATATATAACATATATATATATAATATATATATGTGTATATATAATCATTATTGTTGTACTTACATTAATACAGAAATAATTAGTATTCGTTATAGCCTATGTAAATTGAAAAAGAATTGTAAACCAGTTGTGGGCACTCGTCACGGATGGTACACGTTCCATATCGTTGCTGTCACGGATGACTAAATGCACTCCCATGGCCTTCGCAACTCAGTCACTGTATTACCATCGCTAGTATTCTTGCTGCGGTTAGGTTAGTGTTTCGGTCGTACCAGTTTTATGTAAGTAGGTATGACGATGCTTAGGTTAGGGGCTGTGCGATGTCGTCGTAGGCTCCGTTTCCTGTTCCGGTCCAGTTCACAGTTACTAGACTTGTCATGGATGATCGAATTCCCTCTCACACGCTTCACCACGCAGTCACTTGATGACCCGCAGACCATAAGCGTTAGTACCGTTAAGGCTACACCTGCAGTTATCCGTCGTCCTGCGTCGGCGTCGCAGCGTCTAAGTGCGCAGCCGGCCAAAGGGCGTTAAACCAAAAAATGACGGAGCGCAAATTCAGAAGTGGCGTATACTGGCAAGGGGCATTAAAAGCAAAAAAGGCGTAAAACAAGGGGTGAATTTATAGTGTATAGGAAATAATCGCTGTTTGTCTGAGATCCACACAAAACACATAAATACAGTCCGTACCGCGCAGTAAACACACTCCGTCTCAGTTATACAAACCAGTCAGTTAATGTTGTACAGTGAAATAATCGCTGTTTGTTCTGAGATCCACACAAAACACATAAATACAGTCCGTACCGCGCAGTAAACACACTCCGTCTCAGTTACACAAACCAGTCAGTTAATGCTGTACAGTGAAATAATCGCTGTTTGTTCTGAGATCCACACAAAACACATAAATACAGTCCGTACCGCGCAGTAAACACACTCCGTCTCAGTTATACAAACCAGTCAGTTAATGCTGTAAGGTAAATAATCGCTGTTTGTTCTGAGATCCACACAAAACACATAAATACAGTCCGTACCGCGCAGTAAACACACTCCGTCTCAGTTACACAAACCAGTCAGTTAATGCTGTACAGTGAAATAATCGCTGTTTGTTCTGAGATCCACACAAAACACATAAATACAGTCCGTACCGCGCAGTAAACACATCCGTCTCAGTTATACAAACCAGTCAGTTAATGCTGTATAGGTGAAATAATCGCTGTTTGTTCTGAGATCCACACAAAACACATAAATACAGTCCGTACCGCGCAGTAAACACATCCGTCTCAGTTATACAAACCAGTCAGTTAATGCTGTATAGTAAATAATCGCTGTTTGTTCTGAGATCCACACAAAACACATAAATACAGTCCGTACCGCGCAGTAAACACACTCCGTCTCAGTTATACAAACCAGTCAGTTAATGCTGTACAGTGAAATAATCGCTGTTTGTTCTGAGATCCACACAAAACACATAAATACAGTCCGTACCGCGCAGTAAACACACTCCGTCTCAGTTATACAAACCAGTCAGTTAATGCTGTACAGTGAAATAATCGCTGTTTGTTCTGAGATCCACACAAAACACATAAATACAGTCCGTACCGCGCAGTAAACACACTCCGTCTCAGTTATACAAACCAGTCAGTTAATGCTGTACAGTGAAATAATCGCTGTTTGTTCTGAGATCCACACAAAACACATAAATACAGTCCGTACCGCGCAGTAAACACACTCCGTCTCAGTTATACAAACCAGTCAGTTAATGCTGTACAGTGAAATAATCGCTGTTTGTTCTGAGATCCACACAAAACACATAAATACACTGTGTGGGCAGAAACGTAGAATTGTGAATGTTTAAAACCAGGTTTTAAGCTTAATGCACAGTTCATATTATTTTATGACAGCGCGTTATTCATGAACCACGAAGCGCCGAGCGCTGAACATCACACTTCTTGCACCCTGACTGCGCAAGTGCAAACACACGCCGCGCGTTATAGCAACCGTCGTTAAAGGCTGTAAGAGTGCAACAGTCACCAATGTGTTAGCAGCAGCAGACTGACACAGTACAAACGACAGCAAATCAGCTGACGAGCAATAAACGAGCGACACTCGCCAAAAACCGCACACATCCTTCGCAAGCATTAATACAAATGAACTCTCCTGACTATCGCAGACGGAAACAAAGTGAAACGTCGCTGACACAGTAATATAACAATGCAGAAAAAGCCGAAGAGATCGAATAACGCAGTGTGGTGCTAAAAACTAATGCCTCGTATTTCATATGGAAATGTATATACCACATTACAATACAACCAAAATAGCTGCTTATTGAACTTTACTTTTCGCCCCAATACAATTGTCGGCCACGACAGCTCAGTCGGTATAGCTACTCGCTACGAGCTGGACGGTCCGGGGATCGAATCCCGGAGGAAGCGAAATTTTCAGCACCCGTCCAGACCGGCCTTGTGGCCTACTCAGCCTCCTGTACAATGGGTACCGGGTCATTCCCGGGGTAAAGCGGCGGTGGCGTGGCGTTGACCACACACCCCCATCTAGAGCCGAGGTTAAAGAAAGAATAGAGCTACACGTCTACTCCCATTCTGGGCTTTCATGGCCTCTTCTAGGGTAACCTTCACCTTTACCTTTACCGACAATTATTTCTCCACACTTTCGCCAATGTTTAAGTACTTTCGTACGCCCGTCATTATAGAACTGTGGTTTTTGATGACGGAGTCGCAACCTAACAGCCATTTTGACGTCATCGCCCGACGCGTCGTGATGTTGCTTCGGAGTGGAAAAGAGATCAAAATCCGACGGCAGAGGAAGTGTGGTGGGTAGCCCACGACGGTGAAACCAAAACGTCGAACCTCTGCGGCTGCTGCATTGTTATGTCGAAGGTGAGACCGCTGCATGTGACAAAGAACTCTTCGCAGCTATCCCAGCGGTTCACACTACCGCTGACAGTTAATCAGTTCAGTCAGCAGACAAAAGTTCTGAATGCGCCACGCCGTAAAGTTGCAGCATACTGCGAGCAAGACGACGCTGCATCTTGAATTGTTTTTCGGTGCTGCTGACGCTTTGTGACGGAACTCCGCTGACTTTTCGGTTCTCGAAACGATGCACCCTGCTGTCAACCCGGAGGAACTGTACCATCGCACTGACACAGTCGCGTTACACTCCGCCATGTTTACGAGCACAATTAGGAGCCCTCTAGCGGTAGAAGTTATAAATTTGGCTCCGCGCTGCGGAAAAGTCTAAAGACTTACGCAGATCAGTTCGTATTGCGACGTGTGTTTGTCTTAAGCTTACAAATTTGGAGGTATCATTTTTGAGCGCCCTTCGCATAAGAGACTTACGATGGGCTATACACGCAGAAGAACCCTTCTTCGACGGGGAAAATGTTTAACAGAAGAAATAACATTGAGAACCAATTGTCTTTTGGACTTTGTCCATCGTCTTGGACAAAATATAAACACAAAAAACTGTGGTTCTACTGGCTGAGGTTGTCCGGTGATTGAGACTAGCTCAATAAACAGGACACATCTGAGTAGGCATCGCCTGAAGACGGAAGAAGAACCATCTTCCGAAACGTTGTAATTTTTATATTTTATATTTTATCCAAGACGATGCACAAAGTCCAAAAGACAGCTGGTTCTCAATGTCATACACCGTCGTCAGAACCTTCTACAAGAAATAACACTCACATTACAGTTTATTTAATTAAAATACAAAACAGTACACATAGGAAACTAAATATGGGACAAGCCAATTTATTCCAATCTGCTACGTGTTTCGGTCCTGTAGGGCCATCTTCAGGAGGTGCCATATACAGACAGTAACAATTAAATAGTGACAATCATTTTCCAGTCACAGCCGGTCAGATATTTTTCAATACGTTTGAATAGGCGCGCCGTGTCTGTCATCGCCAGTGTGGACACCCCTGTTACAACACGGCGACGAACTCTTGACTGGAAAATGACTGCCTCTACGTGAATCGGTCAACGAGACATGGAACGAGACCGGTGAACTGCTATATCGTCAGGTCTTCTCTTATAACGTATCGGGTTACATTGTGCCAGCTGTCAGAAATTGTCACTGATACTGCAGTAATGCAGGGAACACGATGTCACGGAGCGTGCGTGTTCTGTTGTGTTACTGGGACTGAAGGTGCTAGGAACTGTTGCATCTCAACAGTGCCGTTTGAAGACTTAGATCAACATGAATAACTCAAATATTCAGTCCGTACCGCGCAGTAAACACACTCCGTCTCAGTTATACAAACCAGTCAGTTAATGTTGTACAGTGAAATAATCGCTGTTTGTTCTGAGATCCACACAAAACACATAAATACAGTCCGTACCGCGCAGTAAACACACTCCGTCTTAGTTATACAAACCATCAGTTAATGTTGTACAGTGAAATAATCGCTGTTTGTTCTGAGATCCACACAAAACACATAATACAGTCCGTACCGCGCAGTAAACACACTCCGTCTCAGTTATACAAACCAGTCAGTTAATGTTGTACAGTGAAATAATCGCTGTTTGTTCTGAGATCCACACAAAACACATAAATACAGTCCGTACCGCGCAGTAAACACACTCCGTCTCAGTTATACAAACCAGTCAGTTAATGTTGTACAGTGAAATAATCGCTGTTTGTTCTGAGATCCACACAAAACACATAAATACAGTCCGTACCGCGCAGTAAACACACTCCGTCTCAGTTATACAAACCAGTCAGTTAGTGCTGTACAGTGAAATAATCGCTGTTTGTTCTGAGATCCACACAAAACACATAAATACAGTCCGTACCGCACAGTAAACACACTCCGTCTCAGTTATACAAACCAGTCAGTTAATGCTGTATAGTGAAATAATCGCTGTTTGTTCTGAGATCCACACAAAACACATAAATACACTGTGTGGGAAGAACGTACAATTTGTGAATGTTAAACGTGATGGTACATATAGTGACCACTGGGCTTTAAAGCGTTAAACCTTTTCCAGCGTTTATACCACAACTCGTCGTTTTGAGTCTTTAGGTCACTCTAAAACATAGACCTTATGCTGATGGAATTTTACTGCAAAACAGAGAAACACAAATTACCACCGTTCGAACATTGTCTTTAGCTTTCCGATTGACAGTGAACTTTTAAAGAACAGAGGACATGAAATTTGGTTCATACGAATAGATAAATTATGCATACACCGAAAAACTTTGTACAACTGTTAACTATTATAAAACATGGCGGTGGATTAAAACTTTTGAAGTTATGATCGACAAATTTAAAACAGATAAAAATCTATGTGGCAGGGAACGGAATGCTCTGACATAAACTGAGACGTCGATGGCATTCCCGCCCACTGATCTTCCCAGCAGTTATTGTAAACAGAGAATACACACGAAATAATAAAACAGCCTGCATGCAAAAGGCGCGGACGGCACAAACTTAGCGGACAAATCAGGATGCAACGATCAGCCTTACACTGACAGCACCTCAGTTATTTAACGTTAAAGCAGATGTTACATATAGTAACCACTAGCCTTTAAAGGGTAACTACTGCTAGTGTCAAACAGGTGAAGCATAGACATGTCATGTAACCACGCGTGGAATTCGCAGTTGGTGTCTGTGTGGGAATGCTCCAACGGCCTGCAAGCTGCACGGTATGCTGTTGCATGACGCACTGCAAGTCTTTGCAACGTTTGGCAGCAGTCAGCTGCACTACATTTAAATCCATGCGCGTTAACAGTACGGTAAAGGTAAAGCTCTCCCTAAAACAGGCCACGAAGGCGCAGAGGGGGAGTAGAGGAATAGCTCTACTCTTTCTTTAACCCTGGCACTAGATCAGAGTGGGTGGTCAACTCCACGCCCCGGGCGCTTTACCCCCGGGAAATAGACCCGGTACCCATTGTATGGGAGGCTGGGTAGGCCCCAGGGCCGGTCTGGACGGGTGCGGAAAATCTCGCACCCACCGGGATCCGATCCCCGGATCGTCCAGCCCGTAGCGTAAAAAGGCAACTTTTAAGCCGTAATAATCTAAATATTAACCATCTGAAGACCAACAGCAATCTATATACAAGAATCAGTTCGGACCTCACAGAGAATAAAGTGTGCTTCCATTACAAAGGCCACTCGGTAAATGTCATATAGCGAGATATGGCTGTGTATTGCGATAGCCAAGCACTGTGCGGGCACAATGCAGTCTTCTGTGCCAACCTCAGCACTACGTACAAACACCACTGGGCTTTGAAAGGTCAATACTCTAACGCTCAGTGAAATCTGTGGACCAGCATAAAACTAGCTCTTTGACATATGAAATTCATGTAAATGATATTTTCAATTAAGTTCCTGGCCCACAGAAAAAACACTGTCTCTCCATTTCAAAAACCAGTCAGTTAATGTTGTACAGTGAAATAATCGCTGTTTGTTCTGAGATCCACACAAAACACATAAATACAGTCCGTACCGCGCAGTAAACACCACTACATCTCAGTTATACAAACCAGTCAGTTAATGCTGTACAGTAAAATAATCGCTGTTTGTTCTGAGATCCACACAAAACACATAAATACAGCCCGTACCGCGCAGTAAACACACTCCGTCTCAGTTATACAAACCAGTCAGTTAATGCTGTACAGTGAAATAATCGCTGTTTGTTCTGAGATCCACACAAAACACGTAAATACACTGTGTGGGCAGAACGTAGAATTTGTGAATGTTAAACGTATTGATATACAAAGACTCAGTCCGTACCGCGCAGTAAACACACTACGTCTCAGTTATACAAACCAGTAAGTTAATGCTGTATAGGGAAATAACCGCTGTTTGTTCTGAGATCGGGCTGATCACTCGTCCAGAGGAGTCCAACCGAGTGTGGTGTGTCTGAGTGTGATCTGAAGCTTTGATAAATGAGGAGGCCCTGGCCCACTAGGGGCTGTTGCGCCATTGGAAAAAGAAGACTGACGTACAGCGGTCCGTCGGTAATGTGGATCCCGGAGTGATCCAGATAATTTGGGCCACCTATTGAAATTATTTATTATTACAATTATATGCTGTTAGGTACAGTATTTCCGTTTTAAGGAGTTTTATTTTAGCACTGATTGAGTACCACGGAGTTCGCCCTCGGTGATCCGGACCGCCCCTACAGTCCGGATGATCCGACGGACTACTGTATTGCAGTTAAAAACATTGAACGATGAAACTCAGTCTTATGACAAATGTACGTTTTGCAGTGATACTCACGTTCTTGGCAGACCTTATAAGTCTGTCCGTCAAGTGACAGCTGTGTTTGCGTTACGCACACTGTTGGACACTTGGTACTCACAGCACAGGCTTGGTACTCCGTACTTTGAAACAGCAACTTACCTGCAAAACAAGAGAAAACACTCAGTTATACACACACCGTATTTACTGTCACTGCTGCTAGGGACAGGGGACAGGGTCATGGGGTCATCGGGTTCGTGTCTCACACAAATACGATCAAATATTACAATTCGTTCGGCAGACTTGTGGCTATTGCAGTCTGCGGTACTCGGACCTCATATCTAGTTAGGTAAACAGTTACTGGCGTTTCGTAGACACACGCTGATCCTTTCTTCAGGACAGAACCTGAAATGGAGACACTGGATTCCTCCGAGACGGTGATAATCCTCTAGAAATCCTGCAAGACATGAGCTCTCAGGGTAGTGACCACGTTGACGTGACGCCGTGTAGTCAAAGAAAAAAATTATCTGTAAGTTTTCCGTCAGACATACATCGTATTTATTTTGACTTCATTATTAGAGATGCAGCCTTCATCTTGGAGGTACTTCACGGCTCCTACCTTGTAGATGACGGCAGGAAGTTCCCCCGAAATACCAGTAAGTCTTTACAAAACTACACAGTGTCATCCCTCGTAACAACGCGGTATTTTGAACGTAACCCGCGGATCCTCCACACATGACACGACCAAACACTGGACCAGTGGAACATGAAGCAATAACACACGGAACTGGACACTGAGACAAATGGTCTAACACAGCGGGCTCGCCACGTGACTGGAATGGAGAAATGTCAGAGGCAACAAGTGAGTAGCGAAATACTTAACGATGCCGATTCAACCGCAAGGATTTTATGGCGTCGAATGATATGAAAATTCGAACTACAATAACGAAAAGGTACAAATTTGTATGACCAGCTGCGTCAAGCTCTGTTCTAGAATTCACCTGAAGACCGAGAAATGTCACAAAAATTTAACCGGGACAGCCGGTAATTCGGTTCACAAAAGCTGCGAACCCAGAACCTTACTGTACGACCCCCTGGTAAGAAGAGCGTACTGGACGAAGAGACAGGCGGAGCATGTAGCACGCATAGGAGAGATGTGAAATTCGTATGCAGTAAAACCTGTAAAGTTGGCCACCTGTCACAGTTTGCCACGCTTTTACGGAACCGGCAAATTCCTATGATATCATACGTGGTCGCTACTCCATAACTTGGCCACCTGCGTATCTTGAATCTTGGCCAGAGTTTCGCATTGAGTCCAATTCTGTATGTGTAAGGTCTACCTCCCTATGTTGGTTCGCTTAAACGGCTGTATATTTTTTGTGTCTACTCTACATGGGCGGAAATCCTCATTCATTCCCAGAACTGCCTTTGCCCGCTCAACCTCCATCCTTTCTCCACAAGTATGGGCAATAAATTGGCATTTTCTAGCGGCCACTGAGCCATTACTGTGCTATTCATGCACACGGCTACGCATTGTACCTGCTTTCCAACTGGACCACCTGTCTGCACTCTGACTGTACATTTGCACAAGCGATAGCTGCACCGTTAAAATTCCACAGTGCCATTTGCTGCCTGCGCAAGTTGGGCGGCTCTGAATGGAACCAAAGGTGGCCAACATAGACAGACAGACAGACGTCAATGTGTTTGTCACAAAACGGCAATACAAACCAAAGGTGGCCAACATAGACAGACAGACAGACGTCACTGTGTTTGTCACAAAACGGCAATACAAACCAAAGGTGGCCAACATAGACAGACAGACAGACAGACTTCACTGTGTTTGTCACAAAACGGCAATACAAACCAAAGGTGGCCAACATAGACAGACAGACGTCACTGTGTTTGTCACAAAACGGCAATACAAAACGTCTGCGAGACACAAATGCAGATGGCAGATTAATGTAAAACTGAGTGTGGACAGATATGATATAAACAGATAGACTGGATTGAAATGGGCCACAATATGGTCCAACGATGGATTTTGTGGACAAAACACAGAACCCTCTGACTACCTAAAATCAGGTAATTCCCCCAATGGCTAAGAGACTGCACTGTGCAGTGAAGGACATGAAGATATGAACTGGACGGAACTGGCCTTGGGTCACGTGATATCTGCGTGTTGAGCCTTGGTGTTGTTACCAAATAACACGGTCACCTGATATCCGCGTGTTGAGCCTTGGTGTTGTTACCAAATAACACGGTCACCTGATATATGCGTGTTGAGCCTTGGTGTTGTTACCAAATAGCACGGTCACCTGATATATGCGTGTTGAGCCTTGGTGTTGTTACCAAATAACACGGTCACCTGATATATGCGTGTTGAGCCTTGGTGTTGTTACCAAATAAACACGGTCACCTGATATATGCGTGTTGAGCCTTGGTATTGTTACCAAATAACACGGTCACCTGATATATGCGTGTTGAGCCTTGGTGTTGTTACCAAATAACACGGTCACCTGAATTCTGCGTGTTGAGCCTTGGTGTTGTTACCAAATAACACGGTCACGTGATATCCGCGTGTTGAGCCTTGGTGTTGTTACCGAATAACACGGTCACCTGATATTTGCGTGTTGAGCCTTGGTGTTGTTACAAAATAACACGGTCACCTGATATCTGCGTGTTGAGCCTTGGTGTTGTTACCAAATAACACGGTCACCTGATATCTGCGTGTGTGAGCCTTGGTGTTGTTACCAAATAACACGGTCACTGATATCTGCGTGTTGAGCCTTGGTGTTGTTACCAAATAACACGGTCACCTGATATCTGCGTGTTGAGCCTTGGTGTTGTTACCAAATAACACGGTCACCTGATATCTGCGTGTTGAGTCTTGGTGTTGTTACCATATAACACGGTCAACCGATATCTGCGTGTTGAGCCTTGGTGTTATCGAATAACACGGTCACCTGATATTTGCGTGTTGAGCCTTGGTGTTGTTACAAAATAACACGGTCACCTGATATCTGCGTGTTGAGCCTTGGTGTTGTTACCAAATAACACGGTCACCTGATATCCGCGTGTTGAGCGTTGGTGTTGTTACCAAATAACACGGTCACCTGATATCTGCGTGTTGAGCCTTGGTGTTGTTACCAAATAACACGGTCACCTGATATCTGCGTGTTGAACCTTGGTGTTGTTACCAAATAACACGGTCACCTGATATCTGCATGTTGAGCCTTGGTGTTGTTACCAAATAACACGGTCACCTGATATCTGCGTGTTGAGCCTTGGCGTTGTTACCAAATAACACGGTCACCTGATATCTGCGTGTTGAGCCTTGGTGTTGTTACCAAATAACACGGTCACCTGATATCTGCGTGTTGAGCCTTGGTGTTGTTACCAAATAACACGGTCACCTGATTTCTGCGTGTGTGAGCCTTGGTGTTGTTACCAAATAACACGGTCACCTTATATCTGCATGTTGAGCCTTGGTGTTGTTACCAAATAACACGGTCACCTGATATCTGCGTGTGTGAGCCTTGGTGTTGTTACCAAATAACACGGTCACTGATATCTGCGTGTTGAGCCTTGGTGTTGTTACCAAATAACACGGTCACCTGATATCTGCGTGTTGAGCCTTGGTGTTGTTACCAAATAACACGGTTACCTGATATCTGCATGTTGAGCCTTGGTGTTGTTACCAAATAACACGGTCACCTGATATCTGCGTGTGTGAGCCTTGGTGTTGTTACCAAATAACACGGTCACTGATATCTGCGTGTTGAGCCTTGGTGTTGTTACCAAATAACACGGTCACCTGATATCTGCGTGTTGAGCCTTGGTGTTGTTACCAAATAACACGGTCACCTGATATCTGCATGTTGAGCCTTGGTGTTGTTACCAAATAACACGGTCACCTGATATCTGCGTGTGTGAGCCTTGGTGTTGTTACCAAATAACACGGTCACCTGATATCTGCGTGTGTGAGCCTTGGTGTTGTTACCAAATAACACGGTCACCTGATATCTGCATGTTGAGCCTTGGTGTTGTTACCAAATAACACGGTCACCTGATATCCGCGTGTTGAGCGTTGGTGTTGTTACCAAATAACACGGTCACCTGATATCTGCGTGTTGAGCCTTGGTGTTGTTACCAAATAACACGGTCACCTGATATCTGCGTGTTGAACCTTGGTGTTGTTACCAAATAACACGGTCACCTGATATCTGCATGTTGAGCCTTGGTGTTGTTACCAAATAACACGGTCACCTGATATCTGCGTGTTGAGCCTTGGCGTTGTTACCAAATAACACGGTCACCTGATATCTGCGTGTTGAGCCTTGGTGTTGTTACCAAATAACACGGTCACCTGATATCTGCGTGTTGAGCCTTGGTGTTGTTACCAAATAACACGGTCACCTGATTTCTGCGTGTGTGAGCCTTGGTGTTGTTACCAAATAACACGGTCACCTTATATCTGCATGTTGAGCCTTGGTGTTGTTACCAAATAACACGGTCACCTGATATCTGCGTGTGTGAGCCTTGGTGTTGTTACCAAATAACACGGTCACTGATATCTGCGTGTTGAGCCTTGGTGTTGTTACCAAATAACACGGTCACCTGATATCTGCGTGTTGAGCCTTGGTGTTGTTACCAAATAACACGGTTACCTGATATCTGCATGTTGAGCCTTGGTGTTGTTACCAAATAACACGGTCACCTGATATCTGCGTGTGTGAGCCTTGGTGTTGTTACCAAATAACACGGTCACTGATATCTGCGTGTTGAGCCTTGGTGTTGTTACCAAATAACACGGTCACCTGATATCTGCGTGTTGAGCCTTGGTGTTGTTACCAAATAACACGGTCACCTGATATCTGCATGTTGAGCCTTGGTGTTGTTACCAAATAACACGGTCACCTGATATCTGCGTGTGTGAGCCTTGGTGTTGTTACCAAATAACACGGTCACCTGATATCTGCGTGTGTGAGCCTTGGTGTTGTTACCAAATAACACGGTCACCTGATATCTGCATGTTGAGCCTTGGTGTTGTTACCAAATAACACGGTCACCTGATATCCGCGTGTTGAGCGTTGGTGTTGTTACCAAATAACACGGTCACCTGATATCTGCGTGTTGAGCCTTGGTGTTGTTACCAAATAACACGGTCACCTGATATCTGCGTGTTGAACCTTGGTGTTGTTACCAAATAACACGGTCACCTGATATCTGCATGTTGAGCCTTGGTGTTGTTACCAAATAACACGGTCACCTGATATCTGCGTGTTGAGCCTTGGCGTTGTTACCAAATAACACGGTCACCTAATATCTGCGTGTTGAGCCTTGGTGTTGTTATCAAATAACACGGTCACTTGATATCTGCGTGTTGAGCCTTGGTGTTGTTACCAAATAACACGGTCACCTGATTTCTGCGTGTGTGAGCCTTGGTGTTGTTACCAAATAACACGGTCACCTGATATCTGCATGTTGAGCCTTGGTGTTGTTACCAAATAACACGGTCACCTGATATCTGCGTGTGTGAGCCTTGGTGTTGTTACCAAATAACACGGTCACTGATATCTGCGTGTTGAGCCTTGGTGTTGTTACCAAATAACACGGTCACCTGATATCTGCGTGTTGAGCCTTGGTGTTGTTACCAAATAACACGGTTACCTGATATCTGCATGTTGAGCCTTGGTGTTGTTACCAAATAACACGGTCACCTGATATCTGCGTGTGTGAGCCTTGGTGTTGTTACCAAATAACACGGTCACTGATATCTGCGTGTTGAGCCTTGGTGTTGTTACCAAATAACACGGTCACCTGATATCTGCGTGTTGAGCCTTGGTGTTGTTACCAAATAACACGGTCACCTGATATCTGCATGTTGAGCCTTGGTGTTGTTACCAAATAACAAGGTCACCTGATATCTGCATGTTGAACCTTGGTGTTGTTACCAAATAACACGGTCACGCCCATCCCCATTACGTGTTTCTACCTTCCGTCTGGGCCATCTTCAGGAAGTAATCCACATACTACATACCAAACATTACTGCACAGTAGAAACAGCACACAGTCACACTTTCGTTAAATAAGAGTCCCCCCCCCCCCCCCGTTTCTCAGCCAGCAATTCTTTACCATGGCTATGAAATTCTGAGTAACACGTTCTTTAAGCCTGTTTTTCACTTAGTTCAAGTTATTCAGAATTTCCGCACCGAAGTTTTCCCAGACATTCCGATGACGCATACCTCGTACTGTGACGTCATATTCCTATGTAGTTATCAGTTCTTTGTTCTTGTCATTTACATGAGGCATAATTAAGGAAAACAAACGTGCAATCGTATTTAATATTTATTCCTTCCGCAGACCCAATGGAATAGGACTGTGTATGTACACAGACTGTGCATATGGCTGTCTGTGACTGTGTATGTACACAGACTGTGCATATGGCTGTCTGTGAGTAGCGAGCTGTGATAGGAACTGTGTATGTACACAGACTGTGCATATGGCTGTCTGTGAGTAGCGAGCTGTGATAGGAACTGTGTATGTACACAGACTGTGCATATGGCTGTCTGTGATAGGAACTGTGTATGTACACAGACTGTGCATATGGCTGTCTGTGATAGGAACTGTGTATGTACACAGACTGTGCATATGGCTGTCTGTAAGTAGCGAGCTGTGATAGGAACTGTGTATGTACACAGACTGTGCATATGGCTGTCTGTGAGTAGCGAGCTGTGATAGGAACTGTGTATGTACACAGACTGTGCATATGGCTGTCTGTGATAGGAACTGTGTATGTACACAGACTGTGCATATGGCTGTCTGTGATAGGAACTTTGTATGTACACAGACTGTGCATATGGCTGTCTGTGAGTAGCGAGCTGTGATAGGAACTGTGTATGTACACAGACTGTGCATATGGCTGTCTGTGAGTAGCGAGCTGTGATAGGAACTGTGTATGTACACAGACTGTGCATATGGCTGTCTGTGAGTAGCGAGCTGTGATAGGAACTTTGTATGTACACAGACTGTGCATATGGCTGTCTGTGATAGGAACTTTGTATGTACACAGACTGTGCATATGGCTGTCTGTGATAGGAACTGTGTATGTACACAGACTGTGCATATGGCTGTCTGTGATAGGAACTGTGTATGTACACAGACTGTGCATATGGCTGTCTGTGATAGGAACTGTGTATGTACACAGACTGTGCATATGGCTGTCTGTGATAGGAACTGTGTATGTACACAGACTGTGCATATGGCTGTCTGTGATAGGAACTGTGTATGTACACAGACTGTGCATATGGCTGTCTGTGATAGGAACTGTGTATGTACACAGACTGTGCATATGGCTGTCTGTAAGGTAGTCGGCTGTGATAGGAACTGTGTATGTACACAGACTGTGCATATGGCTGTCTGTAAGTAGCGAGCTTGTGTATAGGAACTGTGTATGTACACAGACTGTGCATATGGCTGTCTGTAAGTAGCGAGCTGTGATAGGAACTGTGTATGTACACAGACTGTGCATATGGCTGTCTGTGAGTAGCGAGCTGTGATAGGAACTGTGTATGTACACAGACAGTGCATATGGCTGTCTGTGATAGGAACTGTGTATGTACACAGACTGTGCATATGGCTGTCTGTGATAGGAACTGTGTATGTACACAGACTGTGCATATGGCTGTCTGTGAAAGTAGCGAGCTTGTGTAAGGAACTGTGTATGTACACAGACTGTGCATATGGCTGTCTGTGATAGGAACTGTGTATGTACACAGACTGTGCATATGGCTGTCTGTAAGTAGCGAGCTGTGATAGGAACTGTGTATGTACACAGACTGTGCATATGGCTGTCTGTAAGTAGCGAGCTGTGATAGGAACTGTGTATGTACACAGACTGTGCATATGGCTGTCTGTAAGTAGCGAGCTGTGATAGGAACTGTGTATGTACACAGACTGTGCATATGGCTGTCTGTGAGTAGCGAGCTGTGATAGGAACTGTGTATGTACACAGACTGTGCATATGCTGTCTGTGAGTAGCGAGCTGTGATAGGAACTGTGTATGTACACAGACTGTGCATATGGCTGTCTGTGATAGGAACTGTGTATGTACACAGACTGTGCATATGGCTGTCTGTGAGTAGCGAGCTGTGATAGGAACTGTGTATGTACACAGACTGTGCATATGGCTGTCTGTGAGTAGCGAGCTGTGATAGGAACTGTGTATGTACACAGACTGTGCATATGGCTGTCTGTGAGTAGCGAGCTGTGATAGGAACTGTGTATGTACACAGACTGTGCATATGGCTGTGTGTAAGTAGCGAGCTGTGATAGGAACTGTGTATGTACACAGACTGTGCATATGGCTGTGTGTAAGTAGCGAGCTGTGATAGGAACTGTGTATGTACACAGACTGTGCATATGGCTGTCTGTGAGTAGCGAGCTGTGATAGGAACTGTGTATGTACACAGACTGTGCAATATGGCTGTCTGTGAGTAGCGAGCTGTGATAGGAACTGTGTATGTACACAGACTGTGCATATGGCTGTCTGTGAGTAGCGAGCTGTGATAGGAACTGTGTATGTACACAGACTGTGCATATGGCTGTGTGTAAGTAGCGAGCTGTGATAGGAACTGTGTATGTACACAGACTGTGCATATGGCTGTGTGTAAGTAGCGAGCTGTGATAGGAACTGTGTATGTACACAGACTGTGCATATGGCTGTGTGTAAGTAGCGAGCTGTGATAGGAACTGTGTATGTACACAGACTGTGCATATGGCTGTGTGTAAGTAGCGAGCTGTGATAGGAACTGTGTATGTACACAGACTGTGCATATGGCTGTCTGTAAGTAGCGAGCTGTGATAGGAACTGTGTATGTACACCGACTGTGCATATGGCTGTCTGTGAGTAGCGAGCTGTGATAGGAACTGTGTATGTACACAGACTGTGCATATGGCTGTCTGTGAGTAGCGAGCTGTGATAGGAACTGTGTATGTACACAGACTGTGCATATGGCTGTCTGTGAGTAGCGAGCTGTGATAGGAACTGTGTATGTACACAGACTGTGCATATGGCTGTGTGTAAGTAGCGAGCTGTGATAGGAACTGTGTATGTACACAGACTGTGCATATGGCTGTCTGTGAGTAGCGAGCTGTGATAGGAACTGTGTATGTACACAGACTGTGCATATGGCTGTCTGTAAGTAGCGAGCTGTGATAGGAACTGTGTATGTACACAGACTGTGCATATGGCTGTCTGTGAGTAGCGAGCTGTGATAGGAACTGTGTATGTACACCGACTGTGCATATGGCTGTCTGTGAGTAGCGAGCTGTGAAGTACTTCACTGAGCTGAAACTAAACTTGTGTGGGACCGACATATTTAAGAGGTCAAAATGAACGCAGACACAGTCAGTCAGTCAGTTCAGTCCTTCACAGTAACATAACAACAGACCGTACGAATGCCAGTAGTATTCTGTAACATGCACAGCTGCGACCCGCGATCACACGACGTCACCACGTGACATCAGGCCAGAACGCACAGACACAAAGGCGCCTCAATGTTACGTTATACGTACGTTTCCTATCTTATTGCAGTATTCTTCCATCCACAACTAGATCTTCCAAGTGGTTCTTTCCATCAGGTATTCCCACCAAAACTTTTACGCATTTGAGATCTGCGCTTTTCTGGGATATTACGCAGCGTTGAGTGGTAGATTTGTACCGACGTTTCGGGACATATCAGTGCCATCTTCAATGGTCTTTTTCTTCTTGGACTTCCTGACCCTTGAAGATGAGACCTATATATTGTCCCGAAACGTCGGTACATAACTACCACTCAACGCTGCGTAATATCGCAGAACAGCGCAGACCTCATCTACTCGTACATCTCGGCGGAAGCCTGCAATAACGCATCTTACGCATTTCTCGTACCTTACATGCGTGCCACACGCACATTTCATCACCCAAATCAGCAGCCCCACAAATCATGAAGATCCTCACTACACAACTTACTGACGACCCCCCCCCCCCCCCAGCACTGTTTTTGAACGCCCCCAGTCCGCGTTCTTCCCTCACTGACAGACCAAGTTTCACTGCACACAAAATGATACCTCTGCATGTTCAGACAGCAAACAGGCAGACAAAGACTCTGAACTCAAAGACAGCCAAGCATTCCTCTAATTTAATCTGCTCGTACACAAAATACCTGAAGACACAAAAATTTCAAAGACAGACAGACAGACAGACAGACAGGCATTGCGAAAACACAACACAGTGACGATTGCAGCTGTCTGGTGCAGGTGTGTTACCGTGTTGGGAAGGTACTGAGCGCTAGAGGCGGATGGCAGGAAGAGAGGGGGAAGCTGCAGTGCTTGGTCACACAGTACTACAGATACTATGGATGCTACAGATGCTACAGACGCTACAGATGCTACAGATGCTACAGATGCTACAGGCGCTACATAGATGCTACAGATGCTACAGACCAGGCCTGCTCAACGTTCTATGTGGTGCGGGCAACTTCGGCAAAATGTAGTCTGAATGCGAGCAACATTAAATTCAATACACAGAATGAAGACGGAACAAGTACACGTATAATAAGTCAAACTCGGTTATAACGTCATGAAAGGGACTGAATATTTTGTGTCGTTATAAACGAGTGTTGTTATAACCGAGGAGTATAATGTTACGGTTAACAGTGAGGAATTAATTGGTACCACAGAAAATATGACGTTATAGACGAGGTGTCGTATAAACCGATGTCGTTATAACCGGGTTCGAATGTATGTGTATAATTTTAACTGCATTTTTATACACCATGTGCAGTCAAAGAATACAGATGATAATAGGAATAGTTTATAAAGAATGCAGTTCTCAACCTAGACTAGGGTACTTTGTATTATATATATATATATACCGTGCATTTTTATAATTAATTAATTTTATTTCAATCCAACAAATGCACTACACTTTCTTTCACTGATTTCTTGCCCCTACATTATATTTATATTTTTACAGGACAACATAAAATGTGATCGAACAACTAGTATACACAGCCAGCTGTCACACAACTAGTATACACAGCCAGCTGTCACACAACTAGTATACACAGCCAGCTGTCACACAACTAGTATACACAGCCAGCTGTCACACAACTAGTATACACAGCCAGCTGTCACACAACTAGTATACACAGCCAGCTGTCACACAACTAGTATACACAGCCAGCTGTCACACAACTAGTATACACAGCCAGCTGTCACACAACTAGTATACACAGCCAGCTGTCACACAACTAGTATACACAGCCAGCTGTCACACAACTAGTATACACAGCCAGCTGTCAAACACAATTTTAATTATCTTTTGAATATTTCATACTTCAACTATCTTCAATTCTAAAAACTTTTAATAAAAACACAGAAGAAAGATAAGCTAATTACTATGAACACAAAGACAAGTGATATTTAGTGTTGGTGACTTACAGTAATTATGTGCTGTGACAGTGAGTGAAAAACAGTTGGGTGTATTGAAAACTGTGAACTCTCGACGACAACCCTGAAGATAGCACAAGATGTGCCGAAACATATGTAGGGCCAAGAAATCAGTGAAAGAAAGTGTAGTGCATTTGTTGGATTGAAATAAAATTAATTAACTAGACTAGCATTTCGCTCTATTTGGCCCACGTTTACAACATTACTACTACACCGACATGTCGCTCTATTTGGCCCACGTTTACAAACATTACTACTACACCGACATGTCGCTCTATTTGGCCCACGTTTACAAACATTACTACTACACCGACATGTCGCTCTATTTGGCCCACGTTTACAAACATTACTACTACACCGACATGTCGCTCTATTTGGCCCACGTTTACAAACATTACTACTACACAGACATGTCGCTCTATTTGGCCCACGTTTACAAACATTACTACTACACCGACATGTCGCTGTATTTGGCCCACGTTTACGAACATTACTACTACACCGACATGTTGCTCTATTTGGCCCACGTTTACAACATTACTACTACACCGACATGTCGCTCTATTTGGCCCACGTTTACAAACATTACTACTACACCGACATGTCGCTCTATTTGGCCCACGTTTACAAACATTACTACTACACCGACATGTCGCTCTATTTGGCCCACGTTTACAAACATTACTACTACACCGACATGTCGCTCTATTTGGCCCACGTTTACAAACATTACTACTACACCGACATGTCTCAATAAATAAACAGCTCGTAACTTTTCCAAATGTCTTCGGCGTTCTATCTTGCCTTTGCCCCGGAAAAGTGTTGAAAGAGGCTTTCCCGTTTCAAATGTCCCCGCGGCCAGTGTATCACTACGTCGCCGGCAACTTGTTGCCCGCGAACTACGGGTTGACAACGCCTGCTATAGCTATTGTTCCGCGGTGTACAGCTTTTCTTTGAAATTTCATAATTACTCAGCTGAAGTACAAATTCTCTTCTTGAGCAACAAATAATTTAAATGCCCTGTCAACAGAAACCTCTCAACGGACACAAACGAACGCCATACCGTGACATCCTATTTCCGGAAGATGCATCTGAATATTATCCTCCCAAACATGCCTCGTCTCCCAGGTCTACCACTCCATACTAATGTGTGCCACCTGTTGTGCAGGTCACGACCCCTGACGTAGCACTCATACAATATAAGTTAATGATTTCAACTGACGAAATTAGAAGTTAGTACTAACACTGCGGTACTCCAAGTGACGAACCGCAAGGCACAGAGGCACCGACGTTTCGGAGAAATCTGCTGACGTCATATTCAAGATAGAAAAATCAGCAATTAATCGACGGTATTTGACGTCCGCCATGAGTACTGAGGCAACAGGTTTCTCCGAAACGTTGGTATTTACCAGACTACACGGCGTCACGTCCCACAAAACCGTAAGACCAGTAAATAAATAATTATCATCATTACGTACTTTACTCACTCCGTGGGCCGCGATAGCTCAGTCGGTATAGCGACTCGCTACGGGCTGGACGGTCCGGGGATCGAATCCCGGTAAGGGCGAGATTTTTCGCAGCTGTCCAGACCGGCCCTGGGGCCTACTCAGCCTTCTGTACAATGGGTACCAGGTATCTTTCCCGGGGGTAAAGCGGCCGGAGCGTGGGGTTTACCACAAACCCCCATCTAGTGCCGAGGTGAAAGAAAGAGTAGGGCTATACCTCTACTCCCCCTCTGGGCCTTCATGGCCTGTTGTAGGGAGAACTTTACCTTACCTTTATTCTATCGCGTACAGCGTCTGCCCAATTAGTTCCCTTAATCAGGGGTGCACAAATTTTCTAAAAATCTAAGAGCCAGCTCAAAATTCTAGGTACCAGATGGGTGGTAGGAAGCAAATTCTACACTGGGGACCCACAAAGACTATGCGACACCTTACAAAAATTCAGTCGCCGGGGCGACCAGGCGCCTGGGATTTGTGCACCCCTGCCCTTAAGTATTAAGTAAGGCCGATCATTTATCGTGTGTCCTCAGATGGAAGACAGGAAGTGTGCCTGCGTGCAGTTGCGTGCAGTGGCGTGCAGTTTGTTACGAAACATTGCAGAGGGAATCAGGAAGACGTCTGGAGCAAAACGCAGAGTGGCAAGCTGCACATATTACTACGGCGATCAAATGAAGGAAGATGAGATGGGCGGGGCATGTTGCATGCATGTGAGTGCACACAGAATTTTCTTTGGAAAAGCTGAAACAAAGAAACCGCCTGGAAGAGAGATGTAGATGGGAAGATAATATTAAAACGAATCTTAACGAAATACGAAGGGTGTGGATTGAATTCAGCTCACTCAGAATGGGGATCGCTGGTGGACTGTTTTGAATATGGCAATGAACTGTCGTGTTCAAACAAACACCGGGTACTTCTTGACAAGCTACGAACTACTGGCTGCCCAAGAAGCACTCCGCAGTAAGAAGTAATTAGTTACAGCACAACTGCACACACGCGACGTAAAGCAAAA
Organism: Reticulitermes speratus; assembly: GCA_021186555.1. NCBI lineage: Eukaryota > Metazoa > Arthropoda > Insecta > Blattodea > Rhinotermitidae > Reticulitermes > Reticulitermes speratus. The sequence continues at coordinate 43,940,726 of JAJKFL010000014.1, read as the reverse complement.
TTCAGCGACGTAAAGCAAAATTCAGCATAGATTCCGGTCTACCGCCATATACTGTTTGTGCGGCTAAAGAACGGGCCTGACCTTGAATGTTCTATACACCGTCAGCTGGAAATAAAGAAACCCCTGATGACCAGGGGGGCCAGCCCTCTCGCCCTTCTTAGTGTTTACCTTACCCGCAACACGGAGATCGCCAACTCCCGGACAGACCGATCTGACAAAGACCTTCCTGCATCCTGCAATAATACAGAGCTTTCTATAGGACCCAGGTAGAGCCAAAGCGGTCATTATACGTGCAGCCAACGGCTTCAAACCTTACAACAGGGTTGCCACTGTCTTACAAACATTACACAGGCCGTGCCATGCCTAGGCGGTTAGTCGCCGGCCTGTGACCGCGGAGGTCTGGGTTAAGTCCCAGACCATCCATGAGGGATCTGTGGTAGACCAGTGGTATCAACCTGGGGTACGCGTACCTCCGGAGGTACGCGAAGACATCTTAGGGGGTACGTAAATTAAAAAAATAAATATATTATTTCATGATAAACACTGAATAATCAGGGCTAGATTTAGGGTTAGCCACAAGAGACCGGACGTAAGGACATGCGATTTGGGAGCGACATTCTCTCTCTCTCTCTCTCTCTCTCTCCTTTGTGCGATTCTTATCTGGACGGCTAGTTTCATTTTATCCCACACAGTGCGTTGGAACGTGACTGAACACTGTTGGGCGGGATTAACGTTTTGCCTAATACTGTTTTTCACTACTTTTAACCACGCAATGAACCTACTTCACAATACTGTTGCTGCAACAAACAGACAGACGCACTGCTTCATATTAAATTGTTCTTTGACAATTGCCGCTGGCGTCATTTAATAGCTTGACTCTCCTTTTTCTCATTTAAAACTTATTATTTAATACATTATTTTGGATGTAATTTATTTAACTTATTTTAGATGTAGATTATAGACTGTGTATAACTTGAATTATGCACCAACAGCTTTGGGGGTACAAAGTTGAACAGAAATTATATCTGGGGGTACGCGAACAAGAAAGGTTGAGTACCGCTGCTGTAGACAAACTAACAGCGTGACAGGTTTTGAAAGAGTACTTCGGTCAGTTTCATTCCACTCTTGCATTTACTTCTTTACAACAGGTTTTTTTTGTGTCTGCGCAATATCACTGCGGGGAAACGCGATGATATTGCGCAGTTGCTTGAGGCACTGCGCTACAAGCCGCAAAGTGGCGGGTTCGATTCCCGATATGAATTTTTCATTGATATAATCCTTACGGCCGCATTACCGCCCTGGGGTCGACTCAGCCTCAGAGTATTTTCCGGGGGGTGAAGGCGGCCGGTGCGTAGGAACGACGACCTTACACCGATTGTCTAGAAATTCTCGGAGTCCCAACCTCCTGGAACCCCCAAGGCCAGCGCAGGCCTGTAATGGGCCAGCTCGCTCTACAGTACCACTGCAGGGAAGGCATTGCTATCCAGGTGGATACGTAATGTCCGTGAGACCGCAATACAGCTATAGCAATACGTAATGTCCGTGAGACCGCAATATAGCTATAGCAATACGTGATGTCCGTGAGACCGCAATATAGCTATAGCAATACGTGATGTCCGTGAGACCGCAATATAGCTATAGCAATATGTAATGTCCGTGAGACCGCAATATAGCTACAGCAATACGTAACGTCCGTAAGACCGCAATATAGCTATAGCAATACGTAATGTCCGTGAGACCGCAATATAGCTACAGCAATACGTAATGTCCGTGAGACCGCAATATAGCTATAGCAATACGTAATGTCCGTGAGACCGCAATATAGCTATAGCAATATGTAATGTCCGTGAGACCGCAATATAGCTACAGCAATACGTAACGTCCGTAAGACCGCAATATAGCTATAGCAATACGTAATGTCCGTGAGACCGCAATATAGCTATAGCAATACGTAATGTCCGTGAGACCGCAATATAGCTATAGCAATACGTAATGTCCGTGAGACCGCAATATAGCTATAGCAATACGTAATGTCCGTGAGACCGCAATATAGTTATAGCAATACGTAATGTCCGTGAGACCGCAATATAGCTATAGCAATACGTAATGTCCGTGAGACCGCAATATAGTTATAGCAATACGTAATGTCCGTGAGACCGCAATATAGCTATAGCAATACGTAATGTCCGTGAGACCGCAATATAGCTATAGCAATACGTAATGTCCGTGAGACCGCAATATAGTTATAGCAATACGTAATGTCCGTGAGACCGCAATATAGTTATAGCAATACGTAATGTCCGTGAGACCGCAATATAGTTATAGCAATACGTAATGTCCGTGAGACCGCAATATAGCTATAGCAATACGTAATGTCCGTGAGACCGCAATATAGCTATAGCAATACGTAATGTCCGTGAGACCGCAATATAGTTATAGCAATACGTAATGTCCGTGAGACCGCAATATAGCTATAGCAATACGTGATGTCCGTGAGACCGCAATATAGCTATAGCAATACGTGATGTCCGTGAGACCGCAATATAGCTATAGCAATACGTAATGTCCGTGAGACCGCAATATAGCTATAGCAATACGTAATGTCCGTGAGACCGCAATATAGCTATAGCAATACGTAATGTCCGTGAGACCGCAATATAGCTATAGCAATACGTAATGTCCGTGAGACCGCAATATAGCTATAGCAATACGTAATGTCCGTGAGACCGCAATATAGTTATAGCAATACGTAATGTCCGTGAGACCGCAATATAGCTATAGCAATACGTAATGTCCGTGAGACCGCAATATAGCTATAGCAATACGTAATGTCCGTGAGACCGCAATATAGCTATAGCAATACGTAATGTCCGTGAGACCGCAATATAGCTATATAACAATATGTAATGTCCGTGAGACCGCAATATAGCTACAGCAATACGTAATGTCCGTGAGACCGCAATATAGCTATAGCAATACGTAATGTCCGTGAGACCGCAATATAGCTATAGCAATACGTAATGTCCGTGAGACCGCAATTATAGCTATAGCAATACGTAATGTCCGTGAGACCGCAATATAGCTATAGCAATACGTAATGTCCGTGAGACCGCAATATAGCTATAGCAATACGTAATGTCCGTGAGACCGCAATATAGCTATAGCAATACGTAATGTCCGTGAGACCGCAATATAGCTATAGCAATACGTAACGTCCGTGAGACCGCAATATAGGTACAGCAATACGTAACGTCCGTGAGACCGCAATATAGCTATAGCAATACGTAATGTCCGTGAGACCGCAATATAGTTATAGCAATACGTAATGTCCGTGAGACCGCAATATAGCTACAGCAATACGTAATGTCCGTGAGACCGCAATATAGCTACAGCAATACGTAACGTCCGTAAGACCGCAATATAGCTACAGCAATACGTAATGTCCGTGAGACCGCAATATAGCTACAGCAATACGTAACGTCCGTAAGACCGCAATATAGCTACAGCAATACGTAATGTCCGTAAGACCGCAATATAGCTACAGCAATACGTAACGTCCGTAAGACCGCAATATAGCTACAACAATATGTAATGTCCGTGAGACCGCAATATAGCTATAGCAATACGTAATGTCCGTGAGACCGCAATATAGCTACAGCAATACGTAATGTCCGTGAGACCGCAATATAGCTACAGCAATACGTAACGTCCGTAAGACCGCAATATAGCTACAGCAATACGTAATGTCCGTGAGACCGCAATATAGCTATAGCAATACGTAATGTCCGTGAGACCGCAATATAGCTATAGCAATACGTAATGTCCGTGAGACCGCAATATAGCTATAGCAATACGTAACGTTCGTGAGACCGCAATATAGCTATAGCAATACGTAATGTCCGTGAGACCGCAATATAGCTATAGCAATACGTAACGTCCGTGAGACCGCAATATAGCTATAGCAATACGTAACGTCCGTGAGACCGCAATATAGCTATAGCAATACGTAACGTCCGTGAGACCGCAATATAGCTATAGCAATACGTAACGTCCGTGAGACCGCAATATAGCTATAGCAATACGTAACGTCCGTGAGACCGCAATATAGCTACAGCAATACGTAATGTCCGTGAGACCGCAATATAGCTAAGCAATACGTAATGTCCGTGAGACCGCAATATAGCTAAGCAATACGTAATGTCCGTGAGACCGCAATATAGCTATAGCAATACGTAATGTCCGTGAGACCGCAATATAGCTACAGCAATACGTAACGTCCGTGAGACCGCAATATAGCTATAGCAATACGTAATGTCCGTGAGACCGCAATATAGCTATAGCAATACGTAATGTCCGTGAGACCGCAATATAGCTACAGCAATACGTAACGTCCGTGAGACCGCAATATAGCTATATCAATACATAGCAAAAACAGTTAAAACGGTTATATAACATGATACAGTGTTACTTAACTGCCACTATGTAACACGAGTACATAGCACATCGATTTTGTCACCTGAAACAAAACGCAGTAATTCACCCAAATGCACTTCTGTCCACAGAACGTGACGTCACAAACAATTAGTTACAGCACACACACCGTCGGCTGCTGCTTTAGCTGCACAAGACATTTCACCGGACAAAGGAAGAATATCAAGGAAAATTTTTGTATGTTTATGCATTATAAAGATGTCACGTCGATCGCAGTGGCCGCGCGGTCTAAGGCGTGGGTCTGCGGCCGCTAAGTTACTGGGATCGTGGGTTCGAATCCCGCCTAGGGCATGGATGTCTGTCTGTTGTGAGTGTTGTGTGTTGTCAGGTAGAGGTCTCTGCGTCGAGCTGATCACTCGTCCAGAGGAGTCCTACCGAGTGTGGTGTGTATAAAGTGTGTGATCGTAAAGCCTCGATAATGAGGAGGCCTAGGCCCCCAAGGGGCTGTCGAGCCATTGAAAAAAACGTTATATGTTGATCATATACAATTAACAAACACTAACAGTTCTCACAACGCAATATGTTACAGTAACTCCTAATAATAACACCTCAATCCAAATTACACACAATTTCACACGATTTTAATATCTACAGGCCTACGTTTTTGCACCAATTGTTGGCCTGAGAACACCCGCAATATGGTCGAAATATGTTGCCATAAAATAATATGACGAAAAAATATCAATATCAACATCAATATCAACATCAATATCAACATCAACATCAATATCAACATCAATATCAACATCAATATCAACATCCATATCAACATCCATATCAACATCAATATCGACATCAACATCAATATCAATATCAACATCAATATCAACATCAATATCAACATCAACAACATCAATATCAACATCAACAACATATCAAAATCATTACAACATCAATTACAACATCAATATCAACATCAATTACAACATCAATTACAACATCAATTACAACATCAATATCAACATCAACATCAATATTAACATCAATATCAACATCAATTACATCAATATACTAACATCAATATCAACATCAATTCACATCAATTACAACATCAATTACAACATCAATTACAACATCAATATCAACATCAATATCAACACCAACATCAACATCAATATCAACATCAATATCAACATCAATAAAGCTGTGCTGAAGGTCACAAGTAACAATTAGTATCCCACTTAGCACGACGCGATGCTAACATCGCAGTCATTAAGTAAACTTAGTCATGTGAAGACTGAACCTCATTTGCATAAGATTTAAGATTCAGTTCCCACCTCACAGAAGCCACACTGTGTCACAATTACAAAGACCAACTGATTATTTTGTAAACGGTAAAGTCCATGTGCACGCCATGAAGGGATATTGAGGAGTGAAGGAACAGCTCCACTCGGTCAATTATATTTAGGGAAACAGTCACGTGACTGTGATAGCCACGCGAAACGTATAAATATGGGCACTGTGTGACACGCGGCGCACAGCGCGAAGGCGTCAGCTTGGGCGTACGTGTGCGACTGCAGTCGTGGCATGGACCGACGGAACGTGACACAACTTGCTGCATTGATCCTGGCACATCACATTCCAGCATCAGAAACGTCAGCACAATGCACCGCACACCAGGGGTGACCAATCCAAACGGTGCCTTACAACAACACGGAAGGGCAGCCTGCCGCTCCGTGCTCAGTGTCCAGGGTTCACACCCCTGTCCGGAAACCGGCTGTCCTGAGTCGCTCCCCTCATCTCTTCCAAGAGAAAGCCGAAATCCTGGGTTCCAATTATAATTCGGCCGCTTCGTTCCACGTCCTTTCCGATTCCTTACCCACTTTGTCAATTTCGGTGCAGTCCGAGCTACTGGCATCGTCGTTAAATAAAAAACACAAAAACAAAATTACAAGCACAGATGCCAAACGTCGGGTAAAACTAAATATAAGCTTACGTATCTAGACTGGTTTGTCAAAAGACACTTTGAATAGCGACAGATTGCATAGCGTACAGCAGTGACAGAATAACTAATAAATTGTTTTTTGTATCTATTTATTTATTTCTTAATCTTGGCATCTTACACACTCGCTGTAGTGTACAGGGTTACTGTTGCACCTAATCGCACTCACAAACACACACACACACTCGGTAGGACTCCTCTGGAGGAGGGATCGGCCCGAGATCAAGGCGCAGATTGGAGGACACAGCGCGTGAACTGGAAAGCTTTCCTACTCGGACTCTTGACCCGTGTAGATGGGACCAATACGTTGTCCCGAAACGTCGGTAAACAATTACCACACGACGCAGCGTAATACCCCAGAAGACTGCGGATTTCACGGTAATGGTATCTTCAGGTTCCATAAATTGTGGGAAATTGACCTGCTAGCTGAGGAACTACTTGCTTCCCAAGATGGACTATGCCTGACTGACTTCGTCAGCAGTAACACTGACATCAACACACTAAGTGTCTTCAGGTCCTTTCGGACTCTCCAAAGAACACTCCCATCTCACTCTTACACAGCTCCTTGGGTATCGACCACATCCACACATATATCCATCGTTTAGCCATCTCCTTTTATGAACAGTGTAAGCATAATCCCAATCCTCTGATCTGTGACATCGGAAGCTATACTCTCCACGACCTACACGAGATGTACGGTTGTTACAAGCACAAGAGAATTCGACAAGTGTTGCTCTAAGTAGAGCCTCTGGTGTGGTAATGTTTTTAAGGGAGCTGGTGTCCTAGTTTTCACTACAACTACATTTCATTGGTGCACTGTACCTATTATGTTCCAAAGTGTAAAATGCACGAACCTCAAAATTGGTGTTAGGAACAATTTAGCCCATATTCTGTATACTGTTGTATGTACATGTCAAGGAAATAAAGCTATGTAAATTAAAAAAACACACACACTAAGGACACCTTATTACAAAGCATAAAGGTTCCAGTCATGTCGGCTGTACAGCAGCATTGGCAAGCCGTGGCTGCCGCACACTGCATGTCACAACAGATCTGTGTTTGGTCTGCGGCAGACAACAGCTTACGGTCTGAGCTGCTTCACTCGACGAGCAGTTTGTAAGCCAGTCCGCAAGTTCTGTATGGAACTGATGTAACGTGGGGCTAGGCCTTCTTCAAAATCGGGCCGGCATAACAGCTATCAGCTGAGACCCGCCAAACGTAATTGCACGGAAATTCCGCGAGTAATTACGGAAATAGCAGATCTCAGTGGCCGCGCGATCTACTGCTTGGGTCTGCGGCCGCTCGCTTGCTGGGATTGCGGGTTCGAATCCCGCCGGGGGCATGGATGTCTGTCTCTTGTGAGTGTTGTGTGTTGTCAGGCAGAGGACTCTGCGTCGGGCTGATCACTCGTCCAGAGGAGTCCTTCCGAGTGTGGTGTGTCTGAGTGTGAGTGTGATCAGGTGTAACAATAACCGTCTGCACATACAGTGAGGAGGTAGGAGAGGTCAGAGTAAGAAAGAAAAGAACGAAGTTATGGAAATAAGGGACGTGGACGGACAGACAGAAGGATAACTGCCAGTTCAATTAACCCATTAAAGATTAACGTCAATTATATATAAATATTCAGTCCGTACCGCGCAGTAAACACACTCCGTCTCAGTTATACAAACCAGTCAGTTAATGTTGTACAGTGAAATAATCGCTGTTTGTTCTGAGATCCACACAAAACACATAAATACAGTCCGTACCGCGCAGTAAACACACTCCGTCTCAGTTATACAAACCAGTCAGTTAATGCTGTACAGTGAAATAATCGCTGTTTGTTCTGAGATACACACAAAACACATAAATACAGTCCGTACCGCGCAGTAAACACACTACGTCTCAGTTATACAAACCAGTCAGTTAATGCTGTACAGTGAAATAATCGCTGTTTGTTCTGAGATCCACACAAAACACATAAATACAGTCCGTACCGCGCAGTAAACACACTCCGTCTCAGTTATACAAACCAGTCAGTTAATGCTGTACAGTGAAATAATCGCCGTTTGTTCTGAGATACACATACATACAGTCCGTACCGCGCAGTAAACACACTCCGTCTCAGTTATACAAACCAGTCAGTTAATGCTGTACAGTGAAATAATCGCTGTTTGTTCTGAGATCCACACAAAACACATAAATACAGTCCGTACCGCGCAGTAAACACACTCCGTCTCAGTTATACAAACCAGTCAGTTAATGCTGTACAGTGAAATAATCGCTGTTTGTTCTGAGATCCACACAAAACACATAAATACAGTCCGTACCGCGCAGTAAACACACTCCGTCTCAGTTATACAAACCAGTCAGTTAATGCTGTACAGTGAAATAATCGCTGTTTGTTCTGAGATCCACACAAAACACATAAATACAGTCCGTACCGCGCAGTAAACACACTCCGTCTCAGTTATACAAACCAGTCAGTTAATGCTGTACAGTGAAATAATCGCCGTTTGTTCTGAGATACACATACATACAGTCCGTACCGCGCAGTAAACACACTCCGTCTCAGTTATACAAACCAGTCAGTTAATGCTGTACAGTGAAATAATCGCTGTTTGTTCTGAGATCCACACAAAACACATAAATACAGTCCGTACCGCGCAGTAAACACACTCCGTCTCAGTTATACAAACCAGTCAGTTAATGCTGTACAGTGAAATAATCGCTGTTTGTTCTGAGATCCACACAAAACACATAAATACAGTCCGTACCGCGCAGTAAACACACTCCGTCTCAGTTATACAAACCAGTCAGTTAATGCTGTACAGTGAAATAATCGCTGTTTGTTCTGAGATCCACACAAAACACATAAATACAGTCCGTACCGCGCAGTAAACACACTCCGTCTCAGTTATACAAACCAGTCAGTTAATGCTGTACAGTGAAATAATCGTTGTTTGTTCTGAGATCCACACAAAACACATAAATACACTGTGTGGGCAGAACGTAGAATTTGTGAATGTTAAACCTGGCGGTACATATAGTGACCACTGGGAGGCAGAGGGTTAATCCTTACGTCATCAAGATATCGCAGGACGTATCTCACATATCCGAGCTACTTCCTGTCAGAGCAAGACCTGTTACACCGTGCTGCCAGCAGCTCCTTATGTCAGGCGTGATGCGCAGGAAACGAAAATTGCGTCTTCGTGTAGCCTGCAGCGTGTGTCGCGGCCATATGCTTGCCCATGCACACGCACATCCACTATATCTGCAGATACCGTCCGATAAGACAGCTCCTTGCAAACGAACTGCAGGCAGCTGTTTACATCGCACAAACGGGTGTTTGAAAAAAGGCAGATCTTCCCACTACAATTCTCCAGTTTATCCAGACAACCTATGTACAATGTAACATTGAGGCGCGTTCGCGTAACCATTGTTGCCGTGGAAAACAATAAGTATTACATATTCTGAGTGTGTGTATGTGTGTGTGTGTGCGCGCGTGAATGTGTGTCTGTAGCCTTAGTTATACAGCATGCAAAGCGCATGCGCTGTATTATATTGTCATCTGTGGCCTGTCTGGCTCTACCATATTTTTCCACATTATCTCATAAACGGCACGATTTTCGGGAAAAAAATATTGAACATAAAATGTGTGTTTTGATTTTCTCTACAACTTTTGTCTGAAACATTTCTCATTCTGAAAAGAGGTGAGCGAGATATTATCATAAATGTACATAGGTCTTTATGTAAAGTACCGTTATTCTTGTCAGATTTTAATGAAATTTGAATATTCACCAGATTTTCGGAAAATCTTCAGATATCAAAGTTCATGAAAATCCGTCCAGTGGGGGCCGAGTTGTTCCATACGGACGGAGAGACAGACGTGACGAAGCTAAGGCCGCGTTCTCACGGGGCGTGAACCACGCGCGTGAATCACACTGGCGTGCTCACTCGTGTTGCCTCCACGCTTGGTGGAAAGCGTGAGCAGTTCACACGGACAAAAGGTTTCAGTACAATCGTAACAATGGAAGGGACAGTTGCTGAGGGCTGTGCCGTAGTGTGCTCTGTGTTTTGTGTAAGTTTAGCACAAAAAATTGTTCGCGCACTCGACAAAAGACAAGAAAAACGTCGGAGAAAGCGTTGGTGGGTTAAGGAGTGGATAACACGGCACCCACTTGTGGGAGCATCCAGATTTATTGATACCGAACTTAAACATCGCTATCCAGATGACTTCAAAAATTTACTGCGAATGACAGAAATACAGTTTGAATACTTGTTAAGCAGAGTTAAGAAACGTAAAGTTTCGCTGTCACTGAGTCTTAGCATTTGTGACGACATCTTACCTCACGAACGCCAGCACCACGACTGAAAATCAAACATGGTTTGATCCTGCCACGACAGGATCGTGGACTGCTGACGTCACACGCAAGGTCCACGACTCCGCGTTCACACGGGTAGTGGCCCACGAAAGTGTGATTCACGCGCGTGGTTCACGCCCCGTGAGAACGCGGCCTAACAGTCGCTTTTCGCAAAATAGCGACTGATGACAAACCAGCTGTAGCCAGTATTTTTCAAAATGCAGGCAGAACGTAGAATTTGTGAATGTTAAGCCTGGTGGTACATATAGTAACCACTGGGATTCTGAGAAGAAGAGAGGCCGAACCTCAGGTATTCCGCGGTTTTCATCAGCCTCTCCTGCCAAATTCCGAAGATACGACCTTAAATTACGCCAGGTCGTTCCACACCAAACCACTGTTCACTATTGTCCCGTCATTCGATGCTTCACTTACTGCGGGCGCTGTAAATAAATTACAAGCAAATAGACCTAAAATGGCGCCCTCTTTGCCTGAAAATGGCCCTATTGATAGGCTCACTACACGGTTCAGGACGCTTATTCGTCTTGAACACCGCTGTCCTCTGGGACTTGACGCCGTGTAGTCTGGCCGCAATGTACGGTCGTTTAAGAGAATCTGCTGCCTCCATCAGCCGGATGGATACCTCGATATTGCGAAACGTTGGTATCCGCGTACAGCGGTGCACATCAGACTGTAACCTGAACCACTTGCGGTGTAACACCTCCTTGATAAAGGAAAGTTTAGGCTTGAGTTCGGCTGACTTCTGTGTTCAGATGGACGCAGCGGGCAGCACAGCGACAGTTCTGACGTCACACCGATATGTGCTGTCGTCACTGCTAATCAGCAGAGATAAACAGACGGCCATAACACATGTGTCACTGCACGGCGCTGACACCAGCACTGAACCTCTGAAGACTCGAACTAGTCTACATAAGATAACAGCGCGAGGTGTCCGTCTGTAGCAGCCGTAACTCACGCACAGAGAAGCTTCAAATGTTGGCAGCAGTGTTAGGATGACTATGGGACGTGCCGCGCCAAATACAATGCTTCGGTCGGCATTACAGCGTCGCACCTTGCCGACATCTAAGAAAATGGCGTCAATGGTCGATGAAAGTTATTACGCGTTGTCCCGCTGTGACTGCGACGTGTGTGAGCAGTTCAGCTACGGGGCTCCCGTACAAATCACAGCCAAAAACGGGAATTATTTGAAATTTCAACGGGGGGGATTGTTACTAGTTATACAGGGTGCCCTGTTATACAGTGTCGTAAAAGTCGCTTTACCGACATTATACTCATGTTCCGGCGAAACACTACTTCATTTACAGCCAAGCTGACAACTGAGTACATGAGATAACATGACATAACAGCTGACAGAAACAAAAGCGTGTGTAACCACAGAGTTGCCAACCGCTGAAAATAAAAACCTCATCGCAAATGAAAATAGTCACAGGTACTTCAGTACCTCAGTAAAGAGACTTTTAGGACACCAGGTATATAAAGATTAAGTTCGTACCTCATAGAGAACAGTACGTCTGTCCATTAGAAGGAACAGTCACTGTTTACTGTCAGAATGACACGGACCGCCTGGACACAACTCAGACATGTGGTGCGCACAGTTACCACTAATGACACGGACCGCCTGGACACAACTCAGACATGTGGTGCGCACAGTTACCACTAATGACACGGACCGCCTGGACACAACTCAGACATGTGGTGCGCACAGTTACCACTAATGACACGGACCGCCTGGACACAACTCAGACATGTGGTGCGCACAGTTACCACTAATGACACGGACCGCCTGGACACAACTCAAGACATGTGGTGCGCACAGTTACCACTAATGACACGGACCGCCTGGACACAACTCAGACATGTGGTGCACACAGTTACCACTAGGTTAACAAGGAGCGCCATCCGTTCGACAGACAACAGCGCGCTCTGAACAAGACGCTGACGACGCTCTGAAGAAGACGCTGACGACGCTCTGAACAAGACGCTGACGCAGGCAGCAAGTCACGCTTATCACGTCGAACGGTCCCAAGTGAGTAACCTTGCATAGATAGACGTTTCGTCAGAACACGCTGATTACTTCAGCAACAAACCGAACGTCGCGGCACAGTAATTCGCGCACTTGCTTCGTATAAGGAAGTTCTCGGGTTCAAATCCCGGTCGGCAGACCGAGAATCCCAACATCCGATAATACCGCTGACAGTAGCTTACATTTCGTTGCAGCCGACAATTTGTACGCACTTTGCAATTCCTTTTTCACCAGATATTTTGTGATATAAAAATCTACGTAGTAGCAACTAGAAGCAACGTAAAATGACAAACATTGAGGTTGCGACATTCTGCGCCGTGACGCCGTGCAGTTTGTTGCATGAAGATGGAGACATCAGTTTGGTGCATGAAGATGGAGACAGCAGTTTGGTGCATGAAGATGGAGACAGCAGTTTGGTACATGAAGATTGAGACAGGAGTTTGGTATATGAATATGGAGACATCAGTTTGGTGCATGAAGATGGAGACAGCAGTTTGGTGCATGAAGATGGAGACAGCAGTTTGGTGCATGAAGATGGAGACAGCAGTTTGGTGCATGAAGAGTGAGACAGGAGTTTGGTATATGAATATGGAGACATCAGTTTGGTGCATGAAGATGGAGACAGCAGTTTGGTACATGAAGAGTGAGACAGGAGTTTGGTACATGAAGAGTGAGACAGGAGTTTGGTATATGAATATGGAGACATCAGTTTGGTGCATGAAGATGGAGACAGCAGTTTGGTGCATGAAGATGGAGACAGGAGTTTGGTATATGAAGATGGAGACAACAGTTTGGTGCATGAAGATGGAGACAGCAGTTTGGTGCATGAAGATGGAGACATCAGTTTGGTATATGAAGATGGAGACAACAGTTTGGTGCATGAAGATGGAGACATCAGTTTGGTGCATGAAGATGGAGACAGCAGTTTGGTACATGAAGAGTGAGACAGGAGTTTGGTATATGAATATGGAGACATCAGTTTGGTGCATGAAGATGGAGACAGGAGTTTGGTATATGAAGATGGAGACAACAGTTTGGTGCATGAAGATGGAGACACCAGTTTGGTGCATGAAGATGGAGACAACAGTTTGGTATATGAAGATGGAGACAACAGTTTGGTGCATGAAGATGGAGACAGCAGTTTGGTGCATGAAGATGGAGACAGCAGTTTGGTGCATGAAGATGGAGACAGCAGTTTGGTGCATAAAGATGGAGACAGCAGTTTGGTGCATGAAGATGGAGACAGCAGTTTGGTGGATGAAGATGGAGACAGCAGTTTCCTCCAAAACGTTAGTGCCCACCTACCAACAACACGGCGTCATATACCACAAGACAGTGAGCACATCAAGCATCACAATAAACAAGATAAACAGAGTGCAGCCGTACAGACACTTTCAAAACAACACGACCACTCACACGCACAAACCTCCCTCCCAGCCGCCAGTTAGCCCTCAGCAGTACCTCAGGTTCGTAACTTCGCCCAATAACCGTATTCCAACAAAGCGCGGCCGAAATTTGCATCAACAAACGTTTCTAGAATCATCCTCGGGCAGGATCGATAGCGCTGGATGCTGGCAGCACGAACTGCGCCCATATGAAAGCATGCCCATTCATATTTAACGAGGTGGAGCTCTGCGGGGAGTTTGCTAAGGAAATGAAAAGGCTCGGGTAATGAAATGTTTTTGTACTTAAATAATTCATCTCTCAGTATTTATAAAAGCGAATTACTTTTCTTCCATACCAGATATATATATATATATATATATATATATATATATATATATATATATATATATACACATACACATATAAACTCGACGTAAAATTAAGTTTCTCTCTTCCAAAAGATGTTTACCGCAACTTAAATCAGCTCACGTCTCAACAACAGGCCACTACCGCTACTTTGGCCTTGAGGCGGCCAGAAGGGCTTTCGTTCGAGACCAATAAAACTCTTACACAAAGCAACTTCGGGCATGCATAAACTACTTTCTTGTTCAGCCTATACGACATAAGGTGTTCAATAAGCATGGTTCCCTAGGTCACACAAATTAAAAGGAAACTCATTAAAACGTTAAATACACTCATTTGTTCCACTGCAGTACCATCGGACTCTCAAAATAACCCCCGGAAAAGCTAATTCATTTGTTCCACCTTGAAACGAGTTTGGAAATTATTTCGCGGCAGACATCGGGCTCTTGCATTCTCGCCATTTACGAACAGCCATTTCCACTTCCTCACTTCTGTGCAACAGACATCTGTTACTGCAGCCATCCGAACAGTACGTTGTACAGCTCGGAAGTTCCCAGTGACACGACTGCAACAATTTTTGCGACGGGCGCAGTGTTGGGGTACATTGTAGCGCTGAAGACTCGCAGATCATTTGTTTGGGGCTGCTGAAGCAGCAATTAGGGGGTGACCGATTCCAAAATAATGAAAAAGTGGGAATGGCTGCATTTACAACAACCCGATTTCTGTCGTGACAGTGTTGTTAGACTCGTGGCAAGATCTGTTGAATGCATCAAGGTGCTCGATGACAGTGACACTTCATCATCATCATCAGCAGCACTACGGCCCTGTAAGTTTGGCCTTGGCTTCCCTCACGACAGATCCTCATTCTGTTGTCCGCAGCTGTTCTGCTTCTACAGGGGAAAATAGACACAGCACACTTCTCTAACAGTCTAGGACCCATTTCATGATGCAACCAACCCCTGTTCAACGAGTATCACGGCCTCTATTCCCGGGTCAAGAAAACGGCCGAAGCTTAAGACTGACAACTCACCACCATCTAGTGTCGAGGTTACGAATCAGTGAAGCTCTATCTCCACTCCCTGTATACATCTTCCTGGCATGTACATACGTGACTTCAGCGTTCGCGTTACTTACTTATTTGGAAGCTAGCAGTCACGGGCGAAGTCAGGAAGCTTCCCGCCTTCTACGCAAGTTACTACACCAAGCGGTATATGACGTCTTCACAAGACACCGGCTCTGTCCTTATCCTAAGCCAGCTGAATCCAGCTATTCTATTTCCTTAAACATAATTTGAATAGACTTTCGACGGTCCGTTTTATTCAACTTCTCCAAACAAAATTTGTTACGCTATTATACTTCAACCGAAAGTGGTACAATCGCCGCTATCTTAGGCTTCTTGATTTGACAAACTTCTTTCATAAATCTGCGGTCTTCTGGGGTATATGCGGCGTCGTGTGGTAATTGTTTACCGACGTTTCGGGACAACGTATCGGTCCCATCCTCACGGGTCAAGAGTCCGAGTAGGAGAGCCTGAAATCTAGGTTTTTTCACAAACCTCTTCCAACTGAGCCCACTCGACCGCTCGTTCCCATTCTACTATACATAACTTAGCTATCTACTACTATACTAGCCTCAGTAGAAACATCAACTGCTTGGAAACTTCGCGGTAACTTTCTCAAGTGGAATTTCTTGACCGCAGATCCAACTGTAACACTGTAACATTACCATCCCAACTACCTTCAGGTTTCCACAAGCGTCTGTCCTTTAAAAAGGTTAAAGTTCACCCTATAACAGGCCACGAAGGCCCAGAGGGGGAGTAGAGGTATAGCTGTACTCTTTCTTTAACCTCGGCGCTAGATGAGGGTGGGTGGTCAACTCCACTCCCCGGCCGCTTTATCTCGGGGAAAGAGACCCGGTACCCATTGTATAGGAGGTTGGGTGGACCCCAGGGCCGGTCTAGACTGTTGCGAAAAATCTCGCCCCCACCGTGATTCGATCCCCGGACCGTCCAGCCAGTAGCGATAGTGGCAGAATTTACGATAAATTCCATACGTGCCACAATCCATGCAACTGTAGTTCCAAAATCGGAATATGAAATAATCCTGGAGACTTTCAAAAATTTCTTAGAAATATTTGTTTGGATGTCAGGGACGCACAACAGGGCGTTCTCTGACATTTCTTTCGATCCCACGTCAGTCCATGTGGGATTTGTGGTGGACAATGTGGCACTGGGACAGGTTTCTCTCCCAGTACTTCAGTTTTCCCCTGTCAGTATCATTCCACCAATGCTCCATACTCATTCACCATCGACCACCGACGACACACAAGTCTCAGTCTCGGACATCCGGCGGACACTCCCGAACACCATCGCCATTCACTTCATTCCGTTCGCTAGTTTCTTCGATTTATTTACCCACAAGTAACACTGGCCCCACGCTCCTTAAGCCCCCCGTTATAAATACATACAGATGCACGGAGCTATTGTGCCAGCGATTCTGAACCTGGCAACTCTATGGTGGTGAGTGGTCAGCCCCACGTTCCGGCCGCTTTACTCCAGGTAAGTGTCCCCGGTACGCACTTGATAAGAAGACGGGTGGGCCCCAGCGCCTGCCTCAACGTTTTGAAGGAGAGAAAAATCCCATATCTGCCGGCAATCAACCCCCATCTCTCCGGTCTTCCGGCTCCCCTAAAGACAAGGACTGTAGCACTGACTGCAGCGGAAATTGCTGCAAAGGACACGACAGTGGAATATCTGGACCCTTTAATGACGAAACAAACTGTTTTTATTTAAAGACCCAGTTCGTACCGCGCAGTAAACACTTTTCATCTCGGTTATAAAAGCCAATCAGTTTATGTTACATAGGGAAATAATCGCTGTTTGTTCTGAGATTTTTTTTTTCCAATGGCTCGACAGCCCCTTGGGGGCCTAGGCCGCCTCATTATCGAGGGCTTCACGATCGCACTTTACGCACCACACTCGGTAGGACTCCTCTGGACGAGTGACCAGCCCGTCGCAGAGACCTCTACCTGACAACACACAACAATCAAACAGACAGACATCCATGCCACCGGCGGGATTCGAACCCACAATCCCAGCAAGTGAGCGGCCGCAGACCCACGCCTTAGACCGCGCGGCCACTGCGATCGGCTCTGATATATATACAAAACACATAAATACAGTGTGCGCAGAATATATAATTCTTGAGCGTAAAGCTGTTGGTGCACGAAGTAACCAGTGGGCTTTAAACGGTTAAAGCAGACGGTCTATTGAGCAGCGACTGGCGAAAGACGTGAAGTTGGTCCGCCTTAGCCTGAAGAGTCGCACAAGCATCAGTTATACATGAAAACAACACAGGTGACAATTCTGCGAAGCAAATTCCCTGGGACCACACAACAAACGGCAACACGTCACACATACGTGCGGTGGTGGGACTTGGCTGCGCAGTAGCAAGGCGCGCATGCTGACACTGACCAACCGCACCTCTGCACGGTGTCTGCAGATAAATACTTCGCATAGCACTCAGTTACAGCTGTTCGATTCCCGACACAGGCAAGAGACATACTTTTCGCCATAATGTCAAGGCCGACTCTGGGGGCAACCAAGAGGTGGGGCCTCTCTACACTATGGGCACGGTCACACTCAGCTCAAGGTACGCTCTCGGTCAGGGATATCGGTACAGTGTTCACACTGAACACATTAGAGCGCAGTTCATTTTGCTTTAAACACGTTCAGAACTTAACCAGTAGATATCTGGCGGTAATCGCGTTACTTTCTGTCAAATGCTCTTTCCAAGAATACCCGTGACGTCAGCGTGACCGCATTTAAATACAGGCAAAGAATATTTTCCCTGACCGACAGCTGACCAACCTTGTTCTACCTTGCAGCAGACATCAAATACAGTACTTCACTGCCGCTCCGTCCGGGCGCTACTAAGGCCTACCGCATCCGATATGCACCGGAGCCCAAAGCGTTAATGAAAGTATATTACTAAAATGGGTATTGAAAAGTGTATTAGGAAGTAAACTGGACTCAACTGGCTCAGAATATTCTACAAATACTCTTTTAAACACAGGAATGCAACAATACGCCGTACGGTCTGGCAGAGCGGTAACATTGTTTCGGAGATCCCAGTGCCTCCATCTACAAGTCAAATCATATGTAGCACACGTAATTGCAGTCACAGCCTCCGGGTTCCACAGAACACTGGTAATTTCTTGGCAAGCTGAGGGACTATCAGCTTATGACGAAGACTCTGCATCGTGGCGTTAGATGGCAACACTGACAGTGTAACGTCACGCGCATCAACCAAGAATCGCGGCGTTTCTAATGCAAATCCGTTCTGCCTCTTACGTAGGACGCGACAGCACGCAAAACCGTCATTTTCGTACCCGAAACAAGGACAATAGTTCACGAAGATGGCAGCAGATGGCACAGTAAGAACACCTGGCCAGCCAGTAATCGTTCAAAACAACTTACTTGCATCGGCAAGAACTTAAGGGAGGAAATTTGCGACTCCATTTTGTGTAGCCTCACTACTACATCATGAAACAAAATTCTGTCGGCCGCTATAGCGGTGTTTGTATCTGCTGACAGGCGCACTCTCAAAGCTCTGACGGCGAGCGGAACGCACACTTAGCTCATGACACAGGCGCACTCTCATGCTCTGACGGCGAGCGGAAGGCACACTTAGCTCATGACACAGGCGCACTCTCAAGCTCTGACGGCGAGCGGAACGCACACTTAGCTCATGACACAGGCGCACTCTCAAGCTCTGACGGCGAGCGGAACGCACACTTAGCTCATGACACAGGCGCACTCTCAAGCTCTGACGGCGAGCGGAACGCACACTTAGCTCATGACACAGGCGCACTCTCATGCTCTGACGGCGAGCGGAAGGCACACTTAGCTCATGACACAGGCGCACTCTCAAGCTCTGACGGCGAGCGGAACGCACACTTAGCTCATGACACAGGCGCACTCTGAGCTCTAACGGCGAGCGGAACGCACACTTAGCTCATGACACAGGCGCACTCTCAAGCTCTGACGGCGAGCGGAACGCACACTTAGCTCAGTAATTCAATTTCCTTGTACAGCGGTACTTCATGCAAAATAAAATCTGTAGACCCGAACCCACTGAAGCCTGAAAAGAAAACAACGTAAAAGTTCTACCTACCTACCTAACTAACTAACTAACTAACGGCCGTGCCATGGCTCAACGGCTAGTCGCCGACCTCCCACCGCGGAGGCCCAGGTTCGATCCCTTTGCCGATCCCAGTGGCCGTGCGGTCTAAGGCGTGGGTCTTCAGCCGCTCGCTTACTAGGATCGTGGGTTCGAATCCCACCGGGGCATGGATGTTTGTGTTGTGTTTGTTGTAAGGACGGTAGTATGGAACGTAAAGTGACATGAAGGACGAAAGGATTTAAACAGTACAAAAATGGATCAAAGGAAAAAACCCCGGACAGACCAAAAAAAAAAAAATCCCGGGCCAGTCCATGTGGGATTTTGTGGTGGACAAAGTGAAACTGGGACAGGTTTTTCTCCGAGCACTTCGCTTTTCCCCTGTCAGTATCATTCCACCGGTGCTGCATTACACGAAAAAACGAAAGAAACCTATTTTTGTTATGTTATGTTATGTTACGTTACGTTATGTTCACCGTAGCATCTTAGCTATAAGCTTCAATTCTTTAACTAACAAGTGCACTTTTATTTTCTCACTTTCTATACCCCTGATGATGACCAAAGTACGGTCGAAACATATGTAGGGTGGACAGAAGTGAGAAAATAAAAGGTGTATTTGTTGGTAAAAGAATTGAAGCTGAGAGAAACCTAATCATCTTCATTACAGGGTTGCACAATAAGCCTCAAGGCTGCGGTGCGTCCGTAGCATCTGCTGCGGGGCCCTTCACCACAAAAAAACTAATTAACTCCATGGAGCAGAGTCCTTCTTGAGAAGCTAACAGTTCCACAGCTAGTCAAGAAATTCCCCACATTTTATGGAACCCGAAGGTTCATTACCGCATTCACAAGAGCCCGCCACCTGTCCCTATCCTGAGCCAGAGCAATCCATGTCTCCCAATCCCACTCCTTGAAGATTCATTATAATATTATCTTCCCATCTACGCCTAACCTAACATTAAACTACGTTGTGTCCAATGCTACCTCAATATCAAAACGAGCACTGCTTTGTTTGCAGGTTCCCAGGCTTCACCTGTTTGTCCTTCTGATAAAAGTAGCATTAAGCTGCAGATACGTATACAGCAGTTCTGTACGCATACTGACAGTACAGTACCAAAGTACTCGGACAACCATCTGTCACAATGTCACTCTGTCCACCAAATATCTCACATACTGACAGTACAGTACCAAAGTACTCGGACAACCATCTGTCACAATGTCACTCTGTCCACCAAATATCTCACATACTGACAGTACAGTACCAAAGTACTCGGACAACCATCTGTCACAATGTCACTCTGTCCACCAAATATCTCACATACTGACAGTACAGTACCAAAGTACTCGGACAAACCATCTGTCACAGTGTCACTCTGTCCACCAAATATCTCACATACTGACAGTACAGTACCAAAGTACTCGGACAACCATCTGTCACAATGTCACTCTGTCCACCAAATATCTCACATACTGACAGTACAGTACCAAAGTACTCGGACAACCATCTGTCACAGTGTCACTCTGTCCACCAAATATCTCACATACTGACAGTACAGTACCAAAGTACTCGGACAACCATCTGTCACAATGTCACTCTGTCCACCAAATATCTCACACGGACTGGCCTGGGAACGAAGTGGGGGCCTCTGCGGTAAGACGCCTACTGGGGGCCTCTGCGGTAAGACGCCTACTGGGGGCCTCTGCGGTAAGACGCCTACTGGGGGCCTCTGCGGTAAGACGCCTACTGGGGGCCTCTGCGGTAAGACGCCTACTGGGGGCCTCTGCGGTAAGACGCCTACTGGGGGCCTCTGCGGTAAGACGCCTACTGGGGGCCTCTGCGGTAAGACGCCTACTGGGGGCCTCTGCGGTAAGACGCCTACTGGGGGCCTCTGCGGTAAGACGCCTACTGGGGGCCTCTGCGGTAAGACGCCTACTGTGGGCCTCTGCGGTAAGACGCCTACTGGGGGCCTCTGCGGTAAGACGCCTACTGGGGGCCTCTGCGGTAAGACGCCTACTGTGGGCCTCTGCGGTAAGACGCCTACTGGTGGCCTCTGCGGTAAGACGCCTACTTCTAACCGCCTGAGCCATGGCATGGAACTTTAAAACCTGCAGGTAATCTAAATAATATGGAAAAATATCGGTTCAAACCTCACAGAAAACACTGCGTCTCCATTACAAAAGGCCAACCGTTTAGCGCTGTTTATGTGAGAATCTTTCGAAAGACACAAACAGGCCGTGTGGTCAGAATGTGACACTGTCTTGGTGTCAAAGCGGCAGGCATATGCAGGTAGCCTACAGCAGTGGTATTTAACCTGGGGTACGCGTACCCCCGGAGGTACGCGAAGACATTTTAGGGGGTACGTAAATTAAAAAAATAAATATATTATTTCATGATAAACACTGAATAATCAGGGCCAGATTTACGGTTAGCCACAAGAGACCGGACGTAAGGACATGCGATTTGGGAGCGCCATTCTCTCTCTCTCTCTCTCCTTTATGCAATTCTTATCTGGGCGGCTAGTTTCATTTTATTCCACACAGTGCATATAATTGTGCTTTGCTAAAATACATTTGTTCCTTTATTAATTTTTATACGATAGACAATAATCCCCTTTGTTGGTATCTTCACCTTGCCGTGGTAGAGGGGCTTGTGAGTTCCAGTGACCCTGAGAGCTAAGCCGGCGGTAGCATTGCTACCAGTAGGGTCTCCCAAGCCGGACAGATCAAAAGGGTAGGAACCAGACGAAGAGAGATGCCTAGGAGATGGGAAACCGAATAAAAACTCCCCTGATGCCGGAAGCAGCGACATCAGTAGCGACATGAAGCACAGAGCAAATGATGCTCGAGATGGTTCATGATCGTGTAACAACAGGCGTGACCAGAGTGGTCTGAACGGCTGCTGTACTGCGATGTGGAAAGCAAATGGAAAAACTACCACATTATTACTTTTCCTGGATAGTCTCTTCCAGAAACAGAGACAAATGCCAAATGCGAGATGCTTCCTCTGGAGACAAAACATTCCGGAGGTAAACTACTCCCCCATTCGGATCTCCGGGGGGGAGTGTTTCTAGGGGAGACACCACGCGGTAATGACTACAGACAAAAGCAGAAGACACAGAATGAACATAACAGCTTCAAGATAGGCACTTGGAACGTAAGGACCTTGAATCAAGGAGGAAAACTCGAAAATTTGAAGAAAGAGATGCAGAAGAACGCAGTGTCTGTGCTAGGTGTTAGTGAAGTGCGGTGGAAGGGTCAAGGTGAAATAAAAAGTGGTGATTATACAGTGTATTATTCCGGGGGTGACAGTGCTGAAAGAGGCGTAGCAATAGTAGTGCATAAAAGCGTAGTGAAAAGTGTTGTTAAGAAGAGTGTGTATAGTGACAGAATCATTGCTATTAAATTGCAGGCAGAACCGGTAAGTATTTTGATAGTGCAAGTGTACATGCCAACATCGGACTGTGAAGATGACAAAGTGGAAGAGTTGTATGATATAATTGAAGAAATTCTGGAAGAGGATGGAAAGGGTGCGACAAACACGATTATAATGGGAGATTGGAACAGTGTGGTTGGAGATAAAGCACATCACAACACTGTTGGACCATATGGACTGGGAAGGAGGAATCAGAGAGGTCAAATGCTTATTGACTTCTGTGAAAGAAATGGACTTGTTATAACAAACACATGGTTCAAAAAACCTAAAAGAAGATTGTACACGTGGAAATCACCAGGAGATAGGAATCGATATCAGCTGGACTATGTACTAGTGAAACAGCGATTCAGGAACAGTGTGAAGGATGTGCAGACACTGCCTGGAGCAGATATTGACTCTGACCACAATTTACTGTTTGCTAAGATCTGCACCAGATTGAAGAAGATCATGAGGTTCCACAAGAAAAAACCAAGATGGGATTTGGAGAAGCTATATGCTCAACGACAGGTAGTACACGATAGACTAGAAGAACAGCTTGGTGCAATCAAATGTGAAAGTGGGAATGTGGAAGTGCAGTGGAACAATATCAAGAAATGTGTGTTAGATACTATGAGTGGTTTGGTTGGAAAAGTCGAGAGGAGAGCAAGAAAGCCATGGATTACACAGGAGATGATCAGTAAAATGGATGAACGAAGGAAATGGAAAAATGTCAACAATGAAGAAGGAAGGAAGAACTACAGAAGACTGAGGAACGAATTGAAAAGAGCCACGGACAACGCCAAGAAGGAATATCTGGAGAGCATATGCGACGAGATCATAGAATTTCAAAGATTAGGACGTTATGATTTAATGTACATGAAGACAAAGGAAGTAGGTTGGAAAGAAAACCATGGGATTCAAAACATTGGCATCGAAGACTCTCAAGGCAATATAATAATAAATCAGAGACGAGTATTGCAAATTTGGGAGAATTATATCACAGAGCTCTACGATCGAGCTAATCGACCAGAACATCTAGACGTCGAACCTGAAGATGAAGTAGATGAAGACGAGAAAGGCCCTTATATTTTGCAAAGTGAAGTGGAAAAAGCTATCCAGGAGATGAGGGATAAGGCTACAGGAGATGATAATATACCTGGGGATGTACTCAAATTGTTGGGAGAAGGTGGTCTAAGGCTAAAGACACAGATGATCAACAGCATGTATGTAACTGGAGAATGGCCCAGAGATTTTATTGAAGTTACAATGATTGCCTTAAAGAAGAAGCCCAAAGCTACAAAATGCAGCGACCATCGCACAATCAGCATCATCGCTCATGCAGCAAAGATAGTAGCGAGGATACGTAGAAGAAGGATTGAGAGGAAAATTGAAGATGTACTTGGAGAAGATCAGTTTGGATTTAGAAGAGGAAAAGGAACTAGGGATGCAATTGGGATGCTGAGAATAATATCAGAACGAACCTTGGTCATAGATGAGGAATTGTGTGCTTGCTTCATAGACTGGCAGAAGGCATTTGACCGTGTCAACTGGACCAAATTAATGCAAATCCTAAAAGGAATTGGGATAGACTGGCGCGAAAGAAGATTGATCAGCAAATTGTACATGGAACAGAGTGTCAAAATACGACTGGACCAAGGGGAGACGAGAAGTGTGAAGATTGGAAGAGGAGTTAGACAAGGTTGCTGCTTGTCACCGATTCTGTTCAACTTATACAGCGAGTACCTTACCAAGGAAGCTCTTGAAGGGTTTGGAGACTTCAAAATAGGAGGACAAGTAATTCGCACTGTGAAATATGCAGATGAACTTGTGCTACTGGCTAGGGAAGAAAACGTGCTACAGTGCATGATTGATAGACTAATTGAAATTGGAAGACGCTATGGAATGGAAATGAATGTGGGAAAAACTAAAGTAATGAAAATCTCAAGGCAACCATCCCCAATGAAAATTATGATAGATCAAAAACAATTGGAGAATGTGGAATATTTCAATTATTTGGGTAGCATGATAACAAGTGATGCAAGGTGTACACGTGAAATTAAATCCAGAATTGCCATGGCAAAAAACAGTATTCAACAAGAAGAAAAATCTTTTCACCAGCAAACTGGAATTAAATTTAAGGAAGAAACTAGTAAAGTGCTACATTTGGAGCATAGCTTTGTATGGTGCTGAAACGTGGACACTTCGGAAAGTAGATCAGAAGTATCTGGAAAGTTTTGAAATGTGGTGCTGGAGAAGAATGGAGAAGATCAGTTGGACCGATCGTGTGAGAAATGAAGAAGTATTACACAGAGTCAAGGAGGAGAGGAATATCGTACATACAATAAAAAGAAGAAAGGCTAACTGGATTGGTCGCATCTTGCGTAGAAACTGCCTTCTGAAACACGTGATTGAAGGAAAGTTAGAAGGAAGGATAGAAATGACGGGACGACGAGGGAGAAGACGTAAGCAGCTACTGGATGACCTTAAGGAAAAGAAAAGATACTGGAAATTGAAAGAGGAAGCACTAGATCGCACCTTGTGGAGAACTCGCTTTGGAAGAGGCTACGGACCTGTCGTAAGACAGACTACAGAATGAAATGAGACAATAATATATTTGTTATTTAATAGCTTGATTCTCCTTTTTCTCATTTAAAACTTATTATTTAATACATTATTTTGGATGTAATTTATTTAACTTATTTTAGATGTAGATTATAGACTGTGTATAACTTGAATTATGCACCAACAACTTTGGGGGTACAAAGTCGAAGAGAAATTATATGTGGGGGTACGCGAACAAAAAAGATTGAATACCACTGATCTAGTGCAGTCGCGAAAGGCTTGTCTTCGAATATCGGATGTTTTAGTATGTAAACTGAGATTTCATGCTTAAATATACACAACGTATCTGGCACACAGGCCCCTGTATATTCCTGTAAGGTAGGCTTAAAATGGCTCGAACAAAACAAGCCGAAACATGTTTCATTTAACCCTATACATTTTTATATAGCAACAAAACTGTCAACTAAAACCCACCTCCGCCACGCTGAACAAAATGTCGTCCGACAAATGGTGCTGTGGAATGACAGACATGCGTGGCGTTTAATGTGAGACCACTTGAGACAGAAGGATAATATTAAAACGACCTTCAGGAACTAAGCCGTGAGAGTCAACTGGATTCTCTGGCTCTAATCTGATGATTAGCTTCTCAAGAAGGTCGGCTCTGCAGAGCCAATTGACAGACACGGACAAACGGACAAGAACTGCGAATAAGGCGATCTTCGGTTTACCCCTCGCGAACAAAATACCCAAAAAATAGCAACACCGACTGATTAGCAGGTCAGAATTTATCCTAAACCTTGCTTTTCAAGCTGTAATTTTTTTTTCATTTTTAGGCGCGCTCGTAAAATTCCGAAAAGCGACTGTTAACTTCGACAAGTCTGTCCGCCTGCCTGCCCGTCCGTCCGCATGGAATAACTCGGCTGTCACTGGACGGATTTTCATGAAATTTGATATTTGAAGATTTTTTTCGAAAATCTGTCGAGAAAATTCAAGCTTCATTAAAATCTGACAAAAATAACGGTACTTTACATGAAGACCTATGTACATTTATGATAATATCTCGCTCAATTCTTCTCAGAATGAGAAATGTTTCAGACAAAAGTTGTAGACAAAATCAAAACACACATTTTATGTTCAATAACTTTTTCCGAAAATCGTGCCGTTTATGAGATAATGTGGAAAAATATGGTACAGCCAGACAGGCCACAGATGACAATATAATACGGCGCATGCGCACTGCATGCTGGATAACTAAGGCTACAGACACACGCTCAGAATATGTAATACTTATTGCTTTTCCACGGCAACAGTGGTTACGCGAACGCGTCTCAATGTTACGTTATACTTACACTGCCTGTCTTGTCAGAACTTTCCTTATATTAGAACTGTCCAGTTACACTGAACGACGAATAGTTCACATTTGATGTCGACAGATGAAGGCACAAAATTCTGTCAACAGCCTTCCGAAACACCAAGTCGACACCACGACACCACAATGCCACAGATTACAAGCGAGGTATCTCGCGCGTAGCATGGACAACGTTAAATGTCTGTATGACCAGCAAGTCGGAAGAACTCGATGTATTTGGGACAGGTAGTAAACATATCGCGCGACGCAACCTAACAGCGCTCCAAGCGGTATAAACATGTAATTACTGGGCGTATGACGAAAGGCATTCCAACCCCAAAATTTCGTTCATCAGTTCTTGTTTCTTACTCCCTAGCTTCATTTTCATTCCCACAACTACAGTTCTTACAGTCACCTCATAAACAGCCTCTGACTCCTCTTCCCCGTTTCACGTCTACACTTAATGGCAGGTATCTGCGTCTCTGCAGGTATCTGCGTATCTGCAGGTATCTACGTCTCTGCAGGTATCTGCGTATCTGCAGGTATCTGCGTCTCTGCAGGTACCTGCGTATCCGCAGGTATCTACGTCTCTGCAGGTATCTACGTCTCTGCAGGTATCTGCGTCTCTGCAGGTATCTGCGACTCTGCAGGTATCTGCGACTCTGCAGGTATCTGCGTCTCTGCAAGTATCTACGTCTCTGCAGGTATCTACATCTCTGCAAGTATCTACGTCTCTGCAGGTATCTATGTCTCTGCAGGTATCTAAGTCTCTGCAGGTATCTAAGTCTCTGTAGGTATCTACGTCTCTGCAAGTATCTACGTCTCTGCAGGTATCTATGTCTCTGCAAGTATCTACGTATCTGCAGGTATCTAAGTCTCTGCAGGTATCTGCGTCTCTGCAAGTATCTACGTCTCTGCAGGTATCTATGTCTCTGCAAGTATCTACGTATCTGCAGGTATCTAAGTCTCTGCAGGTATCTAAGTCTCTGCAGGTATCTAAGTCTCTGCAGGTATTCTGGCCTGTTCACACTCCAACTTATTTAACATGAGTTCAATTTAAAAAATACACTTCTCATGTTAATACATTTCCAGCGTTACGTACAATAACTGCTGCGAAGCTACTAATACAGCAGAGTTTCGATGTTCGTGATTGTGACTGATAAAACATCACGAACATCGGAATCCATGTTAAATGTAGAAACTCCTATCTGCTTTCAAGAGCTCACGTACTACCAGTAACAAAAATACAGACTAGCCTCAAAACGCATACAAAGCTTGAAATGTGTAACTGAATGCAAACATTTTTTTGGAAACATAAAAATATGCGAAAGGACTGAAGGGAAGTCCCATTCTATAACGCACGGATGTAATGAACGTCACTTAACTAAATACAGAGCTTGACTGAGCTACAGTGACCTGTGCAATAGGAAGTGAGTGGGGAAAGCCGAATCGCTAGACAAGTGGTATCATCCCGATTCATCGAAACCAGTCACGAAAGGTTAAAACAATGGTACTGAAATGGGTGGTCACGAAAGGTCGAAATCCCGAACATCGAATTTTACGAACTGCGAGACTCTACTGGCCGTGGCTTCCAGAGCTCAGAAACGGCGAAGTATAATTCTTACACTAATCTATTCATACACCAAATGGTCCAGACCAGAAGGGCCCAGTGGCTTAAGCTGGCATATGTCATTCATAAAGCTAAAATGATTAATGTGCCGACCGTCATGCAATTTTATCTGCCCTAAATAACATTCTATCCAGAAGACACAAACTGCATTTCCATTACAAAGATCACGTGTAATAATCTGGATTGGTTTTGAGAACAAAAGAAAACTGGCTACGTCAAGACAGCGACGGATAAATGAATACAGCTGGTGGGCCGTGAGGAGGAGGACCAGGCAGGACTGCGTCTGCTGTGTGCAAGCCACCCCAGTTCATTTGCACGTGTCTACCTGTTTGGTGGAGTGGTGAAATTACCCTCCTCGAATTATCCGACCTGTCAAGATCTCGTCACACCAGGACAAGGCGCGCTGACAGCAAGAGCGGCTTAACGTGCAGAGCGCAGTACGTGACGCGAACCAGCAGCCTGGGATTTAAAGCACACCCTGACCAAACACACACTGCGCTGATGTGTGATTTGTAACTGGCAAAGTGTGCATGCGGGTAACATGACATGACATGTGTGTTTAAGCGTCTGTTTTCCAGAAAGTGAGAACTGTCACTAGCTCGAAAGGTAAAATAAGGGCCCAACAACCAACTGTATACCTTTGCCGTCTTCTGGAGGCAGAGCTCCAGTCGTTTTAAAAATTTGACATTACATGGAGATCAGCTGCTATTGCTGCGCCCCGGCCGCCTTATCCACAGCAAAGCATCCTACGGTACGTATTGGTTGGGGGCACGATGGGCCCCAGAAATGGTCTTCACGTGGTGGCGTACAGACAAATCCTTGTCCCCGTCGGAATCGAAGCTATGGCAGTAGACGGGGATATCATCAGTTTCACAACCCGGCCGTCTTATCTCTGGTGAAAGGCTCCAGCTACTCGTTGTGCCCTGCAGTCAGTCTGAACTCATGATCGCGTTGCAATTAAAACCCCGGTTCGTTGGTTATGCATCCCGCAGCCTTGCGTCCTATACTGACTGAGCTACGAGACATGCAGAAGAAAACTGAAGAAAATCGCGAAGGGATACAATCGACGTTGGCACTGTAGGTACCAAATGAAAACTACCGGCGTGACTGGAATTGACAATGGAAGGGCTAACTGAAAACACTTTCTTGTGTAAAGCTAGACGTTTAGGGTGGGGTTCACCTTCAACCCCCCCCCCCCCCCCCCATAAACGCCTAGCAGCATTGCTCTTGTGTACACACATACAGAGCACTATGAACGCGGGTCTGTCTGTCTATCTATCTGTCTGTCTGTCTCTCTTCTCTCAAAGAAAAGGCGAAGTGTCGTCACAGAAATAAGAGGGGTGGTATGGCAAGGTTTGGGGGGAGGGGGGCAAGAGGCTGTGCATGGGGTCTCACGAGGAGGTCCCAGCAGCTGTGGCCGACGCAGCTGAGCAACAAGCAACGACCCTGTTCCTTTTATTTCTCATACACCAAAAGGCTCGTCTTGTAACAGCCACTCCGTGTAACGTTCCCCTGACACGCTGCTAAGTTTACACCAGACTGCAAGGTGTCACAGCAATCTTCGCACGGCTTGGAAGTTTTCAGGCTGATTCCTCGAAGGTAAAGCGGCCGGGGTGTGAGGCTAAAGACATCTCGATCTAGCTCCGAAGTTGAATTGGTGGAGCTATAACTCAACTCTCCCATACGCGTTCATGGCGTGTTCTTTGATTAAACACAGGGCCACGCGACAGTCAGTACCTGCCTACCAGACTACACGGTGTCACAACGAACCTCAAATCTCATATAAAATGCCAGCACGTTAAATCCGAACGGAGAGACACTGTTTAAACGTCGACTGTGGGCCGGTGGTTCTACTCAGGCCTCCCAGACGTGTCAGCTACTGTGCTGGGTATTGCTGAACACAGCGCCTTCAGACAAAGTTACATCACCTGCTTCTAAACTCCAAAGCACTTGCTAACTATATGTACCACATTCCTCAACAATACAAAGCTATGTATTTTCTCCACACTGTTTACCCACGTTTCGTGTAATTCCTATTATCAATAGCCATCTCTCCTCATACAGCATTAGTTGTTACGTTTTTACGAGTACATAGGAGACTTTACTGTGAGGTATAAACTAAGAATGTAAATATTTTTAGATATATTTCATGGCTCAGGCGGTCAGTCGCGGGCTTCTCACCGCGGAAACCCAGATTCGATCCAGGGTCAGTCCATGTGAGACTTGTGGTGGACAAAGTAGCGATGGGACAGGTTTTTCTCCGAGTACAGAATTGCTATGGCTAAAGCAGCATTCAAGAAGAAGAAGAAGACTTTTCACCAGCAAACTGGACTTAAGGAAGAAACTAGTAAAGTGCTACATTTGGAGCATAGCTTTGTGTGGTGCTGAAACGTGGACACTTGGGAAAGTGGATCGGAAGTATCTGGAAAGTTTTGATATGTGGTGCTGGAGAAGAATGGAGAAGATCAGTTGGACCGATCGTGTGAGAAATGGAGAAGTATTACATAGAGTGAAGGAGGAGAGGAATATCGTACATACAATAAAAAGAAGAAAGGCTAACTGGATTGGTCACATCTTGCGTAGGAACTGCCTTCTGAAATATATGATTGAAGGAAAGTTAGAGGGAAGGATAGAAATGACGGGAAGACGAGGGAGAAGACGTAAGCAGCTACTGGATGACCTTAAGGAAAAGAGAAGATACTGTACATTGAAAGAGGAAGCACTAGATCGCACCCTGTGGAGAACTCGCTTTGGAAGAGGCTACGGACCTGTCGTAAGACAGACTGCAGAACGAATGACTTCAGTTTCCCCCGTCAGTATAACTCCACCAATGCTCCACATTTATCTTCATCTTTAATACTACTCTTACCAGAAGGGCAAGCGAGCGAAGCCTGGGAACCTTCAAACAAAGGTGCGCTCTTTCGGAAATCGGAGATAGTTGGACAGAGAAGTGTTGTCACGCTGTTTCAGCTTCAGTGCATACGTAAGACATCGCACAATGCAGGCAGTAACACTGTCCGTTACTGCACAATGCAGGCAGTAACACTGTCCGTTATCGCACAATGCAGGGCAGTAACACTGTCCGTTACCGCACAATGCAGGCAGTAACACTGTCCGTTACGCACAATGCAGGCAGTAACACTGTCCGTTACCGCACAATACAGGCAGTAACACTGTCCGTTACCGCACAATGCAGGCAGTAACACTGTCCGTTACCGCACAATTCAGGCAGTAACACTGTCCGTTATCGCACAATGCAGGCAGTAACACTGTCCGTTACCGCACAATGCAGGCAGTAACACTGTCCGTTATCGCACAATGCAGGCAGTAACACTGTCCGTTATCGCACAATGCAGGCAGTAACACTGTCCGTTACCGCACAATGCAGGCAGTAACACTGTCCGTTACCGCACAATGCAGCAGTAACATTGTCCGTTATCCGCACAATGCAGCAGTAACACTGTCCGTTATCGCACAATGCAGGCAGTAACACTGTCCGTTACCGCACAATGCAGGCAGTAACACTGTCCGTTACCGCACAATGCAGGCAGTAACACTGTCCGTTACCGCACAATGCAGGCAGTAACACTGTCCGTTATCGCACAATGCAGGCAGTAACACTGTCCGTTACGCACAATGCAGGCAGTAACACTGTCCGTTACCGCACAATGCAGGCAGTAACACTGTCCGTTACCGCACAATGCAGGCAGTAACACTGTCCGTTACCGCACAATGCAGGCAGTAACACTGTCCGTTACCGCACAATGCAGGCAGTAACACTGTCCGTTACCGCACAATGCAGGCAGTAACACTGTCCGTTACCGCACAATGCAGGCAGTAACACTGTCCGTTACCGCACAATGCAGGCAGTAACACTGTCCGTTACCGCACAATGCAGGCAGTAACACTGTCCGTTACCGCACAAAGACTTCACAGCACAGCTCAGACATCAGCACAGTCCTACTCCTACCGGCCGATTATTTAGTGCAGCTTCCTGTGCAATAGGTGCCGATCCCAGTGTCCGCGCGGTCTAAGGCGTGGGTCTACGACCGCTCACTTACTGGGATTGTGGGTTCGAATCCCGCCGGGGGCATGGATGTCTGTCTGTTGTGAGTGTTGTGTGTTGTCAGGTAGAGGTCTCTGCGACGGGCTGATCACTCGTCCGGAGGAGTCCTACCGAGTGTGGTGTGTCTAAAGTGTGATCGTGAAGCCTCGATAATGAGGTCCTGGCCCACCAGGGGCTGTCGAGCCATAGGAAGAAAAAATACAATCGGTGCCCAGAGTTCCTTCACCAAAGGGTTGAGCGGCCGGGGCTTGTAGCTGACCACTCACTTCCATCGTGTGTCAAGGTTAAGAACGAGTGGAGCTATGCACTTACTCCCCCCCTATATGCCTTCACGACGTACACAGCTTCAAAGTTACCGTTTTACTTTAATTCAGTAAAGAACCTATCCCTTAAGCACAGATACAAGTTTGTGCAATATAACCTCAAACCCTTTCATCGCCACGTTGTAAGTGTAAGTGTAAGTGTAAGTGTTGCGTTACAAACTGTAATTCCGGTACACTTAGAGGCTGCCAACACAAAACTGAATTTGCTGACTGCCTGTCAGCAAATTCAGTTAAAGAAAAGTTCTGCGCTGCCGCCATCTTGTTATTGCACCACAAACTGCACGTTGTTCCCAGCGGAAAGAGGTTTGAGGACGACGAGGAGGTCATTACCGAAGTAAAGAGGTTTGAGGACGACGAGGAGGTCATTACCGAAGTAAAGAGGTTTGAGGACGACGAGGAGGTCATCATTACCGAAGTAAAGAGGTTTGAGGACGACGAGGTCATTACCGAAGTAAAGAGGTTTGAGGACGACGAGGAGGTCATTACCGAAGTAAAGAGGTTTGAGGACGACGAGGAGGTCATTACCGAAGTAAAGAGGTTTGAGGACGACGAGGTCATTACCGAAGTAAAGAGGTTTGAGGACGACGAGGTCATTACCGAAGTAAAGAGGTTTGAGGACGACGAGGAGGTCATTACCGAAGTAAAGAGGTTTGAGGACGACGAGGTCATTACCGAAGTAAAGAGGTTTGAGGACGACGAGGAGGTCATTACCGAAGTAAAGAGGTTTGAGGACGACGAGGAGGTCATTACCGAAGTAAAGAGGTTTGAGGACGACGAGGAGGTAATTACCGAAGTAAAGAGGTTTGAGGACGACAAGGAGGTCATTACCGAAGTAAAGAGGTTTGAGGAAGACGAGGAGGTCATTACCGAAGTAAAGAGGTTTGAGGACGACGAGGAGGTCATTACCGAAGTAAAGAGGTTTGAGGACGACGAGGAGGTCATTACCGAAGTAAAGAGGTTTGAGGACGACGAGGAGGTCATTACCGAAGTAAAGAGGTGGTTGCGACAGAGACCTGCAGAGAGGTACCGCCAAGGCACACAGGCTCTCGCATCTCAGTGGCGTAAGGCCAAAGATTCAGAAGGAGACTGTTGCAAAGTAGGTTTAGGTAGCCAAAGATTGTTGTAACGATGTGACGTATTTGAAGTTTTGATAAAGTCAATTGTGAATGAGAAAAAATGTGTTGCATTACTTTGTGGGCGCCCCTCGTATTTTGTGTCGTTATAAACGAGTGTTGTTATAACCGAGGAGTGTAATGTTATGGATAACAGTCAGGAATTAATTGGTACCGCAGAACATCTGACGTTATAGACGAGGTGTCGCTTTAACCGATGTCGATATAATCGGGTTTCACTGCATATAAACATACTTTACGAACATATATATATATATATATATATATATATATACTTCTCAGCATGTACTGATAACAGTAACAACAAGCACACATAGTACTGACAACTAACAACTGGTTACACACAATTGTTACAGCAACTAACTAACTAACTAACTCCATGTAGCACAGTCCTTCTTGAGAAGCTAACAGGTCGTCAGCTAGTCAAGAAATTCTCCGCATTTTATGGAACCCGAAGGTTCATTACCGCATTCACAAAAGCCCGCCACCTGTCCCTATCCTGAGCCATATCAATCCAGTCCATGTCTCCCAATCCCACTTCTTGAAGATCCGTTTTAATATTATCCTGCCATTTTATCTCTATATTTACAGTCCGACAAATGTACAATTTAATCACATTAATTGTGTAATTTCACTGTCCTACATGTTTCGAACCCTTAAATTCGGTTCATCTTCAGGGACTGTGTAAATAATGTGTGATTTGAGATAAAGAGTCCCTGAAGATGAACCCAAATTAAGGGTTCGAAACATGTAGGACAGTGAAATTACACAATTAATGTGATTAAATTGTACATTTGTCGGACTGTAAATATAAAAAATTCCATATCAATTCTTTCTGACGAATCCAGCAACTCAATGCGCAATATAAAATTTAAATACTAAGCAGTTTCGTGCTAACACTGCACATTTTGAAGCCTGATGTTAGCACTGGGTACCAAAGAATTTCTAACTATATAAAATCGTGTTCCGACAAATGTACACTCTTTGCTATCTGTTATATATATATATATATATATACGATTTTATATAATCAAGAAAATGTAAGGTACAAATAACATAAAACTTGTAACTACATGATATAACAGGATTGTTCGTATTGCCCAAAGAATATTCTGTTGACATAGAAGTATTGTTGCTAACATAACAGACAGCACTGCATATTAACAACAGCACGATCATGGCGCTATGTATGTATGTCACTGCTACAGCCAGCATTGTCAGCGTCGCCAGGGTAACCGAAGCCAGAGCGCAGCCCGCTCGCCATGGCCCCTTGTACCTTCCAATGGTCACACCGGTCGTGACTAGTGCTTACGCACATTACTCGTTCCAATCCACAATCACTCTACTGGAAATCGTGAAGTACAGTGCGTTTCAAAATTATAACAAGCAAAACATATGCAGGGCTATGTGTAAATTGCAGACACTTGTTCAACGAATGCAGATCCGACTGTACGGCGGTCTGAAATTGGAGGTTGCTGTCCTCAGATGACAGCGTGCTAAGGCAAATCACGGGCTGCACTGTCTCTACCAAACGACTCTCCAACGTGTCTTCACAACGCCTCAGCTGAGGATGGAAATTGGTAAAGTTTCTGAAATGTTGTTTTGTTGGCAATGCTGCAGATGGACAAGTCTAGAAATTCAACAGACTTAACGCTACGAGAAATATGGAACGAGAGACAGGAGTAAGAGATGAATAGTACGTCATTACCTCTCAAGCTGCGTCTGGTGGGGGGAGGGAAGTAACGAATACAGGTCTAGAGTACCTCAGCTCAGTGGTCACTATATGTACCACCAGGTTTAACATTCACAAATTCTACGTTCTGCCCACAGAGTGTATTTATGTGTTTTGTGTGGATCTCAGAACAAACAGCGATTATTTCACTGTACAGCATTAACTGACTGGTTTGTATAACTGAGACGGAGTGTGTTTACTGCGCGGTACGGACTGTATTTATGTGTTTTGTGTGGATCTCAGAACAAACAGCGATTATTTCACTGTACAACATTAACTGACTGGTTTGTATAACTGAGACGGAGTGTGTTTACTGCGCGGTACGGACTGTATTTATGTGTTTTGTGTGGATCTCAGAACAAACAGCGATTATTTCACTGTACAGCATTAACTGACTGGTTTGTATAACTGAGACGGAGTGTGTTTACTGCGCGGTACGGACTGTATTTATGTGTTTTGTGTGGATCTCAGAACAAACAGCGATTATTTCACTGTACAACATTAACTGACTGGTTTGTATAACTGAGACGGAGTGTGTTTACTGCGCGGTACGGACTGTATTTATGTGTTTTGTGTGGATCTCAGAACAAACAGCGATTATTTCACTGTACAACATTAACTGACTGGTTTGTATAACTGAGACGGAGTGTGTTTACTGCGCGGTACGGACTGTATTTATGTGTTTTGTGTGGATCTCAGAACAAACAGCGATTATTTCACTGTACAGCATTAACTGACTGGTTTGTATAACTGAGACGCAGTGTGTTTACTGCGCGGTACGGACTGTATTTATGTGTTTTGTGTGGATCTCAGAACAAACAGCGATTATTTCACTGTACAGCATTAACTGACTGGTTTGTATAACTGAGACGCAGTGTGTTTACTGCGCGGTACGGACTGTATTTATGTGTTTTGTGTGGATCTCAGAACAAACAGCGATTATTTCACTGTACAGCATTAACTGACTGGTTTGTATAACTGAGACGGAGTGTGTTTACTGCGCGGTACGGACTGTATTTATGTGTTTTGTGTGGATCTCAGAACAAACAGCGATTATTTCACTGTACAGCATTAACTGACTGGTTTGTATAACTGAGACGCAGTGTGTTTACTGCGCGGTACGGACTGTATTTATGTGTTTTGTGTGGATCTCAGAACAAACAGCGATTATTTCACTGTACAGCATTAACTGACTGGTTTGTATAACTGAGACGGAGTGTGTTTACTGCGCGGTACGGACTGTATTTATGTGTTTTGTGTGGATCTCAGAACAAACAGCGATTATTTCACTGTACAGCATTAACTGACTGGTTTGTATAACTGAGACGGAGTGTGTTTACTGCGCGGTACGGACTGAATATTTAAATTAATTCAGATTAATTTTTTCTTCAAAACTATCAATAATACAACAGCGCATATGTTAGGGAAAATTTTATTGTTTAAGTTTGCATGTTTTGCTTGCCGGATTGCTGTCTAGAAGTCAGTAAGGTACTGCTGTCTAGAAGTCAGTAAGGTACTGCTGTCTAGAAGTCAGTAAGGTACTGCTGTCTAGAAGTCAGTAAGGTACTGCTGTCTAGAAGTCAGTAAGGTACTGCTGTCTAGAAGTCTGTAAGGTACTGCTGTCTAGAAGTCAGTAAGGTACTGCTGTCTAGAAGTCAGTAAGGTACCGCTGTCTAGAAGTCAGTAAGGTACTGCTGTCTAGAAGTCAGTAAGGTACTGCTGTCTAGAAGTCAGTAAGGTACCACTGTCTAGAAGTCAGTAAGGTACTGCTGTCTAGAAGTCAGTAAGGTACTGCTGTCTAGAAGTCAGTAAGTTACCGCTGTCTAGAAGTCAGTAAGGTACCGCTGTCTAGAAGTCAGTAAGGTACTGCTGTCTAGAAGTCAGTAAGGTACTGCTGTCTAGAAGTCAGTAAGGTACCGCTGTCTAGAAGTCAGTAAGGTACTGCTGTCTAGAAGTCAGTAAGGTACTGCTGTCTAGAAGTCAGTAAGGTACTGCTGTCTAGAAGTCAGTAAGGTACTGCTGTCTAGAAGTCAGTAAGGTACCACTGTCTAGAAGTCAGTAAGGTACTGCTGTCTAGAAGTCAGTAAGGTACTGCTGTCTAGAAGTCAGTAAGTTACCGCTGTCTAGAAGTCAGTAAGGTACCGCTGTCTAGAAGTCAGTAAGGTACTGCTGTCTAGAAGTCAGTAAGGTACTGCTGTCTAGAAGTCAGTAAGGTACCGCTGTCTAGAAGTCAGTAAGGTACTGCTGTCTAGAAGTCAGTAAGGTACTGCTGTCTAGAAGTCAGTAAGGTACTGCTGTCTAGAAGTCAGTAAGGTACTTGCTGTCTAGAAGTCAGTAAGGTACCACTGTCTAGAAGTCAGTAAGGTACTGCTGTCTAGAAGTCAGTAAGGTACTGCTGTCTAGAAGTCAGTAAGTTACCGCTGTCTAGAAGTCAGTAAGGTACCGCTGTCTAGAAGTCAGTAAGGTACTGCTGTCTAGAAGTCAGTAAGGTACTGCTGTCTAGAAGTCAGTAAGGTACCGCTGTCTAGAAGTCAGTAACGTACTGCTGTCTAGAAGTCAGTAAGGTACTGCTGTCTAGAAGTCAGTAAGGTACTGCTGTCTAGAAGTCAGTAAGGTACTGCTGTCTAGAAGTCAGTAAGGTACTGCTGTCTAGAAGTCAGTAAGGTACCACTGTCTAGAAGTCAGTAAGGTACTGCTGTCTAGAAGTCAGTAAGGTACTGCTGTCTAGAAGTCAGTAAGGTACCGCTGTCTAGAAGTCAGTGAGGTACTGCTGTCTAGAAGTCAGTAAGGTACTGCTGTCTAGAAGTCAGTAAGGTACTGCTGTCTAGAAGTCAGTAAGGTACTGCTGTCTAGAAGTCAGTAAGGTACCACTGTCTAGAAGTCAGTAAGGTACTGCTGTCTAGAAGTCAGTAAGGTACTGCTGTCTAGAAGTCAGTAAGTTACCGCTGTCTAGAAGTCAGTAAGGTACCGCTGTCTAGAAGTCAGTAAGGTACTGCTGTCTAGAAGTCAGTAAGGTACTGCTGTCTAGAAGTCAGTAAGGTACCGCTGTCTAGAAGTCAGTAACGTACTGCTGTCTAGAAGTCAGTAAGGTACTGCTGTCTAGAAGTCAGTAAGGTACCGCTGTCTAGAAGTCAGTAAGGTACTGCTGTCTAGAAGTCAGTAAGGTACTGCTGTCTAGAAGTCAGTAAGGTACCGCTGTCTAGAAGTCAGTAAGGTACTGCTGTCTAGAAGTCAGTAAGGTACCGCTGTCTAGAAGTCAGTAAGGTACCGCTGTCTAGAAGTCAGTAAGGTACTGCTGTCTAGAAGTCAGTAAGGTACCGCTGTCTAGAAGTCAGTAAGGTACTGCTGTCTAGAAGTCAGTAAGGTACTGCTGTCTAGAAGTCAGTAAGGTACTGCTGTCTAGAAGTCAGTAAGGTACTGCTGTCTAGAAGTCAGTAAGGTACCGCTGTCTAGAAGTCAGTAAGGTACCGCTGTCTAGAAGTCAGTAAGGTACTGCGACCGACCAACTCAAAGTTCCACGTCGTTCGCTCGGTCCCAAAGCAAGCACGACGCCGGTACCAACAATCAGCACTGTACTTCATACGTCTCAGGCAACCCTCTCAACGCTACACAAAATTTCGACATAATGCTGCCCTCCACACACAAACTCAGCCCTGCCGTATCCTTCCCAACATTCCGCTTCCCACCACCTCAACTCCTCCCCTCCCAACGCCGTACTGCCTTACCAGAAGGACGAACCGCACAGCCTGGGAACCTTCACAGCAGTAAATCTACTGCATCCACTTTGTAACAATACATCTCGTGTCTCTCGCACAGCCTTCTTATTCTTCCTATTCTTCCTCCTCCTCTTCTTCTTCTCCTTCCTCTTCTCCATCCTCTTCTCCTTCTTCCTTTTCTTCTTCCTCTTCATCTTCTTCTTCCTCTTCTTCTTCCTCTTCATCCTCTTCTTCTTCCTCTTCCTCCTCTTCTTCCTCTTCTTCTCCTTCTCCTTCACCTTCACCCTCTTCCTTCTCTTGGTTTCTAAAGCGCTACCAATGTGCCTACGAACTATGTCCCGTGTTCGATGCTAAGAAGCAGCAGTGATTGTGTCGACGCTCGCTGTTTTAAGGCTGACAGTGCACTGCGGCACGTACTGTTCAGAACGCGCTGAACAGTACGTGCTGCAGTTCAGGCCGTGCTACGCGCGGTCATCACAGCCGACACCAGTCGCACAGTCTTCTGCGTTATGACGTCATAGCCCAGGACAGACTTACGAACCTTTACGTGAAATCTCGCACAACTGACAGTGTCACAGAAGTTTCTATCCAGCATATTGGCGTCGAAAACCAAAATAAGGGAAGTGTGGAAGCGTCTACAAATACCAACTTCCGGTCGATTCCTGCGCATGCGTATAATTCATCTCTGTACAAAGCTTTCCTGCAACAAGCCATGAAGACCCAGAGGGGGGGGGGGGGGTGTAATGTTGGGCTACCGTCCTTACTTTGACATTCGGAACAACTAGGACGGCAGAGTTGTCAGCTTCACGCGACGGCCGCACTTTACCGCCAAGGAAATTCCTTGGTACTCATTTCTGTTAGAGGCCGAGTGGACCTCAGGGCTACTGAATGCGGGCAGAAGGAATAAATCACTTGAAAATTTCCAAGGATCCCACCAGGAATCGGACCCGGAACCTCCCGTCTGTGCACAGAATGACAACTCGTATGAATGGACATGAAATGTCGAGATGAGCAAACAGAACGAAACTGGCACAAACTGTACGGAGATCACAGAACTGTCTTAAGGGGAGGGGGTACTGAGACACCGCATTGAGGTGAACCTTACAGAAAACTATATGGCGCTGACGGGTCACAGTTGGAGCCCGCTCGTCCTTCTGCTATTGGCCGGGCTCTGGAAAGTATAGAAGATAAAAACAACAGGAATAGCATGCAGCACAAACAATAAGCTCAGCATTTACTGAATTTTAGCTCACGCTTCATATTATCATGCTATTCATCAGCATATAATGTGGCCGCAGCGTGAAGCTAAGCAATCACCGCCATCAAGTGCCACTCCGAAAAATATGTGGAGTTTTACCTCCACTCAGTACATCGCCGTCACGGTATCGCGGCTAAGCACCCTTTTGTAAACAGCCTGTCTGCCTGTCTTGCTCTGGTTCAAGCAACAGCTCGTTTTGCTTCTCACACGTGTTCCGTCGCATATTAACATGCCGTGCGAGGTGACGCTATCTGTCTGAACATCTCGGTAATGACAGTCGAAAGATGGGAACGAGTTCACCTCGCAGTGAAACCAACCAACATAAAAAAGTTAAGGAATGCGTTGCTTTGACTTCGGGTATTTTAACGCACTGGTACATCTAACCTGACGTATATTTAACGCAGTACAGACAGTC
This sequence comes from Reticulitermes speratus, assembly GCA_021186555.1. Classification (NCBI taxonomy): domain Eukaryota; kingdom Metazoa; phylum Arthropoda; class Insecta; order Blattodea; family Rhinotermitidae; genus Reticulitermes; species Reticulitermes speratus. The sequence continues at coordinate 43,899,388 of JAJKFL010000014.1, read as the reverse complement.
TCACTGCTGACAATGAAGACATCAAACCTCGATGTCACAAACTTCCTACTCCCAACGACTACACTGTTGGGTCCCGATATATAAACCTTTCTTCGCCTAGGAAGAACACACTGTGGCTGTCTGGAAGCAGGGTGGTGAGGAGAAGATGTCGATCACGAGAGAGAAGAGAGTGCCATACGGGACGCTTCATAACCTGTAACCTTCATCAAACACCGTTACACAGGGAGAGATGGGAAGCAGAACGCGTGGGATATGAAACATGTCGACATGACTTTAGTACCAGTAGCTGTACCTCGCAGACGTGTAGATGGTTAGATAACATTAACCATCTAAAGCCCAGTGGTTACTATATGTACCGCCAGGTTTAACATTCACAAATTCTACGTTCTGCCCACACAGTGTATTTATGTGTTTTGTGTGGATCTCAGAACAAACAGCGATTATTTCACTGTACAGCATTAACTGACTGGTTTGTATAACTGAGACGGAGTGTGTTTACTGCGCGGTACGGACTGTATTTATGTGTTTTGTGCGGATCTCAGAACAAACAGCGATTATTTCACTGTACAACATTAACTGACTGGTTTGTGTAACTGAGACGGAGTGTGTTTACTGCGCGGTACGGACTGTATTATTTTATTTCAATCTCGTTAACAATTCACAATTTTCACTTCTGACAACATTAATTATGTGTTTGTGTACTGGACGGGAGTTGTATACATGCGTCGTATCACTGTATATTAATTAATGACTGGTTTTAATTACAGATTCGTGAGTTTACTGCGCACACAGTGTATTTATGTGTTTTGTGTGGATCTCAGAACAAACAGCGATTATTTCACTGTACACATTAACTGACTGGTTTGTATAACTGAGACGGAGTGTGTTTACTGCGCGGTACGGACTGTATTTATGTGTTTTGTGTGGAATCTCAGAACAAACAGCGATTATTTCACTGTACAACATTAACTGACTGGTTTGTATAACTGAGACGGAGTGTGTTTACTGCGCGGTACGGACTGTATTTATGTGTTTTGTGTGGAATCTCAGAACAAACAGCGATTATTTCACTGTACAGACATTAACTGACTGGTTTGTATAACTGAGACAGGAGTGTGTTTACTGCGCGGTACGGACTGTATTTATGTGTTTTGTGTGGATCTCAGAACAAACAGCGATTATTTCACTGTACAGCATTAACTGACTGGTTTGTATAACTGAGACGGAGTGTGTTACTGCGCGTACGACTGTATTTTGTGTTTTGTGTGGATCTCAGAACAACAGCGATTATTTCACTGTACAGCATTACTGTGTTTGTATAACTGAGACGGAGTGTGTTTACTCGCGTATACGGACTGTATTTATGTGTTTTGTGTGGATCTCAGAACAAACAGCGATTATTTCACTGTACAGCATTAACTGACTGGTTTGTATAACTGAGACGGAGTGTGTTTACTGCGCGGTACGGACTGTATTTATGTGTTTTGTGTGGATCTCAGAACAAACACAGCGATTATTTCACTGTACAGCATTAACTGACTGGTTTGTATAACTGAGATGGAGTGTGTTTACTGCGCGGTACGGACTGTATTTATGTGTTTTGTGTGGATCTCAGAACAAACAGCGATTATTTCACTGTACAGCATTAACTGACTGGTTTGTATAACTGAGACGGAGTGTGTTTACTGCGCGGTACGGACTGTATTTATGTGTTTTGTGTGGATCTCAGAACAAACAGCGATTATTTCACTGTACAGCATTAACTGACCGGTTTGTATAACTGAGACGGAGTGTGTTTACAACACGACACAACACAACACGACACGACACAACACAACTCAACACAACACAATACGACACAACACAACACAACACGACACACAACACAACACGACACAAGACACAACACAACACAACTCAACACAACACAATACGACACAACACAACACAACACGACACACAACACAACACGAGACACAACACGACACAAGACACAACACGACACGACACAACACAACACGACACAACACGACACAACACAACACGACACACGACACGAAGAAACTGCTACGTGACGAGAAAACTATTTACTTAAACAGTTGCAAATATTATGAGGTCAAATTATGGGATGAACTCGAGAGACGAGATAGCGCCACGTGACCAAAGACATCGAGCAAAACCATGAATATCATGTGAAGACAGCGGTTTCAGTCGTGCTGAGATTTGAACCCGGGACCTCCCGAATAAAAGACGGGCACGTTCGTTAGGTTTCTGCGTCACCAGAACTCTACGTCACAGGCAGGAAGTGGGTTGCAGTTTCAGGAAGCCGACGTGCACTTCACAGGAAGCATTGGTACAGTTCCAGGAAACAGACAAGCAAGCCTCTGCTACTGCCGGACCGCGAGACATAACTGTGTCGTGGCCAGACAACTACAACCTTTACAGGCTGGAAACATCGTGGCCAGACAACTGCAACCTTTACAGGCTGGAAACATCGTGGCCAGACAACTGCAACCTTTACAGGCTGGAAACATCGTGGCCAGACAACTGCAACCTTTACAGGCTGGAAACACTGAAAATACGTTTATATCCGATGCCATCGATTTCCCAAACAGCACTGCTTTCTGAAAGTTCCTGCGCTCTGACCGTTTCTCCTGCTTGTAAGATAGCGTGTAGATGAATATTTCGTTTACAAGTATTTGTTTCACAGGGCTGCCTTTCCTAAGATCTCAGTCCTTGAAAACAGGACCAGTGAGTCCTTTTTGTAATGAGGCTGGCGGTGTTCAACGTAGCACGCTGGCAATAAAATGGCTACCCCTATACAGGCCTGTATAGGACTCCAGGAGTTCCAGCCTCCCCAGAATCTTCAGACAATCGGCACATGAAGGTGGTAAAGTTGTCAGCCCTACATACCGGCCGTCTTTACCACCCAGGAGATATCCCTGGTACTCATTTCTGTTAGATACTGAATCAACCCCAGGGCCATGATGCGGCCGGAAGGATTAAGTCAATGAAAAATCCCAATGATCTCGTCGGGAATCGAACCCGCGACCTTCCGGCTTGTAGCGCAGTGCCTCAACCAACTGCGCCACCGCATATTGCCACGGTAAAGCAAGCATGTACATACTTAGCTCAATAATCAGTACTTCACAACCAGGGATGCCTTTCGCGAAAATTTAACAGGCGAGTACATTTGAATTTACTAATTTGTGTTATTCCTTTAAATTTTAATCCACTATATATAGAGGGACACAGCTGCTGACTGTCAGAACGTAACGTTGCGAGATGGAACGTACAGCTGCACCTAGCTAGATTATTTGGAGAGAAGCAAGAAACGGAAGTACGCGAGGTTTCGGTGGCGAGACCTGAGGGAAGGAGACCACTTGGATGAACTAGGCGTAGAAGGACATTAAAGTGGATCTATAAGAAACAGGATGGGGATCGTGGTCTGGACTGATCTGGCTCAGGACAGGCACACGTGGTGGGCTCCTGCGAACACGTTAATCAACCTTCTGGTTCCATAAAATGCGGGGAATTTTTTTGACTAGCTGAAGAACTAGCAGCTTGTCAAGAAGGACTGTGCTCCATTGATTTGGTTTGTTAATTGCACAGTGATACAGAAAGGAACAGCAGCAATCTCTAGGGCGAAGAACGGGCACTTCTGCCTGCGTTTCTTCAAGCATTTTCCACTCTGTGGCACGTAAGAGGCAAGCTGCGTGTAACGTGACGCGGTGTGATATTATCACAAGCAGCAGTCTGATTAGACGCATTATCGCAAGATACGGCGCAACTGAAACTCTAGCGCGATGACAAGTTTCTAGATTAGTTACACAAAATATAAGGAAACACACGACGTGTCACAATACTCGTGTTCAAACAGCTGATACAAGTCGCCATACTGCAGAATAGCAATGCTGACATCAGGTGAACAAAGTCACGTAACTTCGTGGTAGCATTATCGTGTGGTGATAATGAATCACCAACGTAAATCATGCAATGCGTTAGCATGCAGCTCTGCACTAGTCTGAGGAAACCCGCCCAGTGTCTAAAGTGACGGCCGGTAGGTCACTTGGATCGCGAAGCATGGGGAGGAAAGAAGAACATAGGCCAACACATAAACGCATACATGGGGAACAGAGGTATAGCTCCACTCATACTCAAATCGGTACTAGATGCAGATCAGTTGTCAGCTTTACACGCCGGCCGTTTTAGTCCCAGGGAAAAAGACCGCACTAAAGTAAAGGTAAAGCTCCACTTTTTCTTCAACCTCGGCGGTAGATGGGAGTTGATCAGCGCCACGCCCCAACCGCTTTACCCCCGGGAATGGCCCGGCACACATTGTATAGGGTGGGCAGGGATAGCTCAGTCGGTATAGCGACTCGCTACAAGTTAGACGGTCCGGAGATCGAATCCCGGTGGGGGCGAGATTTTCCGCACCCATCCAGACCGGCCCTGGGGCCTACCCAGCCTCCTGTACAATGGGTACCAGGTCTCTTTCCCGGGGGTAAAGCGGCCGAGGCGTGGCGTTGACCACCGACCCCCATCTAGCGCCGAGGTTAAAGAAACAGTGCAGCTATACCTCTACTCCCCCTCTGGGCCTTCATGGCCTGTTCTAGGGTGAACTTTACCTTTACCTTAACCATTGTACAGGAGGCTAGGTAGGCCCCAGGGCCGGTCTGGAGGGGTGCGGAAAATCTCGCCCCCACCGGAATTCGATCCCCGGACCGTCCAGCCCGTAGCGAGTCGCTATACCGACTGAGCTACCCCGGCCAAAAGACCGCAGTAGTCACTGAACACGAGACTGGGGGGCACAAAGTCGTCTGGACGTCTGGCAGAAAACCTCCTGCGCCGCCTGCCGGCATCGCACCCGGATCGTGCTCACTACCGGCTGAACACGTCAGCAACAGTGCAAGAAGTAAGCGCAGTGTCCGTCAGCGTGCCTCGTACCACGTTGGACTGCGGGTAAGACAAAACGATCGATTGGTGTTCAGAAAAGTCAACTGAGTTCCTGTACACGGCAGGATGTTCATAACAGACACATCTGACGTCGTGGTACACTGGCCAAGTTCCTGTACACGGCAGGATGTTCAGAACAGACACATCTGACGTCGTGGTACACTGGCCAAGTTCCTGTACACGGCAGGATGTTCAGAACAGACACATCTGACGTCGTGGTACACTGGCCAAGTTCCTGTACACAACAGGATGTTCAGAACAGACACATCTGACGTCGTGGTACACTGGCCAAGTTCCTGTACACAACAGGATGTTCAGAACAGACACATCTGACGTCGTGGTACACTGGCCAAGTTCCTGTACACAACAGGATGTTCAGAACAGACACATCTGACGTCGTGGTACACTGGCCAAGTTCCTGTACACAACAGGATGTTCAGAACAGACACATCTGACGTCGTGGTACACTAGCCAAGTTCCTGTACACGGCAGGATGTTCAGAACAGACACATCTGACGTCGTGGTACACTGGCCAAGTTCCTGTACACGGCAGGATGTTCAGAACATACACATCTGACGTCGTGGTACACTGGCCAAGTTCCTGTACACGGCAGGATGTTCAGAACAGACACATCTGACGTCGTGGTACACTGGCCAAGTTCCTGTACACGGCAGGATGTTCAGAACAGACACATCTGACGTCGTGGTACACTGGCCAAGTTCCTGTACACGGCAGGATGTTCAGAACAGACACATCTGACGTCGTGGTACACTGGCCAAATTCCTGTACACGGCAGGATGTTCAGAACATACACATCTGACGTCGTGGTACACTGGCCAAGTTCCTGTACACGGCAGGATGTTCAGAACAGACACATCTGACGTCGTGGTACACTGGCCAAGTTCCTGTACACGGCAGGATGTTCAGAACAGACACATCTGACGTCGTGGTACACTGGCCAAGTTCCTGTACACGGCAGGATGTTCAGAACAGACACATCTGACGTCGTGGTACACTGGCCAAGTTCCTGTACACGGCAGGATGTTCAGAACATACACATCTGACGTCGTGGTACACTGGCCAAGTTCCTGTACACGGCAGGATGTTCAGAACAGACACATCTGACGTCGTGGTACACTGGTCAAGTTCCTGTACACGGCAGGATGTTCAGAACAGACACATCTGACGTCGTGGTACACTGGCCAAGTTCCTGTACACGGCAGGATGTTCAGAACAGACACATCTGACGTCGTGGTACACTGGCCAAGTTCCTGTACACGGCAGGATGTTCAGAACATACACATCTGACGTCGTGGTACACTGGCCAAGTTCCTGTACACGGCAGGATGTTCAGAACAGACACATCTGACGTCGTGGTACACTGGCCAAGTTCCTGTACACGGCAGGATGTTCAGAACAGACACATCTGACGTCGTGGTACACTGGCCAAGTTCCTGTACACGGCAGGATGTTCAGAACAGACACATCTGACGTCGTGGTACACTGGCCAAGTTCCTGTACACGGCAGGATGTTCAGAACAGACACATCTGACGTCGTGGTACACTGGCCAAGTTCCTGTACACGGCAGGATGTTCAGAACAGACACATCTGACGTCGTGGTACACTGGCCACCCCTCCAGCCAAGCACCTGCGACATCTTCAGTCCGCCCCACAAACCAAAGACCGTTGCGTTACACAATCTTTCCATCTTTGTATTACGCAAGGTTTGGGGTTTTTGTTGCAGTGCTTAAGAAGGCTTCAGTATTCTGGTATACGACGCCATGTAGAATGGAATATTGTTCATAAGTTTCGAAGACGTTTGCTACCTCCATCTTCAGGGTAGTTATAGTGTAATATTTCTTGGACTGGCCTGAAGATGAACTCCGAAGTGTTGATAATTACACATCAACCGACATGGCGTCATAAGCCAGTACTCACATCCACATCGATATAACCAGGAACAATGGATTCTTCAACAATCCACTAACCATCTCGATAAGTGTAGTTAAATAAACCATTAATAAGACAAAACACGGCTAATACAAAAAATGGCTGCTGGCTGCGTGATCTGGGGTTCGAATCCCGGCAGTGGCAGGAAGTTTTCTCTTCCTCCAAACGCCCAGACTGGTTCTGGGGCCCACCCAGCGTCCAATTCAATGGGCACTGAAAGATATTTCGCCGGGCGTGAATTTGACCACTCGCCTCCATCTAGTGCCGAGGTTAAGAATGAATGGAGCTATACCTCCACTCTCCCTATATGACTTCATGGCGTGGGCAGGGACCACTTTTTCTTGTTACATAGAATATACTGCAGTCTCAAATACGTATCTTCGTTGTAGCGGGAAGCCAAGTTTTGTGGTCCTGAGTAAAAGAAGATAATTTCACGAAGCAGGTTCCTTCTTTAGACGCCGACAGTCTCTCGGCGTCCTATATTGACCTTCGGCCTTCACTGCCGTCTGTGCATGACCCGGCAAACTGACCACATCCTGAGGCAGATGAACGCATTTCCCATCCTCACAAACACCAGACACACTCCTTATCACAGTAATAACCCCTCGGGTTCCATAAACAGCTGAGTTTCTTGACCAACTTAGCAACTATCAGTTTTTCATGGAATAATACAAGTTGCATGCACGTATCTTCTCTAGTTACACAGAAGTGGTTCTGGAATTCCAGTTGGAGCAGAGTGCCTTTACAAAGGTGACAATACCTTGACACATCCGGTGGGTCTCGCGTTCAGCCGGCTGTTTCACCTTGCTGATATAGAAAAGGAGCATCTCAAGAAAGGAAACCTCTCCCTGCTACACAAACTTCCACCCTCCGCCCATAACAGGGGATGTAACAGGATGACCTAAAACTGGGTCTCACCGCAGTCTGTGCAGATACTACCCGTTCCGAAAACGTTAGACGGCTTCCAGTGGCCATCAAGCTGTCTTGCAGACCAAGAGCCGTGCATAGGCAACATTGGTACACAGTATTAAGCCTGGGGCCTCGAATGTCTTGCGGATATATAATGGGACGTTTCTTGATCAAATAAACAGAATAAAAATGTGATGACAACAGACACCTCTCATGTCACTAGCACAATTGACATGTGAATCTTTGTACTAAAATGTGCCAGTACAGTCGGTTACACGACTTCTTGTTACTACAACCCACATCATCCAGCACACAGTAGCAGTAGTTACATAAGGAATAGTAAAGCAATCCCGTTACAGACCTGGACAGGCCCTTAGGGTCCCAGGAGGTTGAGGCTCCCAGATTTATAGACAATCGGCACATGGCGCATTATATTATGTGACACTATCGCTTGCCACTTGCTGCCCGCTCGTCCTTCGTATTAAAGTACCCCACTTATCGCATCGCCCACACGAGCTGCGAAGTAACGGTGGGAAGTAACAAATGACAGTTATCAGTAGTGAAAAGTTTTACTGTTATCATCTCTAGGCAAGGTCCTTACAGTCAGTCATGTCACTGACACAATCTAATACATCACAGTCCGAGGCATATTATGACATCACCATTTCACCGAACACGCAGTGATGCAACTGAAAGTTCTTGCGAGACAGTTTGATAGAACGCGTAATGCTGCTACTTACAGATAACTATATATCAGGTCCAGCAGTCGAGATTGCATTACTGACGAAACCACAGGCACACCTTGACTACTTGTTTTCGGCAGTCAGCCTACTGACACTACTGTACCTACCGTGCATTGTAAGAAAATGCATCATAAAGGTTTCACGTGGTAACAGAGTTTCAAAAAAAAAAAAAAAAGCCTGCTGCCTACGTTTTCAGGCCGGAAGAATAAATATTCTATCCGGCTGACTTCCGTGAAACGTCGGTACTTTACCTGCCAGACTGAACGGCGTCACCGCAGTGAGCTAAGCCACCACATCTGCACAGTTTCTCATTTACTGGCTTCATCTTTCCACCCGGTCCCCGTCTATCCTTCTCTTTACCTGCACTCAGAGAGCTGCCGTTAAGAACACTTGGCAACAAAAGTCCACTCAGTTGCACAAGCAGTGACAGTCTATCTTTTGGGAACGTCAAAATTCAAAGTGGGTCGCGCTGCCCTTATGGCACTGTCTGGCGTCCACATAACAAGGCAAACGCCTGCCTTATCGTTCACAACTACCTGTCAAACTACAACGTGTAATAATCAAACAGGCCACGTGTCAAACTACAATGTGTCATAATCAAACAGGCCACACGTCAAACTACAACGTGTCATAATCAAACAGGCCACATGTCAAACTACAACGTGTCATAATCAAACAGGTCACATGTCAAACTACAACGTGTAATAATCAAACAGGCCACGTGTCAAACTACAAGGTGTCATAATCAAACAGGCCACACGTCAAACTACAACGTGTCATAATCAAACAGGCCACATGTCAAACTACAACGTGTCATAATCAAACAGGCCACATGTCAAACTACAAGGGGTCATAATCAAACAGGCCACATGTCAAACTACAACGTGTAATAATCAAACAGGCCACGTGTCAAACTACAAGGTGTCATAATCAAACAGGCCACACGTCAAACTACAACGTGTCATAATCAAACAGGCCACATGTCAAACTACAACGTGTCATAATCAAACAGGCCACATGTCAAACTACAACGTGTAATAATCAAACAGGCCACGTGTCAAACTACAAGGTGTCATAATCAAACAGGCCACACGTCAAACTACAACGTGTCATAATCAAACAGGCCACATGTCAAACTACAACGTGTCATAATCAAACAGGCCACGTGTCAAACTACAAGGTGTCATAATCAAACAGGCCACATGTCAAACTACAAGGTGTCATAATCAAACAGACCACATGTCAAACTACAACGTGTCATAATCAAACAGGCCACATGTCAAACTACAACGTGTCATAATCAAACAGGCCACACGTCAAACTACAACGTGTCATAATCAAACAGGCCACATGTCAAACTACAACGTGTCATAATCAAACAGGCCACACGTCAAACTACAACGTGTCATAATCAAACAGGCCACACGTCAAACTACGTGTCATAATCAAACAGGCCACATGTCAAACTACAACGTGCCATAATCAAACAGGCCACACGTCAAACTACAACGTGTCATAATCAAACAGGCCACACGTCAAACTACAACGTGTCATAATCAAACAGGCCACACGTCAAACTACAACGTGTCATAATCAAACAGGCCACATGTCAAACTACAACGTGCCATAATCAAACAGGCCACACGTCAAACTACAACGTGTCATAATCAAATAGGCCACATGTCAAACTACAACGTGTCATAATCAAACAGGCCACATGTCAAACTACAACGTGTCATAATCAAACAGGCCACATGTCAAACTACAATGTGTCATAATCAAACAGGCCACATGTCAAACTACAACGTGTCATAATCAAACAGGCCACATGTCAAACTACGTGTCATAATCAAACAGGCCACATGTCAAACTACGTGTCATAATCAAACAGGCCACATGTCAAACTACAAAGTGTCATAATCAAACAGGCCACATGTCAAACTACGTGTCATAATCAAACAGGCCACATGTCAAACTACAACGTGTCATAATCAAACAGGCCACATGTCAAACTACGTGTCATAATCAAACAGGCCACATGTCAAAGTATAACGTGTCATAACCATAAAATTCAAAACTTATACACCAATTACAGACATCCCGCAATTGTTACCTGCCACACCAATTGTAGGCCAAGGTTACTGCACGGATTTTGGGAAACAGTGGGAATATGCAAACATGACAGGTGTCTGGGACAAGATTGGAATCTGTAACTTCAAGAGCAAGACGTCTGCGAAACATTACAACCAAAAATCAAATCCACGCGGGCGAGTGTTGTGTGTGATTGTGAAGCCTCGATAATGAGGAGGCGTAGGTCCGGGTAGGGCTGTTGCGCCATGGGAGAAAAATTGCTTCACCTCAAAGCAACGGGGCTAATTTTGATTAATATAAATTGGAAGGCTGCATGAGAAGCATGCACTGTCAACTTGGAACTTCGGTTAACATCTAAGCATTTGCTTGAAAACAGAAGAAACCCAAGAAAACCTGCGTCCAGATGGCCGGTCGCAGGAACTTCCGGATGCATAACTGACTGGAGTCAGCCCTCCGGCAAACAAAACATACAATACAATACAATACAATACAATACAATAACTATTTCCTAAAATATGTGCTGTGGAATTGTTGAAAATTAACCTGAATTATATATAAATATGCAGTCCGTACCGCGCAGTAAACACACTACGTCTCAGTTATACAAACCAGTCAGTTAATGCTGTACAGTGAAATAATCGCTGTTTGTTCTGAGATCCACACAAAACACATAAATACAGTTCGTACCGCGCAGTAAACACACTCCGTCACAGTTACACAAACCAGTCAGTTAATGCTGTATAGTCAAATAATCGCTGTTTGTTCTGAGATCCACACAAAACACATAAATACAGACCGTACCGCGCAGTAAACACACTACGTCTCAGTTATACAAACCAGTCAGTTAATGCTGTATAGTCAAATAATCGCTGTTTGTTCTGAGATCCACACAAAACACATAAATACAGTCCGTACCGCGCAGTAAACACACTCCGTCTCAGTTACACAAACCAGTCAGTTAATGCTGTACAGTGAAATAATCGCTGTTTGTTCTGAGATCCACACAAAACATATAAATACAGTCCGTACCGCGCAGTAAACACACTCCGTCTCAGTTATACAAACCAGTCAGTTAATGCTGTACAGTGAAATAATCGCTGTTTGTTCTGAGATCCACACAAAACATATAAATACAGTCCGTACCGCGCAGTAAACACACTCCGTCTCAGTTATACAAACCAGTCAGTTAATGCTGTACAGTGAAATAATCGCTGTTTGTTCTGAGATCCACACAAAACACATAAATACAGTCCGTACCGCGCAGTAAACACACTCCGTCTCAGTTATACAAACCAGTCAGTTAATGCTGTACAGTGAAATAATCGCTGTTTGTTCTGAGATCCACACAAAACACATAAATACAGTCCGTACCGCGCAGTAAACACACTCCGTCTCAGTTATACAAACCAGTCAGTTAATGCTGTACAGTGAAATAATCGCTGTTTGTTCTGAGATCCACACAAAGCACATAAATACACTGTGTGGGCAGAACGTGATTGACCCTTCAGCCTAAATCAGCCGCTGAAATCGGCTGTTAACTAGTACATTGGAATTTTGAAAATTAAATTGACAAAATTAAAAACATAACAATAAGATAGGACACTGTGATTGAGTCATGGAACATGTGTATAAATTCAGTTACAATGTTATGTTGTACTTACGACATGATTTTATAACATAATTTTTAAAATCAAACACAAATTATCTATAGCCTCAGGGTCCCTCCCCCCCCCAGGGAAAAATTCTGGGTGCGCACCTGTGTATTAATATTATATATTCCTCTGCACTGACGTCTCCCTGAGGTTGGCGATTTATCGCTGAGACATGCCGAAGGGTTCTAGTTTGTGTGTGTGCACACGTTGGTGTATGTCAGTGCCTGCACACGTTGGTGTATGTCAGTGCCTGCACACGTTGGTGTATGTCAGTGCCTGCACACGTTGGTGTATGTCAGTGCCTGCACACGTTAGTGTATGTCAGTGCCTGCACACGATGTATGTCAGTGCCTGCACACGTTGGTGTATGTCGGTGCCTGCACACGTTGGTGTATGTCAGTGCCCGCACACGTTGGTGTATGTCAGTGCCTGCACACGTTGGTGTATGTCAGTGCCCGCACACGTTGGTGTATGTCAGTGTCCGCACACGTTGGTGTATGTCAGTGTCCGCACACGTTGGTGTATGTCGGTGCCAGCACACGTTGGTGTATGTCGGTGCCAGCACACGTTGGTGTATGTCAGTGCCTGCACACGTTGGTGTATGTCAGTGCCTGCACACGTTGGTGTATGTCAGTGCCTGCACACGTTGGTGTATGTCAGTGCCTGCACACGTTAGTGTATGTCAGTGCCTGCACACGATGTATGTCAGTGCCTGCACACGTTGGTGTATGTCGGTGCCTGCACACGTTGGTGTATGTCAGTGCCCGCACACGTTGGTGTATGTCAGTGCCCGCACACGTTGGTGTATGTCAGTGCCCGCACACGTTGGTGTATGTCAGTGTCCGCACACGTTGGTGTATGTCAGTGTCCGCACACGTTGGTGTATGTCGGTGCCAGCACACGTTGGTGTATGTCGGTGCCAGCACACGTTGGTGTATGTCAGTGCCTGCACACGTTGGTGTATGTCAGTGCCTGCACACGTTGGTGTATGTCAGTGCCTGCACACGTTGGTGTATGTCAGTGCCTGCACACGTTAGTGTATGTCAGTGCCTGCACACGATGTATGTCAGTGCCTGCACACGTTGGTGTATGTCGGTGCCTGCACACGTTGGTGTATGTCAGTGCCCGCACACGTTGGTGTATGTCAGTGCCCGCACACGTTGGTGTATGTCAGTGCCCGCACACGTTGGTGTATGTCAGTGTCCGCACACGTTGGTGTATGTCAGTGTCCGCACACGTTGGTGTATGTCGGTGCCAGCACACGTTGGTGTATGTCGGTGCCAGCACACGTTGGTGTATGTCGGTGCCAGCACACGTTGGTGTATGTCAGTGTCCGCACACGTTGGTGTATGTCAGTGTCCGCACACGTTGGTGTATGTCAGTGTCCGCACACGTTGGTGTATGTCAGTGTCCGCACACGTTGGTGTATGTCAGTGTCCGCACACGTTGGTGTATGTCAGTGTCCGCACACGTTGGTGTATGTCGGTGTCCGCACACGTTGGTGTATGTCAGTGCCAGCACACGTTGGTGTATGTCAGTGCCTGCACACGTTGGTGTATGTCAGTGCCTGCACACGTTGGTGTATGTCAGTGCCTGCACACGTTGGTGTATGTCAGTGCCTGCACACGTTAGTGTATGTCAGTGCCTGCACACGTTAGTGTATGTCAGTGCCTGCACACGTTGGTGTATGTCGGTGCCTGCACACGTTGGTGTATGTCGGTGCCCGCACACGTTGGTGTATGTCAGTGCCCGCACACGTTGGTGTATGTCAGTGCCCGCACACGTTGGTGTATGTCAGTGCCCGCACACGTTGGTGTATGTCAGTGTCCGCACACGTTGGTGTATGTCAGTGTCCGCACACGTTGGTGTATGTCAGTGTCCGCACACGTTGGTGTATGTCGGTGCCAGCACACGTTGGTGTATGTCGGTGCCAGCACACGTTGGTGTATGTCAGTGCCTGCACACGTTGGTGTATGTCAGTGCCTGCACACGTTGGTGTATGTCAGTGCCTGCACACGTTGGTGTATGTCAGTGCCTGCACACGTTAGTGTATGTCAGTGCCTGCACACGATGTATGTCAGTGCCTGCACACGTTGGTGTATGTCGGTGCCTGCACACGTTGGTGTATGTCAGTGCCCGCACACGTTGGTGTATGTCAGTGCCTGCACACGTTGGTGTATGTCAGTGCCCGCACACGTTGGTGTATGTCAGTGTCCGCACACGTTGGTGTATGTCAGTGTCCGCACACGTTGGTGTATGTCGGTGCCAGCACACGTTGGTGTATGTCGGTGCCAGCACACGTTGGTGTATGTCAGTGTCCGCATACGTTGGTGTATGTCAGTGTCCGCACACGTTGGTGTATGTCAGTGTCCGCACACGTTGGTGTATGTCAGTGTCCGCACACGTTGGTGTATGTCGGTGTCCGCACACGTTGGTGTATGTCAGTGCCAGCACACGTTGGTGTATGTCAGTGCCTGCACACGTTGGTGTATGTCAGTGCCTGCACACGTTGGTGTATGTCAGTGCCTGCACACGTTGGTGTATGTCAGTGCCTGCACACGTTAGTGTATGTCAGTGCCTGCACACGATGTATGTCAGTGCCTGCACACGTTGGTGTATGTCGGTGCCCGCACACGTTGGTGTATGTCAGTGCCCGCACACGTTGGTGTATGTCAGTGCCCGCACACGTTGGTGTATGTCAGTGCCCGCACACGTTGGTGTATGTCAGTGTCCGCACACGTTGGTGTATGTCAGTGTCCGCACACGTTGGTGTATGTCGGTGCCAGCACACGTTGGTGTATGTCGGTGCCAGCACACGTTGGTGTATGTCAGTGCCTGCACACGTTGGTGTATGTCAGTGCCTGCACACGTTGGTGTATGTCAGTGCCTGCACACGTTGGTGTATGTCAGTGCCTGCACACGTTAGTGTATGTCAGTGCCTGCACACGATGTATGTCAGTGCCTGCACACGTTGGTGTATGTCGGTGCCTGCACACGTTGGTGTATGTCAGTGCCCGCACACGTTGGTGTATGTCAGTGCCTGCACACGTTGGTGTATGTCAGTGCCCGCACACGTTGGTGTATGTCAGTGTCCGCACACGTTGGTGTATGTCAGTGTCCGCACACGTTGGTGTATGTCGGTGCCAGCACACGTTGGTGTATGTCGGTGCCAAGCACACGTTGGTGTATGTCAGTGTCCGCACACGTTGTGTATGTCAGTGTCCGCACACGTTGGTGTATGTCAGTGTTCGCACACGTTGGTGTATGTCAGTGTCCGCACACGTTGGTGTATGTCAGTGTCCGCACACGTTGGTGTATGTCAGTGTCCGCACACGTTGGTGTATGTCAGTGCCAGCACACGTTGGTGTATGTCAGTGTCCGCACACGTTGGTGTATGTCAGTGTCCGCACACGTTGGTGCCCGCTGTCGTGCCGATGTGTTTGCGCACAAACGGTGACTCACGGCCGCGTGAGGCTGGCTGCTATCTATCTATCGGCGTCTCCGTTTCGTGATCAAACACCGCACAGAACAAACTTCCTTCCTCCAGAATTTCTGGCACAGGAAGTACTTACTACAGTCTCCAAATGGAAGTGTTTGTATAGACGAACGAAACACAGCAGTTCGGGCGACTGGGATTCGATTCTCAGGAAGAGTGGTGTGTTCGTCGCCCCTCTGTCCACGGCCCCTCCAGACACGTGACCGGGCTGTGAACCGCTTTACGTTCTCCTACCAACTAAACAACAAACACGCACAAGTACAGCCGCACGCATTCACGTAACCTCACGCAGTTCTACAGTTCTTGACGAATTCGTAACCAAAAGCTGTAATAGATAATCCACCGGTTTTGCCAAAACTATCTTACCGCACTTACAGGTCGCTCAGCAACTCGAGAGCTCTGGGCAGGCGTGGCCAGCAGTGTGCCACCTCACCCATCAGTCCATCCTGAACGTGCCCGCCTCACCCGCAAGTCCACATCACACGGACTGGCGGGTGAGAGGGCACACGGTTCGCCACGCACACGAGCCCATAAATGGCCTATAATAACTTCAGACCCGCTAAACTCATTTTCACGCTGTGACCACAATGTGCTCGTACACCTGACGATAAGACCGGCACTTCACAGGCACTTCTGCGCCCAACTGGAGCATAAAGTTAAAAAGGCTACAATTCACCCTGTTCATACCACGAAGGCATATAGTGGGCGTAGAGATATAGCGCCGCTTATTCTTAACTTCAACATTAGGAGGAGAGTGGTCAAATTCAGGCCCCCGCCACTGAAGGGCCCCCGGTACCATTAAGCAGGGAGCCAAGTGGGCCGCAGAGCACGTCTAGATGCCCTGCAGAAAACAGACGCCGTGCCGAGAATCGAACCACGTGCCTCTTGCGTCGAGCCTGTATTCTAGTCACTATGCTGACTGAGCTACAGCGGTAACTTTAAACTGGCGATTAGAGCAGTATCTTTTATCGCAGTTTGTTTACAAATATGACGCCAGGGCACATTCTGAAGCAGTGGACAGGTATACAACCAGCATGACCCCAATCTGCACTGTCCGCTGCACTCACAACACGTGTACAACAGGCCCCACAGTTCTGCTATCCCGTTCAGAAGCATCACGGCCCGGCCAAGTTGGCGAAACAGGCGGCCGCCGAGAGCCCCACGATAAGTCGGTCCCTGTCACCACGATAAGTCGGTCCCTGTCACCACGATAAGTCGGTCCCTGTCACCACGATAAGTCGGTCCCTGTCACCACGATAAGTCGGTCCCTGTCACCACGATAAGTCGGTCTCTGTCACCACGGCATGGCGCGTCCTCAGGTTGCGGATGGAGGGTAGCTGCGAATACATTGAATAAGCAGTCGCGGACAGCCGGCAAGGGTGGTACTCCAGCTTGGGGTTGGGCGAGGTGCTAACAACTCCTCACCGTAAAAAATTACCATGTTACGAACCACTATACAAAGCCTCGGACCTGGACTGATTCTATGGTACAACTTAAGCAACGGAAAAGGAACATGAGATTTGGAACAAGGAGACCACTTGGAAGACCCAGGCGTAGATGGGAGGATAATATTAAAATGGATCTTCAAGAAGTGGGATGGGGGACATGGACTGGATTGATATGGCTCAGGATACGGACAGGTGGCGGGCTCGTGTGAGTGCGGTAATGAACCTTCGGGTTCCATAACACGCGGGGAATTTCTTGACTAGCTGACGACCTGCTAGCTTCTCAAGAAAGACTCTGTTCCATGGAGTTAGTTAGTTTCTTCAGCATTACTACTCTTGTGTTTCAATTTGGCGTCCAACACGTTACGTAAGCACATGTTCTGCACACGGCGAATTTGACGGATACAACGTCAGAGTTTCGCATCGGTGCCATGTTTGTAAGTTCTAAGTTTGAAAGAAAGTTTCGTACACGATGTATCGTTGTGTTTACGATCTGTCTCCCGTACCTAACATCGCATGCCTATCCCCAGTTGTTCGTAAGTTGTGGCCGTCAAATTCCCGTGTGGTGGCCATGTCGTTACTTCACATTCCTCCAAGCTCTTACCACAAAACAATTTAAAACCGGAAGTATGTGGCGCTGATGTCGCTCTCAGCTGACATGTTTGCGGGCCCGCCATCTTGTTACTACTACATGCACATGCGGGGTGTGCAGAAACAGTCTAATGTTTTGACAAGTTTCTTGAAAACTCAACCGAAAAGGGGGGCATACAGACAGCATGGCGATGTCATGAACATATGGTGGGGCATACAGACAGCATGGTGATGTCATGAACATATGGTGGGGCATACAGACAGCATGGCGATGTCATGAACATATGGTGGGGCATACAGACAGCATGGCGATGTCATGAACATATGGTGGGGCATACAGACAGCATGGCGATGCCATGAACATATGGTGGGGCATACAGACAGCATGGCGATGTCATGAACATATGGTGGGGCATACAGACAGAATGGCGATGCCATGAACATATGGTGGGGCATACATACAGCATGGCGATGTCATGAACATATGGTGGGGCATACATACAGCATGGCGATGTCATGAACATATGGTGGGACATACAGACAGCATGGCGATGTCATGAACATATGGTGGGGCATATAGACAGCATGGCGATGTCATGAACATATGGTGGGGCATATAGACAGCATGGCGATGTCATGAACATATGGTGGGGCATACAGACAGCATGGCGATGTCATGAACATATGGTGGGGCATACAGACAGCATGGCGATGCCATGAACATATGGTGGGGCATGCAGACAGCATGGCGATGTCATGAACATATGGTTGGGCATACAGACAGCATGGCGATGCCATGAACATATGGTGGGGCATACAGACAGCATGGCGATGTCATGAACATATGGTAAGCCCGTTAGATGAAAGAGCCACACAGCTGGAATGGAATTGCTAACTGGCGCGCAACCAGAATTTTTCGTGGGGGGGAGGGGGGCGACCTTTATATATATTAATTTGTTTGTTTAAAATTATGTTAAAAACGTCAAACACACTAACACTGCGCAACTACATATTTATCAGACAACATAACTACATGTACAGCTTAAAAAGTTCCTATCTATTGTTTAATTTATGAATTTATTTAAAATTCAATGAACTGTCACAGTTATTTCAGGGCTGATTTGCGACTGACAGGGTAAAATACGTAAAACGTATATATCATAAATCTCACAATATCTGTTTTTAAATTCGGTTTTAGGATGTTTGGGGGTCATCCGGAAGCCCCCCCCCGGTGCGCCACCTGAATTGAACCACTCAGCGTAATACTTCAATCATCGCTTTAACAGGCCATGGCTCTGTACTTACTGATACCAGTATCTTTGTGTTTTCTAGTGAGGTGTGCGGCAGGAAATACGAAGCAAGGAGGAAAATAGACGCAGAATCAACATACGAAACTCCTACAACTGTACACGAAAAATCCCACTATTTCACTTAATTTGGGAATGCAGACGAACTACAGAGACATCGGCACACAAGCAAAAGCTCGCAAGCACGAAACAGACCAAATGGCCCACTATTATCACTAATGGGAATGCAGACGAACTACAGAGACATCTGGCACACAAGGCAAAAGCTCGCCCAAGCACGAACAAGACCAAACCTGCCCACTATTATCACTTAATTTGGGAATGCAGGACGAACTATCAGAGACATCTGGCTGACACAAGGCAAAAGCTCGCCCAAGCACGAAACAAGACCAAACCTGGCCCACTATTATCACTTAATTTGGGAATGCAGACGAACTACAGAGACATCTGGCACACAAGGCAAAAGCTCGCCCAAGCACGAAACAAGACCAAACCTGGCCCACTATTATCACTTAATTTGGGAATGCAGACGAACTACAGAGACATCTGGCACACAAGGCAAAAGCTCGCCCAAGCACGAAACAAGACCAAACCTGGCCCACTATTATCACTTAATTTGGGAATGCAGACGAACTACAGAGACATCTGGCACACAAGGCAAAAGCTCGCCCAAGCACGAAACAAGACCAAACCTGGCCCACTATTATCACTTAATTTGGGAATGCAGACGAACTACAGATGGAACAATCATGGACACACAATAGGCAATAAAGCTCGCCCAAGCATGCGACGAAACAAGACCAAACCTGGCCCACTATTATCACTTAATTTGGGAATGCAGACGAACTACAGAGACATCTGGCACACAAGGCAAAAGCTCGCCCAAGCACGAAACAAGACCAAACCTGGCCCACTATTATCACTTAATTTGGGAATGCAGACGAACTACAGAGACATCTGGCACACAAGGCAAAAGCTCGCCCAAGCACGAAACAAGACCAAACCTGGCCCACTATTATCACTTAATTTGGGAATGCAGACGAACTACAGAGACATCTGGCACACAAGGCAAAAGCTCGCCCAAGCACGAAACAAGACCACACCTGGCCCACTATTATCACTTAATGGGAATGCAGACGAACTACAGAGACATCTGGCACACAAGGCAAAAGCTCGCCCAAGCACGAAACAAGACCAAACCTGGCCCACTATTATCACTTAATTTGGGAATGCAGACGAACTACAGAGACATCTGGCACACAAGGCAAAAGCTCGCCCAAGCACGAAACAAGACCAAACCTGGCCCACTATTATCACTTAATGGGAATGCAGACGAACTACAGAGACATCTGGCACACAAGGCAAAAGCTCGCCCAAGCACGAAACAAGACCAAACCTGGCCCACTATTATCACTTAATTTTGGAATGCAGACGAACTACAGAGACATCTGGCACACAAGGCAAAAGCTCGCCCAAGCACGAAACAAGACCAAACCTGGCCCACTATTATCACTTAATTTGGGAATGCAGACGAACTACAGAGACATCTGGCACACAAGGCAAAAGCTCGCCCAAGCACGAAACAAGACCAAACCTGGCCCACTATTATCACTTAATTTGGGAATGCAGACGAACTACAGAGACATCTGGCACACAAGGCAAAAGCTCGCCCAAGCACGAAACAAGACCAAACCTGGCCCACTATTATCACTTAATTTGGGAATGCAGACGAACTACAGAGACATCTGGCACACATGGCAAAAGCTCGCCCAAGCACGAAACAAGACCAAACCTGGCCCACTATTATCACTTAATTTGGGAATGCAGACGAACTACAGAGACATCTGGCACACAAGGCAAAAGCTCGCCCAAGCACGAAACAAGACCAAACCTGGCCCACTATTATCACTTAATTTGGGAATGCAGACGAACTACAGAGACATCTGGCACACAAGGCAAAAGCTCGCCCAAGCACGAAACAAGACCAAACCTCGCCCACTATTATCACTTAATGGGAATGGAGACGAACTACAGAGACATCTGGCACACAAGGCAAAAGCTCGCCCAAGCACGAAACAAGACCAAACCTGGCCCACTATTATCACTTAATGGGAATGCAGACGAACTACAGAGACATCTGGCACACAAGGCAAAAGCTCGCCCAAGCACGAAACAAGACCAAACTTGGCCCACTCAGTATCTGACGCACATTCCAGGACACGATGTTAGTAGGAAGGCTAGTGCGTCGAGCCGTCGCCACGCAGTCGGACCCTTCTTATATGTGTAAAGCCACAAAAACCAATTTCAGTCCTTTCTTCCTCTATTGGGGCTCCAGGGCAAGTTTTTTTATCTCTCTCCTTCATCTATTCCGTTTGGCAAACTGCTTGGCCCGACATTACTGGTCGCTCCAAGAGAAACAGCCCACTCGGCCGGCATTTCATTGTGCGCACTGCGATATTAAACGACTGTGCATCAACCGACAATGATACACACGTACAAACGTGTGTAGACTTTCAAGCTTACCAGAGCGGTGAATATTAAGACACAGTCTCTGTAATGTGACGCCGTGTAGTTTGGTACAAAAGCAGACGTTTCGGAAGAACATGCTGTCTTTCTTGAGCACCGAAGAGTGATAGATAGGTACCAACGTTACGGACGAAAGGGCCTCCGCAATGTTCTACCCTGTACACGCAAGCAGCAAGTTCCTGTGAAACAATGGCACCAACCGCTGAAAAAGCGTCATCTTCATAACTACCGCAGTACTACTGTACGTACTATCATTACGGCTTCGAATTTATTTACCAATATCTTGTATTTCGGGTACATCGTTAGTTTCCTCTGATCGTGCTATATTATCTGCCAATCAGTGTGTAAGTGCTGCGTACAGTAATATGTATCACTGCTCCTGTGGGTTACAGGTAACCTACAGTTGAGGTAGCTTTACAAGGCCGTTACGTGTGCCTGCTGCAGTGACCTCTTACAAACTGCTCAAAGGATACGGCACAAAGCGGGAAGTCCACTGTCAAGTAACGCACCATACATTTTATTGCTGAGGACAATCACGAAACTCCTCGGTAATGCGTTTTCGATCGCCGGCCGACAGACAGACAGACAGACAACGCGACATTCCCGTATCTGCGAGACAGTGCAGCGTGTCCATCGATCGCCGACAGACAGACAGACAGTGCAGCGTGTCCATCGATCGCCGACAGACAGACAGACAGACAGACAGTGCAGCGTGTCCATCGATCGCCGACAGACAGACAGACAGTGCAGCGTGTCCATCGATCGCCCTTCCCCTTTAAATGGGAAGCAGCAACACATCCGGGGATTCCCATCGTTCGTGCGTTAGGCAGCCTGCAACACGTTAACGCAGCTGTTGCTATACCAACGAATTGTTATCGCAAAGCGTTCGGCGCAAAAACTTTCAAGAAACGTCCAGAAACGTACCGAAATTTTCCTTCATTACAAAAAATTTACTGGATAAATTTGAACGAACAGATCTGGAGAAACTTACGCTCTGCTGGAAGAACATTACGGTCCGTAAATAAATTGCGTGAGGTCGCGCCGCGCGAATTGGACTCAAGTGAGGCAGGGAACCTACAATGGCGGTCAAGTATTTTGGTATTTTATAGCAGGGGACAAACTGGTTCACCAGCTGGACTACCACCAGCTTCTCAACAAGTACTCTGCTCAGCACAGATAGCACTACTTTCTATACACGAATTACAGGAACGGAATTTTAATTTAAAAGATCACCACGATAAGTCGGTCCCTGTCACCACGATAAGTCGGTCCCTGTCACCACGATAAGTCGGTCCCTGTCACCACGATAAGTCGGTCCCTGTCACCACGATAAGTCGTCCCTGTCACCACGATAAGTCGGTCCCTGTCACCACGATAAGTCGGTCTCTGTCACCACAATAAGTCGGTCCCTGTCACCACGATAAGTCGGTCCCTGTCACCACAATAAGTCGGTCCCTGTCACCACAATAAGTCGGTCCCTGTCACCACGATAAGTCGGTCCCTGTCACCACGATAAGTCGGTCCCTGTCACCACGATAAGTCGGTCCCTGTCACCACGATAAGTCGGTCCCTGTCACCACAGCATGGCGCGTCCTCAGGTTGCGGATGGAGGAACGGCCTGCGGATATGGAGGGTAGCTGTGAATACATTGATCAGTCGCGGACAGCCGACAAGGGGTGGCCCTCCAGCTTGGGGGTTAGGCGAGGTGCTAAAAACTCCTCACCGTAAAAAATTACCGTGTTACGAAATACATCGCAAAGCCTCGGACCTGGACTGCTAGATAGGGACAGGTGGCGGGCTCTTGTGAGTGCGGTAATGAACCTTCGGGTTCCATAAAACGCGGGGGATTTCTTGACCAGCTGACGACCTGTTAGCTTCTCAAGGACTGTGCTACATGGAGTTAGTTAGTTAGTTAGTTAGATCACAATGTTGTTTTTGGGACACTGCAAGACCTCCCGACAGGTCCGTAGCCTCTTCCACAGCGAGTTCTGCACAGGGTGCGATCTAGTGCTTCCTCTTTCAATTTACAGTATATTCTCTTTTCCTTAAGGTCATAACGTTACGTTATTTTGTTAAACAGTATTTTAAATTTCACGAAATGTAAATAATAATGTCGATATGAATCCAACGCAACAGTTACCACTGATATATAAACCTAACATGTCGACGCATTTGCTCCTCGCACAAAGATGTCTTCCTTGTCTGTATCACAATACGTGGCAGAAAATACATTAGACGAGGAATAACACAGAAACAGTGAAACTAAACCTTACTCCTGTAATTAAGAAACTGAGATTGAAGAGTCGAATCACACGTCATCCAAAACATTCCACGACAGCGTTTGTACATCGCTTTAACAGCCATGCTTATCTTTGGCTGCTACGTATCTGGTCTGCGTAGGAAGCAAGACACTTGCAGCATGGCTGGCTTGTCGTGCGCATGGAACGTGCACCGAGGTCCATGCAATACAGAACATGTCTTGGCCTGCTGAAGGATTCTGCTCAGTGGCATTAATTACTGAGGCATTCAGAATTTCTTCAGGATTACTACTTTTCACACGGAAATGTCATGTAAGAACATTTTTAGATTCCTTACACGCTTCAGAAGTTCAAAGAACCTGGGTATCGTATCTAGCCCTCATAAGTCGCCAACTGTAAACAAGCACATTACTGCGCAACTTCTAACTAGTCCGTTTACTTACAACCAGTCCCTTCAGCCTGCAACTTGCAACTTGTAAATAGTCCCTTCAGCCTGCAATTTGTAACCAGTCCCTTTACCGCACAGCATGTAACTAGTCGCTTCAGCCTGCAACTTGTAACCAGTCCCTTTACTGTGCAACTTGTAACGAGTCCCTTCAGCCTGCAACTTGTAACCAGTCCCGTTACTGTGCAACTTGTAACTAGTCCCATCGGCCTGCAACTTGCAAGTTGTAAATAGTCCCTTCAGCCTGCAACCTGTAACCAGTTCCTTTACCGCACAGCATGTAACTAGTCCCTTCAGCCTGCAACTTGCAACTTGTAGATAGTCCATTTACCGCTTCATAGTCGCTGCAGCCCGCAACTTGTAACCAGTCCCTTTACTGTGCAACTTGTAACTAGTCCCTTCAGCCTGCAACCTGTAACCAGTCCCGTTACTGTGCAACTTGTAACTAGTCCCTTCAGCCTGCAACTGGCAAGTTGTACATAGTCCCTTTACCGCTTCATAGTCGCTTCAGCCCGCAACTTGCAAGTTGTAAATAGTCCCTTCAGCCTGCAACTTGCAACTTGTAGATAGTCCCTTTACCGCTTCATAGTCCCTTCAGCCTGCAACTTGTAACCAGTCCCTTTACCGCACAGCTTGTAACCAGTCCCTTCACCCAGCAACTTGTAACCAGTCCCTTCAGCATGCAACTTGTAATCAGTCCCTTCAGACTGCAACTTGTAACCAGTCGCTTCAGCCTGCAACTTGTAACCAGTCCCTTTACCGCACAGCTTGTAACCAGTCCCTTCAGACTGCAACTTGTAACCAGTCCCTTCAGCCTGCAACTTGTAACCAGTCCCTTTATCGCACAGCTTGTAACCAGTCCCTTCAGCCTGCAACTTATAACCAGTCCCTTCAGCCTGCAACTTGTAACCAGTCCCTTTACTGTGCAATCGTAACACGAAACTCAACATGTCCACCTGCAGTTATTCGTTCCACACATCTCCCCCCACCTCCACGCACCTTGGCCAAAGTTACTGTTGCTATCACATGGAGCGCGGTCGGTCTGTACACGGTCTATACACGGTCACGGTCACAATGTCCGGTAGACTTCAGACGGGTTCACTCTGCTGAATTACTTGAACCGACTGTTTGATTAATGACATTCCGATGTGTTTTGTATATAACTACTGACTAATAAGCACACCTGCAATACAACTGTTTGTATTGCACAATAATGCCTCGTTCACAACAGCTACATACATTATCAGGCTTCATATAAACATACAGACATACAGCAGGTGAGTTCAGCAAGTACTTTATAACTTTAACGTGAGATCCCACTTTTACATACATACATACATACATACACATACATACATACATACATACATATATAGAACGTGCAGCATTCTTTCTTTTTCGTAGCTTTACTTTGTTATTAGTTGTGTTATTCTGATTGTTGACATCGTTGATCTTCCTTATATTTCAGTTTTTCCTATCACACCTTCAAAACAAAAGCTTTAAAACTCAACAAACTTGTAAGTTTTTGCAATATCCTTAAGTTTTGTACATCGCATATTAGTCTTACAATTCTCCGCCTTTTTCCTTTCTGATCTCATCTCTTTCAGCGTCTTGATTTGCAATGCAGTAAATGCCACGAATTTGCTTTTCTCGTTTCCTTATTTATCTTTATTACTTTATGTGCTACACCACGTGTCCTTTACACGTGGCTGGTCAGATTCTATGCACATTGCTCCAGGAGTGTATTTATGCGTTTGACATGATCCTCGCAATCAACAGCTATTGTTTATTGCCCTAAAAACATTAGGCCTAACCGGCCTGTATTCTGTGCGCTTGAATGCAAATGTTTTAACAGCATTTAGATACATTTCAGGCTTGAAAATGACAATTACCGAAGTTTCTCGCTGCCTATCAATCAAAACCCCACTAACCCCACTCCCTGCCGAACTTTCACAATGTTTTCATTAAATGGTCTTCATAAATCTTACTTTTCGTGGAAGCTAAAGAAACTAATTAGCAAACTTCAGCAGGCACAAGTGTGCATGACGTTTCGGCAGGCGCAATATACTGTCTCCGTAGCTCAGAAGGATCGACAGCTGCCGACCTGCACAAACCAGCACACCGCTCCGTAATACTTCAGCATTTGAAGCCTGAAGTACATCTTGCTTCAAAATTCAGTTCGTACCTCACAGAGAACAGCCCGTATCCATTACAAAAACCAATCGGTTAAAGCTGGCTGTCTACAGCAACAATCACATGGCGCATACAAATACAATGTGCGGGAATTATGGCGAGTTATATTAACATGAATGGACGATTTAGTTTCTTGAGATGAACTTCGTCTACAGCAGCGGTACTCAACCTTTTTTGTTCGCGTACCCCCACATATAACTTCTCTTCAACTTTGTACCCCCAAAGTTGTTGGTGCATAATTCAAGTTATACACAGTCTATAATCTACATCTAAAATAAGTTAAATAAATTACATACAAAATAATGTATTAAATAATAAGTTTTAAATGAGAAAAAGGAGAGTCAAGCTATTAAATAACAAATATATTATTGTCTATCATATAAAAATTAATAAAGGAACAAAGGTATTTTAGCAAAGCAAAATTATATGCACTATGTGGAATAAAATGAAACTAGCCGCCAAGATAAGAATTGCATAAAGGAGAGAGAGACACAAATGGCGCTCCCAAATCACATGTCCTTACGTCCGGTCTGTTGTGGCTAACCCTAAATCTAGCCCTGATTATTCAGTGTTTATCATGAAATAATATATATATTTTTTTTAATTTTACGTACCCCCTAAGATGTTTTCGCGTACCCCCCGTACCCCAGGTTGATACCACTTCTCTACAGGGTAATATAACAGTAACAACTGGTCCATGTTTCAGTCATTTTAACTAATGGACAGACTGTAATCAGGAAAACGAGTTACCTTAAGATGGCACACTGTAGAATGTCTACAAATGTTACCTTATGATGGCACACTGTAGAATGTCTACAAATGTTACCTTAAGATGGCACACTGTAGAATGTCTACAAATGTTACCTTAAGATGGCACACTGTAGAATGTCTACAAATGTTACCTTATGATGGCACACTGTAGAATGTCTACAAATGTCAATAACAGCGTTAAAGAAAGCCAGCCACTAAGCCCCATCCTGGGCCAGTTTAAACCAGTCTATCAGTAATACCCTTCGATTTAATATTATATCCCAAGACGTCTTTCCTTGCAGGTTGTGTGATATAATGTTCACATTGTATATATTCATTTCCACGTGTGCTACATGTCCAGCCGATTTCATAATCACTTATCTAATCACCGCAACATATCGAGTAAGTAGTACAAAATCGATAAAATGGCGTGTCGGGGAGGTGCGGTGACGTGTACAGCCTGTCCGAAAGTGTCGTGCGTACGGCATAACGGGCAGTGCGTGGGGCAGTGCGTAGAGACGTTCGTGTCAACCGAAACTGCAAAGTGCTTGACACAAGGGGACGAAATAAAAGGCAAATTAGTACAAACGGTTCCTTCATTCAGTTCATTGTAAAGGGCTTCAGAGTTGTTCTGCGCGCACTTGAAATGTACTTCACAGTGCTACGCAATGGGGACGCAGGCGACGTCGACACAAAAGAGCAACAAACCCTCGTGCGAGCGGGAAATGTCGTAACCTTGCAAACAGACCACGAAGCAGCTCAATACAATTACAGGTAAGTCCACTCTTTTTGGCAATCCGCAAATAACCTGCGAGATAAAGCCTACAAATGCATGTGCTAACGTCTGAATACGAGTGCATCGTTGTTGAGATGAAGAGAAGTCGGTTTAATGCGCTGCTTCACGTATTTTGTGAACTGAGATGTGTGTAATCATCACATTACATACTGAGATGTGTATAATCATCACATTACATACTGAGATGTGTATAATCATCACATTACATACTGAGATGTGTATAATCATCACATTACATACTGTGTATAATTATCACATTACATACTGAGATGTGTATAATCATCACATTACATACTGAGATGTGTATAATCATCACATTACATACTGAGATGTGTATAATCATCACATTACATACTGAGATGTGTATAATCATCACATTACATACTGTGTATAATTATCACATTACATACTGAGATGTGTATAATCATCACATTACATACTGAGATGTGTATAATCATCACATTACATACTGAGATGTGTATAATCATCACATTACATACTGAGATGTGTATAATCATCACATTACATACTGAGATGTGTATAATCATCACATTACATACTGAGATGTGTATAATCATCACATTACATACTGAGATGTGTATAATCATCACATTACATACTGAGATGTGTATAATCATCACATTACATACTGAGATGTGTATAATCATCACATTACATACTGAGATGTGTATAATCATCACATTACATACTGAGATGTGTATAATTATCACATTACATACTGAGATGTGTATAATCATCACATTACATACTGAGATGTGTATAATCATCACATTACATACTTCAGTTGCTAAGGAAGACTGCATTACATAAAATAATAAATACAAACGAGCAAACACTAGAAGGAATATTGACAGGCATCTGGAATTCTCTGTGTATTTTATAAAACCTAATTAAATAAAAATTATAAAAAAATTTACGTCAAAACACCTGCAGGGGCCACAACAGTTAATGCAAGGCGAAATCAAGAAAGTACTTTTGATAACACGCACACACAAATGTACCGATTCACAAGGATGTCAATTCCAACATCTTCTGTAAGACTGCATTTAGTCTACCAAAAACTAAACGAAACAAAATCCTTTCTTGCCTTCGCCGTGCAAGCGGGTCGATTTAAGTGGAACACCCTGTATATAGACCGAGCCTGCTCAAACTTTCATACGGTGCTGGAAACTTCAGCAGAATTTGGTCTGCATGCAGGCAACACGAAATTCAATACACAGAATGATGAGTGAACAAGAACACGCACAATAATGCGTATAACGGTGCCTGAGTGTCTGTCCGTACACCAGGTGCAATACAACATACTGATAACAACAGGGAAACTGATTACAAATGCAATTCACTAGATACGCTACAATGTCGGTATTTTAACACACTTTTTGTGAGACGAATTACTAATGTATGTATGTATGTATGTATTTGTATGTATGTATGTATGTATGTGTATGTATGTATGTATGTATGTATGTGTATGTATGCATGTATGTATGTATGTATGTATGTATGTATGTATTCCTCCACAAACAACTCAAACAGCTC
The DNA here is from genome assembly GCA_021186555.1 of Reticulitermes speratus. Taxonomy (NCBI): domain Eukaryota; kingdom Metazoa; phylum Arthropoda; class Insecta; order Blattodea; family Rhinotermitidae; genus Reticulitermes; species Reticulitermes speratus. The sequence goes on along the minus strand of JAJKFL010000014.1, from coordinate 43,869,718 downwards.
AAAAGTTTCCGCGGGCAACATGCTGCCTGCGAACTAGGGGCTGAGCTGGTCTGAACTTCAAGCTACGCCTAAGCTATGTTTCCTTTAATGGCCATTTATTGCGTAGTTTAGTCGCAACACAGTCTGTGTTCGACCGGGATACACACTGGCTAAAATAAAACAAGAGAGGCAATGTAGTGTCACGTAACATCGAGGCGCGTTCGCGTGACCATTGATGCCGTGGAAAAGCAATAAATATTATTTATTTTGAGTGTGTGTCTGTAACCTTAGTTATCCAGCACGCAAAGCGCATGCGCCGTATTATATTGCCATCTGTGGCCTGTCTGGCTGTACCATATTTTTCCACATTATCTCATAAACGGCACGATTATAGGAAAAAAGTTATTGAACATAACATGTGTGTTTTGATTTTGTGTACAACTTTTGTCTGAAACATTTCTCATTCTGAGAAGAATTGAGCGAGATATTATCGTAAATGTACATAGGTCTTCATGTAACGTACCGTTATTTTTGTCAGATTTTAATGAAACGAGTTTTCTCAAGAGATTTTGGAAAACCCCTCAACTATAAAATTTCATGAAATCCGTCCAGTAGGAGCCGAGTTGTGTGCGGGCGGACGGACGGACGGACATGACGAAGCTAATAGTCGCTTCCCGTAATTTTGCGAACGCGCCTAAAACATTGAAATTAATTTTTTAACTTTTCATTTCAGTCCCATGTCAATCTAAGAAACAAGCAGAAGGCCTACCTGCTAAGATCATCACACAGCTTGCACACTACAAGCAGAAGGCCTACCTGCTAAGATCATCACACTGCTTGCACACTACAAGCAGAAGGCCTACCTGCTAAGATCATCACACAGCTTGCACACTACAAGCAGAAGGCCTACCTGCTAAGATCATCACACAGCTTGCACACTACAAGCAGAAGGCCTACCTGCTAAGATCATCACACAGCTTGCACACTACAAGCAGAAGGCCTACCTGCTAAGATCATCACACAGCTTGCACACTACAAGCAGAAGGCCTACCTGCTAAGATCATCACACAGCTTGCACACTACAAGCAGAAGGCCTACCTGCTAAGATCATCACACAGCTTGCACACTACAAGCAGAAGGCCTACCTGCTAAGATCATCACACAGCTTGCACACTACAAGCAGAAGGCCTACCTGCTAAGATCATCACACAGCTTGCACACTACAAGCAGAAGGCCTACCTGCTAAGATCATCACACAGCTTGCACACTACAAGCAGAAGGCCTACCTGCTAAGATCATCACACAGCTTGCACACTACAAGCAGAAGGCCTACCTGCTAAGATCATCACACAGCTTGCACACTACAAGCAGAAGGCCTACCTGCTAAGATCATCACACAGCTTGCACACTACAAGCAGAAGGCCTACCTGCTAAGATCATCACACAGCTTGCACACTACAAGCAGAAGGCCTACCTGCTAAGATCATCACACAGCTTGCACACTACAAGCAGAAGGCCTACCTGCTAAGATCATCACACAGCTTGCACACTACAAGCAGAAGGCCTACCTGCTAAGATCATCACACAGCTTGCACACTACAAGCAGAAGGCCTACCTGCTAAGATCATCACACAGCTTGCACACTACAAGCAGAAGGCCTACCTGCTAAGATCAACACACAGCTTGCACACTACAAGCAGAAGGCCTACCTGCTAAGATCATCACACAGCTTGCACACTACAAGCAGAAGGCCTACCTGCTAAGATCATCACACAGCTTGCACACTACAAGCACAACTGAACACTAAGTGCTAAGATCATCACACAGCTTGCACACTACAAGCAGAAGGCCTACCTGCTAAGATCATCACACAGCTTGCACACTACAAGCACAACTGAACACTAAGTGCTAAGATCATCACACAGCTTGCACACTACAAGCACACTACAAGCACAACTGAACACTAAGTGCTAAGATCATCACACAGCTTGCACACTACAAGCACACTACAAGCACAACTGAACACTAAGTGCTAAGATCATCACACAGCTTGCACACTACAAGCACAACTGAACACTAAGTGCTAAGATCATCACACAGCTTGCACACTACAAGCACAACTGAACACTAAGTGCTAAGATCATCACACAGCTTGCACACTACAAGCACAACTGAACACTAAGTGCTAAGATCATCACACAGCTTGCACACTACAAGCACACTACAAGCACAACTGAACACTAAGTCGTAACTTTTCATTTCAGTCCCACGTCAATCTAAGAAACGCCAACTCGACTTCCAAAACTAATTCAGGCCTGCTACTGACAGACTGTCAGCTCATCACACTGCCGGCGTCTTACCACCGTCACTGCATTCTGCTACTGGCAAGCCCCACGTGCAAATGACAACCTCTTCCCAGAACCCGCATGTCCATACGTGCCTCGCCTACGGTCAACTTCGTGATGCGACCAACAGCGAAATAATGCACATTTCTACAAAAATGCCTGTCACCGTCCAACTTAGCTAGCGGCTACCTCGGAATCCCCCCACCCACTGGTAAGCAACACCTGTTTCCTGTAACAACAACACTGACTTGATTTGAAGTTACCTGATCACTGTGAGACACACTCTTCAGGGTTCTTACTTGGACTTCGTCCGAGATCAAAGTCATTTACACAAAGCCCACAACGCTTCGAAAGTGTATTGTGTTTCTGCCGTCAGATTGAAACAGTCCTACTATTACACCATTACAACCAGTCCCTGTCTTACGACGTAGTTGCGTTCCTGAAAAGTGGTAAAGGTAAAGGTAAAGCAATCCCATTGCAGGTCTGAACAGACCCTTAGCGTTCCAGGAGGTTGAGGCTCCCAGATTTCTAGACAGTCAGCACATGAAGGTGGTAAGGTTGTCAGCCTCACGCACCGGCCGTCTTTACCACGCAGGAAATATACCTGGTACTTATTTCTGTTAGAGGCTGAGTCGACCCCAGGGCCATAGTGCAACCGAAAGGATTATATCAATGACAAATTCCAATGATTCAATCGGAAATCGAACCCGAGACCTTCCGGCTTGTAGCGCAGTGCCTCAACCAACTGCGCCACCGCGTGCCCCCTGAAAAAGTGAGCGTAAATAAAAAAAAGGGCGTAAGGAGACAGAGTAATATAATGCAGCCGGCCAAAGGGCATTACACCAAAAATGAGAGAGCGCAAATTAAGAAGTGGTGTACATCGGTAAAGGACGTTACAGCAAAAAGGCGTAAAACAAACGTGCGTAGAACAACGGCTGGGTGTAGTTAGTTTGACACTGTCCGTTTGCTGAGGTACGCTGCCTCTCCGGACAGTTACAACATGCAACAGATGTCAGTTTGTCAACCTGCTACACCGGGCCCTACGACAGACCATGTCGATGTACCTCTACATGACAAAACAATTTAAATTAGCCCTCTGAAGAATACAACAATAACGCGAAAGCATTTTTCTGTCCAGTGCTCCCCGATATCCAAAAGACCACTGCCTTATTTGACGGTTCCAAGGTTTCGCCCGCTTGTCCTTCTGATAATAGTATTATTAAGATAAAGACCAGTGTGGACCATTAGTGTAATGACACTGACAGCAGAACACGTCAGTAATAAAAGACAAATATGTCCCAGTGTCACTTTGTACACCACAAATTTCACATGATCTAGCCCGGGACCGAACCTGGGTCATCGCAGTGTGAGACCGGCGACTAGCTCGTACACGAAATTTTAGTTAGTATCTCAGCGAGAACACACTTCGCCTGCATTACAAAGACCAAACTGTTAATACTGTTTCTGGAATTAATAGTTAGTGTGGTAATAACATAAAAAATATAAACACAGCCGCTATGTTGGTCGTCAGTGCTGTACAGGTGCTGTGTTTAGCTACAGGCTACAGGCACTGTCGTCAGTGCTGTACAGGTGCTGTGTTTAGCGCCAGGCTACAGGCACTGTCGTCAGTGCTGTACAGGTGCTGTGTTTAGCTACAGGCTACAGGCACTGTCGTCAGTGCTGTACAGGTGCTGTGTTTAGCTACAGGCTACAGGCACTGTCGTCAGTGCTGTACAGGTGCTGTGTTTAGCTACAGGCTACAGGCACTGTCGTCAGTGCTGTACAGGTGCTGTGTTTAGCGCCAGGCTACAGGCACTGTCGTCAGTGCTGTACAGGTGCTGTGTTTAGCTACAGGCTACAGGCACTGTCGTCAGTGCTGTACAGGTGCTGTGTTTAGCTACAGGCTACAGGCACTGTCGTCAGTGCTGTACAGGTGCTCACTGTGTTTAGCGCCAGGCTACAGGCACTGTCGTCAGTGCTGTACAGGTGCTGTGTTTAGCTACAGGCTACAGGCACTGTCGTCAGTGCTGTACAGGTGCTGTGTTTAGCTACAGGCTACAGGCACTGTCGTCAGAAGGCTCAGCACAGCAATCCAAATCTCCAATGCTAGCTACCATTTTAACTTTCAACTACCCGGTGTGTGAAATTCGGCAGCGTTGAATTTCACTGCAAGTTCTGCTGTGCTGGACAGACAACGTAACCGCTGTCAGCTGAGCCATAGAACGGTGATACCGTCTTGCCGGTGATTCTTCACGGTACAGGCACATCGGAAGGCCGACTACAACGCAGTAACCAATAAGCCACTTAGTAGTGCTGTGCTTGCAGTAATATGGCTGCTTGCCTCGTCAGCACACGGAAGGCCGACTACAACCGCAGTAACCAAATAAGCTCACTTTAAGTGTGCTGTGCTTGCAGTAATATGCTGTTTGTGCTCGTCAGCACACGGAGGCCGACTACAACCGCGTAACCAAATAAAGCTCACTTAAGTAGTGCTGTGCTTGCAGTAATATGGCTGCTTGCTCGTCAGCATCACGGAAGGCCGACTACAACCGCAGTAACCAAATAAAGCTCACTTAAGTAGTGCTGTGCTTGCAGTAATATGGCATGCTTGCCTCGTAGCACACGGAAGGCCGACTACAACCGCGTAACAATAAAGCTCACTTAAGTAGTGCTGTGCTTGCATAATATGGCTGCTTGGCTCGTCAGCACACGGAAGGCCGACTACACCGCAGTAACCAAATAAAGCTCACTTTAAGTAGTGCTGTGCTTGCAGTAATATGGCTGCTTGCTTGTGCATCAGGAAGGCGACTAAACCGCAGTAACCAAATAAGCTACTTAAGTAGTGCGTGCTTCAGTAATATGGCTGCTTGCTGTAGCACACGGAAGGCCGACTACACGCAGTAACCAAATAAGCTCACTTAAGTAGTGCTGTGCTTGCAGTAATATGGCTGCTTGCTCGTCAGCACACGGAAGGCCGATACAACCGCAGTAACAAATAAAGCTCACTTAAGTAGTGCTGTGCTTGCAGTAATATGGCTGCTTGCTCGTCAGCACACGGAAGGCGACTACAACCGCAGTAACCAAATAAGCTCACTTTAAGTAGTGCTGTGCTTGCAGTAATATGGCTGCTTGCCTCGTCAGCACACGGAAGGCCGACTACAACCGCAGTAACCAAATAAAGCTCACTTTAAGTAGTGCTGTGCTTGCAGTATATGGCTGCTTGCTCGTCAGCACACGGAGGCCGATACACCGCAGTAACAAATAAAGCTCACTTTAAGTGTGCTGTGCTTGCAGTAATATGGCTGCTTGCTCGTCAGCACACGGAAGGCGACTACAACGCAGTAACCCAAATAAAGCTCACTTTAAGTAGTGCTGTGCTTGCAGTAATATGGCTGCTTGCTCGTCAGCACACGGAAGGCGACTACAACCGCAGTAACCAAATAAAGCTCACTTTAAGTAGTGCTGTGCTTGCAGTAATATGGCTGCTTGCTCGTCAGCACACGGAAGGCCGACTACAACCGCAGTAACCAAATAAAGCTCACTTTAAGTAGTGCTGTGCTTGCAGTAATATGGCTGCTTGCTCGTCAGCACACGGAAGGCCGACTACAACCGCAGTAACCAAATAAGCTCACTTAAGTATGCTGTGCTTGCAGTAATATGGCTGCTTGCCTCGTCAGCACACGGAAGGCGACTCAACCGCAGTAACCAAATAAAGCTCACTTTAAGTAGTGCTGTGCTTGCAGTAATATGGCTGTGCTCGTCAGCACACGGAAGGCCGACTACAACCGCAGTAACAAATAAAGCTCACTTAAGTAGTGCTGTGCTTGCAGTAATATGGCTGTTGCTCGTCAGCACACGGAAGGCCGACTACAACCGCAGTAACAAATAAAGCTCACTTAAGTAGTGCTGTGCTTGCAGTAATATGGCTGTTGCCTCGTCAGCACACGGAAGGCCGACTACAACCGCAGTAACCAAATAAAGCTCACTTAAGTAGTGCTGTGCTTGCAGTAATTGGCTGCTTGCCTCGTCAGCACACGAAGCCATACAACCGCAGTAACCAAATAAAGCTCACTTAAGTAGTGCTGTGCTTGCAGTAATATGGCTGCTTGCCTTCGTCAGCACACGGAAGGCGACTACAACCGCAGTAACCAAATAAGCTCACTTAAGTAGTGCTGTGCTTGCAGTAATATGGCTGCTTGCTTCGTCAGCACACGGAAGGCCGACTACAACCGCAGTAACCAAATAAAGCTCACTTAAGTAGTGCTGTGCTTGCAGTAATATGGCTGCTTGCCTCGTCAGCACACGGAAGGCCGACTACAACCGCAGTAACCAAATAAAGCTCACTTTAAGTAGTGCTGTGCTTGCAGTAATATGGCTGCTTGCCTCGTCAGCACACGGAAGGCCGACTACAACCGCAGTAACCAAATAAAGCTCACTTTAAGTAGTGCTGTGCTTGCAGTAATATGGCTGCTTGTGCTTCGTCAGCACACGGAAGGCCGACTACAACCGCAGTAACCAAATAAAGCTCACTTTAAGTAGTGCTGTGCTTGCAGTAATATGGCTGCTTGCTCGTCAGCACACGGAAGGCCGACTACAACCGCAGTAACCAAATAAAGCTCACTTTAAGTAGTGCTGTGCTTGCAGTAATATGGCTGCTTGCCTCGTCAGCACACGGAAGGCCGACTACAACCGCAGTAACCAAATAAAGCTCACTTTAAGTAGTGCTGTGCTTGCAGTAATATGGCTGCTTTGCTTCGTCAGCACACGGAAGGCCGACTACAACCGCAGTAACCAAATAAAGCTCACTTTAAGTAGTGCTGTGCTTGCAGTAATATGGCTGCTTGTGCTCGTCAGCACACGGAAGGCCGACTACAACCGCAGTAACCAAATAAAGCTCACTTAAGTAGTGCTGTGCTTGCAGTAATATGGCTGTTGCCTCGTCAGCACACGGAAGGCCGACTACAACCGCAGTAACCAAATAAAGCTCACTTTAAGTAGTGCTGTGCTTGCAGTAATATGGCTGCTTGTGCTTCGTCAGCACACGGAAGGCCGACTACAACCGCAGTAACCAAATAAAGCTCACTTTAAGTAGTGCTGTGCTTGCAGTAATATGGCTGCTTGCTTCGTCAGCACACGGAAGGCCGACTACAACCGCAGTAACCAAATAAAGCTCACTTTAAGTAGTGCTGTGCTTGCAGTAATATGGCTGCTTGCCTCGTCAGCACACGGAAGGCCGACTACAACCGCAGTAACCAAATAAAGCTCACTTTAAGTAGTGCTGTGCTTGCAGTAATATGGCTGCTTGTGCTTCGTCAGCACACGGAAGGCCGACTACAACCGCAGTAACCAAATAAAGCTCACTTTAAGTAGTGCTGTGCTTGCAGTAATATGGCTGCTTGCCTCGTCAGCACACGGAAGGCCGACTACAACCGCAGTAACCAAATAAAGCTCACTTTAAGTAGTGCTGTTGTTGGTGCGCTGTAGCACAGTATCACCCATATGCTCGAGGGGTGCTTTGTGCTTCGTCAGCACACGGAAGGCCGACTACAACCGCAGTAACCAAATAAAGCTCACTTTAGTAGTGCTGTCTTGCAGTAATATGGCTGCTTGCCTCGTCACACACGGAGCCGCTACACCGCAGTAACCAATAAGTCACTTTAATAGTGCTTGCTTGCAGTATAGGCTGCTTGCTTCGTCAGCACGGAAGGCCGACTACAACCGCAGTAACCAATAAAGCTCACTTTAAGTACTCTGTCGTGATGCATAATTATGCTACTCTCTGTCACTACAACGATACACGTTTAGTACACCGAATAATACTCACAGTATGAAGCATTTTAGATACACTCCTGTAATACAACGAGAAAAGCATTTAGATACCCTGTATATTACTCAGAATGAAGCATTTTATATACCCCTGTTATACACAGATTAAGCAGTTTAGAGTACACGTGTAATATACTACAGTGAAGATTTTATACACTGTATATCACAGAAAGATTTAGATATCCCTGTATATAACAAGGAAAACGTATACAATGCAAGCAAAGCACTCGTATACAGTCACATTATACACATATCCGAATAAGCATTTTAACACTACTTCAATAACGATTCAACATTCATCAAACACCAGGAGTCCGCCAACAGTTCACATCAACACACGTCCGCCAACAGTTCACATCAACACACGTCCGCCAACAGTTCACATCAACACGTCCGCCAACAGTTCACATCAACACACGTCCGCCAACAGTTCACATCAACACACGTCCGCCAACAGTTCACATCAACACACGTCCGCCAACAGTTCACATCAACACACGTCCGCCAACAGTTCACATCAACACACGTCCGCCAACAGTTCACATCAACACACGTCCGCCAACAGTTCACATCAACACAGTCGCCAACAGTTACTCAACATCCAAGTTCACATCACACGTCCGCCAACAGTTCACATCAACACACGTCCGCCAACAGTTCACATCAACACACGTCCGCCAACAGTTCACATCAACACACGTCCGCCAACAGTTCACATCAACACACGTCCGCCAACAGTTCACATCAACACACGTCCGCCAACAGTTCACATCAACACACGTCCGCCAACAGTTCACATCAACACACGTCCGCCAACAGTTCACATCAACACACGTCCGCCAACAGTTCACATCAACACACGTCCGCCAACAGTTCACATCAACACACGTCCGCCAACAGTTCACATCAACACACGTCCGCCAACAGTTCAACATCAACACAACGTCCGCCAACAGTTCACATCAACACACGTCCGCCAACAGTTCACATCAACACACGTCCGCCAACAGTTCACATCAACACACGTCCGCCAACAGTTCACATCAACACACGTCCGCCAACAGTTCACATCAACACACGTCCGCCAACAGTTCACATCAAACTCACCACGTCCGCCAACAGTTCACATCAACACACGTCCGCCAACAGTTCACATCAACACACGTCCGCCAACAGTTCACATCAACACACGTCCGCCAACAGTTCACATCAACACACGTCCCCAACAGTTCACATCAACGCACTTAAAGACCGTAGTGTGTTCATCTCTAACTGCAAATAAACAGACACTTCACCGACGCATTTTTTATGACTGTCAAACCATTCGCAACCGCCCTGGGCGGGACCTTTGAGAGGGTGCGACAGTCAGTGGTCAGACGTGTCCATATGTGCAGTGATTCAGGTGGAGGACATTTTGAGCATTTGTTGTGAACTGAACGGTTATGAAACTGGGAACGTGTACTGTAACTGTACTGTCAGTTTTTGGTAAACTGGTACACAGCTCACGTGTTTATTGTTGAATATAATCTTTCAAATAAACTCAAAAACTACTAATTTCCGGACATATCTTTACATGGACTTTTTCTTTGTTTTGATGTGAAGAACTCACTCTTGAAGTCTGTCCAGATACACCCTGTATATATATGTGTGTCTTCATTTTATGACAACAGGTAGCCTACACGTGCTAATATGGTGAAGACACAGTTGTCTATGAGTTTAATTAATCATCACACCATGAATATGTATGTGCAGTGGAGCTACACCTCCATGCGCTGTTAACATTCACCACTAGATATATAAATCGTCAGTTCCATTCGCCTTCCATGTTATCGCCGGTAACTATGGGGCAGACTGGACGGCCCAAACAACCTAGATGTGTTGACTGCACAAACTGACAGCTTAGCCATTTTTCAGTTCGCACTCTCTCGACCTGTTACTGCCGAAACACGACGCTGTCTGTGGTTACTGTATCGCCGTAACGACAGTGCACGCCACAAATGACCACTTACCATGTCAGATCACATGTTGGTCTATTTATGCGTTACTGGAAACTGACAGAAAGCTGCCTGCTTCACGATGTTTCTGTAATTAATGTGATCGATACTAATCGAGAGGCAACGCTATCGACAGCTACACTGCATTCCGAACCCATCCACCGGTTCCTTAACACTATTACGCAACTATACAGGGACAATATTTTATCTAACAACTGGCATCAATTAACGTGACGGCAAGCAGCGCGGCGCTCGCCGTTATTCCATTCTGCCTGTGGCGGGGTCCACGTGTTTCACTTCAACGTGCTGCAATTACCACTATGTTTTCAGTCACCATATTTCGAGGTGCCAGATATGGTGTGCTTCGGCTTGCTGACAAGCGTCCTATCTGACAATAAGCGTCCTATCTGACAATAAGCGTCCTATCTGACAATAAGCGTCCTATCTGACAAAGACGCTGTTCAATACACGTACAAGTTTTGCTGAGTTTATATGCCAACCGACGGGAAGTGACTAGCGAAAACTGTCAGACAAAAAATGTCCCCCTACGAACATGTTCACGTGTTTCTTTGGTGAAAAAAACGGTTTCACAGGGGGGGGGGGCATAATAGTGTTATAGGAAGAGATGTTGTATGTGCCCCCCAAAAAAAAACTGTATAAAAGAGCTGTAAATCGTTACAAATTTGGTGTAAGAGTCAAGCCAGTACAGGTCACGTAAAGACGTGCGAGCCGCGCAAGCTTTTAAAGCTCCAATAACATCAGCTTCATCGATTACATGATCATTAAACATGCACAAAACTAAATCTGTTTAAAGCGTAGAGCGTGCAACAGATATTAATATCATTTGCTTTTAAAACGTAAAACGCAGACAGCAATACACACATCTAACTACAAGTTTGGTAAGAGAACCCAAAATTCGGCACAGCACCGTTTAACTATACTTTCTGTCCAATGGTCCCCGATTTATAAAAAAAAAAAACATTGCTTTTTGGAGCGTTCGTAGCTTCCGTCCGTTTGTCCTTCTGGTAAGAGAAACATGTAGATGAAGATCAGTATGGAGCATTGGTGCAATTATACTGACAGGGGAAAGCCGAAGTACTGGGAGATAAACCTGTCTCAGTGCCACTTTGTCCATCATAAATACGAAATGGAATGACCTGCGATCGAAACAAGTCCTCCGTGATGATAGGTCGGCGACTAACCGCCCGAGCCATGGACTAAGACAAACCTGAATTATATATAAATATTCAGTCCGTACCGCGCAGTAAACACACTTCGTCTCAGTTATACAAACCAGTCAGTTAATGCTGTACAGTGAAATAATCGCTGTTTGTTCTGAGATCCACACAAAGCACATAAATACAGTCCGTACCGCGCAGTAAACACACTCCGTCTCTGTTATACAAACCAGTCAGTTAATGCTGTATAGTGAAATAATCGCTGTTTGTTCTGAGATCCACACAAAACACATAAATACAGTCCGCACCGCGCAGTAAACACACTCCGTCTCAGTTATACAAACCAGTCAGTTAATGTTGTACAGTGAAATAATCGCTGTTTGTTCTGAGATCCACAAAAAACACATAAATACACTGTGTGGGCAGAACGTAGAATTTGTGAATGTTAAACATATTGATATATAAATATTCAGTCCGTACCGCGATGTAAACACACTCCCTCTCAGTTATACAAACCAGTCAGTTAATGCTGTATAGTGAAATAATCGCTGTTTGTTCTGAGATCCACACAAAACACATAAATACAGTACGTACCGCGCAGTAAACACACTCCGTCTCAGTTATACAAACCAGTCAGTTAATGCTGTACAGTGAAATAATCGCTGTTTGTTCTGAGATCCACACAAAACACAGAAATACAGTCCGTACCGCGCAGTAAACACACTCCTTCTCAGTTATACAAACCAGTCAGTTAATGTTGTACAGTGAAATAATCGCTGTTTGTTCTGAGATCCACACAAAACACATAAATAAAGTCCGTACCGCGCAGTAAACACACTCCGTCACAGTTATACAAACCAGTCAGTTAATGTTGTACAGTGAAATAATCGCTGTTTGTTCTGAGATCCACACAAAACACATAAATACAGTCCGTACCGCGCAGTAAACACACTCCGTCTCAGTTACACAAACCAGTCAGTTAATGTTGTACAGTGAAATAATCGCTGTTTGTTCTGAGATCCACACAAAACACATAAATACAGTCCGTACCGCGCAGTAAACACACTCCGTCTCAGTTACACAAACCAGCCAGTTAATGCTGTACAGTGAAATAATCGCTGTTTCTTCTGAGATCCACACAAAACACATAAATACAGTCCGTACCGCGCAGTAAACACACTCCGTCTCAGTTACACAAACCAGCCAGTTAATGCTGTACAGTGAAATAATCGCTGTTTGTTCTGAGATCCACACAAAACACATAAATACAGTCCGTACCGCGCAGTAAACACACTCCGTCTCAGTTACACAAACCAGCCAGTTAATGCTGTACAGTGAAATAATCGCTGTTTGTTCTGAGATCCACACAAAACACATAAATAAAGTCCGTACCGCGCAGTAAACACACTCCGTCTCAGTTATACAAACCAGTCAGTTAATGTTGTACAGTGAAATAATCGCTGTTTGTTCTGAGATCCACACAAAACACATAAATACAGTCCGTACCGCGCAGTAAACACACTCCGTCTCAGTTACACAAACCAGTCAGTTAATGTTGTACAGTGAAATAATCGCTGTTTGTTCTGAGATCCACACAAAACACATAAATACAGTCCGTACCGCGCAGTAAACACACTCCGTCTCAGTTACACAAACCAGCCAGTTAATGCTGTACAGTGAAATAATCGCTGTTTCTTCTGAGATCCACACAAAACACATAAATACAGTCCGTACCGCGCAGTAAACACTCCGTCTCAGTTACACAAACCAGCCAGTTAATGCTGTACAGTCAAATAATCGCTGTTTGTTCTGAGATCCACACAAAACACATAAAAACAGTCCGTACCGCGCAGTAAACACACTCCGTCTCAGTTACACAAACCAGCCAGTTAATGCTGTACAGTGAAATAATCGCTGTTTGTTCTGAGATCCACACAAAACACATAAATACAGTCCGTACCGCGCAGTAAACACACTCCGTCTCAGTTACACAAACCAGCCAGTTAATGCTGTACAGTGAAATAATCGCTGTTTGTTCTGAGATCCACACAAAACACATAAATACAGTCCGTACCGCGCAGTAAACACACTCCGTCTCAGTTACACAAACCAGCCAGTTAATGCTGTACAGTGAAATAATCGCTGTTTGTTCTGAGATCCACACAAAACACATAAATACAGTCCGTACCGCGCAGTAAACACACTCCGTCTCAGTTACACAAACCAGCCAGTTAATGCTGTACAGTGAAATAATCGCTGTTTGTTCTGAGATCCACACAAAACACATAAATACAGTCCGTACCGCGCAGTAAACACACTCCGTCTCAGTTACACAAACCAGCCAGTTAATGCTGTACAGTGAAATAATCGCTGTTTGTTCTGAGATCCACACAAAACACATAAATACAGTCCGTACCGCGCAGTAAACACACTCCGTCTCAGTTACACAAACCAATCAGTTAATGCTGTACAGTGAAATAATCGCTGTTTGTTCTGAGATCCACACAAAACACATAAATACACTGTGTGGGCAGAACGTAGAATTTGTGACACCGCGTCTTGGTTATAACAAAATTGCAAATGGCGTACTCCGTGACGCTGTGCACAGACTTTACCTACTCGTTCTTTTGCTTTCAAAATGTCGTAACTTCTCACGGTACAAGCACAAATGTAACATGCGCATACGAAAAGTACAGCCTTCCCTGCGTCGCTTTTCACGAAACTCTTAAATGCTCAACAGCAACATGTGAAGATCTTTTCTGCAGAGTTTCACCCAAATCGGACAATAAATGTGGAACGTATGGCCTTACGTTGACTTACGTCGCTAGCTATTGTACAGGCTACACTGCGCCTGTTTTAACAGAACAATACAATTTTGTGGACACCTTGTACACCGAACTTCAAATAGGAAGACAAATACACAAAACATTAGTAAACTTTCCGTGATCTCAGGCTTCCGCCGCGATGTTGATGAGATCTGCACTCTTCTGGGATATTACGCAGCGTTGAGTAGTTCTCTACCGACGTTTCGGGACAACGTATCGGTCCTATCTTCAACGGTCAAGAAGTCCGAGAAGAAAAGTGACGTTTCATGTACGCCCCTAAATACAGTACGCTCTTTAGTACGTCCGAAGTCACAGTTGCTCAACGGCAACGTGTGGGAGTCTTCAATGCCGAATTTCACCCAAATCGGTCAAGAAATACGGCATGCACGGGAAGAAATCCATTTACGTCCTTAAGTAAAATATGACTGTCACCGGGCCGATTTTCACGAAAACCCCATGTTCCATCAACATCTTCTTGTAAAGAACTCACGTACCAAATTTCATAAAAACCCAACAAACGGTTAAGTCACTGACATTTCATCACGGAAGGACAGATGTACGGAAGAACGTGCGTCTCCACTTAAGGCATTCCTTTTGAACGACTAAACACCTGTCAGTGCGGCATAGGAAAGGAACAGCTGTTTGTTCTGTAATCGTACACAAAGCACATAAATTCAGCCTGTTGGCAGAATGCAGTTTTGAAACGTAAAACGTGTGGCACACGAAGTCACCACCGGCTCTTAAAAGGGCCAACACGGCTCGAAATGTAAACACGCTGAATTCTACAAACGGCCGATAACTAAGTTGGCCGAACGTCGAACAGTTACTGCTTCTGCCTTTCGATCTAAAGGCGATAACATATACATAGGCTGTAAGGCGTGGCGTGGGTTTGGGTGGGGGTAACATGGCATTAGATGACAGGCACTGCTTATCTGAGGCCTACTGACAGACATCACCTACATAACATGGCATTAGATGACAAGCACTGCTTATCTGAGGCCTGCTGACAGACATCACCTACATAACATGGCATTAGATGACAAGCACTGCTTATCTGAGGCCTGCTGACAGACATCACCTACATAACATGGCATTAGATGACAGGCACTGCTTATCTGAGGCCTGCTGACAGACATCACCTACATAACATGGCATTAGATGACAAGCACTGCTTATCTGAGGCCTGCTGACAGACAACACCTACATAACATGGCATTAGATGACAAGCACTGCTTATCTGAGGCCTACTGACAGACATCACCTACATAACATGGCATTAGATGACAGGCACTGCTTATCTGAGGCCTGCTGACAGACATCACCTACATAACATGGCATTAGATGACAAGCACTGCTTATCTGAGGCCTGCTGACAGACATCACCTACATAACATGGCATTAGATGACAGGCACTGCTTATCTGAGGCCTGCTGACAGACATCACCTACATAACATGGCATTAGATGACAGGCACTGCTTATCTGAGGCCTGCTGACAGACATCACCTACATAACATGGCATTAGATAACAGGCACTGCTTATCTGAGGCCTGCTGACAGACATCACCTACACACAACTGACGGCGAGTGGCCTACTGACAGACAACACCTACATACAACTGACGGCGAGTGGTCTACTGACAGACAACACCTACATACAACTGACCGCGAGTGGTCTACTGACAGACATCACCTACATACAACTGACGGAGAGTGGCCTACTGACAGACAACACCTACATACAACTAACGGCGAGTGGCCTACTGACAGACAACACCTACATACAACTGACGGCGAGTGGCCTACTGACAGACATCACCTACATACAACTGACGGCGAGTGGCCTACTGACAGACATCTACATACAACTGACGGCGAGTGGCCTACTGACAGACAACACCTACATACAACTGACGGCGAGTGGCCTACTGACAGACATCACCTACATACAACTGACGGCGTGGCCTACTGACAGACATCACCTACATACAACTGACGGCGAGTGGCCTACTGACAGACATCACCTACACACAACTGACGGCGAGTGGCCAAACGCACGCGCTGTTACAACAAGTAGTTCTGTGAAGAACTCGTGACATCGCCTTTCCTTCAAATGCTGCCATCTACACAGTGACTGTAGGACCAAATATAAACTAAGATGGATCCTAAGATCGCCCAAAAAAAAATTAAAACCGAGTTCCTACCTGACAGAAAACACACTGTCTTCTCATGACGAAGATAAAATCGCTTAACAACTCTTGTTTCTTCTCATTATAACAGAAACACAAAGAAGAGCACACTTTCTTCATATTAAAGCCCGTGGTACACACTGTTACCACTCTGTTTTAAGAGGTCAATAATGAACAACTTAACACAACAGACAGGATGTCATACAGCCGCTTATCACTACAACACAGGCAGTGACACACCACTAGTAGCAACACTCTCCACACTCCTTTCCCGATAACTTCCTTCCGAAGCCGCCATACTGCAGGCACTGTCAGCTGTCAGCTGCCACAGCTACGTGCCTGCGAGGACCAACTTCAACTGCAATGACACACGCAGTGCTCCACTGACCACAATGCCGGGCCTTCAACTGCAATGACACACGCAGTGCTCCACTGACCACAATGCCGGGCCTTCAACTGCAATGACACACGCAGTGCTCCACTGACAACAACGACACAACAAACTAACAAACAGCAAGCTTCTCCCCATTTAACAGCAAACAACTCTTAATAAACTTTACACTATATACACCGTGCATTTCAGTAATTAATTAACTATTTCATTCCAACAAATGCACTACACTGTTTTAGTGTTTTCTGTCCCTACATATGTTTCGGCACTTATAGTGCCATCATCAGGGGTGCCGGATTGTGAACTCTCGACGGCACCACTGATGATGGCACAGGAAGTGCCGAAACATATGTATGGACAGAAAACACTAAAATAGTGTAGTGCATTTGTTGGAATGAAATAATTAATTAACTCTTAATAAATTTAAAATTTAAAATTAATTCATCTAATTACACCTTGGGTCTGCAACCCGCGGCCCGCCGAGTTGTGTTATGCGGCCCGCGGCCACGTTTGTAAGTCATGTATATTATATAACAATTACACAATAATTTAGGCAGTTAGGCACACCACTTACTGTTATTTTACCACGCGCGGCCCGCGAACCAGCCCATAATAAAGGGTGTGGGCCTTTGCCATAAACAGTCTGCAGACCCACGAATTACACTTTACACAAGTGTAACTAGTATCGACACTGTGCGACGGCAGACATCATTACATCACGTTATTACACTTTACACACGTGTAACTAGTATCGACACTGTGCGACGGCAGACATCATTACATCGCGTTATTACACTTTACACACGTGTAACTAGTATCGACACTGTGCGACGGCAGACATCATTACATCACGTTATTACACTTTACACACGTGTAACTAGTATCGACACTGTGCGACGGCAGACATCATTACATCACGTTATTACACTTTACACACGTGTAACTAGTATCGACACTGTGCGACGGCAGACATCATTACATCACGTTATTACACTTGCGAAAGTCTACGGACTAAATTTTGAACTTCTAAATGCTGGATCTTCCAACATATACAGATTATTTAACGACAACTGATGACGGACTGATTATGTTCGGCCGAAACGTCTTACCAAATCCTGTATGACCGATAGAGTAATACGTCGTTGCGTACACGACAACCCCTGCACACGGGATGCCTTCCATGACAGTTAAACAATTCAGTGATTCATTTCGCTTTCTAATTTTCATAATTAATCTGACACGCAGTTGCCACTACGTTAAATGTTATTAAAGTTTCGCACTGTCGCCATATTTGTATTTCCCAGTGAACCAACTCCAACGAAGCATAACCAAAAGGAACAGACTGTCGCTCAAATGAACGCACACCGCTTTTCACACAACTCGAATGTCCACTGCTGCATTCACAACTGTTGCTATCCTCAGCCAGATTAATCCAATCGTTACGCTATATTCAGCCATCTACGCCTATGTCTCCTACACGATGTTTTTCCTTCAGATTTCCAGACCATTTGTACATGCTTACAAAACGGTCCGCATACCCACAAATGCACGTCAGTAACAGGCTATCATGCTAACAATTAAAACCAGCTCACAGCCCTCACAGCGCGGTCCTCACTACGTTCCAGCTCACAGCCCTCACAGCGCGGTCCTCACTACGTTCCAGCTCACAGCCCTCACAGCGCGGTCCTCACTACGTTCCAGCTCACAGCCCTCACAGCGCGGTCCTCACTACGTTCCAGCTCACAGCGCGGTCCTCACTACGTTCCAGTTCACAGCCCTCACAGCGCGGTCCTCACTACGTTCCAGCTCACAGCGCGGTCCTCACTACGTTCCAGCTCACAGCGCGGTCCTCACTACGTTCCAGTTCACAGCCCTCACAGCGCGGTCCTCACTACGTTCCAGCTCACACCCTCACAGCGCGGTCCTCACTACGTTCCAGCTCACACCCTCACAGCGCGGTCCTCACTACAAAATAACTCCGCATTTTACCCACGCAACTTATGTATGTGTTTCGTATGGCAGTCAGAACTACTGACAATGTAGGCGTGTTATGGCATGTGCTGCTGTGTCGTTCGGTGAGTAGTTCCCGACGTTTCCAAGGCACCAACACCTTTCAAAACGTCACACATCACGCAAAAACCTGAATCTTCAGAAACTCCGTTGTGAGGACCTCAAATCTCGCACAGACGCAGTGTGCATCACGTCTGATGGCGTTACAAGCGCGTGTAGCTACCACAACATGCCAAAGCCCACATTTACTTCCGCTACTGTACACGGTTTACGCATGTACAGTGCGGATTGCCTGCGTTCCTCACATGCCGACACTTTCCAGCGAACCACATCGAGCAAGAGCAGTACAGGTGTCTGCCTGCACAGCCATGTTCAACACAGCACATCCACAAGCGCAGTACAGATGTCTGCCTGCACAGCCATGTTCAACACAGCACATCCACAAGCGCAGTACAGATGTCTGCCTGCACAGCCATGTTCAACACAGCACATCCACAAGCGCAGTACAGGTGTCTGCCTGCACAGCCATGTTCAACACAGCACATCCACAAGCGCAGTACAGATGTCTGCCTGCACAGCCATGTTCAACACAGCACATCCACAAGTGCAGTACAGATGTCTGCCTGCACAGCCATGTTCAACACAGCACATCCACAAGTGCAGTACAGGTGTCTGCCTGCACAGCCATGTTCAACACAGCACATCCACAAGTGCAGTACAGATGTCTGCCTGCACAGCCATGTTCAACACAGCACATCCACAAGCGCAGTACAGATGTCTGCCTGCACAGCCATGTTCAACACAGCACATCCACAAGCGCAGTACAGATGTCTGCCTGCACAGCCATGTTCAACACAGCACATCCACAAGCGCAGTACAGATGTCTGCCTGCACAGCCATGTTCAACACAGCACATCCACAAGCGCAGTACAGATGTCTGCCTGCACAGCCATGTTCAACACAGCACATCCACAAGTGCAGTACAGATGTCTGCCTGCACAGCCATGTTCAACACAGCACATCCACAAGCGCAGTACAGATGTCTGCCTGCACAGCCATGTTCAACACAGCACATCCACAAGTGCAGTACAGATGTCTGCCTGCACAGCCATGTTCAACACAGCACATCCACAAGCGCAGTACAGATGTCTGCCTGCACAGCCATGTTCAACACAGCACAGTTCGATCCTCGCAACCAGCTACCGTCTTCCTTCAACATTCTACTTGGCCGCATACAAAGGTGATTCCTATAATAAAGTTCTTCGTGGTTATCCTCAGTCCCACCCGCAATATGCCGGCGTAGTGCCCCAAACTGGGCCACCGCGTCCACCCACACGCTTTCCAATCCATTTGACGCCACAAAGCCTGGGGTCACCAGAGAGCTTTGCTAAAAACGGAGAATACGTGGCTGAAGACTTTCACAGTGCCTCGATGTTGACACAGTGTGGAAGTATGTCGTCGACGTTTCGGTAAACATGCTGCCTCTGTCATCAGGGCCCCAGTAAGTACATGGTCGACTCTACACAGGCCTACTCACTGACACCTTGCATAGACACGTCGCACCTGCACAATACGACCATAAAGCGCACGTAACAACGTTCAGCCTCTGCAATGCAGCCACTACAACAACAACACATTGCTGAGTTTGGACGTACCATGCTTACACACTAGCCGATCCCAGTGGCCGCGCGGTCTAAGGCGTGGGTCTGCGGCCGCTCGCTTGCTGGGATTGCGGGTTCGAATCCCGCCTAGGGCATGGATGTCTGTCTCTTGTGAGTGTTGTGTGTTGTCAGGTAGAGGTCTCTGCGACGGGCTGATCACTCGTCCAGAGGAGTCCTACCAAGTGTGGTGTGTGATCGTGAAGCATCGAAAAATGAGGCGGCCTGGGCCCCCAAGGGGCTGTCGAGCCATTGGAAAAAAAATGCTAACACTGTCATTGGTCAGGCTACCAATTGGATCATAATCGTTTGTCTTGCCGTCTGCTATCTAAAAAACGTAAAAATTAAAACACACAAAATTGTAATCTCGCCTGGTGTTGCGGATGGTGTGCAACAGAAAGGGAAGAGCACAGTGCGACGGTGTGCTAGCACACGGTGCTCAGGAAGTACCTGGACGGTGTGCTAGCACACGGTGCTCATGAAGTACCTGGACGGTGTGCTAGCACACGGTGCTCAGGACAGTACCTGGACGGTGTGCTAGCACACGGTGCTCATGAAGTACCTGGACGGTGTGCTAGCACACGGTGCTCATGAAGTACCTGGACGGTGTGCTAGCACACGGTGCTCAGGACAGTACCTGGACGGTGTGCTAGCACACGGTGCTCAGGACAGTACCTGGACGGTATGCTAGCACACGGTGCTCAGGACAGTACCTGGACGGTGTGCTAGCACACGGTGCTCAGGACAGTACCTGGACGGTGTGCTAGCACACGGTGCTCAGGACAGTACCTGGACGGTGTGCTAGCACACGGTGCTCATGAAGTACCTGGACGGTGTGCTAGCACACGGTGCTCATGAAGTACCTGGACGGTGTGCTAGCACACGGTGCTCATGAAGTACCTGGACGGTGTGCTAGCACACGGTGCTCAGGACAGTACCTGGACGGTGTGCTAGCACACGGTGCTCATGAAGTACCTGGACGGTGTGCTAGCACACGGTGCTCAGGACAGTACCTGGACGGTGTGATAGCACACGGTGCTCAGGACAGTACCTGGACGGTGTGCTAGCACACGGTGCTCATGAAGTACCTGGACGGTGTGCTAGCACACGGTGCTCAGGACAGTACCTGGACGGTATGCTAGCACACGGTGCTCAGGACAGTACCTGGACGGTGTGCTAGCACACGGTGCTCAGGACAGTACCTGGACGGTGTGCTAGCACACGGTGCTCATGAAGTACCTGGACGGTGTGCTAGCACACGGTGCTCAGGACAGTACCTGGACGGTATGCTAGCACACGGTGCTCAGGACAGTACCTGGACGGTATGCTAGCACACGGTGCTCAGGACAGTACCTGGACGGTATGCTAGCACACGGTGCTCAGGACAGTACCTGGACGGTGTGCTAGCACACGGTGCTCAGGACAGTACCTGGACGGTATGCTAGCACACGGTGCTCAGGACAGTACCTGGACGGTATGCTAGCACACGGTGCTCAGGACAGTACCTGGACGGTGTGCTAGCACACGGTGCTCAGGACAGTACCTGGACGGTGTGCTAGCACACGGTGCTCATGAAGTACCTGGACGGTATGCTAGCACACGGTGCTCATGAAGTACCTGGACGGTGTGCTAGCACACGGTGCTCATGAAGTACCTGGACGGTGTGCTAGCACACGGTGCTCATGAAGTACCTGGACGGTGTGCTAGCACACGGTGCTCATGAAGTACCTGGACGGTGTGCTAGCACACGGTGCTCAGGACAGTACCTGGACGTACCGTATAGCGACACGAACATGAAGGTCTCAACCACAAACAGCCTGATGATGTCCACTGCTCGCGGAACACCACCGCGCGCCCAGCGCTTAACAAGCTCTACGTTAATGGACACCGTTACGGACAGACAGCAAGACAGACAGTGCTTTACAGTAGCGTTGTGTCCAGCCTAGAACTGTCTGTGACCTTTCCCTGATGATGGTGGTGGTGGCCACCGCCGAAACATGTCGGAATATGGAACACCTTTTTAAAAACCATTAAACAGGGCATTGTTGTTGGAAACTTTTTAGACGTTAACTCAGTCATAAGTGATGAAATGAAGGACGACGTGGAGGTTGGGATACGCGACACGCATGGGAGAGGAAGACGGGTACAGGCTACTGAAGAACGGAGACAGTCTGAAAGATGGAGGGTAGCAATGAAAAGGACAGGGTAGCAATGAAAAGGACAGGGTAGCAATTAAACGGACAGGGTAGCAATGAAAAGGACAGGGTAGCAATGAAAAGGACATTGAAGGAAGAGGACGGGAGGGCGTGCACTGAATGCATCTGGCTGACTAGCATCGAGCTGCTGTGCGCAGCGAGTTATCGACTAGCCGAGGTTCTACTCGTTTCTCACGCGGGACTCAGATCCATGGAGTTAGGCCTCCCTACCTTTCAGAGCACTGCCGTTGCAAGTACACCTGCGCCCCGTGTTGTGAAGGTCAGACCAGCACAATGTCTATCTCAATACATTCCGCAGGCTTGCTTATCCATACTTCATTATTCCAAGTTTTTGTCAGCAGTCAGTGACAAAGACAGGAACTATATTTACGATTTCAAAGAACATAAAAAGCCTAACTGAATGACGTGAATAGACAGCCTTATGTCTTCGGTGTCAGCGACTCGCTGGTATGACGTCACAAAAGGACAAATTATGAGTTTTTCGCTTCGCGCCGGAAAAAATAAAAACTGCTATGGGCCTCAGAATTCCAGAGATAATATAGAGTGGAACATAAAAACGTGACGTTTTGAAATTAAGGCACAAATAAAAACAGTCGCAGTTTATCAACAGACACATAGGCACATTCTGGACTCAATGGACAATTAACTGCAACTATGCACCTTTGAAAATTACATTTTTTCAGGCGACCTCCATCATCACTCTTGCATTCGACCTGACTTTTCGGAGCAAATTTTTTCTTGTGCCACTGTCTTTCCTCTGAAGGGCATGACACACGTCCTACCAGCATCCCTGACTTAAACATCGAACTGAAGACATCCGTAGCGACTCAAATACAAGAGTGCAGGGGTGGCGATGGAGATCACCTAAAAATATAATTTCAAACGGTGACAACTGCAGTTAACCTTTCATGAAGTTATGAATGTCTGTAGATCTGTTAACATGAATGTGTATGTACACCTGTTAACATGAATGTGTATGTACATCTGCTAACATGAATGTGTATGTACATCTGTTAACATGAATGTGTCTGTACATCTGTTGACATGAATGTGTATGTACACCTGTTAACATGAATGTGTATGTATATCTGTTAACATGAATGTGTATGTACATCTGTTAACATGAATGTGTATGTACACCTGTTAACATGAATGTGTATGTACACCTGTTAACATGAATGTATATGTATATCTGTTAACATGAATGTGTATGTACATCTGTTAACATGAATGTGTATGTATATCTGTTAACATGAATGTGTATGTACATCTGTTAACATGAATGTGTATGTATATCTGTTAACATGAATGTGTATGTACATCTGTTAACATGAATGTGTATGTACATCTGTTAACATGAATGTGTATGTACACCTGTTAACATGAATGTGTATGTATATCTGTTAACATGAATGTGTATGTACATCTGTTAACATGAATGTGTATGTATATCTGTTAACATGAATGTGTATGTACATCTGTTAACATGAATGTGTATGTACATCTGTTAACATGAATGTGTATGTACATCTGTTAACATGAATGTGTCTGTACATCTGTTGACATGAATGTGTATGTACATCTGTTGACATGAATGTGTATGTACATCTGTTAACATGAATGTGTCTGTACATCTGTTAACATGAATGTGTATGTACATCTGTTAACATGAATGTGTATGTACATCTGTTAACATGAATGTGTCTGTACATCTGTTGACATGAATGTGTATGTACATCTGTTAACATGAATGTGTATGTACATCTGTTAACATGAATGTGTCTGTACATCTGTTAACATGAATGTGTATGTACATCTGTTAACATGAATGTGTATGTACATCTGTTAACATGAATGTGTATGTACATCTGTTAACATGAATGTGTATGTACATCTGTTAACATGAATGTGTATGTACATCTGTTAACATGAATGTGTATGTACATCTGTTAACATGAATGTGTATGTACATCTGTTAACATGAATGTGTATGTACATCTGTTAACATGAATGTGTATGTACATATGTTGACATGAATGTGTATGTATAT
The DNA here is from genome assembly GCA_021186555.1 of Reticulitermes speratus. Classification (NCBI taxonomy): domain Eukaryota; kingdom Metazoa; phylum Arthropoda; class Insecta; order Blattodea; family Rhinotermitidae; genus Reticulitermes; species Reticulitermes speratus. The sequence goes on along the minus strand of JAJKFL010000014.1, from coordinate 43,845,058 downwards.
CTGTTAACATGAATGTGTCTGTACATCTGTTAACATGAATGCGTATGTACATCTGTTAACACGAATATGTCTGTACGTCTGTTAAAATGAATGTGTATGTACGTCTGTTAACATGAATGTGTATGTACATCTGTTAACATGAATGTGTATGTACATCTGTTAACATGAATGTGTCTGTACATATGTTAATATTGCACTTTTTTCATTACGTATTTCGTTCACACATGTCAGGTAGGCCCATTTCTACGCCACCTGCAGTAGTGTCAGATTGTGATTATCAGGACAGTGACGAGGAAGATACTTTGACGTAGGGGTGGGGCGTGTGTGGTCAAATGATGCTGGCGGTAGCGTAGCTACTGGTAGTGCCTCCAATGCCAGACAGGTCAAAGGTGATGAGCCAGACAAAAAGGGATACTCTGGTCTTCCAGGTTGGGGATTGGGCGTGGGGCTGACAACCCCACCCCATAACAATGTTCTGTTGAGAAGCTTCTAAAATTGGAAACTGGACGACAGTTTTGGAAAAGGCTAAGGTCCACCAGGGGCCGTAGTGCCACAAGAAGAAGAAGAAGAAGAAGAGGACCAAGAAGATATCCGTGGAGTGTGGCAGAAATTTACAGACACAGGCTCTTCTACCCCAACGTGACGCCTTATGTTCCTCCGAAACGTCTCCTACGGCGTCATATCACAGAAGACGGCAATATCTCCACAAAGAAGCTGACTGTAGTGTACCTTCACCGTTACTAGCACGCGGGGTGAAACGTAACGAAATCCACAGAGCAGAGCCATTTCTAACAAAACAAAACGCGTTGCACCAACTACGCTACGCCACATCTTTCGAGGAACCGCAGCAGCCTGACACTGGGCCTTATTGCGGGCCAGGTGCATCAGTACACAATTTGACACAGTCCAGACACTGGGCCTTATTGCGGGCCAGGTGCATCAGTACACAATTTGACACAGTCCTGACACTGGGCCTTATTGCGGGCCAGGTGCATCAGTACACAATTTGACACAGTCCTGACACTGGGCCTTATTGCGGGCCAGGTGCATCAGTACACAATTTGACACAGTCCAGACACTGGGCCTTATTGCGGGCCAGGTGCATCAGTACACAATTTGACACAGTCCTGACACTGGGCCTTATTGCGGGCCAGGTGCATCAGTACAAAATTTGACACAGTCCTGACACTGGGCCTTATTGCGGGCCAGGTGCATCAGTACACAATTTGACACAGTCCTGACACTGGGCCTTATTGCGGGCCAGGTGCATCAGTACACAATTTGACACAGTCCTGACACTGGACCTTATTGCGAGCCAGGTGCATCAGTACACAATTTGACACAGTCCTGACACTGGGCCTTATTGCGGGCCAGGTGCATCAGTACACAATTTGACAGTCTTGACACTGGGCCTTATTGCGGGCCAGGTGCATCAGTACACAATTTGACACAGTCCTGACACTGGGCCTTATTGCGGGCCAGGTGCATCAGTACACAATTTGACACAGTCCTGACACTGGGCCTTATTGCGGGCCAAGTGCATCAGTACACAATTTGACACAGTCCTGACACTGGGCCTTATTGCGGGCCAGGTGCATCAGTACACAATTTGACACAGTCCTGACACTGGGCCTTATTGCAGGCCAGGTGCATCAGTACAAAATTTGACACAGTCCTGACACTGGGCCTTATTGCGGGCCAGGTGCATCAGTACACAATTTGACACACAGTTTCTTTCAATTTCATTTTGATATCCCTTCGGGGTTTTCCAACTAAAATTTTGCATACATTCCTCATATCTACTATGCATGCTACATACCCTTCTACCTCATCCCCCCTTGACTTGATCCGCATAAAAGTAATCTTTTGGCAAGTACAAAATATGAAACTCCTCATTACCCAACATTCTACAGCTAATGTCCAATACAATCCCCAGCACCCCGTTCAAAAACACACTCAATCTATGTGCTGCCTTTATAGAACACACTCAGTCTATGTGCTGCCTTTATAGAACACACTCAGTCTATGTGCTGCCTTTATAGAACACACTCAGTCTATGTGCTGCCTTTATAGAACACACTCAGTCTATGTGCTGCCTTTATAGAACACACTCAGTCTATGTGCTGCCTTTATAGAACACACTCAGTCTATGTGCTGCCTTTATAGAACACACTCAGTCTATGTGCTGCCTTTATAGAACACACTCAGTCTATGTGCTGCCTTTATAGAACACACTCAGTCTATGTACTGCCTTTATAGAACACACTCAGTCTATGTGCTGCCTTTATAGAACACACTCAGTCTATGTGCTGCCTTTATAGAACACACTTAGTCTATGTGCTGCCTTTATAGAACACACTCAGTCTAAGTGCTGCCTTTATAGAACACACTCAGTCTATGTGCTGCCTTTATAGAACACACTCAGTCTATGTGCTGCCTTTATAGAACACACTCAGTCTAAGTGCTGCCTTTATAGAACACACTCAGTCTATGTGCTGCCTTTATAGAACACACTCAGTCTATGTGCTGCCTTTATAGAACACACTCAGTCTATGTGCTGCCTTTATAGAACACACTCAGTCTATGTGCTGCCTTTATAGAACACACTCAGTCTATGTGCTGCCTTTATAGAACACACTCAGTCTATGTGCTGCCTTTATAGAACACACTTAGTCTATGTGCTGCCTTTATAGAACACACTCAGTCTATGTGCTGCCTTTATAGAACACACTCAGTCTATGTGCTGCCTTTATAGAACACACTCAGTCTATGTGATGCCTTTATAGAACACACTCAGTCTATGTGCTGCCTTTATAGAACACACTCAGTCTATGTGCTGCCTTTATAGAACACACTCAGTCTATGTGCTACCTTTATAGAACACACTCAGTCTATGTGCTGCCTTTATAGAACACACTCAGTCTAAGTGCTGCCTTTATAGAACACACTCAGTCTAAGTGCTGCCTTTATAGAACACACTCAGTCTATGTGCTGCCTTTATAGAACACACTCAGTCTAAGTGCTGCCTTTATAGAACACACTCAGTCTATGTGCTGCCTTTATAGAACACACTCAGTCTAAGTGCTGCCTTTATAGAACACACTCAGTCTATGTGCTGCCTTTATAGAACACACTCAGTCTATGTGCTGCCTTTATAGAACACACTCAGTCTAAGTGCTGCCTTTATAGAACACACTCAGTCTATGTGCTGCCTTTATGGAACACACTCAGTCTATGTGCTGCCTTTATAGAACACACTCAGTCTATGTGCTGCCTTTATAGAACACACCATGTTTTACACCCACACAAAACAGTTTCTAACCTTTATGTTACTTTCATCTTTACATTTTTGATAGCAGAACTGAAGGCACGGTGTGCTGAAGGACAGTGCAAGGCGTAGCTCACGTTAAATGTTAGCTGCAACTTGATGGCTGAACACGTCCATATATCGTACGTTACTTTGTGTGACTCTACTGTACTTTCATACGAAGATAGGTAGTTTCCTCAGCCACCACTGGAGTCGCTACGTGCGCTAAAATGACAGGGCTAAGATATACAAAGAAAAGAATGGAACGTACTCCCTACAGCTATTCACAGGAAACTCAGAAAATACTAGCCGTTCCAAAAACATCAACTTCCTTCGCAAAGTAAGACTTCCATCAAATTCCTCCACCCTTCACGCAAATATATTCATCCTAACAGTATTGCAACTATGCAATTTGTGAAGCATTTTGAAGCAAGCTGACTACTGCTGTAACAGAAACTCGGAATGTGCGATCGGCCACGACACAAGAACGAACAGGAATTAAATGACTCAACACAAAAACAAAGACATTGCACAAACAGCGTCTGCACAAAGCGTATAGAGCTTGCAGTCGCGTGTAATATTAATACATCACAAATCGAAAAACATTTTCACAGCAGTGGCGGCTCGTGAATATTGTATTCGAGAAGCTCAAGGTAGACGATTTCAATAATGTGTAGGCCAACTTGACATTTCCCAAAACACAGAACAAATACACAGTACAGTGTGTCTAAAATTATTGCGCCTTAAACGCTAAGGAAATCAGCCCCTTCCAATGTCAATAAACTTGTTAATTGTCTCGTCACCTTTCGTAAACTCATTCTGAATATCTGGGGGATGAAAAGAATACAAATCGCAGGTTACCACGGAAACACAACAATAAAACTAGTCTTCTGTGCTTAATTTCGAGGAATCGATCATTTTAAGACGACCATCACAGCACTTTGCATTTTCAAATTACGTTTCTCGAAACGGCGACCTCTGGCGATCAACTTCCCTAACAGAGAACTTGATTTCTGTTCAAATACGAGCACATATTTGTTCTCAACACTCCGTTGTAACGAGACAAACCAGTGCGGCAGCCTGTGACTCTACGGGGCAGAGTCATACTTGAGAAACTAACAGTTGCTTAGCCACTCTGAAACTGAGCGCAAATACGGAACTCCGAACGTTCCTTGTTTAACGACGCTGTAACTCGCGACTACACATCACCAACTGGAAATGGCGAGGTAGGAAGCGATCCTTGCCTAATATCAGGTACTGAAGGAAGCGGTCCTTGCCTAATATCAGGTACTGAAGGAAGCGGTCCTTGCCTAATATTAGGTACTGAAGGAAGCGGTCCTTGCCTAATATCAGGTACTGAAGGAAGCGGTCCTTGCCTAATACAAGGTACTGAAGGAAGCGGTCCTTGCCTAATATCAGGTACTGAAGGAAGCGGTCCTTGCCTAATATCAGGTACTGAAGGAAGCGGTCCTTGCCTAATATCAGGTGCTGAAGGAAGCGATCCTTGCCTAATATCAGGTACTGAAGGAAGCGATCCTTGCCTAATATCAGGTAGTGAAGGAAGAGGTCCTTGCCTAATATCAGGTACTGAAGGAAGCGGTCCTTGCCTAATATCAGGTACTGAAGGAAGCGGTCCTTGCCTAATATCAGGTGCTGAAGGAAGCGATCCTTGCCTAATATCAGGTACTGAAGGAAGCGATCCTTGCCTAATATCAGGTACTGAAGGCAGCGGTCCTTGCCTAATATCAGGTACTGAAGGAAGCGGTCCTTGCCTAATACAAGGTAGTGAAGACAGCGATCCTTGCCTAATATCAGGTACTGAAGGAAGCGGTCCTTGCCTAATATCAGGTACTGAAGGAAGCGGTCCTTGCCTAATATCAGGTACTGAAGGAAGCGGTCCTTGCCTAATACAAGGTACTGAAGGAAGCGGTCCTTGCCTAATACAAGGTAGTGAAGACAGCGGTCCTTGCCTAATATCAGGTACTGAAGGAAGCGGTCCTTGCCTAATACAAGGTACTGAAGGAAGCGGTCCTTGACTAATATTAGGTACTGAAGGCAGCGGTCCTTGCCTAATATCAGGTACTGAAGGAAGCGGTCCTTGCCTAATATCAGGTACTGAAGGAAGCGGTCCTTGCCTAATACAAGGTACTGAAGGAAGCGGTCCTTGCCTAATATCAGGTACTGAAGGAAGCGGTCCTTGCCTAATACAAGGTACTGAAGGCAGCGGTCCTTGCCTAATATCAGGTACTGAAGGAAGCGGTCCTTGCCTAATACAAGGTACTGAAGGCAGCGGTCCTTGCCTAATATCAGGTACTAAAGGCAGCGGTCCTTGCCTAATATCAGGTACTGAAGGCAGCGGTCCTTGCCTAATATCAGGTACTGAAGGCAGGGGTACGTGTCATGTACTCCGAAAGTCAATCTCGTCTGTCATATAACATCATAAGTATTCCCCGCCCTTTGTAATTTGCCAAAATTACTTCAACTCTCCTCTCAAACCAAAACCGCGTCTTACCGTTAGGCCTGCAGACTGCACTGCACAATGTTCTGCTCCCAACAGCAGCAATTTCAAGACGACAACACCTGGTGATGACGAATTTAACACTGTCCATACTGTGTACGTGCGTATATTACAACAGACGTTAACACCAACACGTACACAGTGTTACAACACAATATGCAATCACTTCACATAAACCCCGACACGCACCAACAACTTCTACAAGACATACTTCAATTTACTGCGTCACCTCGCGCTAGCTCAATGATAATCTTTTTAATGAACATTTTAACAACTGGACTTGTGTGTTTTAAGTGTTAAATGTGTTTGCCCCTGAAGATGGTGTACTAGTGCACCGAAACATGTCGGGGTTTATGTAAAGCGACTGCATGTTGTGTTGTAACATTGTGTACCAGTTGGTGTTAACACACATTGTTGTAATAAACAGCTGATGACGTTAGTGTTAGTGTTGGTGCAGCAACCGTAGGAGTCGCGATCATTCGACAAGCTGTAAACGATCGATACATTAAAATTCGGATATTCCAAATGACAGTTTTGCTACGATAACAATATCGATACGTCGCAACTTCACGAACACATACGGTTAAAAGCGCTTGGGGTGTCGCGCATTCTAAAGACCTGTATTTGTTACTACGATTGTTATTATGTTGTTGTTGTTAGAAAAAACACAAATGTGAACAAGATTCAATGACCCCGCAGCGCCTCTCTCGGTTCCCATAGTTACCAGTCTGATATCTGTTCAACATATCAGTCCACCTGACCGAACTATCCCATTGCCTGCCACACTTATGTTGATTGATACATGTTCTCCGTTTATCTATGATTATTCTCGCTTATCTTGACACTGATAAAAACGCCCCGTAGATACGTATATATGTGTAATTATCAGCACTCACTGTTACGTCACTGCCAGGTTACTTAAGGCAGACTACAGAACACGAACAGCGTGACGAATCATTCGTTCTCTTAGCGGTCCGCAACAAAAGTACATAGGCAAATTGGTGGACAAAGTGGCATTGGGACAGGTTTAACTCCCAGTACTTCGGTTTTCCTTTGCCAGTATCATTCCAACACTGCTCCATACTCATCATCTACATGTTGCTCTTACCAGAAGTACAAACGGTCGAAGCCTGGGAACCTTCGAAAAAGCAATGGTCTTTCGGAAAAGATGAGCACTGGATAAAAAAAAGTATTTCACTTTTTTACAGAATTCAAGTATAACATTTAAAAATGTGGAATATTCCAGGCTAAATCTTTTACGGAGATGATCCTGGTCGCACTGTGACAATTTCTACCTTCCATGTGCCACCTAAACCTGTTCGTCTACCACAGACATACGTGTAGGTACTGTGGCTCCACTCGGTCCTACCAAATTCCAAGACCCACCTGCACACTTGCCACGCGCCCAACCACCGTTAGCGTCACAAGTCTGCCCCAGTACAACAGGACCGCTAGGCTAGTTCCCTCTGTTGCATAACCACACAACAGTCCACCGCCAGTCACAAGTGGACAGCGCCTGAAAGTCAAACATTCTCTACCCCTCCCTGTCACATCGTTATGCCACATATTACACCATACTTGCCCTATCTGTCCCAAAAACCAAGAAACATTACACTTTGTATATCGATTAACTGCTAAATTTCCCAAACTTGTAAACAATGTTCCATAACAAGATGAATGCTCTTCTCCGTGCACAAATTCCAGATGGAGTCCCTAACGAAACACTGCTCGGAGAAGAGCGTACCAAGTACCAAAGTCAACACTCACCGACTTGAAGTACATTGTCCACGCACCCCGACTCCAAGAGTTTTAATCCCTTATAGAAGGACAAGTTTTGATGTTCACCACTCGAGCTCACTGGAGACACTCGCGACAGAGACGAATACATACAAATGTCCCGCTCGTCCCTGGGGAACGACCAGAAAATAATGCGTCTCTGCACAGGCTCGGGGATGCGGTCGTAGCGTTCCTCGATCCGCTGGAACGGGATGTTTTCGGCTACGATCTTAGCAGTTATATCCAACAAAGTGTCAGGGCTTCGCACCACGCCCGCCGCACCGTGACGCACTAAACCACTCGCACCATTACAAGCACCCAACAGCAAGAAGGAACTACAAGAGGAAGCTGGCATCAGCAAGTGATGGGCACTCACTCCCGCTCCTAGCCGGGAGCAACACAGCCTCTTCGCTCCAGACATGGACACTCGCTTCTGCGGTCGCTGCTAGCCGGCAGAGACTCCACTACGGGACCCGCGTGGTGGGAGACGTTTTACGGTACTGGGCATGCGCAGTATTGCCGCCCCTCCACTCGGTACACACAGGCACTATGCGCGTTCTGGGGCCGCCATCACAGCTGATGTTGGCCACTCAGCGAGCCTAATATTATTTGTTTATATTCTCCACATGGCAGCAAGGTGCGGCGCCGACAAAGCTCTCATCAGTTAGGGGGGGAGGGAGGGGCTTGGAGTGGGGCAACTGCAGAGAGGAGAAAAGAAGACGAAACGTTCTCTATACTGTATTTTCGCCCCACCAGGACACACAAGTGCAGCCAAGATACCAAATTTCAACTCCCTTCTTTTTGTCCTGCCTCAGTTCGTCCTTTCTCCCTCTCTGTGACCGTTTGCTTAGGGGAGCAATAACCCCCACCCCAAAAATAAAACAGAAACAATTGGCAGGTCGGTTGCTTGCGGTGCTAGGTTTTGGCAAAAAGGGACGGTGCTTGGTTCGGAGGGTGGGGGAGGAGGCAAAGGAGGGGCAAGCCTGCATGAAATGACATTAGAACGACGCACCGAAGAGATCAATAGTACAGCGCCGTGCTCTGCACAGGCTGGAAGAGGTTGGTGCATCTTGCTGGTCGCCGGGGCTTCTTTTGCCAAATTGCGTCCAGATCAGTTCAGTCTGACAGCAGAAACGGCAGAGGAGGGACTACACACAGACCAGTAAAGTCTGCAGGTCCCTGATGCCACGAAAATGTCCATCACATTTCGGGCAACCACCTGGCTCAAAGCACAACCCAGTAAAGAGGTTGCACTCACTTTCACATAGTGTCAAGCTTAAGAAGGCGTGGATCTATACTCCACTTCTTCATACGTTTTTATGGCGTGGTGCTAGATTAGGCACTGCGAAAACTTACAGGTAAGTATCCTCTTGGTAGCGGAGCCGGAAGGTTCATACATAATACATGTACATATACATTCACCGATCGAACATCCACGCAAGTCGGATTGGATACGGAATTCGTCAAGAACAGAGCAGATTGCAATATGCAATCAAGTCAAAACACTGAGATACAAAGTTACATAGAATTAGTAAAACACTGTAAATAACAAGAGAATTCATACTCACTCACTAAGAAAAGGTAAATATATGGATTACAATAAATAATAACAAGTCAGCATTTGAAAATTAAGTAGAATACATACACAGAATACACATATATGTTGCTAATAACAATAAAAGGAGTGCAACAGCAGCTGAAAAATTATTTGTTGCTGGTTAACTATTACAATGTTTAGAAAGAAATTCGTTAATGATGCCGATGGTGTCTTTTATGGGTATATTTACATAAAGGTCTTTGATATCAAATGTAATTAATCTGTCGGATTCTGTAATTTGTAGTTTGTTCAATTCGTGTGCTAGATTTGTTGATTTGTGCTAGATTGCCACTTTGTCAACCACAAATCCCACATGGACTGACCCGGGATCGAACCCGGGCCGATTGCCTGAGCCACGGCACGGCCCTCGTGTTATCGTCGAAGACACGTAAGTAACGACTACACGTGTTGTTCAGAATGACCCACAGCTATTTGTTCCCTCGATGTGGCCTTCGTGGGTTGCTGAGCACTGGGCTGCGTGCGGGCACTGAGAACACTAAGTGCCCGTCCGCGTCTCTACAACAGGATTCAGCCACAACATAGCCAATAAATCCACTGAAAATGTTGCAAAGTTCAAATATTTGGGAACGACATTAACATTTCAAAATTGCATTCACGAGAAAAAACAGCAGAACAAAGTCGACAAATTCCTGCTACGGATTGGTTCAGGTCTTCCCGTTCGTCATCTGAAAACAGAAAGGTGGCGCAGTCGGTTGAGGCACTGCGCTACAAGCAGGAAGGTCGCGGGTTCGATTCCCGACGGTGTCATTGGAATTTTTCATTGACATAATACTTCGGGCCGCACTATGGCCCTGGGGTCCACTCAGCCTCTAACAGAAATGAGTACCAGGATGTTTCCTGGGGGGTAAAGGCGGCCGGTGTGTAGGGCTGACAACCTTACCACCTTCATGTGCCGATTGTCTATAAATCTGTGAGCCTCAACCTCCTGGAACCCTAAGGGCCTGTCCAGGCCTGTAATGGGATTGCCTTACCTTTTCTTTACCACAACACATACAACTGCAATTCTGCCTGCTGTTATATGTATATGGGTGTGCAACTTGGTCTCTCGCATTAAGGGAAGGACATAGCTCAGTGTATTCGAGAGCAGAGTGCTGAGGAAGACAATTGCGGTCTGACCGCACACAACTGCAGCATGAAGAGCTACACAGCAGTGCTGAGGAAGACAGTTGCGGTCTGACCGCACACAACTGCAGCATGAAGAGCTACACAGCAGTGCTGAGGAAGACAGTTGCGGTCTGACCGCACACACTGCAGCATGAAGAGCTACACAGCAGTGCTGAGGAAGACAATTGCGGTCTGACCGCACACAACTGCAGCAAGAAGAGCTACACAGCAGTGCTGAGGAAGACAGTTGCGGTCTGACCGCACACAACTGCAGCATGAAGAGCTACACAGCAGTGCTGAGGAAGACAGTTGCGGTCTGACCGCACACAACTGCAGCAAGAAGAGCTACACAGCAGTGCTGAGGAAGACAGTTGCGGTCTGACCGCACACAACTGCAGCAAGAAGAGCTACACAGCAGTGCTGAGGAAGACAATTGCGGTCTGACCGCACACAACTGCAGCATGAAGAGCTACACAGCAGTGCTGAGGAAGACAATTGCGGTCTGACCGCACACAACTGCAGCATGAAGAGCTACACAGCAGTGCTGAGGAAGACAGTTGCGGTCTGACCGCACACAACTGCAGCATGAAGAGCTACACAGCAGTGCTGAGGAAGACAGTTGCGGTCTGACCGCACACAACTGCAGCATGAAGAGCTACACAGCAGTGCTGAGGAAGACAGTTGCGGTCTGACCGCACACAACTGCAGCATGAAGAGCTACACAATTCTTATTTCTTACCAAATTTTATTTGGGTAAAGCAAGTTTAAGGAGTATGAGATTGGCGGGGCATGTAGAACGTATGGGAAGAAGAGAAATGCATGCGGAGTTTTGGTGGAGACAGTGCTGATGGAAAGAGACACGTGTCTTAAGAATAGGACGGGCTGACGGGACTGGATTTATCTGGCTCACGATAGGGACAAGTGACTGTTGTGTATGCGGCACTGAACTGCAGAGTTAAAAGAAAGTGTGTGGAGTGTCTTGACCAGCTGAGAATGGAACAGCTTTGGGGCAAGAACTTGCTCCATGTAGTTAGTTAGTTAGTTAGTCAGTCAGCTAGTTAGTTAGTCAGTCATAAATTGTGGTTGGTTAGTAGTCAGTCAGTTAATTAGTCAGTAATTGGTTGGTTGGTTAGTTAGTCAGCTAGTTAGTCAGTAAATTGGGTTGGTTAGTTAGTTAGTAGTCAGTCAGTTAGGTATTTTGTTATATCTCTAACATTTTGTCTGCATTCCAAGTGGGCATTTTCACCACACAAAATCCTATATGCATTCATGGCTCACTCCCCAGCTACATGCTCAGCCCATCGCAAAGAACTAGATGGGGCCTAAACGTAACTGCATACCTTCAAGCCATCAATAAGCCGGTGATTGCAACAGACAAAATAACACTAGTCAAGAAGTTTTTGAGAAAATGGGTGAAAACAACTGTTGTCCATGTGTCATTGCAAGGCTATTTCCACCTCGCAATAAACAACTTACATTACGTCATTTTTTAAAACAATTCGATAGTTTTTTTTGCAAAAATCTCCGTAAGAACTATAAAACCGATATATTTCCTGTTTTTTTCAAGTGTGCCATCTAACTTGTATTATGAGTGCCACAGTTGCTGGAAGAATTGCTAACGCATTTCCCGAGTGAAATACCATACACTGATCTCCCCACCACCACTGGACGTGGCCTTGAGAGGGTGTTCGGTACACGCGGTTGTACTCGCTTTCCCAATGGCGCATGCGCGGAAGATCGAATGCTATCACCGATTTGCAGGCACCCTGACGGCCGGATATGCGGTCGTGTGATTGTACAGACAACAGCGCTCGCTCTGTAAATGCACAGCCGTCTCTAAGACGGATTATTTCTTTCTTCTGCAGTTTATCAGCGACGGAAAAGCATTACGTCACTGAAAAACTGTACACAGTTTGTACGGTTACACACAGGCCACAGTTGAAATCGCTAAAACTAAATTTATAATTGAAAATACAGTTCGTACCGCGCAGTAAACATATAGTATGAAACCGTTACTTCATGCTGTATCGGCAGATGGTCTCTGTTTTGCTGAGATCCATACAAAATAAATAGGCTACATTCTGCGGGCAGAATACACAATTTTCGAGTATTAAACCTGGCGGTACGTAAAGGAAACATTGGCCTTAAAAAGCGTTACTTATCAGGTTAGTTCTAACGCCATTACGGCATCAACTCAATGTGTACTTCCTGCGTCATCTGGCTCTGCTGTGATTTACCCGAAATTGACTTCAGCTTGCAGCTTCGGCTGACATTCTTCCGTTATGCCTACTGACATTGCCTGCCGGTACAGAAATGTCAGTGACGAAATTTGGACCGGGACCTCAGAAACGCGATGCTGGTACTTTCGGTTGGAATATGGGTTTGTACCTCATGTGACCAATGTGCAATTTTTCGCAAGGAATTCTTCAAAATTTGCTTATTTTTTTCAGAGTTCGAAGTACATATGCAATTCAACACGGGCTACAGCGGCTTTGTAAGTCGGTACAGTCACAGGCTGCGTTGTGGTCGATCGATGGGTCGTCGGACTGCTGGCACGGGTACAAACGTTGATTTGGGGCCCACAGTCTCTCACTAAAGGGCTACTGAGGCTTGTGTCCGTGGCGGTACATCAGTCGGTGCACATAGCTACACAAGGACACATTGCTATGCAGTGTGCAGCTGTGTCCGTGGCGGTACAGCAGTCGGTGCACATAGCTACACAAGGACACATTGCTATGCAGTGTGCAGCTGTGTCCGTGGCGGTACAGCAGTCGGTGCACATAGCTACAAAAGGACACATTGCTATGCAGTGTGCAGCTGTGTCCGTGGCGGTACAGCAGTCGGTGCACATAGCTACACAAGGACACATTGCTATGCAGTGTGCAGCTGTGTCCGTGGCGGTACAGCAGTCGGTGCACATAGCTACACAAGGACACATTGCTATGCAGGGTGCAGCTGTGTTCGTGGCGATACAGCAGTCGGTGCACATAGCTACAAAAGGACACATTGCTATGCAGTGTGCAGCTGTGTCCGTGGCGGTACAGCAGTCGGTGCACATAGCTACACAAGGACACATTGCTATGCAGTGTGCAGCTGTGTCCGTGGCGGTACAGCAGTCGGTGCACATAGCTACACAAGGACACATTGCTATGCAGGGTGCAGCTGTGTTCGTGGCGATACAGCAGTCGGTGCACATAGCTACACAAGGACACATTGCTATGCAGTGTGCAGCTGTGTCCGTGGCGGTACAGCAGTCGGTGCACATAGCTACACAAGGACACATTGCTATGCAGTGTGCAGCTGTGTCCGTGGCGGTACAGCAGTCGGTGCACATAGCTACACAAGGACACATTGCTATGCAGTGTGCAGCTGTGTCCGTGGCGGTACAGCAGTCGGTGCACATAGCTACAAAAGGACACATTGCTATGCAGTGTGCAGCTGTGTTCGTGGCGATACAGCAGTCGGTGCACATAGCTACACAAGGACACATTGCTCTGCAGTGTGCAGCTGTGTCCGTGGCGGTACAGCAGTCGGTGCACATAGCTACACAAGGACACATTGCTATGCAGTGTGCAGCTGTGTCCGTGGCGGTACAGCAGTCGGTGCACATAGCTACACAAGGACACATTGCTATGCAGTGTGCAGCTGTGTCCGTGGCGGTACAGCAGTCGGTGCACATAGCTACAAAAGGACACATTGCTATGCAGTGTGCAGCTGTGTCCGTGGCGGTACAGCAGTCGGTGCACATAGCTACACAAGGACACATTGCTATGCAGTGTGCAGCTGTGTCCGTGGCGGTACAGCAGTCGGTGCACATAGCTACACAAGGACACATTGCTATGCAGTGTGCAGCTGTGTCCGTGGCGGTACAGCAGTCGGTGCACATAGCTACACAAGGACACATTGCTATGCAGTGTGCAGCTGTGTCCGTGGCGGTACAGCAGTCGGTGCACATAGCTACACAAGGACACATTGCTATGCAGTGTGCAGCTGTGTCCGTGGCGGTACAGCAGTCGGTGCACATAGCTACACAAGGACACATTGCTATGCAGTGTGCAGCTGTGTCCGTGGCGGTACAGCAGTCGGTGCACATAGCTACACAAGGACACATTGCTCTGCAGTGTGCAGCTGTGTCCGTGGCGGTACAGCAGTCGGTGCACATAGCTACACAAGGACACATTGCTCTGCAGTGTGCAGCTGTGTCCGTGGCGGTACAGCAGTCGGTGCACATAGCTACACAAGGACACATTGCTATACAGTGTGCAGCTGTGTCCGTGGCGGTACAGCAGTCGGTGCACATAGCTACACAAGGACACATTGCTCTGCAGTGTGCAGCTGTGTCCGTGGCGGTACAGCAGTCGGTGCACATAGCTAGGACACATTGCTCTGCAGTGTGCAGCTGTGTCCGTTCCCACTGTGCCACTCATATAAGCACAGGGAACTCTTTACCTTACATCGGGTAAAGTGAATGACGTTCCACAGCAGATGCACAAGGACAGCGCTCTACGTGCAGACACAGTGCACAGATGCACAAGGACAGCGCTCTACGTGCAGACACAGTGCACAGATGCACAAGGACAGCGCTCTACGTGCAGACACAGTGCACAGATGCACAAGGACAGCGCTCTACGTGCAGACACAGTGCACAGATGCACAAGGACAGCGCTCTACGTGCAGACACAGTGCACAGATGCTTCATAAATCGCTTCAGTTGCGCAGCACAGCAGCCAAGTACTGCCGTTTGACAGTCAGGCACTCTCATGTAAGGCTGCCAGCTTCAGTTGTGCAGCACAGCAGCCAAGTACTGCCGTTTGACAGTCAGGCGTCCTCATGTAAGGCTGCCAGCTTCAGTTGTGCAGCACAGCAGCCAAGTACTGCCGTTTGACAGTCAGGCACTCTCATGTAAGGCTGCCAGCTTCAGTTGTGCAGCACAGCAGCCAAGTACTGCCGTTTGACAGTCAGGCGTCCTCATGTAAGGCTGCCAGCTTCAGTTGTCCAGCACAGCAGCCAAGTACTGCCGTTTGACAGTCAGGCACTCTCATGTAAGGCTGCCAGCTTCAGTTGTGCAGCACAGCAGCCAAGTACTGCCGTTTGACAGTCAGGCACTCTCATGTAAGGCTGCCAGCTTCAGTTGTCCAGCACAGCAGCCAAGTACTGCCGTTTGACAGTCAGGCACTCTCATGTAAGGCTGCCAGCTTCAGTTGTCCAGCACAGCAGCCAAGTACTGCCGTTTGACAGTCAGGCACTCTCATGTAAGGCTGCCAGCTTCAGTTGTCCAGCACAGCAGCCAAGTACTGCCGTTTGACAGTCAGGCACTCTCATGTAAGGCTGCCAGCTTCAGTTGTCCAGCACAGCAGCCAAGTACTGCCGTTTGACAGTCAGGCACTCTCATGTAAGGCTGCCAGCTTCAGTTGTCCAGCACAGCAGCCAAGTACTGCCGTTTGACAGTCAGGCACTCTCATGTAAGGCTGCCAGCTTCAGTTGTCCAGCACAGCAGCCAAGTACTGCCGTTTGACAGTCAGGCGTCCTCATGTAAGGCTGCCATCTCCACTTTTGCCTTTCTGACAATAACCATTTACGACGACGGATAGCTCCGAGGTTTACCGACTGAGCTACAGCGTACGAGGTGGCTCAACAATATACCGACTGAGCTACAGCGTACGAGATGGCTCAACAATATACCGACTGAGCTACAGCGTACGAGATGGCTCAACAATATACCGACTGAGCTACAGCGTACGAGATGGCTCAACAATATACCGACTGAGCTACAGCGTACGAGGTGGCTCAACAATATACCGACTGAGCTACAGCGTACGAGATGGTTCAATAATATACCGACTGAGCTACAGCGTACGAGATGGCTCAACAATATACCGACTAAGCTACAGCGTACGAGATGGCTCAACAATATACCGACTGAGCTACAGCGTACGAGGTGGCTCAACAATATACCGACTGAGCTACAGCGTACGAGGTGGCTCAACAATATACCGACTGAGCTACAGCGTACGAGATGGCTCAATAATATACCGACTGAGCTACAGCGTACGAGATGGCTCAACAATATACCGAATGAGCTACAGCGTACGAGATGGCTCAACAATATACCGACTGAGCTACAGCGTACGAGATGGCTCAACAATTTACCGACTGAGCTACAGCGTACGAGATTGCTCAACAATATACCCACTGAGCTACAGCGTACGAGATGGCTCAACAATATACAGACTGAGACAGCTACAGGTGGCCAACAATATACCGACTGGCTACAGCGTACGAGGTGGCCAACAGTATACCGTCTGAGCTACAGCGTACGAGGTGGTACTCAACAATATACCGACTGAGCTACAACCTGCGAGATGACACCAGTATACCGACTGAGCTACAACGAACGAGATGGCTCAACAATATACTGACTGAGCACAGCGTACGAGATGGCTCAACAATATACCGACTGGCTACAGCCTAAGAGATGGCTCAACAATTTACAGGACTGAATTACTGCCTACGAGATGGCACTCAACAATATCCGACGTGGCATACAGCCTACGAGATGGCTCATACAATATAACCGACAGAGGCTACAGCGTACGAGATGGCTCAAGAATATTACCGACTGAGCTAACAGCCTACGAGGTGCTCAACAATAACGACTGAGCTACAGCGTAAGAGATGGCTCAACAATATACCGATTGAGCTACAGCGTACGAGATGGCAACAATATACCGACTGAGCTACAGCGTACGAGATGGCTCACAATATACGACTGGGGCTACAGCCTAATGAGATGCTCAACAATATACCGCTGAATTACAGCCTACGAGATGCTCAACAATATACCGATGGGCTACAGCCTACAGATGGCTCAACATTATACCGACTGAGCTACAGCGTACGAGATGGCTCTAACATTCACGACTGAGCTACAGCGTATGAGTTGCCAACAATATACCGACGAGCTACAGCGTACAGATGGCTCAACAATATTACCGACTGAGCTAACAGCCTACGAGTGGCTCACAACCAATATACCGACTGAGCTACAGCGTAAGAGAATGGCTCAACAATATACCGACAGAGCTACAGCGTTACGAGATGGCTCAACAATATACGACTGAGCTACAGCGTACGAGATGGCTCAACAATATACTGGACTGGGCTAACAGCCCTACGAGTGGCTCAACAATATACCGACTGAATAACAGCCTCGAGATGCTCAACAATATACCGACTGGCCACAGCCTACGAATGGCTCAACAATATACCAACTGAGCTACAGCGTACGAGATGGCTCAACAATATACCGACTGAGCTACAGCCTACGAGTGGCTCACAATTACCGACTGAGCTAACAACCTGCGAGATGACTCACCAGTATACCGACTGAGCTACAATGAACGAGATGGCTCAACAATATACCGACTGAGTACAGCGTACGAGATGGCTCAACAATATACCGACTAAGCTGCAGCCTACGAGATGGCTTAACAATATAGCGACTGGCTACAGCGTACGAAATGGCTCAACAATATACCGACTGAGCTACAGCCTACGAGATGGCTCAACAATATACCGACTGAGCTACAAACTGCGAGATGACTCACCTTATACCGACTGAGCTACAGCGAAAGAGATGGCTCAACAATATACCGAATGAGCTACAGCGTACGAGATGGCTCAACAATATACCGACTAAGCTGCAGCCTACGAGATGGCTTAACAATATACCGACTTGCTTACAGCGTACGAGATGGCTCAACAATATACCGACTGAGCTACAGCCTACGAAATGGCTCAACAATATACCGACTAGGCTACAGCGTACGAGATGGCTCAACAATATACCGACTGAGCTACAGCCTACGAGTGGCTCAACAATATACCGACTGAGCTACAGCGTACGAATTGCTCAACAACATACCGACTGAGCTACAGCGTACGAGATGGCTCAACAATATACCGACTGAGCTACAGGCTACGAGATGGCTCAACAATATACCGACTAAGCTGCAGCCTACGAGATAACTCAACAATATACCGACTGAGATACAACCTACGAGATGGCTCAAGAATATACCGACTGGGCTACAGCCTACGAGATGGCTCAACAATATACCGACTGGGCTACAGCCTACGAGATGGCTCAACAATATACCGACTGAGCTACAGCGTACGAGATGGCTCAACAATATACCGACTGGGCTACAGCCTACGAGATGGCTCAGCAATATACCGATTGGGCTACAGCCTACGAGATGGCTCAACAATATACCGACTGGCTACAGCCTACGGATAACTCAACAATATACCGACTGAGCTGCAGCCTACGAGATGGCTCAACAATATACCGACTGGGCTACAGCCTACGAGATGGCTCAACAATATACCGACTGAGTTACAGCCTACGAGATGGCTCAACAATATACCGACAGGGCTACAGCCTACGAGAAACTCAACAATATACCGACTGAGCTACAGCCTACGAGATGGCTCAACAATATACCGACTGAGCTACAACCTGCGAGATGTCTCACACATGCAGCGACTGAGCTACCAGCTACGACCGGAATATTTAACTTCGATGCTTGGTACAGGCAGACGAAATTCTGGTACTTAATGAGCGTCCTTGCGCAGGGGGCAGGGAGACCGAACAGAATTAATTGAAACTGACACAATGACAGGAGTTCTAAGGTGTAGTTAGCATAATGAACTGAAACATACAGCGCAAGAGGAGCGAAGTGTGAAGGCCGTGCGTGTACACACATCTGTGCGTAGGTGATGTAAGGGAAGTGCTTGGCCTGCAGGACCGTTCGGTGATCTGTGAGTGCGTTTGATGTGCAAGTGGATGATAACAACAGAAATTTGAATAAAGAACTCGATAATCCACGCACAACAAAAACGCACACACAATGCAGGGCCTATAACTCCTACGGTTTGCTGCTGACTCAATCAATATTCGGCCATTTGGAGCCATCCCAATGAAGGGAATGACTGTGGCAGAAGCACCATTACATGCTCGGAATACTGAAACTGCTTGCGAGGGCAGTCACATGGGCTTCACCGCGTGTCTTCCTACGGGTGGGCCCGCGAAGTTTCGTCACATGAACACGACCTTCATATCGAACCAAAACAGTGACATTTCAAGAATAATGCTGAAGAATTAAAAGGATTTTAAAATGATCACATTATTAAATAAACTTTATACTTATTAAACAATAATTTAGACAAACGTTTGTGCACTCATAATACTTTTGTCCCGGGTTCGGCCCCTGGTCAGTCCTGTGGGATTTGTGGTGGACAAAGTGGCACTGGTACAGGTTTTTCCCCGAGTACTTCGGTTTCCCCCTGTCAAGTTCATTCCACCGGTGTTCCATTACTTGTAAAAATGAAAAAAACTGATGATCTTTCGTCTTCATCACAGGGTTGCACAAGAAGCCTTAAGGCTGCGGTGCGTCCGTAGCTTCTGCTGCGGGGCCCTTCACCACACACAAAGAAAAATAATACATTTGTCTTTTGAAAGATTAATACTGGAATAAGCATCTCAAACTTACAAGACATACACTACAGTTACACAATAAGCATCTCAAACTTACAAGACATACACTACAGTTCACAATTAAGCATCTCAAACTTACAAGACATACACTACAGTTACACAATAAGCATCTCAAACTTACATAGTACATACATCTACTAGTTACACCTAAATAAGCATCTCAAACTTACAAGACATACACTACAGTTACACAATAAGCATCTCAAACTTACAAGACATACACTACAGTTACACAATAAGCATCTCAAACTTACAAGACATACACTACAGTTACACAATAAGCATCTCAAACTTACAAGACATACACTACAGTTACAAATAAGCATCTCAAACTTACAAGACATACACTACAGTTACACAATAAGCATCTCAACTTACAAGACATACACTACAGTTACACAATAAGCATCTCAAACTTACAAGACATAACTACAGTTACACAATAAGCATCTCAAACTTACAAGACATACACTACAGTTACACAATAAGCATCTCAAACTTACAAGACATACACTACAGTTACACAATAAGCATCTCAAACTTACAAGACATACACTACAGTTACACAATAAGCATCTCAAGCTTACAAGACATACACTACAGTTACACAATAAGCATCTCAAGCTTACAAGACATACACTACAGTTACACAATAAGCATCTCAAGCTTACAAGACATACACTACAGTTACACAATAAGCATCTCAAGCTTACAAGACATACACTACAGTTACACAATAAGCATCTCAACTTACAAGACATACACTACAGTTACACAATAAGCATCTCAAACTTACAAGACATACACATACAGTTACTACAATATAAGCATCTCAACTTACAAGACATACACTACAGTTACACAATAAGCATCTCAAACTTACAAGACATACACTACAGTTACACAATAAGCATCTCAAAGCTTACAAGACATTTCACTACAGTTACACAATAAGCATCTCAAGCTTACAAGACATACACTACAGTTACACAATAAGCATCTCAAGCTTACAAGACATACACTACGTTACACAATAAGCATCTCAACTTACAAGACTACACTACAGTTACACAATAAGCATCTCAACTTACAAGACATACACTAAGGTTACACAATAAGCATCTCAAGCTTACAAGACATACACTACAGTTACACAATAAGCATCTCAACTTACAAGACATACACTACAGTTACACAATAAGCATCTCAAACTTACAAGACATACACTACAGTTACACAATAAGCATCTCAAACTTACAAGACATACACTACAGTTACACAATAAGCATCTCAACTTACAAGACATACACTACTGTTACACAATAAGCATCTCAAACTTACAAGACATACACTACAGTTACACAATAAGCATCTCAAGCTTACAAGACATACACTACAGTTACACAATAAGCATCTCAACTTACAAGACATACACTACAGTTACACAATAAGCATCTCAAGCTTACAAGACATACACTACAGTTACACAATAAGCATCTCAACTTACAAGACATACACTACAGTTACACAATAAGCATCTCAAACTTACAAGACATACACTACAGTTACACAATAAGCATCTCAAACTTACAAGACATACACTACGTTACACAATAAGCATCTCAAACTTACAAGACATACACTACAGTTACACAATAAGCATCTCAAGCTTACAAGACATACACTAAGTTACACAATAAGCATCTCAAGCTTACAAGACATACACTACGTTACACAATAAGCATCTCAAGCTTACAAGACATACACTACAGTTACACAATAAGCATCTCAACTTACAAGACATACACTACAGTTACACAATAAGCATCTCAACTTACAAGACATACACTACAGTTACACAATAAGCATCTCAACTTACAAGACATACACTACAGTTACACAATAAGCATCTCAAGCTTACAAGACATACACTACGTTACACAATAAGCATCTCAAGCTTACAAGACATACACTACAGTTACACAATAAGCATCTCAAGCTTACAAGACATACACTACGTTACACAATAATCATCTCAAGCTTACAAGACATACACTATGGTTACACAATAAGCATCTCAAACTTACAAGACATACACTACAGTTACACAATAAGCATCTCAAGCTTACAAGACATACACTACAGTTACACAATAAGCATCTCAAACTTACAAGACATACACTACAGTTACACAATAATCATCTCAAGCTTACAAGACATACACTATGGTTACACAATAAGCATCTCAAACTTACAAGACATACACTACAGTTACACAATAAGCATCTCAAGCTTACAAGACATACACTACAGTTACACAATAAGCATCTCAAGCTTACAAGACATACACTACGGTTACACAATAAGCATCTCAAGCTTACAAGACATACACTACAGTTACACAATAAGCATCTCAAACTTACAAGACATACACTACAGTTACACAATAATCATCTCAAGCTTACAAGACATACACTATGTTACACAATAAGCATCTCAAACTTACAAGACATACACTACAGTTACACAATAAGCATCTCAAGCTTACAAGACATACACTACGGTTACACAATAAGCATCTCAAGCTTACAAGACATACACTACAGTTACACAATAAGCATCTCAAGCTTACAAACATACACTACGTTACACAATAAGCATCTCAAGCTTACAAGACATACACTACAGTTACACAATAAGCATCTCAAACTTACAAGACATACACTACAGTTACACAATAAGCATCTCAAACTTACAAGACATACACTACAGTTACACAATAAGCATCTCAAACTTACAAGACATACACTACGGTTACACAAAATACTTAAGTTATCCAAAATGAACTCTATGGCTTATAGAACATTTTCGGAAGCTGGTGAATAAATCCCTGACTCCCATGAAAGCTACCGCACGTTATTTAAGAGAACCCGCAACCGAAACGTTCCCAGAGCCAGATTAATCCAGTGGTTCCCGCATCCTGCCATTTCCCAGCTACTCCTGACCCTCCAGGCTGTCCGACTACTACGCTCCTTGGGAACATGACTGACCTCACACCTGCCACACTTTCCACCCCCCTTACTTTCCTGTGTACCCTGTTACATGCATTACAGCACGAACATAAAAAGGCTACAAGATTTCAGCTGCCAAAGTAGAGAAAATTACATAAACATTTTATACTTTATATTGAGCGTGAAGTTGCTACAACGAGTTTTGTACCATCTATCTGACGATGTCGCTGTTCAAGTCAGTTCTGAACACGCTGACAGCTGTTAACTAAGGAAACTTGTTCTGTTGGCAATTAATACTGATTTTTACTTGACAGATCATCTTGCTTGACCACAACATGTTTGCAAGTCCGAAGCACGTTGTGTCAAGAGGTGGTGGCCTCCCATGACCACCAAAGTTTGTGGTCTGCCGGCCACTGCTTATTCAATAAATTCACACCTACACCGCATATTCGGTGGCATTAAAACTTGAAAAAGCGCCATGGCGTGATGAGAAGAAACCCACTATAATGACGTTTAGTACTGACGAGAATCGAGCCCGTCGTATGACGGGGTTAACGCTATATTCACGCGCCAATCCACGGCGTCTTTCATCACCGTTTTTATGGTTTGTGACGATTTATGAAGTCGTCACAGTAAACATATCTGCAACACGTCGCTTTGACGGGGAATGACGTAGTGCTTTACGGCAATAATGTCTGCACTGACCTCGCTACTGGTGTGTGCCAGCATGTCTGCACTGACCTCGCTACTGGTGTGCCAGCATGTCTGCACTGACCTCGCTACTGGTGTGCCAGTATGTCTGCACTGACCTCGCTACTGGTGTGCCAGCATGTCTGCACTGACCTCGCTACTGGTGTGCCAGCATGTCTGCACTGACCTCGCTGCTGGTGTGCCAGCATGTCTGCACTGACCTCGCTACTGGTGTGCCAGCATGTCTGCACTGACCTCGCTACTGGTGTGCCAGCATGTCTGCACTGACCTCGCTACTGGTGTGCCAGCATATCTGCACTGACCTCGCTGACTGGTGTGCCAGCATATCTGCACTGACCTCGCAGCTGGTGTGCCAGCATGTCTGCACTGACCTCGCTACTGGTGTGCCAGCATATCTGCACTGACCTCGCTACTGGTGTGCCAGCATATCTGCACTGACTGACCTCGCATACTGGTGTGGCCAGCATATCTGCACTGACCTCGCAGCTGGTGTGCCAGCATGTCTGCACTGACCTCGCTAGCTGGTGTGCCAGCATCATATCGTGCCATACCCCGACCTCGCAGCTGCTGTGCCAGCATGTCTGCACTGACCTCGCAGCTGGTGTGCCAGATGTCTGCACTGACCTCGCAGCTGGTGTGCCAGCATGTCTGCACTGACCTCGCAGCTGCTGTGCCAACAATATACAAAGTGCAACAATCCCTCTTGGCCTCGAGAACTAGTAAAGCAATCCCTGTACAGGCCTGGGCACGCCCTGAGGGTTCCAGGAGGTTCAGTTAGGTTGATTCTCATCTCCACCGGGACACCGATGATCCTGACTGAGACTTGTCACTGTCTTACTCAGTCCCTCCCTTACATTCAAGGACAGTGTCTGCAGTTCGAAACACACCCTCCGATTCATGATTGACTAACAGCTCACTCTATAACAGGCCATGAAGGCCCAGAGTAGGTCTAAAGGCATAGTTCTACTCTTTCTTTAACCTTGGCGCTAAATGGTGTGGGTGGTCAACGCCACGGCCCGCTCGCTTTACCCCCAGGAAAGATAGCCTGTACCCATTGCATTATCCAGTAATAGCCATAACAGTTCGGGCTATTGACTGTGCTGCTAAACAAACCGCAGAAACGAACTGAATTGTGAAGCCGTTCTAAAGCACTCAGAAGTCTTTTAGAACTTCACAGAACAAGCCGCTTCTTAGTTTCAAACATCAGTCACAAACTTTTTAGCGAAACAATGGCTGTCTCTGTGTGCACCGAACGCAAAATTTGTAGGCATTCTGTTAGCACAGTACGAGGATCGTAAAGACAAAACTTGGTGACTTACAGCAGGCCTACAAACAGCTTAAATACAGTTAAATGCGATTATAGTACAACTGCACTGCAGCTGACTCAATGGAACATGCGTGTAATGCGTGCAGTTTTGCAGACGCACTCGCTCGGTCACTGCATGGTTCTAGGTTCGTATTAACGTAACAGCATAAGCAATCAGCATTAACACCTGAAGCAGCAATCAGTGAATGGTTGGGCGCTTGTAACAGCCGAGTTACGGAAGGCAGAGGTGTTGTGTGTGTGGTTAAGACTGAGCTGTCTATGCCAGCAGAGCGATGAGAGGTTGCCTATGTACGTGCCATGAAATAAGGTTGCCTATGTACGTGCCATGAAATAAGGTTGCCTATGTACGAAGCCATGAAAATAAGGTTGCCCTATGTACGAGCCATGAAATAAGGTTGCCTATGTACGTGCCATGAAATAAGGTTGCCTATGTACGTGCCATGAAATAAGGTTGCCTATGTACGTGCCATGAAATAAGGTTGCCTATGTACGTGCCATGAAATAAGGTTGCCTATGTACGTGCCATGAAATAAGGTTGCCTATGTACGTCCCATGAAATAAGGTTGCCTATGTACGTGCCATGAAATAAGGTTGCCTATGTAAGTGCCATGAAATAAGGTTGCCATTATGTACGTGCCATGAAATAAGCAGCAGAATTTTATAAAACTGCACAGGCAATTAACAGTGACGAGGGTAATTCTCGTGACATCTTGTCAATTTCCAAATTTAACCAAACAAATATGACGGCAGTTCGAAGTTCTGACGTGACAGTAACGCCAGAAACATTAACGCTTTAACGGCTAAGTGAACGATCTTTTCCATCCAATTCTCCCGCTTTCCGAAAGAGCATTCTTCCCTGCAGTTACCAGGCTTCGCTGTTTGTCCTTCTGGTAAGCAACGTGTAGATGAAGATGAGTATGGAGCATTGGTGGAATGATACTGACAGGGAAAACTGAAGTACTGGGAGAGAGACATTATACATCGTTGGTGGTAGATGGATGAATGAATGAGTATGGAGCATTGGTGGAATGATACTGACAGGGGAAAACTGAAGTACTGGGAGAAAAACATTATACAGGGTTGGTGGTAGAGTTCGAAGTGTAAGAGCACCCACTGACAGTGTTCAAATGCTTTATTCACTACTGCACTTCACATTTGGTCGCGTTTCTTGGGCACCTTAACAGGTGGCGCATGCAACGGGGAGAAGCCGGTGACAGAGGTGGCCACAGACGCGGGTGCGGGCGCGGCGACAATGGGCACAGTGCTAAGGATCGGGTAGGAGGCTGGATAGTATATGGCGTGTTCATCTCCTGGAACGATGGCTACCGGCTTGATGTTCGGGTGGGTGTAAAAGTCGTAACGCAGGTGAGCGTCGTCGTATTCGTCGCCCGTTAACGAAGGGGTAGTGGTAAGGCCCTCGTGAGGGACATAAGGGTTGTCAGGGTAATAGGGATTTTGGCCTATATTGTACAGAAATGGGGCCCTATATTTGTTCGCCAAGAAAGGCATGTGAACATCCATCACATAGGGGTTATAATAGCGAAGGGGGAAGAGGGAGAGGTCGTAGGGGTCGCGCGCCACCCTGACGGAATCAGTCAGTACCTCCAGTTCGCCCAGTTGCTTTAACAGGTCGGTGCGAACATCATCCCTGTGCCTGATGATCAGGTACGGTGCCTCCAAACGCCGGACCACATCCGACAGCCCCGTGGTCTGGCTCTCAGGCACAAGGACGGGCAGCTCCCAGGGATAAGCCACCAACGCCACTTTGTCGCGTACCGGCTGCAATGTCTGGACGAGACGCCGCAGCGCGTCGCCGGCTCCGAGGCCAGTGGGCAGGTGACGTGCGAGCAGCTGCGACGTGTCGGACGGATGCTGCACGAGAACAGTCAGTGGTCCGCGTCTCAGGTCTTCCAGTTGCAGAGGAGTCCGTGGCGGAAGGCTGCGGGTGTACGGGAACGGAAACGACGCACCGCGCTGGATCAGCGCCGGTGACTCCCCCAGCCCTGAGACAAACCGTCGTCAGTCTCCACCAGTCAACACAAAACTGCAGTGCCCTAAACACGACAGTTTTATCGCACAGTGCGTTCAGCTGTCGGGACAGCCCACGACAGCTGCCGATAAGAGGAACCCTATGTAATGTCTAGGCACACCGACCATTCAGCTATCCTCACCTGACGTCTCTCGTCCTTTACTTCAGTCCTTCCAGGCAAAGGCCTGGACAGGGCCTCAGTTAAAACAAAAATCACCCAACCATTCGGAGCTCTATATTCTGACACTCATCTTTGTACAGAAACTATAAATAAATAAATAAGATAGGCCTATATGTACAGATCCATAAACAGACGTCTCATTTGATATCATTCCGCTTGAGGCTTTCATCTTTTGCAACACGCGCTATCTCCATCCTGTCTGCCTTACAGCAAGCAGCGCACAGCCCTTAAAGCTCTTCTGGGTTCTCCTCGCCGCTGTCTGCAGGCATGTCTTGTAACCTTCCACACTTCCACATTTTCATCCTTGCAATCTAAATCCGTCTGTACCGTCTGCAGTCGGTACCGACTCAATAAATTGCGGGTTTTGCACTGTAGGCGAGCAGATAAACGTGCCTGTCTATCGTGACAATGTTCAGAATATAGGCGAGTAGATAAACGTGCCTGTCTATCGTGACAATGTTCAGAATATAGGCGAGCAGATAAACGTGCCTGTCTATCGTGACAATGTTCAGAATATAGGCGAGCAGATAAACTGCCTGTCTATCGTGACAATGTTCAGAACATAGGCGAGCAGATAAACTGCCTGTCTTTCGTGACAATGTTCAGAATATAGGCGAGCAGATAAACTGCCTGTCTATCGTGACAATGTTCAGAACATAGGCGAGCAGATAAACTGCCTGTCTTTCGTGACAATGTTCAGAACATAGGCGAGCAGATAAACTGCCTGTCTAGCGTGACAATGTTCAGAATATAGGCGACCAGATCCCGCCGTTTCGTCTTCAGGGTCCGCATTGTAATGCTTGACCGTGAAGACGAAAGAACGATTGTCCGAAACGTCTGGAACCAATCGGCCAGCGACACGGAGTCACATCGCAGAAGACCCGTGTCTTCACAAAATAAATACCAAAGTTCATGTTGTTTATACTACATAGTGAGGCTTTACACGTTCTAATAACAATAAACCATCAACGATCATACGTCGCTTTTGCACCAAAAACCAGTATCATGACGTAGCAACGATGAGAAACGGAGGGACAAACTTATAACTCTACTGTGCACGTACAGAATGACAACACGTGAGCAAGAGGTAAGTGTTGCAGTTAAAAGTCACAGCAGTGTACAACAGAGGCAGCTGCAGTGTCGACTTACCGTAGACGGCGATCCTGCCGCTAAAGGCGTCGCTGGCTGCCACCAGCCCCACGACACACAGCAGTGCTAAAGTCTTCATGCTGTCTGCACAGAGACCCACGTCCGCACCAGGCTTTATAGGCACCCTGTATCGGTGGAAAGTTACCGTCACTAATGACAGTCATTGCACGGTGATCAGCAGCAACCTGTCTTATTTAACGACACTGGCACTAAATCACTTTACACACAGTCGAAATATTGGCTCTTATCTAAAGACGCTGTCAGTTGCTAAGGTTATATACCGTCGGTGGTCGATAAATGTGGAGCATTGGTGGAATGATACTGAGAGGGGACAACGGAAGTACTGGGAGAGAAACATTATACAGCGTTGGTGGTAGATGTATGAATGAGTATGGAGCATTGGTGGAATGATACTGACAGGGGAAAACTGAAGTACTGGGAGAGAAACATTATACAGCGTTGGTGGTAGATGTAGGAATGAATATGGAGCATTGGTGGAATGATACTGACAGGGGAAACTGAAGTACTGGGAGAGAAACATTATACAGCGTTGGTGGTAGATGTAGGAATGAGTATGGAGCATTGGTGGAATGATACTGACAGGGGAAAACTGAAGTACTGGGAGAGAAACATTATACAGCGTTGGTGGTAGATGTATGAATGAGTATGGAACATTGGTGGAATGTTACTGACAGGGGAAACTGAAGTACTGGGAGAGAAACATTATACAGCGTTGGTGGTAGATGTATGAATGAGTATGGAACATTGGTGGAATGTTACTGACAGGGGAAACTGAAGTACTGGGAGAGAAACATTATACAGCGTTGGTGGTAGATGTAGGAATGAATATGGAGCATTGGTGGAATGATACTGACAGGGGAAACTGAAGTACTGGGAGAGAAACATTATACAGCGTTGGTGGTAGATGTAGGAATGAGTATGGAGCATTGGTGGAATGATACTGACAGGGGAAAACTGAAGTACTGGGAGAGAAACATTATACAGCGTTGGTGGTAGATGTAGGAATGAGTATGGAGCATTGGTGGAATGATACTGACAGGGGAAAACTGAAGTACTGGGAGAGAAACATTATACAGCGTTGGTGGTAGATGTAGGAATGAGTATGGAGCATTGGTGGAATGATACTGGCAGGAGAAAACTGAAGTACTGGAAGAGAAACATTGTACAGCGTTGGTGGTAGATGTAGGAATGAGTATGGAGCATTGGTGGAATGATACTGGCAGGAGAAAACTGAAGCACTGGAAGAGAAACATTATACAGCGTTGGTGGTAGATGTATGAATGAGTATGGAGCATTGGTGGAATGATACTGACAGGGGAAAACTGAAGTACTGGGAGAGAAACATTATACAGCGTTGGTGGTAGTTGAATGAATGAGTATGGAGCATTGGTGGAATGATACTGACAGGGGAAACTGAAGCACTGGGAGAAAAACATTATACAGCGTTGGTGGTAGATGTATGAATGAGTATGGAGCATTGGTGGAATGATACTGACAGGGGAAACCGAAGTACTGGGAGAAAAACATTATACAGCGTTGGTGGTAGATGTATGAATGAGTATGGAGCATTGGTGGAATGATACTGACAGGGGAAAACTGAAGTACTGGGAGAGAAACATTATACAGCGTTGGTGGTAGATGTAGGAATGAGTATGGAGCATTGGTGGAATGATACTGACAGGGGAAAACTAAAGTACTGGGAGAGAAACATTATACAGCGTTGGTGGTAGATGTAGGAATGAGTATGGAGCATTGGTGGAATGATACTGGCAGGAGAAAACTGAAGTACTGGGAGAAAAACATTATACAGCGTTGGTGGTAGATGTATGAATGAGTATGGAGCATTGGTGGAATGATACTGGCAGGAGAAAACTGAAGTACTGGGAGAGAAACATTATGCAGCGTTGGTGGTAGATGTATGAATGAGTATGGAGCATTGGTGGAATGATACTGACAGGGGAAAACTGAAGTACTGGGAGAGAAACATTATACAGCGTTGGTGGTAGATGTAGGAATGAGTATGGAGCATTGGTGGAATGATACTGACAGGGGAAACTGAAGTACTGGGAGGAAAAATTGTCCCAGTGACATTTTGTCCGCCACAAATCACACATGTATATAAGACTCGAAATATAAGTAGGAATTCGTATATAAGAGTCGAAATATTATTAGCATTCCTTCTTCGTATTCGGAAGGTTTGGATTTCAAACGTCGGTCGGAGAACCGGATAGTGACCGAGACTTTTCCTGATTTTCCTCATTCCTTCCAGGAATGTACCATGGTAATATCTCAAATCAGGCAACAATATCTCAATCCTACGTTCTATTTTATTAATAGTACATATCGACACCACACACTGTGACTCAAACTAGCCACCTGCATAGAGCTCGAGCAGAATAATCCTTGAGAAGCTAACAGTTTCTCAGCCAGTGAAGAAATTACCGCACTTTGTGGTAACAGAAAGCTCATTACCGTTTTCAAAACAGCCCGCCACGTGTCCCTGTCCTGAACTAAACACAGCCAGTCCACTGCCTCCCATCCTGTTCCTTTAAGAGCCATTCTATCATTATCGTCCCATCTGCGACTAGTTCTTTCAAGTGGTCTCCTTTCTTCAGGTTTTCCCACCAAAGAACTACGTATTCCTCCCCATGCGTGCCACATGTCCCGCCCATCGCATCCTCCTTGATTTGACCACTCTAATAACAATAGCTAGCGAAGAACCGTACAAATTATGAAGTTCCTCATTAGGACATTTTCTCCAGTCTTCTGTTACTTTTCGCCCCTTCCGTCTCTCCTTAATACCAAAACATATACAAACAAACAAACAAACAAACAAACAAAATCAAATACTTCAGCAACCGCGCCTACAGCGTAACGCATGCGCAATCGGTGTTACAGTCTTAATTGAAAGTTGGCAAACCGGGATAGCTCAGTCAGCATAGTGACTAGGCTACGGCCCGGGTATCGAAACTAGATGTTCCGCAAGGTCAGATAGTATCCAGACTGGCCTTGGGAGCCGCTGGGGTCGGTTGTCGGGACACGAGACTGTCAATCACACACACATAATTCTAAGGTTAAAAAAAGTGGAGTTACACCTCCATTTCTTCATAGACCGTCACTGTGTGATGTTTAATTACGTAAGGACGTAACTTCACCTTATACCTTCTTATTCTTCTTCTTCTAATGCCGCAACAGCCCCTAGTAGCCTAGGGCCGCCTCATTTTTCTAGGTTTCACGATCACACTCAGACACACCACACTGGGTACGACTCCTCTGGACGAGTGATCAGCCCGTCGTAGAGACCTCTACCTGACAACACACAACAGTTACAAGAGACAGACATCCATGCCCTAGGCGGGATTCGAACCCGCAATCCCAGCAAGCGAGCGGCCGTAGACCGCGCGGCTACTGACGTCGGCTCACCTTATACGACAGTTCATAAATGTTTCCGATGACATTTCACGGCAGTAAAGTCCTCTGGATTGTGGGACATGTCGTTACGTAAGTGGTTGCCGACGTTTCGGAGAGTAATAATGGCTTCATCTTGACTACTGCGATCCTTTGCCACGTCAGGAACGCCTCACCCAGCGACACGTCGTCACATGCCGGAAGGCCTAACTCCTCAGCAACACCGCTGTGAGCACTTCAAACCTCGCATACAATTGCATCTGTTTGTGACAGATAAAACAGAAACTCTGACGTCTGTTTGTGGTCATTAGAGTCATTAGGCTGTCTTTACCGCGCAGTTCAGATGTCCCAGTGTCAAGGTCACGCCGTCGTGCCAACTGACACTGCCACGGACTGACTTAGACGTCCGCTGCAGCTACGACTCAAAGCAACATGAGCACTCACGCAATCATACGCATTTCTCAGGGCCTTAACTGTCAATACTGCGTACTGGGGGAGAGTGTGCCTAGCGTCAGGCCCATCAGCTGTATGGTGGAGTGGAGGTAGTGTCACACACATATGGTCTAGGTCCTCTAGTTCGAGGTGAACGGTTATCTTCAGGGCTGGCTGCTTAACCCACCAAACCTCAGTGGTTACTGTATGTACCACCATGTTTAACATTCACAAATTCGACGTTCTGCCCACACAGTGTATTTATGTTTTGTGTGGATCTCAGAACAAACAGCGATTATTTCACTGTACAACATTAACTGACTGGTTTGTATAACTGAGACGGAGTGTGTTTACTGCGGGTACGGACTGTATTTATGTGTTTTGTGTGGATCTCAGAACAAACAGCGATTATTTCACTGTACAACATTAACTGACTGGTTTGTATAACTGAGACGGAGTGTGTTTACTGCGCGGTACGGACTGTATTTATGTGTTTTGTGTGGATCTCAGAACAAACAGCGATTATTTCACTGTACAACATTAACTGACTGGTTTGTATAACTGAGACGGAGTGTGTTTACTGCGCGGTACGGACTGTATTTATGTGTTTTGTGTGGATCTCAGAACAAACAGCGATTATTTCACTGTACAACATTAACTGACTGGTTTGTATAACTGAGACGGAGTGTGTTTACTGCGCGGTACGGACTGAATATTTATATATCAATACGTTTAACATTCACAAATTCTACGTTCTGCCCACACAGTGTATTTATGTGTTTTGTGTGGATCTCACTGTGTGGGCAGAACGTAGAATTTGTGAGTGTTAAACCTGGTGGTACATATAGTGACCACTAGGCTGTAGTTCATAGGAACAACAAGTCTGGAGTTTGACTTGGTAGCAAGTTGCGTTGTGAAACTTCGTTTATAAAGCAGACACCACATTCGGTCCACCTTGCAAGACGACGACAGTTTCGGAGCACCCCGGCAGCCCGACGCATCCCACGAACAAAGCGTTCCTCTTTAAACGACAATGGGCATTAAAGTGGCAACATTTCCGTCAGCTATGCAACACTTTAACCGCTGCATTGTGTGCAAAACGCCTGACTGTTACGTCCGCTCACACCCTTTCTAGAATAACATTCTTGGAATTTCATAAAGTTCCTTCCGATTTGTAGCTCTTGTGCAGATCGCGCTCTGACATGTCAGCAGTTTGCTTGCTATCAATTCTCCAGTTGTCTCACAACATGTCAATTGCTGCCTATATATAACGCTGCATGTGGGTCACATCCTGGTGTGTGAGTCACGCCCTAGTTGCCATGGTTACCATTGCCTGTGTTCTCTGTGAGGTACGCGCCAAGTTTGCCGGGTTTGATTTTAAATGTGTTATTTAACAATGCTGTCAACTGCTGAGACGGTACAGCGTCATTGCTAGATGCAGATAAATACGTACCGTCAGTGGTACAGACGGTACAGCGTCATTGCTAGATGCAGATCAATACGTACCGTCAGTGGTACAGACGGTACAGCGTCATTGCTAGATGCAGATAAATACGGACCGTCAGTGGTACAGACAGTACAGCGTCATTGCTAGATGCAGATGAATACGTACCGTCAGTGGTACAGACGGTACAGCGTCATTGCTAGATGCAGATCAATACGTACCGTCAGTGGTACAGACGGTACAGCGTCATTGCTAGATGCAGATCAATACGTACCGTCAGCGGTACAGACGGTACAGCGTCATTGCTAGATGCAGATCAATACGTACCGTCAGCGGTACAGACGGTACAGCGTCATTGCTAGATGCAGATCAATACGTACCGTCAGTGGTACAGACGGTACAGCGTCATTGCTAGATGCAGATCAATACGTACCGTCAGTGGTACAGACGGTACAGCGTCATTGCTAGATGCAGATGAATACGTACCGTCAGTGGTACAGACGGTACAGCGTCATTGCTAGATGCAGATCAATACGTACCGTCAGTGGTACAGACGGTACAGCGTCATTGCTAGATGCAGATCAATACGTACCGTCAGTGGTACAGACGGTACAGCGTCATTGCTAGATGCAGATCAATACGTACCGTCAGTGGTACAGACGGTACAGCGTCATTGCTAGATGCAGATCAATACGTACCGTCAGTGGTACAGACGGTACAGCGTCATTGCTAGATGCAGATCAATACGTACCGTCAGTGGTACAGACGGTACAGCGTCATTGCTAGATGCAGATCAATACGTACCGTCAGTGGTACAGACGGTACGACACTGACAGACGACATACAGCAGAACATCGATTGTGCGAAATAAAGGGGGCGGACCCGATTTCGGATAAGCAATATTTCGGATAATTCGGAAATTCGGCTTGACGTGATAAGGTGCAATAAAAATAACATTATATTCAGAAACACGATCTTATGTTGATAAAACGGACGGCACAACAAACTGTACGATATCTACAGACAGTCCGCACACGTCAACTGTTCACAACAAACTGACGGCGACAGGCTCAGAGGTGTCTCGCGGCAGGCAGTTCTGGGAGTCGCAGCGCCTGACAGGCCTTTTGGTTAACCCAAGCTTCGGTTAAACTAAGTTCGGAGAACCGAGGTTCTGCTGTACAAGTACTAACAGACTTTTACAGCCAAATGCTACGCTCACTAGCTGGGAATCGATTCCGGACCTAAACAGTGAGAGGGAGGCCACTAACCGCACGGCATCTGTCACAAGCGAGGGCATCGCAGCGGTACAAAGTATGTAAACAGAGTCGTTGGGAAGCGAAGCAGTGTCTTTAGGTATTTACGTGACAAACTACACGGCGTCACACCCCGAAGACAGTAACATTAACTTCTTACTCTTTGAGCAGCCAGGTGGTGGGTCACACAGATGATGCCCCGAGGACCTGACTGTTCGGAATACCACGTGGTGACACGTGGGCACGTTGCAATGGTGGAAAGGTGACTGGCATGGGAAAGTCGAGAAGCGCAAGATGAAACCTGCTCGAGCGCCCCCCCCCCCCTTTTTTGCAAAAAAGAAAAATCGCAGTTTAATTAACTTTCGACTGCGATTTTTAACCGCCTGCACTGTGGCACAGAGCCGGCAAGACTTAACTGACTCCGCGGAGCAGAGTACTTCTTAACAGCTAACAGTTGCTCAGCTAGTCAAGGACTGCCCCACAGTTCATGACCGTGCTCACAACAGCCCACCAACTGCCCCTGTCCTAATACAATCCATTCCCTCCCATCCTATTTCTTTAAAATGTATTTTAGTTTTATCCTCACCTCTAAGTCTAGGTCTTCCAAGTTGTTCTTTCCTTCAGGTTTCCCAACCAAAACTCTTCACTATTTTCGTTCCAAAAGACTTGTCCACTTCTGAAGCCCCGCGTAACGTTTCGTAGCATTACGATTCCGTTCTGGCATATGACGCTGCTTCGTTGGGTAATGGATTCCCGACGTTTCGAAAGAGCACAGTAAACAGATGACCCAATGACACAGCATCACATCCCATTACAGAATCCCCAGTCACAACGCTGTGAAAACCTCGACACTCGCATTTCGTAACGTGTGAAATTTGACGGTGAGTTGTTAGCCCTCGCAAAACCATCTATCTTTATGACCACCCCTTGTCGGCTATCCGCGACTGCATATTCAACATATTCGCAACTGCCTTCCGTGTCTCGAGGCGCATGCTATAAAATTGTCCGCTGACGAGTGACACGCAGTTCTACTGTCATCAAACGCTGCTATCATCGCAGACTGCAAGACCGCGCTTCCTGTGATCCACTGCAGTGTCATCACATTGCGCACGGAACATCGTCATTTCCGGCGCGGGAAGCGGAGAGACATCAGACCGGAAGTACGACGCGCATGACGTCAGTTCCAACCTGCTCTTACTTAGCAGTCTCTAAATTCATGCGGCCACGTTTATGGACTTAACGATTACAATCGGTCTGAGACCCCACGACTAAGCCCCTTCCGACTCCGTGGCCATATTTTTTGGGGTCTTGTTTGTCGACGTGTTTCATAGACTTGTAAGCTCATGGCGGGCACGGCTTACAGGTGCCCTCTCACCGCCAGTGCATACGCCATGCTCTGTTAGCCGCGCCCCTGCAGAGCTCAACTGTCTGTGAAGGACCTCTAACAGAATATCAAATTTTGATATTCTGTTGGGTTAACCATTGCTGCACGTAGTTTTTTTTTCTATTTTTCAGTTTAAGCTCATTGAATTACCGTTTATATCAAGTCAAGGTGAGTGAGATAAGTGGGCAAGCTAAATCCATGACAGATACGATCTGCGTACAAATTATTGGCCGAAAAACCTGAACGGAAGAAATGGCCTGGAAGAGAATGCACAGATGGGAGGATGATGGTAAACGTTACGTACAGTGGAGTGTGAGGTGTGGCCTGGAAGAGATAGGCACAATGGGAGGATGATGGCAAACGTTTACAGGTACCTAGAGATGTGGAGATTGTGTGAGGGGTGTGTGGCCTGGAAGAGATAGGCACAGATGGGAGGATGATGGCAAACGTTACGTACAGTGGAGTGTGAGGGTGTGGCCTGGAAGAGATAGGCACAGATGGGAGGATGATGGTAAACGTTACGTACAGTGGAGTGTGAGGGTGTGGCCTGAGAGAAGGAATGATAGGCACAGAGGATTGGGAAGGATGATGGTGATCAAACGTTACGTACAGTGTAGTGTGAGGGTGTGGCCTGGAAGAGATAGCACAGATGGGAGGATGATGGTAAACGTTACGTACAGTGGAGTGTGAGGTGTGGCCTGGAAGAGATAGGCACAGATGGGAGGATGATGGCAAACGTTACGTACAGTGGAGTGTGAGGGTGTGGCCTGGAAGAGATATGGCACAGATGGGAGGATGATGGCAAACGTTACGTACAGTGGAGTGTGAGGGTGTGGCCTGGAAGAGATAGGCACAGATGGAAGGATGATGGCAAACGTTACGTACAGTGGAGTGTGAGGGTGTGGCCTGGAAGAGATATGCACAGATGGGAGGATGATGGCATAACGTTACGTTACAGTGGGGATGGTTATGTGAGTTGATGGTGTGGCCTGGAAGAGATATGCACAGATGGGAGGATGATGGCAAACGTTACGTTACAAATACAGGAGAGATGAGTGTCAGTGTGTGAGGGTGTGGCCTGGAAGAGATAGGCACAGATGGGAGGATGATGGCAAACGTAGTACGTACTAGT
Source organism: Reticulitermes speratus (assembly GCA_021186555.1). Taxonomy (NCBI): domain Eukaryota; kingdom Metazoa; phylum Arthropoda; class Insecta; order Blattodea; family Rhinotermitidae; genus Reticulitermes; species Reticulitermes speratus. The sequence goes on along the minus strand of JAJKFL010000014.1, from coordinate 43,807,694 downwards.
GGAGTGTAGTTAGTAGAGTGTGTGGCCTGGAAGAGAAGGCACAGATGGGAGGATGATGGCAAACGTTACGTACAGTGGAGTGTGAGGTGTGGCCTGGAAGAGACTAGGCACAGATGGGAGGATGATGGCAAACGTTACGTACAGTGGAGTGTGAGGGTGTGGCCTGGAAGAGACAGGCACAGATGGGAGGATGATGGCAAACGTTACAGGTGTGGCCGAGCGCAGCATCCATTGGCCGGCTGTTGTCGACACGCTGATGAACATTTGCCTCTCGACAACGCGCAGAATTTCTAAACGAATGCAGAGACTGTCAGATATGCAAGGGCCTAAACGTAAGACTGTCTCCCGTACTTAATTAAAGACCACGTCATGAAGGTGTATGGGGAAATGGAGGTATAGATCCACACCTACGACGTTAGATGGAGATGAGTAGTAAGGTTCGCGCCCTGGCGGCTTTATCGCGGCCAAAGTTGGACACGAAAGTGGGTGCCCCTCACAGAAGGCTTCAACACTGTGAAGAAGAGAAAATTCCGTAGCCAGTCAGGAAAATCGAAACCCACTTCCCCGTTTCCCGGTCACCCCCGTTCCCGGCTCTTCGTGGCGTTGTTACAGAAACAGTACAAATGTCACGTTTATTGTTAATTACACAGAGCTGGTCTTCTGGACGTGACAGCGACGGACAATATTACTACTAACAGCTGCTAACCAACGGCACTGGCGTGTCAGCAACGTGTCATGTGACTTCTGCACACTCAAGTGACAAGAACCGTAGCGCACCGCACACCATCATAACCATTCTGCAGTCTGTCTTACGACAGGTCTGTAGCCTCTTCCAAAGCGAGTTCTCCACAGAGTGCGATCTAGTGCTTCCTCTTTCAATTTACAATGTCCTCACGTTTTCTTAAGGTCATCCAGTAGCTGCTTACGTCTTCTCCCTCGTCTTCCCGTCATTTCTATCCTTCCCTCTAACTTTCCTTCAATCACATGTTTCAGAAGGCAGTTCCTACGCAAGATGTGACCAATCCAGTTAGCCTTTCTTCTTTTTATTGTATGTACGATATTCCTCTCCTCCTTCACTCTGTGTAATACTTCTTCATTTCTCACACGATCGGTCCAACTGATCTTCTCCATTCTTCTCCAGCACCACATTTCAAAACTTTCCAGATACTTCTGATCTACTTTCCGAAGTGTCCACGTTTCAGCACCACACAAAGCTATGCTCCAAATGTAGCACTTTACTAGTTTCATCCTTAAATTTAAGTCCAGTTTGCTGGTGAAAAGAGGCTTCGTTCGACAATCCTACAACACTAAAAGCTAAGGGTATTCCCCACTGTGCGGTGTGTTTCACACTGCACAGGTTTTAACTCAGGTATGTTCATGTGCACAACAAACCGGACTAAGACCGACAGTGACAACAGTCACAAGCTGCCGCTGCTGTCCGCACATCTGCAAGGCGCACAATACATGTTCACAATCGCCGACAAATTTATTTCAGTTGCGGTGAAGAGCTGCCGCTCACGCGCTAACAACAAGATTTATGACAGGTCACTTGGCAATGTGCAAGTGGCGGCCTTCAGTTTGCCACGAAGCCGGTGCAACAGATCAGCGCTTTGTCTCAGCTTGCCAGGCGCCGTCTCAGCACCGCGAGCTACGGGTTGGGCGGCTCTGGCCTGGGAAAAGGACGCTACACTGCCAGGAACCAAGGCGTTCCCGGACATACGTTCCGCATTTCAAAATGCTTAACTTGGTCTCCTCTATCATCCCTGAAAGTTCGTCTGTGCTTTTCTGTTCCACCCTGAATACACATACAAATAAACACACACAATACATACATGGTGAGCCGCGATAGTTCAGTCGGTATAGCGACTCGCTACGTGCTGGACGGTCCGGGGATCGAATCGCGGTGGGAGCGAGATTTTCCGCAGCCGTCCAGACCGACCCTGGGACCCACCTAGCCTCCTATACAATGGGTACCGGGTCTCTTTATCGGGGGTAAAGCGGCCGGGGCGTGGAGTTGACCACCCACCCTCATCTAGCGCCGAGGTTAAAGAAAGAGTAGAGCTATACCTCTACTCCCCCTCTGGGTCTTCATGGCCTGTTCTAGGTGAAATTTACCTTTAACTTCACTATACATACATGGCCAGTATATGGAACTAACTGGAACAAACAACCAACTAACACCGCGGAGAAGATTTCGTCTTAAGAAGCTAACAGTTCCTCAGGAGGTCAAAAAATCCCCTAATTTTATGCAATCGAAGTTAATCACCGTGTTCACAAAAGCCCGCCACATGACCCTATCCTCAGCCAGAACAATCCAGCACATGACCCCATCCCATTTCTTTAAGATCCACTTTACTATTATCCTCCCATCTACGGCTAGGTCTTCCAAGTGGTGTTATGTTTTTAACCTGCATGCACACTAACCCTGATGCACCTCTCCTCCACCCATACGTGCTACATACCCCGCCCATCTTATTCTTCTTGATTTGGTCACCCGAATAATAATTGGTGATCAGTACAGATCATAAAGTTCCTCGTTATGTAGTCTTCTCCACTCCCCTGTTACCCCGTCCCTCTTAGACCCAAATATCCCCCTCAGCACCCTATTCTCGAACACCCTCAGCCTATGTTCCTCCCTCAGTGTGACAGACCAAGTTTCACACCCATACAAAACAACAACACAATTACAGTTCTGTATATCTTAATGTTTGTATCATTGTACAGCAAACTGTAAGACACAAGATCCGCACCGAATGATAACAAGCGTTACGTGACTTCAGTCTGCTCTTAATTTCTTCAAGAATGCAATTTTGAACTGTTAGGCTTGTTCCCAAATATTTGAACTGTCGCACAATTTCAAAGGATTTGTTAACTATGTTTACGTCGTGATTTTATCCTGCACTCTTTGCAGGAGACATGACCATGTGCTTCCAGACTGATCTTCTCACTAATGACAGATAAAACTTCGTTGTTTTTATTCACATGTAAATAAATGTATTTACATGTGAATACATTTATTTACATGCATTTACATTATCACCCAATAAAAACATCATTCAGCGTAGACCACAGCCTGATGTGTGCCATTAAATTGCTTGAACTGTCCTAACGGCATATTGTAAAGCAAACGATACACAAAGTAAAGGCTCACTTTACGTCACGTCTCAAGTAACATTACCGATATTAACTGCACAGGGCCTACATACAAAACGCGTGACTGGCCTTGCACTGCTACTGCATACACGTAATGTATTGTACTTAGTAGCCAAGGCAGGTCACCATCTGCTTTTGGGTTCAGCAGGTTGAAGGAAATGAACGTTATCGAACAGTTCAAGCGAAGTACTCATCTATAAGTCACGTTGATATTACAGTAAAAAGCTAAAGCAATGCCATTACAGACCTGGACAGGCGCTTAGGGTCCCAGGAGGTTGAGGCTCACAGATATTTAGACAATCAGCACATGAAGGTGGTAAGATTGTCAGCCCTACGCACCGGCCGCCTTTACCCCCCAGGAAATTGATATTACAGTACCAGCTGTTAAATGACTAACATGGGATAACAAGCAAATACAATCCCAGACACCGGTCCGTGCATATTGCAACCTGACTTCCACAAAATATAAAACCTCCACATAACCAGCAGAGCTCTAGTAATTATTTTCAACTTTTTTTTTTAACATTTCAATTACTTCACCCCCCTCCACGATAGATAATTTACGTATATTATTGGTATAATATGTGTCATCGACAAGTTTTCCCTTGGGCGACAAATGCATATAATAAAGCATTAAAAATAATAAATTGGGCTCATTTGGTGGAAAAAAAAATATTATCAGAAACAAAATACAAAATTAACAAACGAACCGTGACACACGGCAGCAGCAGAATTATTGTAATTCACTGAATATGCAACGTGGAGTACAGTCAAATGAGAGCCAGAGTTAAGATCAAAGGTCAGCAGCTTTGCACAAACACAGCACGAGTGGCGGGAGGGCCTACTTGAGAATTTGCCGTGTTGGTTCGTCTGTCTGTCTGTCTGTCTGTCTGTCTGTCTGTCTGCATGTAACAGTTCGACAACCGTTCAACGGATTTCCACAAACTGTATTTACATATTGCGATTTTAAATAAAATCTAGAAATAATAAAGGGAATTTTACATGAAGACATGTGTGCCTTCCGGCGGACAGCTGCTACTAAGAACTGTATTTTACATGAAGACATGTGTGCCTTCCGGCGGACAGCTGCTACTAAGAACTGTATTTTACATGAAGACATGTGTGCCTTCCGGCGGACAGCTGCTACTAAGAACTGTATTTTACATGAAGACATGTGTGCCTTCCGGCGGACAGCTGCTACTAAGAACTGTATTTTACATGAAGACATGTGTGCCTTCCGGCGGACAGCTGCTACTAAGAACTGTATTTTACATGAAGACATGTGTGCCTTCCGGCGGACAGCTGCTACTAAGAACTGTATTTTACATGAAGACATGTGTGCCTTCCGGCGGACAGCTGCTACTAAGAACTGTATTTTACATGAAGACATGTGTGCCTTCCGGCGGACAGCTGCTACTAAGAACTGTATTTTACATGAAGACATGTGTGCCTTCCGGCGGACAGCTGCTACTAAGAACTGTATTTTACATGAAGACATGTGTGCCTTCCGGCGGACAGCTGCTACTAAGAACTGTATTTTACATGAAGACATGTGTGCCTTCCGGCGGACAGCTGCTACTAAGAACTGTATTTTACATGAAGACATGTGTGCCTTCCGGCGGACAGCTGCTACTAAGAACTGTATTTTACATGAAGACATGTGTGCCTTCCGGCGGACAGCTGCTACTAAGAACTGTATTTTACATGAAGACATGTGTGCCTTCCGGCGGACAGCTGCTACTAAGAACTGTATTTTACATGAAGACATGTGTGCCTTCCGGCGGACAGCTGCTACTAAGAACTGTATTTTACATGAAGACATGTGTGCCTTCCGGCGGACAGCTGCTACTAAGAACTGTATTTTACATGAAGACATGTGTGCCTTCCGGCGGACAGCTGCTACTAAGAACTGTATTTTACATGAAGACATGTGTGCCTTCCGGCGAACAGTTGCTACTAAGAACTGTACTTCCACCTTTTTCCTCAGTCTCAAGTGTGAAACAGTACAGTTTCTGTTAACGCCAATTAAGGCAGAGTTGCGCCTTTATTAAACCCCTCAACTGCCTTTCTCGCAATGTCTACACAGACCGGACTAAAGACGAAGTCTCCAGTTCATGGTCTCACCACTGGCGGCGCTGCCTGCCACGTACGTTATATTGGTTCAGTGAACAATGAAACGGAATGGGTGTGACAGCAAGAGGACTATCTCGGCAATTACTTGCATTAACTGAGGAATACCACGAGAAACCTCGGTCTTACTGCTGCACCACTGTGACGTCAGCACTCAGTTTACAAAATTTAAAATGCTGACAAACACGAGAGACACGTGTCACACGTGTCACATCGAGACGGACGGACGCATGACAACTATGTCCACGTAATTAATTTCCATCCACAGGACTTTCAACAGAATTTTAAAACTGACGGTCACAGGTCTGCGAGCGAAATTATTGTCCTAATCCCCGCTAGAACTGGAGACAAAACACTGGTGTCTAGCGTTACCATTACACCATGCGGCAAACATCTAATGCTGCTGTGTCCATCATAATAGTTACACAACTGAAAAAGAGTTGTGGGTAGAACAGAAAGTTTAAAACGGAATAACACAAAATATAATAATAATAATAATAATAATAATAATAATAATAATCCCTTCTCATTTACAAGTATCAACGTGCTAATGGTCACTTACAACACTAGCACAAAGTAAACACCGTCACTTACAACACTAGCACAAAGTAAACACGGTCACTTACAACACTAGCACAAAGTAAACACCGTCACTTACAACACTAGCACAACGTAAACATCGTCACTTACAACACTAGCACAAAGTAAACACGGTCACTTACACACATAGTACAAAGTAAACACGGCCACTTACAACACTAGCACAAAGTAAACACGGTCACTTATAACACTAGCACAAAGAAAACACGGTCACTTACAACACTAGCACACAAGTAAACACGGTCACTTATAACACTAGCACAAAGTAAACACGGTCACTTACAACACTATCACAAAGTAAACACGGTCACTTATAACACTAGCACAAAGTAAACACGGTCACTTACAACACTAGCACAAAGTAAACACGGTCACTTACAACACTAGCACAAAGTAAACACGGTCACTTATAACACTAGCACAAAGTAAACACGGTCACTTACAACACTAGCACAAAGTAAAATCGTCACTTACAACACTAGCACAAAGTAAACACGGTCACTTACAACACTAGTACAAAGTAAACACGGTCACTTACAACACTAGCACAAAGTAAACACGGTCACTTATAACACTAGCACAAAGTAAACACGGTCACTTACAACACTAGCACAAAGTAAACACGGTCACTTATAACACTAGCACAAAGTAAACACGGTCACTTACAACACTACCACCAAGTAAACACGGTCACTTATAACACTAGCACAAAGTAAACACGGTCACTTATAACACTAGCACAAAGTAAACACGGTCACTTACAACACTAGCACAAAGTAAACACAACACAAATTACACCAACACACACACACACACAAACACAAGCAGTTAGATACATAGATTCAGTTTATATAAACAATTAAAACCATAAATCCAATGAAGCTTGCTATTAACGTAAAATCTCTTTCAGAGTTCCAATTTGCTTACTAACTATATCTGTATCATTGCATATCAAATTTGCAGCTAAGCGTCTAGCAGAAGGAACATTTTGGTGAGCTACAGGAAACAGGGTGACGTACGTCTGTAGTATTGGTGACGGAACTGTGATGAGCTACAAGAAACAGGGTGACTGACGTACGTCTGTAGTATTGGTGACGGAACTGTGGTGAGCTACAGGAAACAGGTGACTGACGTACGTCTGTAGTATTGATGACGGAACTGTGGTGAGCTACAGGAAACAGGGTGACTGACGTACGTCTGTAGTATTGGTGACGGAACTGTGGTGAGCTACAGGAAACAGGGTGACTGACGTACGTCTGTAGTATTAGGTGACGGAACTGTGGTGAGCTTACAGGAAACAGGGTGACTGACGTACGTCTGTAGTATTGGTGACGGAACTGTGGTGAGCTACAGGAAACAGGGTGACTGACGTACGTCTGTAGTATTGGTGACGGAACTGTGGTGAGCTACAGGAAACAGGGTGACTGACGTACGTCTGTAGTATTGGTGACGGAACTGTGGTGAGTTACAGGAAACAGGGTGACTGACGTACGTCTGTAGTATTGGTGACGGAACTGTGGTGAGCTACAGGAAACAGGGTGACTGACGTACGTCTGTAGTATTGGTGACGGAACTGTGGTGAGCTACAGGAAACAGGGTGACTGACGTACGTCTGTAGTATTGGTGACGGAACTGTGGTGAGCTACAGGAAACAGGGTGACTGACGTACGTCTGTAGTATTGGTGACGGAACTGTGGTTAGCTACAGGAAACAGGGTACGACGGACGTCTGAGTAATTGTGACGAACCTTGGTGAAACATGAAGAAAACGGGTGACTGACGTACTTGTAGTATGGTGCGGAACTTTGGTGAGTACGGAAACAGGGTGACTGAGTACGTCTGTATATGATGACGAACTGAGTGCAACTTGTTTATAAGTCAGAGGAAGGACAATAGTTCATGACCTTATGGTAAGACATAATGAAAAAATAGCGTCAGTAATGCGTCTAACTTGTAAGTGTCTGACTATAGCTGAGGTGCGTAAGTGTAAGGGAAAGTTGGCACACATCGAACTGTACAGCACAGAGCTGCAAACGATCTTCTCGTGATGCGTTACAGAAGTTGGCATCGCAGTCGTAATGCTGTTACAGACAGTTGACATCAGCAGTCGTAATGCTGTTACAGACAGTTGACATCAGCAGTCGTAATGCTGTTACAGACAGTTGACATCAGCAGTCGTAATGCTGTTACAGACAGTTGACATCAGCAGTCGTAATGCTGTTACAGACAGTTGACATCAGCAGTCGTAATGCTGTTACAGACAGTTGACATCAGCAGTCGTAATGCTGTTACAGACAGTTGACATCAGCAGTCGTAATGCTGTTACAGACAGTTGGCATCAGCAGTCGTAATGCTGTTACAGACAGTTGGCATCAGCAGTCGTAATGCTGTTACAGACAGTTGGCATCAGCAGTCGTAATGCTGTTACAGACAGTTGACATCAGCAGTCGTAATGCTGTTACAGACAGTTGACATCAGCAGTCGTAATGCTGTTACAGACAGTTGACATCAGCAGTCGTAATGCTGTTACAGACAGTTGACATCAGCAGTCGTAATGCTGTTACAGACAGTTCACATCAGCAGTCGTAATGCTGTTACAGCTAGTTGCATCAGCAGTCGTAATGCTGTTACAGCTAGTTGACATCAGCAGTCGTAATGCTGTTACAGACAGTTGGCATCAGCAGTCGTAATGCTGTTACAGACAGTTGGCATCAGCAGTCGTAATGCTGTTACAGACAGTTCACATCAGCAGTCGTAATGCTGTTACAGCTAGTTGACATCAGCAGTCGTAATGCTGTTACAGACAGTTGACATCAGCAGTCGTAATGCTGTTACAGACAGTTCACATCAGCAGTCGTAATGCTGTTACAGCTAGTTGACATCAGCAGTCGTAATGCTGTTACAGACAGTTGACATCAGCAGTCGTAATGCTGTTACAGACAGTTGACATCAGCAGTCGTAATGCTGTTACAGACAGTTGACATCAGCAGTCGTAATGCTGTTACAGACAGTTGAAATCAGCAGTCGTAATGCTGTTACAGACAGTTGACATCAGCAGTCGTAATGCTGTTACAGCTAGTTGGCATCAGCAGCTGACTGGGGTGTAATATAACAACAGTAAAATATAAATAGCAGACAAAGAGTAGTTCAGCGTACGTAGTGAGTCCTAACGTTTTGAGTGACTGAGATATACGTAGTCAAAGTGGTGACAAAAACAGAGTTTAGAATCCAAATACACTCCTAGATCTCTGATGAAATCATTACGAGTTACACATTGTCACACGGTTTGTACTTAAGTTAATTATATAAGATTTTCTTGTAAAGGTAATGATTATACTTTTATCAAAATTAAGTTTCATATCGTTATCAGAACAACCGCGAATGGGATCATGTAGAAGTGTACAGTCTGTTGCAGACTTACGGTAGGAACGACTTTGATCTCATCAGCAAATAAAAGATATCTCGAGTGCTGCTTAATATAACTGCAAAGGCCACTAATAAATATATTAAATAACAGGGACCCAAGGACGGATCCTTGAGGAACACCGACAGCACTTCAAAGGGTGTCGAATTAACACCATGGATACGAACAAAAGAATAACCAACTGACATAACCATCAGACAGCCCGTAAGCTCAAGAAGTGTATGAGGAAGGAGGTCAAAGGCGCTGCTTAATCAAAATAATTAGCCTTCTGAAAACACAAAAACCACTGCAACGTGAATTTGCCGCAGTGGCACACCTGGCGGAGGAACAACTGTTGACGGACGGACTGACGGAGCTTCCGAGTGGGAACTCGACGAGCAGCAATGTCCATGGAAGGCGGACAGGACTTGGAACCCAAAAACATATTAGTGACACAAACTGCGTTAAGCTAATGTCTTATATCAGGCAAAGAGCGTAAATCGAGAAGCTGGGAAGCACATCAGCATAACTACAGACATTAATGTCTGAGGAAAAAGGCGATCATAGCGAAGAGCTGCAAACTTCGTCTGAATACGATCACGATTTTTGGCATCAGTATAGATAATTGAAGTCCACGTTCGGGGGCTTAGCTATTGGGGAGGGGAGGGGGACTGGTGCCCCCCGCCCCCGGCAGCAGAGTCCAAGGGGTGGCAAAATGGGCAAAGTCATCACCAAAAGCATATTTAAGGTATACGAATTCATAATTTTGGAAATGAGTGACGAAGACAGCATTTCGATTGGCAATGGCGGATAAGGACTGTCGGGCTTCGCCATGCTAAAGGCTAGAACAGTATTATGAATGTAATTAATACTCGAAGGTCGTGCATATTTGTGCTGCAGTCAGCAGCAACACAAGGCAGCGGACCAGCGGAACAAGTGGAGGTGCAACTGGCGTCCGCACTAAGTCTAGTGTGAAACTGAGTCTTCAACAGGCAGGCCGCGCCCGCAATCAAAATAATGATGATGATATAATAATAATAATAATAAACTTCGCGTCCACGACTCGGAGTCTGGAGGTCCCGGTTCGAATAGCCTGATACTTTTGGCGGTGTTTTCTTACTTCCATCTCTCTTAATCGGATAATAATAATAATTATTTTGCAATTTCCCAAAATTATGGCCCAGTAACAGGTTTTTTAAAACAGCGTGGGACCTGGTTTCATAAAGGGGCAGTTTGTCGACTACCTTCTCCAGAAGAACTCCACGTTCATGGAGCCGCTCGCTTCCAGTTCGACGGACGACAATCAAACAGGCAGTTAAGATGCCTAAGTATAAAAAATAATAATAATAATAACAATAATAATGTTTAAAATATAATTTCCCTATTTGAATCTACGAATTATCTTAAATATACTGCGACCTGGTGAATAGTACGTTGACACACAAAAACAATTCACTTATGATTTATGCATTTTTAGTATAAAGCAGTGACGAACTCAGTCACTGCGTCCACGAAGACCTACACACACACCACACACACAAAACACACAGTCACGTCCCGTCACTACGCTATTTGCACTAGCATTTCTTAGCACTCAGACTCCTCCTCAATCAGCTCTACAGCCGGTCTCAAGTGTTCCATTGGAACCCTCCGTCACGGTGCTCTGTCCTGTAGCAGGCAGACACCAACATGACGTCTGTTGCTGTAACCTGCAGCTGACGAGGATGCCTTCAGTTTACGCAGGCAGTGCAGTCAGTCACAATTCCTACTGGCCCCGGCAGCGCTCGATCGTTTGTTCCTCTGTTACAGCTCTGACTGATCCTGTAACACTGTATCTTCTGTTCCCTGCTGTAGCTCTGGTTGTACTTTCTGTTCCCTGCTGTAGCTCTGGTTGTATCTTCTGTTCCCTGCTGTAGCTCTGGTTGTACTTTCTGTTCCCTGCTGTAGCTCTGGTTGTACCTTCTGTTCCCTGCTGTAGCTCTGGTTGTATCTTCTGTTCCCTGCTGTAGCTCTGGTTGTACCTTCTGTTCCCTGCTGTAGCTCTGGTTGTATCTTCTGTTCCCTGCTGTAGCTCTGGTTGTACCTTCTGTCCCTGCTGTAGCTCTGGTTGTACTTTCTGTTCCCTGTTGTAGCTCTGGCTGTATCTTCTGTCTCCTGCTCTAGCTCTGGCTGTATCTTTCGCCCCCTGCTGTAGTTCTGACTGTATCTTCTGTTCCCTGCTGTAGCTCTGGTTGTACTTTCTGTTCCCTGCTGTAGCTCTGGTTGTATCTTCTGTTCCCTGCTGTAGCTCTGGTTGTACTTTCTGTTCCCTGCTGTAGCTCTGGTTGTACCTTCTGTTCCCTGCTGTAGCTCTGGTTGTATCTTCTGTTCCCTGCTGTAGCTCTGGTTGTACCTTCTGTTCCCTGCTGTAGCTCTGGTTGTATCTTCTGTTCCCTGCTGTAGCTCTGGTTGTACCTTCTGTTCCCTGCTGTAGCTCTGGTTGTACTTTCTGTTCCCTGTTGTAGCTCTGGCTGTATCTTCTGTCACCTGCAGCTGCTGATCCTTCGACCCGTGCATAGTCGACAGTATCTCTGCCCCTGCGAGCTCTGTTGTCTTTGTTCCCTGCTTAGCTCGGCTGATCTCTGCCCTGTACTCGTTTACTTCTGTTCCCTGCTGTAGCTCTGGTTGTACTTCTGTTCCCTGCTGTAGCTCTGGTGTACCTTCTGTTCCCTGCTGTAGCTCTGGTTGTACCTTCTGTTCCCTGCTGTAGCTCTGGTTGTACCTTCTGTTCCCTGCTGTAGCTCTGGTTGTACCTTCTGTTCCCTGCTGTAGCTCTGGTTGTACCTTCTGTTCCCTGCTGTAGCTCTGGTTGTACCTTATGTCCCTGCTGTAGCTCTGGCTGTATCTTCTGTCCCCTGCTCTAGCTCTGGCTGTATCTTTCGCCCCCTGCTGTAGTTCTGACTGTATCTTCTGTCCCCTGCTGTAGTCTGGTGTACCTTCTGTTCCCTGCTGTAGCTCTGTGTACCTTCTGTTCCCTGCTGTAGCTCTGGTTGTACCTTCTGTTCCCTGCTGTAGCTCTGGCTGTATCTTCTGTCCCCTGCTCTAGCTCTGGTTGTACCTTCTGTCCCTGCTGTAGCTCTGGCTTGTATCCTCTGTTCCCATGCTCTAGCTCTGGTGTACCTTCTGCCCTGCTGTAGCTCTGGTTGTATCTTCTGTCCCCTGCTGTAGCTCTGGTTGTACCTTCTGTTCCCTGCTGTAGCTCTGGTTGTACCTTATGTTCCCTGCTGTAGCTCTGGCTGTATCTTCTGTCCCCTGCTCTAGCTCTGGCTGTATCTTTCGCCCCCTGCTGTAGCTCTGACTGTATCTCTGTCCCCTGCTCTAGCTCTGGTTGTACCTTTCTGCTCCCTGCTGTAGTCTGTTGTACCTTACTGTCCCCTGCTGTAGCTCTGGTTGTATCTTCTGTTCCCTGCTTAGCTCTGGTTTATCTTCGTCCCTGCTGTAGCTCTGGCTGTATCTTCTGTCCCCTGCTCTAGCTCTGGCTGTATCTTCTGTCCCCTGCTGCAGCTCTGACTGCTCACCATCCACGTCACTATGCCTATATAAACAGACGGCATCCTCACCTCACCTCGGCCCTGTAAAATCAGGTGCCAGAATACAGAAGACCACAATATGAACAAGGCTAGCTCAGTCGGTACAGTGACTACAGTGAGCGCTGGGCAATCCGGGGTTCCATTCCAAGCACAGGCAACACGTCTCTCTCCTCTCCAGCACGTCCAGACCGGTTACTCCACGGGCGTAAAGCGACCGGAGAGTAAAGGTGACCACTTAGCTCCACAGTGCCGAGTTTAAGAATAAGTGGAACTATACCTCCACCGCACCTGGCCCGATTTACACTGTGGGTACGCTGACGGCCCGCTCACGGTCACAGCAAATACACTTTGCCTGTAGTCACATGCATCTGCCTGTGTCTTGAACATGACCGCTCTGTGTACAGTGCTACTGAAGTGCAGCAAACAGGCCTGGCCAGCTGTTGGCTGTAATGCGAGTGTGTGTGCTGTATGTTAACATTGTAGTGTTAAACTGACCGCTGTGTGAACCTCTACATTTCTGGTTGTAGTTATGTCAGCCCGACTGACTTGGGCAGCTCGCACAACGCGTCTTAACAGACTGTCTCCAGAGAGCGCCTTCAGAAGAAGTCCAATCACCCTTCCAATTTCATAAATTGTATTCAATCGCCATGTACAGCAACGCTGTTATCATGTCTGTTTTTTCCTCCAAAATAATTCCCATCTGCATTTATCCAACGTTCAAAGCAACCCTTTCAGTTTCGTCCAGTACACGAAGCCAGAAGATAATCGCGAGTTAAGTGGGTAGAAAGGAGCGTCAGGTAATGTAATTAGCAGTACAATCTGCCGCAGGTAAGACAGTGTGCTGCGGTTACATAATTACATAAAACATAGGCTTACGTAACGCTACGAGACTTGGCACAGGCTAGTTGGTCGCTGACTGCACTGCTACGCTATCACTGCTGCTCAGTTTGGTCTGCGACTGCTGACCTAGCTGTACTGCTACAGCAGGCTATACACGCGAAACGCCCTCTTGGCCACTTTCTTAAGGCTCGCCCTGAGGCCGACACAGTAGTCTATCTCATCCGTACCTGGGATAAAGCGGCCGGAACGTAAGCTGACTACTCACCACCATCTCGCGCCGAGGTTAAGAATGAGTGGAGCTATACCTCCACACCCCCTAAGCTTTTATGGCGTTACGCGTCATTAAACACAAGTACAATTTTACCTTTACCTTAACACATTAGTGCCGCTTCTTCGCACCAATGTGCATCAGACAAATGCACAATATAAGCCCTGACTTACCTTCTCTTAACCTACGTAATATAACGCTTCGGGGTGTCTGAGGAAAATCTCAAATGTAGCTCGACAAGGAAACGGTCTTCTCCCGGTGTCATCAACCTTAACTAACTCCATAAGCACAGTCCTTCTTGAGAAGCTAACAGGTCGTCAGCTTGTCAAGAAATTCCCCGCGATTTACGGAACCCAAAGGTTCATTACCGCACTCACAACAGCCGCCACCTTCCCTATCCTGAGCCATATCAATCCAGTCCATACCTCCCCATCACACCTTAAGATCCGTCTTAATATTATCCTCCCATCTACGCCTAGGTCTTCCTAGTGGTCACTTTCCCTCATGTTTCCATATTAAAACCCTATATATACCTCTCCTCTCCACTATATGCGCTACATGCCCGCCCATCTCATTCTTCTTGATTTGATCGCCCGAATAATATTTGGTGATGAGTACAGATCATTAAGTTCCTCGTTATGTAGTCTTCTCCACTCCCCTGTTACCTCGTCCCTCTTAAGCCCAAATATCCCCTCAGCACCCTTTTCTCGAAACCCTCAGCCTATGTTCCTCCCTAAGTGTGACAGACCAAGTTTCACACCCATACAAAACGACAGGCAAAATTACAGTTCTGTATATCTTAATGTTTGTATTTTTGGACAGCAAACTGTAAGACAGAAATCCTGCACCGAATGATAACAAGCATTACGTGACTTGTCTGCCCTTAATTGCATCATGAATGACATTTTGATTTGCTACAGTATGTCCCAAACATCTCAAGTTCGCACAACTTCACAGTATGTCCCAAACATCTCAAGTTCGCACAACTTCACAGCATGTCCCAAACATCTCAAGTTCGCACAACTTCACAGTATGTCCCAAACATCTCAAGTTCGCACAACTTCACAGTATGTCCCAAACATCTCAAGTTCGCACAACTTCACAGCATGTCCCAAACATCTCAAGTTCGCACAACTTCACAGTATGTCCCAAACATCTCAAGTTCGCACAACTTCACAGTATGTCCCAAACATCTCAAGTTCGCACAACTTCACAGTATGTCCCAAACATCTCAAGTTCGCACAACTTCACAGTATGTCCCAAACATCTCAAGTTCGCACAACTTCACAGTATGTCCCAAACATCTCAAGTTCGCACAACTTCACAGTATGTCCCAAACATCTCAAGTTCGCACAACTTCACAGTATGTCCCAAACATCTCAAGTTCGCACAACTTCACAGCATGTCCCAAACATCTCAAGTTCGCACAACTTCACAGTATGTCTTACCCATCTCCATGTTGCGATCTTTTCCTGCATTGTGTCCCATTCAATTTCAATCACTTCCGGTTTACTTGAAGCCTCCTAATGCTATATATATTTAAAGATGAGCCAAGTCATGAAGTACTATATTTTCTGTAAATTAATTGGTCACGGCTTTCCGGCAAGCCAGTTTCTCACTACATAAAATGGACGTCTGCTCAATCAACCTGACACTTTGTCACAGTTTGCTACAAACATTTCATTGTCCAAGCCTGCGTTCAGCAACGTAAATGTGCCAATAAGTGTTGACACAGTTGTCGCGTTGTCCGCAACCAAAATAACTGCAAATTCATACCGCTTGTATTGCTGGACCAAACGACACTACAAAGCAATTACTTCAGTACTTCAGTCCTACCTGCTAAGACCACAGCAATCACCACGCCGTCCAACAAACGCCACCACATCGCCAACCCGAGTCCTTTAGCAGTCCACGTCAAAGTGAGTTGCTGCCCTTCCTGTTACCTTGAGCTCGGACATCTGCAAGATACAAGTAATCTCGTGCACTCCTACAGGTTTGCGGACCACACTTTGAGAAACACTGAACTAAAGCGTTGGTAGGGACTGGTCACTTAGCAACCAGTGCGAGGGACAGCACTGGAACCGCTGTCTGTCGCTAGCTGTTCACAGAAGTCGTCGGACAACAGCAGTCTGTTTGTCGCTAGCTGTTCACAAAAGTTGTCGGACAACAGCAGTCTGTTTGTCGCCAGCTGTTCACAAGAAGTCTTCGGACAACAGCAGTCTGTTTGTCGCTATCTGTTCACAGAAGTCGTCGGACAACAGCGGTCTGTTTGTCGCTATCTGTTCACAGAAGTCGTCGGACAACAGCAGTCTGTTTGTCGCTATCTGTTCACAGAAGTCGTCGGACAACAGCGGTCTGTTTGTCGCTAACTGTTCACAGAAGTCGTCGGACAACAGCAGTCTGTTTGTCGCTATCTGTTCACAGAAGTCGTCGGACAACAGCAGTCTGTTTGTCGCTATCTGTTCACAGAAGTCGTCGGAAAACAGCAGTCTGTTTGTCGCTATCTGTTCACAGAAGTCGTCGGAAAACAGCAGTCTGTTTGTCGCTATCTGTTCACAGAAGTCGTCGGACAACAGCGGTCTGTTTGTCGCTATCTGTTCACAGAAGTCGTCGGACAACAGCGGTCTGTTTGTCGCCATCTGTTCACAGAAGTCGTCGGACAACAGCCCCGACTGAAGATCGCCATATACCCCGCAAGGGCGCAGTTGTCTAGACCAGCAATTCGAATACAAAATGCCATGTTCGAGGTAAATTACCCTTCGCTTTCCGAAACTCAAAAATCGCAGCTCTCCCCGACGGAATACAAACTGCTGTTAAGAAACCGCAGGAGGGGCCGATATCCGTGCAACGCGGGCGTAACGCACAAGTTTCGTCTGAACTTACAGATATGGGGTCTGAAAGTTGAACATTTTTGCCGCAGTCGCAAAGCAAAGCTGTCAACAAGCCACGTACGTCTGTCTGTCAGTTTGTCCGCACTAACAACGTGCAGACTAATGTCACGTGATGCTGACTTCTACTAAACTGCGTCTGAATGTTCCAGTTTTGGTCAAAATCCGGGGGAGTGGGTTGAAATGACGGACAGTTGACATGTGATTGTACGCGCTTCTCAGAGCGTGCCCTGCTGAGGTAACCAACAGCAAGCAATGAAACACGTGTACACATTGCTCACAATTTGTGTTCTGGTGTTCACAGGAAACACAGCTCTCGAGACAAGCACATAGAAGGGAGAAAATGCGCCGGAATTGGTAAGATATTTTTATTGAATCCTACGCACTTTGTGGCATCTGCTTCAGTTAGCGAGTATCGGAACTAAACTTCAGTAAACTATCTTAAATTAAGCCATATACAATAATATATATATATATATAGTCAACCCCGATATAACGTCTCCCGTTAGTGCCGCCGTCACTTAGCGCTCATCAGTGTCTGCGAACAGACAGAAATTCCCTACTATTTTACCATTGTGCACCCTCGATATAACGCCACCCCCGCTAGCCGCCATCCGCCAATGTCTTACGAGATACAAACATGTTCGGAAGCCTACATAATGTCCGATATAGCTGCATGTCGGAAGGTATTTAACGAATGCGTGTAGTGTGCGTTGGGATTTCTACCTGGCCAGACAGCATGGGTCAGCGACGACAGTTATCGTCTGTTGACTACAGACATATGTCAACTGTTCTAGCGGCCAGTGTATCTGGACCTGCTGTTTGTACTGGCGTCATAACATTTCTACCTGTCCAGACAGCATGGGTCAGCGACGACAGTCAGTTATCGTCTGTTGACTACAGACATATGTCAACTGTTCTAGCGGCCAGTGTATCTGGAACTGCTGTTTGTACTGACGTCATAACATTTCTACCTGGCCAGACAGCATGGGTCAGCGACGACAGTTATCGTCTGTTTACTACAGACATATCTGTCAACTGTTCTAGCGGCCAGTGTATCTGGAACTGCTGTTTGTACTGACGTCATAACATTTCTACCTGGCCAGACAGCATGGGTCAGCGACGACAGTTATCGTCTGTTGACTACAGACATATGTGTCAACTGTTTTAGCGGCCAGTGTATCTGGAACTGCTGTTTGTACTGACGTCATAACATTTCTACCTGGCCAGACAGCATGGGTCAGCGACGACAGTCAGTTATCGTCTGTTGACTACAGACATATGTCAACTGTTCTAGCGGCCAGTGTATCTGGAACTGCTGTTTGTACTGACGTCATAACATTTCTACCTGGCCAGACAGCATGGGTCAGCGACGACAGTTATCGTCTGTTGACTACAGACATATCTGTCAACTGTTCTAGCGGCCAGTGTATCTGGAACTGCTGTTTGTACTGACGTCATAACATTTCTACCTGGCCAGACAGCATGGGTCAGCGACGACAGTTATCGTCTTTGACTACAGACATATGTCAACTGTTCTAGCGGCCAGTGTATCTGGAACTGCTGTTTGTACTGACGTCATAACATTTCTACCTGGCCAGACAGCATGGGTCAGCGACGACAGTCAGTTATCGTCTGTTGACTACAGACATATCTGTCAACTGTTCTAGCGGCCAGTGTATCTGGAACTGCTGTTTGTACTGACATCATAACATTTCTACCTGGCCAGACAGCATGGGTCAGCGACGACAGTCAGTTATCGTCTCTTGACTACAGACATATCTGTCAACTGTTCTAGCGGCCAGTGTATCTGGAACTGCTGTTTGTACTGACGTCATAACATTTCTACCTGGCCAGACAGCATGGGTCAGCGACGACAGTCAGTTATCGTCTGTTGACTACAGACATATCTGTCAACTGTTCTAGCGGCCAGTGTATCTGGAACTGCTGTTTGTACTGACGTCATAACATTTCTACCTGGCCAGACAGCATGGGTCAGCGACGACAGTCGTTATCATCTGTTGACTACAGACATATCTGTCAACTGTTCTAGCGGCCAGTGTATCTGGAACTGCTGTTTGTACTGACGTCATAACATTTCTACCTGGCCAGACAGCATGGGTCAGCGACGACAGTCAGTTATCGTCTCTTGACTACAGACATATCTGTCAACTGTTCTAGCGGCCAGTGTATCTGGAACTGCTGTTTGTACTGACGTCATAACATTTCTACCTGGCCAGACAGCATGGGTCAGCGACGACAGTCAGTTATCGTCTGTTGACTACAGACATATCTGTCAACTGTTCTAGCGGCCAGTGTATCTGGAACTGCTGTTTGTACTGACGTCATAACATTTCTACCTGGCCAGACAGCATGGGTCAGCGACGACAGTCAGTTATCGTCTGTTGACTACAGATATATGTCAACTGTTCTAGCGGCCAGTGTATCTGGAACTGCTGTTTGTACTGACGTCATAACACTGGCTGCCTGTTTCCTCACGCCCGCAAGTTTCAAGTTATCGGTCGTAGTTTGTTTAGACGACAAACTGCAGAATTAAAAAAATACATGCGAAAGAACCTGAGTAACTAACCAACTAACTAACTCCATGGAGCACAGTCCTTCCTGAGAAGCAAACAGGTCGTCAGCTAGTCAAGATATTTCCCGCGTTTTATGGAACCCGAAGGTTCATTACCGCACTCACAACAGCCCGCCACCTGTCCCTATCCTGAGCCATATCAATCCAGTCCATGCCTCTCCATCCCACTTCCTGAAGATCCATCTTAATATTATCCTCCCATCCACGCCTAGGTCTTCCAAGTGGTCTCTTTCCCTCAGGTTTCCCCACCAAAACCCTGCATGCTTCTCTCCTCTCTCCCATACGTGCTACATGCCTCGCCCATCTCATTATTCTTGATTTTACAGAATTTATTTAAAGAATGAGCTTGGCAAATTGGGTTCGGTCGGGCTCTGGAAACAAACCCAGACTTCATGTTCTGTCGTATTTTCGTAGCTGCCTCTCCCGGCAGAGCCGCGAGATACAACTTGCACATTTGGCGTCTAACGCATTTGTACCGTTCGTCAGAGCCAAAGTAATGTTAGATGTCACCGAGCAGTCGAACAATTTATTCATGTATTATTGACATTTATGTATTAAAACAAACGTGTGACAACAGGACAGTCAGAGCAGAGTTAAAATACATCGGGCTTCATTCGGGCTATAACAAAAGGAAGTCGGCTTTCGGACCGATTCAGGTCACACATTTGAGTGTAGTCAAGGGGTCAGACCACAAACTCCTCGAGATGGAACGTCCAAAATTCTAAAATTTCGGTCCATGCGCACCTCCTGGTCTCTGTGCAGTTTCAAGACTGATACCAAATACGAATCCTAACATGACAACGTACAGTGGAGTATTGCAGCTGTACGTCCCAAACTCCGAAACCGCAGGATCGCCCCTTGTTGGCTGTCTGCTGCTATTTATCATAACGATCAAGGCTACCTTCTATCCCACACCCAAGAACTTGGTGAAAAGTAAGAATTTTTGTTAGGGGAGGCGTTATTATTTGGAAGATTGACAGAGTGTTTTGACTGACGTCGTGTAGTCTGATACATGCGCACCGACGTTGCAGAGGAACCCGCTGCCCCCACCATCTAGTATTACGAAGGAGGCAATAGGTGCCTCTGAAACCACGTCGCGGACGACAGTGGCTGCAGGCCGTCTGCGGACCATCTGTAGTGCTGACCAAGTGGCTGCAGCCCAATCTGCGGACCATCTGTGGTGTTGACCATGCAGGTTGCTCACGGCACAGCTGGGCCTACTTCTTACAAGCGTCATGACGTCTGTCGTATCTGCCACTGTTCCACAAAGACGCTTCCGGTTACGTCCTCCACCCCCCCCCCCCCAGCACCATAAAATGTACAAAAGTGCTTTGTTTGGAAAATTAACAATTTCACAGGGCGCTGCTCCAAAAACACACATTCAATGGAATCCACAAATGCTATAAATCCATGTAAAATAAACAGCTTCGGGTACAGTGGTCACTGCCCCGGGCAGTACAGCGCCCATTTGTGGCACGGCACACTCATTAGCCACACGGCTCCAGTCGCGCGTTTGCACCGGTAAATTTGAGGGGGTAGACCTACTGAGTCTACTGAATGTACGTCAGAACATCTCCATGACCTAGCTACACGTGGCTTTATCCGTTCGGTGTAACAATATGTACGTTGGACACAGCAGTCAGCATAGTGGCTTGTTACGGACTGGACGACCAGGAAACCAGGATTCGACTCCCGGCAGGTACAGAGGGTGTTCTGTTCCGCAAGGTGCACAGGCCGGCTGTGGGCCCAGACAACCTCGTACCTAATGGGTAATGGAGGATCCGCTCCACTTACCGCCACCCCCAATGGACCTCCACGGCTGGTGCTTACCACAATCTTACCATTCATATACATCACCACGTGACGTATCATACCTGACTACAGATCGAAAAATAGGGTTCTCGTAGTTTCCTCGGTAGTTCTAACCACATTTAGTGACAATACAAACGTGCACAATGCAGACAGCTCAGTCCGTACAGTGACCAGCTTACGGACTGTAACACCGAGGAAACAGCATTCGATTCCGGGCAGGTGCAAGAGATTCTTCCTTTCTCCAAAACGTCCAGACCCCTCTGGGGCCTCTCCCGCCTCCTATCCAAATGGGTACTGTCTGCTTTACCATGTAGGTCAAGCGACGGAGCCGTGAAGCTGTCCATTCCCATCTCGCGTCGAGTTAAAAAATAAGTGGAGCTCTACTCCATTCCCCCATATGCCTTCATGGCCTGCAGAGGAACAACTTTACCTTTGATCTACAGTCGATGCAGCACGTCTACTGGGTAACGTAGTGGAACACAAGTACAAGAACGTAATGACACATACAGTGAACACAAGTACGTAACGACACATACAGTGAACACAAGTACGTAACGACACATACAGTGAACACAAGTACGTAACGACACATACAGTGAACACAAGTACGTAACGACACATACAGTGAACACAAGTACGTAACGACACATACAGTGAACACAAGTACATGACACATACAGTGAACACAAGTACATGACGACATACAGTGAACACAAGTACATGAACGACACATACAGTGAACACAAGTACGTAACGACACATACAGTGAACACAAGTACGTAACGACACATACAGTGAACACAAGTACGTAACGACACATACAGTGAACACAAGTACGTAACGACACATACAGTGAACACAAGTACGTAACGACACATACAGTGAACACAAGTACGTAACGACACATACAGTGAACACAAGTACGTAACGACACATACAGTGAACACAAGTACGTAACGACACATACAGTGAACACAAGTACGTAACGACACATACAGTGAATACAAGTACGTAACGACACATACAGTGAACACAAGTACGTAACGACACATACAGTGAACACAAGTACGTAACGACACATACAGTGAACACAAGTACGTAACGACACATACAGTGAAACACAAGTACGTAACGACACATACAGTGAACACAAGTACGTAACGACACATACAGTGAACACAAGTACGTAACGACACATACAGTGAACACAAGTACGTAACGACACATACAGTGAACACACAAAACTGCGGTTTGCTGTGTACGTCACACAGACCGGTAATGCCGAGCGCAGAGCAACTTGATGGCCTGAGGAGAGGAGCGTCGGGGCTCCTTGGATCGATCTTGCTGAAGGCTTACACTGCACCTTGAAAACTGGGGCTTCGGCGAGAAGACCGCACAGACTGACGATAATACAGACAACGTGATGCCTACAGAACAGAGAGGGCGCAGCGGAGGATCATACGGATACAAACATCAACTGCTAATATCGAAAGTGACATTACAGGAGTGTCAGCAGGAAGAACTTGTGCATGGCACGGACAGACTGTCAGGAAGCTTTGACAGTGGATAATGAAACTAACTAACTAACTAACTAACTAACTCCATGGAGCAGACAGCAACACATGAGTAGATGTCAAGTATGTTATTGTGTTACGTAAGTATCAAAGCAGGATTCTTCTGAAAGCTTAAAAAATTTAGATGTTGGATGTATGACTGCTAACTAACTAAATAACTGACTAACTAACCAACCAACTAACTCCATTGAGCAGAGTCCTTGTTGAGAAGCTAACAGGTCGTCAGCTAGTCAAGAAATTCCCCGCGTTTTATGGAACCCAAACGTTCATTACCGCACTCACAACAGCCCACCACCTGTCCCTATCCTGAGCCATATCAATCCAGTCCATGCCCCCCATCCCACTTGTTGAAGATCCATTTTAATATTATCCTCCCATCTACGCCTGGGTCTTCCAAGTGGTCTCCTTGTTCCAAATCTCATGTTCCTTTTCCGTTGCTTAAGTTGTACCAAAGAATCAGTCCAGGTCCGAGGCTTTGTCAAATGTTTCGTAACATAATTTTTTACGGTGAGGAGTTGTTAGCACCTCGCCCAAACCCCAAGCTGGAGGACCACCCCTTGCCGGCGTCCGCGACTGCTTATTCAATGTATTCGCAGCTACCCTCCATATCCGCAGGCCGTTCCTCCATCCGCAACCTGAGGACGCGCCATGCCGTGGTGACAGGGACCGACTTATCATGGTGACAGGGACCGACATATCGTGGTGACAGGGACCGACTTATCATGGTGACAGGGACCGACTTATCGTGGTGACAGGGACCGACTTATCATGGTAACAGGGACCGACTTATCATGGTGACAGGGACCGACTTATCATAGTGACAGGGACCGACTTATCGTGGTGACAGGGACCGACTTATCGTGGTGACAGGGACCGACTTATCGTGGTGACAGGGACCGACTTATCGTGGTGACAGGGACCGACTTATTGTGGTGACAGGGACCGACTTATCGTGGTGACAGGGACCGACTTATCGTGGTGACAGGGACCGACTTATCGTGGTGACAGGGACAGACTTATCGTGGTGATAGGGACAGACTTATCGTTGTGATAGGGACCGACTTATCGTGGTGACAGGGACCGACTTATCGTGGTGACAGGGACCGACTTATCGTGGTGACAGGGACCGACTTATCGTGGTGACAGGGACCGACTTATCGTGGTGACAGGGACCGACTTATCGTGGTGACAGGGACCGACTTATCGTGGTGACAGGGACCGACTTATCGTGGTGACAGGGACCGACTTATCGTGGTGACAGGGACCGACTTATCGTGGTGACAGGGACCGACTTATCGTGGTGACAGGGACCGACTTATCGTGGTGACAGGGACCGACTTATCGTGGTGACAGGGACCGACTTATCGTGGTGACAGGGACCGACTTATCGTGGTGACAGGGACCGACTTATCGTGGTGACAGGGACCGACTTATCGTGGTGACAGGGACGGACTTATAATCAAACACTTGGAGTTAATTGGGATCAATAATAAAATAATATCCTTCTCTAAGAAGACTATGAGTTACTGGAGAACTGATATGTGCCTATATGCAGAACAGAACTGATATGTGCCTATATGCAGAACAGAACTGATATGTGCCTATATGCAGAACAGAACTGATATGTGCCTATATGCAGAACAGAACAGATATGTGCCTATATGCAGAACAGAACTGATATGTGCCTATATGCAGAACAGAACTGATATGTGCCTATATGCAGAACAGAACGATATGTGCCTATATGCAGAACAGAACTGATATGTGCCTATATGCAGAACAGAACTGATATGTGCCTATATGCAGAACAGAACAGATATGTGCCTATATGCAGAACAGAACTGATATGTGCCTATATGCAGAACAGAACTGATATGTGCCTATATGCAGAACAGAACTGATATGTGCCTATATGCAGAACAGAACAGATATGTGCCTATATGCAGAACAGAACTGATATGTGCCTATATGCAGAACAGAACTGATATGTGCCTATATGCAGAACAGAACAGATATGTGCCTATATGCAGAACAGAACTGATATGTGCCTATATGCAGAACAGAACTGATATGT
This sequence comes from Reticulitermes speratus, assembly GCA_021186555.1. Taxonomy (NCBI): domain Eukaryota; kingdom Metazoa; phylum Arthropoda; class Insecta; order Blattodea; family Rhinotermitidae; genus Reticulitermes; species Reticulitermes speratus. The sequence continues at coordinate 43,782,788 of JAJKFL010000014.1, read as the reverse complement.
GCCTATATGCAGAACAGAACTGATATGTGCCTATATGCAGAACAGAACTAATATGTGCCTATATGCAGAACAGAACTGATATGTGCTATATGCAGAACAGAACTGATATGTGCCTATATGCAGAACAGAAGCTACTAGAAACAGAAGATACAGAAGTACAACGTGGACTATTTCAAAGAGGCTCGTTATCACCGCCGTTACTTTGCTTTGGCTTAAGTCCGCTCACAGAGCAGCTGAACAAGTTGAGTACAGTACAGCAAGGGCGACTTGGAGCTGACGGGCAAAACGGGGGACGATATCATCGTCAGGGATGATAATCTCGTGAGGGATGATGATATCGTGAGGGATCCAAACATGTATGATTGAGCAACGTAATATTGTAATATAAAGTATCTGAAAACAATACAGTGTATTTTGTTGTACTGAGTGTTGTGAGTTGTTATTGACAGTACACAATATAAAAAAATTGAAATATGTAAGACTTGAAAATAGTAGACATTTAAGGAAAAAAGGGTGGGAAGGGTATATGAAAGTAGAATTAATGAACCTGAGATAAGCAGTAAGTACGGCAACATTACAGACTTGTAAATACGCGGAAATAGATGTAAGGGCTTAAGTAACTTAGCAAAGGATAAGAAGTGTGCTGTGCTTGCTGACTGCTCAGTAGGGACTTTGAGCAGATGAAGTGACTGTACATGTGCTTCATGTTAGGCACACTGCTGTACAGTAACGGACGTTATAACGCCACCGTTTGTTCAGCACATGTGACGTTATATCGGGGGTGGCGATATATCGAAGCACTAATTCTTTAAAACTCATAAAAATGCACTTAAGATTATGAATTGCTGTTAATTTCAAAATAAGAACATGTTAGAAGAACAGATAATACCGTATTAGTGTACAGTACTTGCAAATCATCACCTTATCTGTTGCTGTACCATTTTTAGCATTTAATTGGCCCATCCATATTGCTAACGCTTCCTACATTTCTTCACATATGCAACTTTCACCATTTTATGTTAACAGTTGCTAGGTTTTCCCACTTATTTTTTTCACTCAGTACATTTGTCCCATAACAAGGCACAACACGCTATATACATCACATTGCTATCTACAAGACCAGACCATCTCTGGACACCAACACTTCACTACTAAAATAACGACAGGACAAACAAAATCTCTACCATAGTGTTCTGAAGTCGCCTGTCCATACGCCAGGGCAGTGTGCTCCACGTATACAAAGGTATCCGTGACCAGTTACCAAGTAATCCGTGGAGACATTTCTGTAATGACGACTTCGAAGTTTACTTCTTTTTTATATTAAATGTTTTTTTTAAAAATTAAGAAACGTCCTGTACTCACGAAGTGAGCAACAATCATTTTAATTACGGTCAAATCAAGCAATCCATTGTTACGTAAGCTAGTGCTATGTATTCGTGTCTACCTAACTCAGTTCAGATATACACGTACATTTGTATTTTGTACACCTGTCAGCAGCACACTGTATTTACATGAGCAAGGATGTGAGGATCCGTGGTTGTTTTTCGAAGCGAAAAGGGGCCCGCGAGCAAAAGTTTGGGAAAGTGCTATATGTTGTTTAACTATCCACGTGGTCGTCTAAACAACCTACGACCGATAACTTGAAAATTGCGGGCGTGAGGAAACACGCAGCCAGTGTTATGACGTCAGTACAAACAGCAGTTCCAGATACACTGGCCGCTAGAACAGTTGACATATGTCTGTAGTCAACAGACGATAACTGACTGTCGTCGCTGACCCATGCTGTCTGGCCAGGTAGAAATGTTATGACGTCAGTACAAACAGCAGTTCCAGATACACTGGCCGCTAGAACAGTTGACATATGTCTGTAGTCAACAGACGATAACTGACTGTCGTCGCTGACCCATGCTGTCTGGCCAGGTAGAAATGTTATGACGTCAGTACAAACAGCAGTTCCAGATACACTGGCCGCTAGAACAGTTGACATATGTCTGTAGTCAACAGACGATAACTGACTGTCGTCGCTGACCCATGCTGTCTGGCCAGGTAGAAATCCCAACGCACACTACACGCATTCGTTAAATACCTTCCGACATGCCGCTATATCGGACATTATGTAACGCTTCCGAACACGTTTGTATCTCGTAAGACATTGGCGGATGGCGGCTAGCGGGGGTGGCGCTATATCGAGGGTGCACAATGGTAAAATAGTAGGGAATTTCTGTCTGTTCGCAGACACTGAAGTGCGCCGAGGCATGAACCTGACCACTCACCTTCATCTAGCGCCTCAGTTGAGATGTGTGGTGCTGTACCTCCACTCCCCCCACATCCGTCATGCCATGTACAGGGACAACCTTGCACTTCCGGTTAGGTACTGTCATCTCAGTAGGACAAGGTATGCTGTCAGGGAACACAAACTGTCAATATGGGATAGAATTAGAACGAGAACAAAGACGTTAATTGGACTGCATAGGAAAGGAAGGAAGGAAGGAAGGAAAGGCAGGCAGGTAGGAAGCAAGGAAGGAAAAGGAAAGGAAAAGAAGGAAAGGAAGGCAGGAAGGAAGGTAGGAAGCAAGGAAGGAAGGAAATGAAGAGAAGGAAGGGAAGGGAGGGAAGGAAGCAAGGAAGGAAGGAAAGCAAAAGAAGGTAGGAAGGGAGGGAAGAAAAGGAAGGAAGGCAGAAAGGAAGGTAGGAAGGAAGGGAAGGAAGGCAAGGCAGGCAGGAAGGAAGGTAGGAAGGGAAGGAAAGGAAGGAAGGTAGGAAGCAAGGAAGGAAAAGGAAAGGAAGGAAGCAAGGAATGAAGGAAGGGAAGGAAGGAAGCAAGGAAGGAAGGAAAGCAAAGGAAGGTAGGAAGGAAGGGAAGGAAGCAAGGAAGGAAGGGAAAGGAAGGGAAGGAAGGCAGAAAGGAAGGAAGGGAAGCAAAGGAAGGTAGGAAGGAAGGCAGGAAGGAAAGGAAGGGAAGGAAGGAAGTAAGGAAGTAAGGGAAGGAAAGGAAGGAAGGCAGAAAGGAAGGGAGGGAAGGAAGGGAAGGAAAGGAAGGAAAAGGAAGGTAGGAAGGAAGGGAAGAAAAGGAAGGAAGCAAGGAGGGCAGGAAAGAAAAGGAAGGAAGGAAAGGAAGGTAGGAAGGAAGTGAAAGAAGGAAGGAAAGGAAGGGATAGAAGGAAGGAGAGGAAATGAAGGAAGGAAAGGAAGGAAGGAAAGGAAGGAAGGAAGGAAGGAAGGAAAGGAAGGAAGAAAGGTAGGAACGAAGGAAGGAATTTAAACAAATGGCTGAGTCCACAACAAGGAAAACATGAAAATAAAACATTTCCTTACACAGTTCACATTTTAATTACAATGATAAGGTGTACAATACATGGAGTGACAAAACTGCGCAACAAGACATTTATTCTGTGAGGCACATATATGCTGCAACAAAGATTTTCCGACAAAACTGCGCAACAAGACATTTATTCTGTGAGGCACATATATGCTGCAACAAAGATTTTCCGACAAAACTGCGCAACAAGACATTTATTCTGTGAGGGCACATATATGCTGCAACAAAGCTTTTCTTTTAAAATCAAGTGAAATGCAAATTAATTACCACTTACTGTATTTGACAGTCATGATTAAAATTAATAAACAGAAAACATTCAAAATTCGGGAAATCAGTGAGATGTGTGTCTTTCTATATCATCCTGTCTGCACAAGCAAGAGCGCAATGTGGTCTTTTGTGTTATGACGCCATGAAGTCAGGTAGGTGGGCATCAACACTGTGGGGGCACAGCCTGACTCCATAGTCCTCTGTGCAGCAGATGTACAGAGAATATCCCTCTGAAACATTTACATCAACCTACCAGACTTCACGGTGTCTATAACATGGAAGACCACAATACCAAACTTCACTACCATTAAGTCCTTAAGCCCCAGACAAGCCAATTCTAAGGCACAACACGCACCCTCTATCAGATCTCCTCAGGCACCTTCACAAGTGGCTCACAGAACGCTTCGCTCTGTCTCACACGGTCTGCAAAGGAACATCAACACACAAGCCTGTACGAGATGTAGCGGCCAGCTGTTTCTGACGGTCGGATTATTTTCACGACCTGCAAAATACAAAAATGACATTACTGCCAGCTGCATACCAACAGCAGACAACAGTTGCATGACAACCCTGTTTTGGTGGTCATAAGCCACATGAGGGGCAGTAACCCCTCTTGAAACACAGATTTTCCTATTGTGAAACTCATGTCCACACGGTTTTCCTCCTGCATACAAATTATCCAATCACAGCATAACAATCTGCAGACACAAGTACATGGTCTTGCATAAAAAATGTGCTTTTACTTCAGCTGCAACAATTTTCTTAGTAAGCGAACATCTCATTGTGTTTAGATATGTTCATTAAAACAATATTTCACCCAACACAACATTTTTATCAACTGGCTGCATATTTTGGCTTCACAGATCAAGCCAGCATCTGGCCTACATATACATAATGTGACATACAGAGGAAGATGTGAACTGATGTAAAGCAGGAAGATCTAGTTTCTTTTTTCTACAACATAATATGTATAAACAAGTGTTGAATTCTCTTACGTTATCAACACTTACATGTAAAACCAAAAATATAAAATGTCATAACTGTGACAAGTTTTACCTCAAGAATATTATTTAATTTTTTAAATAGGTAAAAAGGAAAAAATTAAAACTGACTTTGTAAAAATTACTGTATTGTTATTGTTACTTCCTGTTTTTAGGTTAAGCAGAAAGATCATTACTTAAAACTGATACTGTATGATGGCTTGATCTTTGAGGCCAAAACACACAGCAAAGTTGGTATAAAACAAACATTTGTTTCATTAACATTCTGATAGCTGTGACTGTGTTGCTTCATGCCCAACGCTGCACACTGTCCCACGCTCTGTCTCTCTCGTGTCCTGGTTGTGGTACTGTGTGCAAGTTGTCTCACTATACTGTCAGATTCAAGCAACATTACTTGTACTGTTCTCACGCTGCACTGCCCAGCATGTTACCGCAGGAAGAGCGCAGCCTGCTGTGTCTCCAAACTGAAGACCCTCATACCACAGGCACTGCAGTTAGGAGCACAGCATATGTGCTTGCTTACTCCTTGGCTATACGGATGTCCATGGAGTTTTGCCTCATCTACAAGAGAAGCCCATTTCGTACTATAACTCGCCTTTTGCCCTCATCACTTTACCTTTAGCTCTCACAGATCATTCCCTACATCTTCCAGCCACCTCAGTCTGGGTCTACCCATGTTCCTTCTACCCTTTTCCTTGCTTGCAAAGTTACAGTACTACACAGACAGTGTCTCAACTCAGTGAACATGTAACAGAGTCTACGATAAAAGACCTTGTTGTTCTTGAATAATTATACCTTATAAACGAGAAATATTAAACATTTCTAAACAGACTAAAAAGACAAAGACAAAAAACAAAATGACTGGATTAATCACATTTCAAGGACAGAAGATGAAAAACACGCAAAATAAACATTAGAAACATAAACAAAAAACAGAAAGCATTTAAGAACTTTTTAAGACGAAGAAATCAACTACAAAAATCTAGAGTTGCCAGTTGCATAACATAAAATGTCAAAATTTGAGAGCGTGTTAGAGCACGACAATTACTAAAAACAGAGAGTAAGAGTAGTGTTTATTAAAATTTCAATTGGACAGATCACAAAAGAAGTTACATGTGAGAATTATCAGCTATAAGTATTTCAACTGGCTGCAAAAAAAAAAAATTCAGCACAGTTGATACGTTACGTGCATTAAGTTTGCGGAACACTGCTACAAGAACTGTGGTGACATAAATATATGGATAGGGACTTCAGAGGATCAGACATAAATGTGTCATGCAAATACATTTCTTTTCATCCATCACCTCAAGAACAACAAAGACAAATGAAATTAAAGTAAAAAAACAAATCAACATAACACATGAAACTGCCCTAAAAGTATCCATACACCAATCAGAGCAGGGACTTCAGAATTCCCTCCACTTTTCAACACTGGTGTAATACCAGAGGTGTGCAGCAAGGTACACCAGACATGTGCAGCAAGGTACACCAAGTTGCAGCAAGGTAACCAGAGGTGTGCAGCAAGGTACACCAGAGGTATGCAGCAAGGTACACCCAGAGGTGGATGCAGCAAGGTACACCAGAGGTGTGCAGCAAGGTACACCAGAGGTATGCAGCAAGGTGTACAACACCAGAGGTGTGCAGCAAGGTACACCAGACATGTGCAGCAAGGTACACCGGAGGTATGCAGCATACACCAGAGGTGTGCAGCAAGGTACACCAGACGTGCACCCACTACTTCAATGCAGATATCCAAGAGAAGAGGCAATAACAAACAAACCCTCTACTTATCCACATCATCGTCAGTACCACCGTGTAATCTGTCACAGTGACATACAACCCGTGGAGGAGAGATCAGGCTCAGTTTTGGCTTCCTTCAGGTGTTGCAGTGCTATGCAGCAGCCAGCCATGGGCATGGTCGAGGAGCTGAGGTTAACGCCCCATGATTCCCAGAATGCCATCAACAGAAACCTGCCACAGCTGCTGGCAATGTCCTGCCCAGCCACCTTCAGTCCAGACCTTGTACTCTATGGAGCACTGATGCAGCACGTCAAATGATAACAGTACTGACACGACAAGACAAAAGCTGACAAGTGCCAGTCGCGCAAATATTGAGCCGTAATTTCTTTAGTAAATGTATCAAGTACGTGGCACACAGCTGTGACGGATGTCTCAATTTAGGTTTGCACCCAGGATTTTTCAATTGGGCCAGCTGACCCTGAGGCTATATGTAATTTGTGTTTGATTTTGAGAACTATATCTACATATTACTACGTGTTTTTATTTTATATTTAAAAATTCCAATGTACTAGCCATCCGCTGATTTCAGTGGTTGATTTCCGCAGAAGGGTAAATACGTAAAACATGTGATATCACTGTGTCTACAAAATCTGCATTTCTTTAATTTTGATTTGGGGGGGGGGGGGGGCAGAAAGATGCAGTCTCCCCCCCCCCCCCCCACTTGGGTGCACGCCTGTCTCAATTGGTCTGGTAAATACAAGAACATAGAGATATAGAAGGTCAGTCCATTATTCTATGTTTTGGACATCTACATCAAAGTAATAAATTCCCGCGTAACACAGCTTTGTATGATACTTATAGAAGTCAAAATATGACAATGTCCAATAAGCATGGTTCTCTAGGTAAAAAAAAAATTACATGGAAGTTATTACAACATTAAAAGTAGCTCATTTATTCAAGTATCATTACTTGATGCATTTATCCTGTCTTGGCATGAGTTTAAAGAATTCTGTCCACAGTACAGATTGGGCCCTTGTATTTGTAACCATTCACAAACAGCCACTTCCACTTCCTCATTACTGTGGAATCAGCAACCTCACAAGAATTGCAGCTTCTCTGGTTTGAGAAGTTAAATGGTGCACCCACGTGTCATTGCCTGTCAACAGTCTGAATTCTACTGTGATCGAATATTTGAACGTGTGTCAAGATGAGACAAGTGCAGCGATGTCCTCAGGCACTGTGCTAAAAAACAGCGACATTTCAGTAGACTATGCGAGATCCATTAACATTGTAACAACTTATGATTTAATTTTTATGACCCCGGGACCTTATCTATTGGACATTCTTCATACATGTTTACTGGATGGTGAGGGGTGAAACCATGACATGGATACTTCCGACAAAGCACGGAAGAACAACAGAAGGTTACACATGTAACAAACATTTCCACACAACATTAGTAAATGCTTTCTCAAACTATGACACAACAAAGAGTCAAATTTATCTTCTTAGAATATCAGAACTTTCTAGCTCAGTCTGACGGAAAACCCCACTGGGGCAAATTTAAATACAAGGAAAGTAAAGTTCACCCTATAACCATGAAGGCAGAGAGGGGGAGCAGAGGTATAGCCCTACTCTTTCTTTAACCTTGGTGCTAGATGGAGGTGGGTGGTTGACATCACGGCCTGGTCGCTTTACCCCAGGAATGATCCGGTATCCATTGTATAGGAGGCTATGTGGGCCCCAGGGCTGGTCTGAATGGCTGCAGAAAATCTCGCCTCCACCGGGATTCGATCCCCGGACTGTCCAGCCCGTAGCAAGTTGCTATACCAACTACACTACCTCATCCCACTAAATTTAAATATAAGACAAACCATATAGGCCACACCATCTGGGCCAGTTTTACAATTTTAAGAGTGGATTGCTGGACTCAACACAGTTTCCACTCTTGTTGGATTTGGTCTGCCAGAAGACCATAAAGGGATAAGGGAGAGCAATGTTGTTTGTACATCACAGATAATGGTACGCTGTGATCTGTACATCAGAGATTTACAGTGTAATGACAGTAAATTAGCAGCACACCTGTAAATCAAAGTAGATTTACAGTGCAGTGACAGTTGTCAGAACAGTTGTACCACCTTTGCTGTCAATTCAAACAGTGGTTACTCAAAAATCAAAGCATTAACTCCAAGGGGCACAGTCCCACTTGAGAACCTAACAGTGCTCAACCACTGGGTAAATTCTCCACCTTTCATTACTATTTTCACAGGGTCCCACCACTGGCCCCTATCCTGAGCCAGATGAAACTGTTCTACTCCCTGCCATCCTATCTCTCCCGTCTATGGCTAGGTTATGTAAGATGCCTCTTCACTTCAGGGTTTCCAACCACAAATGCATTTCTGGTATCTCCCACACATCCACACGCCCTGCCCATCTCATCCTTCTGAACATCACTCCAATAATAAAGGTGAAGCACACACATCATGGAACTCCTCATTATACAATTCTGTCCAACCTCCAGTATTTCCTCTTTAGGTCCAAATATTCTCCCTCATACCACTATCAAACTCCCTTGATCTACACCCTTCCCTCAGTAAGATATCACGTTTTACTTCTATACAAAACACCAGGTAAAGTTCAAGTTTTGTGTAGTTTGTACTTTTTAAATACTAAAACAATACACACCAAAATCTGCACACAGTAGTTACATCTAGCAATTAATAAAGCAGCAACACTTACACAAACACTAACACAATGCCTGTTAGTGTGAGCTTAACCACTTAGAACAATCACACAAATCACTTTATTTTACCTGGCCCCGGCGAAGGCCAAAATAGCGACAAATTGGATCACTGGTTTGAATTCGTGGCAGATGGTTCTCTTTCAGCTTGCTTTACAAATTAAGGATAAATTCACTGCATTAGACTTTATTACGTACATTCAAATTCCTATTAGCTCAATTGTCAACACTTAATTGGCCTGCTGCTGTGACTGTACTGACTGTTCAAATCTTCATTTTGGCAATTTTGACTAACCGTTTCCTTGGATATCAAAGACAGCAACATGAAAAAACTAAACACTGATAGTAAACTACTACTACAAGCTAGCTAAATGGTACAAGAAAGGTGATCTCCCTGTCATCTGTCAATGGCACATAAGAAAAATGCCTGAATACTTGGAAGCTGTTAAAAGTCGAGACATACTGTATTATTACCAAGTATGGTCCAACTTACATATCACATCTCACCCACCAATTCCAAAGTGGGGTACAGCTTTATTGTGGAATGCACACTGATGAAACCCACAGATATCTTCATGATGCAATCACCAGTGTCATTAGTCTTCTTGTTGCTACTAAAAAAGGGTTGTCTCATAACCAAGTCTTTCTGTGTATATCTTTCCCAACCTGCAGTTTGCTCGTTGAGCTCCTTTTTATTCTTCTTCTCCTCAACATTCTCCTTCCAATACTTAATAACCAACTAAATGCACATTCATTTGAAATGAATGTGCATTTAGTTGGTTATTAAGTATTGAGTGAAAATGCACGGTGAGAGTGATATAAAGTTTAAAAATCCTCCTTCCATTTTCATGTTCAGAAGCTACTTTCAAATTCCATCTTCATTCATTCTAAAAACATGTCCACAACATCTTACTCTGTTATTTGTCAAATTACCTTTCACAGCCTTTATCTTTAGCCTTTCCCCCCTTTTTTTATTGTCCTGAGTTCAGCTCCACCTTATCACAATCTCATCTTGGCTGCTTTTAGACTACTAACTTCTGCCTTGTTCCACGCCTGTGTTTCTGCTCTGTATGTTAATGTGGGAGTGTGGTAACTCTTATAAGAATTATTTTTCCCTCCTTAAGCACTTTCCATTTCCAAAGCATACACCAAATGAACTGATTATTTTTTTTTGCAGTTTCAAACTTTCTCTAACATCTTCTTGTATTCTTCTGTTTGTCACTGCAGTAAAAGTATACTCATCTGGCATTTTGTTTAATGACAAGTTTAACATAATGGCACACTTTTCACACACAGTCCATGGCAATTTATGCCTCTCTCTGTTTTTCCTTTATCTTCAGTTTTCTGAGCAATAGTTAACACACTCATTGTTCTGGAAGGAAGTAAATGCTATACTGTTATGTTTTGTAAATACTCTCTTGTCTACTTTTTTTTCTTTTTTTTTATCAGTCACAATAAAATTGGTGTTTGTAAGACACCATTCTATAGACAACCAAAACTCAATCAGCATATGCCACACCCCAATAACGTCACTTAAACATACTTTTACTGTACCTTACATCCTATGTACTTACACTGCACTGTATAAACTGAAATCTAGGCAATCCCTTAACTTGAGTAACATAGTGATATAGTACTTCTGTAATTTTGCATGTTTTCTTCCATAAACAATATAGGATGAATACAACGTTCGGTTTCTTGCCACCATGACAGACACCTTCACAGCACAGCCTGTGACTAGACTCACAGTCCAATACTGACAGCTGGGACATGCCCAGCCATATTAACCTCAGTGGAATTTCTCATGGTTTTCCTCTGTCTCTATAGGCAAATGCCTGGCTATTACCTTCAAACAGGCCAGGCCCATTTCACTCCAAATTATTACCTGCTTACATTTCATTACACTTACTCATCTCAGCCGATGTAACACAATGTCTACAGTTAAAACAAATTACAACATTTAAGAAAATAAATCTGAAAGAAAAACACAATACTTTTAATGCTCCTGACAGGTTCTGTAAGAGCAGCTAAAGTGTGGGGTACACAAAATCTATGTGGGCAGTTAGTGGTGCCAACACAGAACCAACTTCAGATGTTTCAGACTGTGTCTGCCTCCATCACAATAGAGTGACTGACTGCACAAGGATAACTCATTGGAATGAATTACTGTGAACATTTCACATCTGATACGTAACATAAAATACTCACAAAAGTATAATTAATAAATGTACCAAAGCAATCACCCAGTTTCAAGTCTTAAAATTGCACAATTCTATAGAGATGCCATTTTAATCACTGTTGTTGTGCAAACAAAAAAAAAAAAACCTGTTACTAGCCTCCATTCTCAGTCAAATGAGATTAAACTGTATCAACATGGAGGGTTCTGTTCTTAAATTATGCTCTTCTGCTCTAACCTTATAAACTTCTATTCTAAACTTATGCTACATTAAATGCATAAACAATAACTTTATACTAACCTTAATATGACCCTTTTTATTTCCAACCTCACTCCTACCAACAACAAAACAATTAAATTACAGAACATTTTAACAACACACTTTGGTATGGAGGAATACACGAATGCTACTACCTGCTGTTCCTAATGTGAACTAACAGAGATGTCAAAGAATGCAAAGAGCAAAGATGTAACACTCAGCACACAATCATCATGTGGTTGTAAATTTCTGGGTGATGGCAAAAGGCTTCCAACAGTGGACTCATACAGAAAAATTATGATGTCAAATTGTCTTCTGGCACAGGATACGAAACGTCAGGTCTACTACACCAGGAAACCGCAGAAAAATGTTAATATCATAACATTTATGCACATCAAGTGTAAACACTAACACTGCTGGTTCAAGCACCTTACAGACAGTATCTTAGAAATTAATGGTGATACTTCACCCACCTGTCCTCGCTTGAGTCCAAAGTACCTGGCAACAGGATCTCCGGCCTGGATTCTTCTGTTTGTCACTGCAGTAAAAGTATATTTACCTGGCACTTTGTTTAATGACAAGTTTAACATAATGGCACACTTTTCACACACAGTCCATGGCAATTTATGCCTCTCTCTGTTTTTCCTTTACCTTCAGTTTTCTGAGCAATAGTTAACACACTGTTCTGGAAGGAAGTAAATGCTATACTGTTATGTTTTATTGTTTGATATGTTTTGTAAATACTCTCTTGCCTACTTTTTTTTCTTTTTTTTTTATCAGTCACAATAAAATTGCTGTTTGTAAGACACCATTCTATAGACAACCAAAACTCAATCAGCATATGCCACACCCCAATAACGTCACTTAAACATACTTTCACTGTACCTTACATCCTATGTACTTACACTGCACTGTATAAACGGAAATCTAGGCAATCCCTTAACTTGAGTAACATAGTGATATAGTACTTCTGTAATTTTGCATGTTTCCTTCCATAAACAATATAGGATGAATACAACGTTCGGTTTCTTGCCACCATGACAGACACCTTCACAGCACAGCCTGTGACTAGACTCACAGTCCAATACTGACAGCTGGGACATGCCCAGCCATATTAACCTCAGTGGAATTTCTCATGGTTTTCCTATGTCTCTATAGGCAAATGCCTGGCTATTACCTTCAAACAGGCCAGGCCCATTTCACTCCAAATTATTACCTGCTTACATTTCATTACACTTACTCATCTCAGCTGATGTAACACAATGTCTACAGTTAAAACAAATTACAACATTTAAGAAAATAAATCTGAAAGAAAAACACAATACTTTTAATGCTCCTGACAGGTTCTGTAAGAGCAGCTAAAGTGTGGGGTACACAAAATCTATGTGGGCAGTTAGTGGTGCCAACACAGAACCAACTTCAGATGTTTCAGACTGTGTCTGCCTCCATCACAATAGAGTGACTGACTGCACAAGGATAACTCATTGGAATGAATTACTGTGAACATTTCACATCTGATACGTAACATAAAATACTCACAAAAGTATAATTAATAAATGTACCAAAGCAATCACCCAGTTTCAAGTCTTAAAATTGCACAATTCTATAGAGATGCCATTTTAATCACTGTTGTTGTGCAAACAAAAAAAAAACCTGTTACTAGCCTCCATTCTCAGTCAAATGAGATTAAACTGTATCAACATGGAGGGTTCTGTTCTTAAATTATGCTCTTCTGCTCTAACCTTATAAACTTCTATTCTAAACTTATGCTACATTAAATGCATAAACAATAACTTTATACTAACCTTAATATGACCCTTTTTATTTCCAACCTCACTCCTACCAACAACAAAACAATTAAATTACAGAACATTTTAACAACACACTTTGGTATGGAGGAATACACGAATGCTACTACCTGCTGTTCCTAATGTGAACTAACAGAGATGTCAAAGAATGCAAAGAGCAAAGATGTAACACTCAGCACACAATCATCATGTGGTTGTAAATTTCTGGGTGATGGCAAAAGGCTTCCAACAGTGGACTCATACAGAAAAATTATGATGTCAAATTGTCTTCTGGCACAGGATACGAAACGTCAGGTCTACTACACCAGGAAACCGCAGAAAAATGTTAATATCATAACATTTATGCACATCAAGTGTAAACACTAACACTGCTGGTTCAAGCACCTTACAGACAGTATCTTAGAAATTAATGGTGATACTTCACCCACCTGTCCTCGCTTGAGTCCAAAGTACCTGGCAACAGGATCTCCGGCCTGGATTCTCATCGCTGGTTCTCTCTCAGCTTGCTTTGCAGGGTTAAGGGTCACAACACACAGCAGTATGTTATTGAGGAGTATTATGTCTGTCACAAAGACTTGGTAGGCATAGTGGCAATAAGCCTCACACAACAGACACCATTTCTTTTCATCTGAAGACAGACACACAGCCATACACTTAAAAGAATCAAGTCTTCTGTGACATGACACTGTGTCATTGGGTGAGGTGTTCCTCACATTTTGAAGGCTGTATTGCGTTCATTTTCAGGGGCAAACAGTGCAGAATAGCCACACAAGGAGGAAAAGAGCGTGTTACATAGGCACAGCTGGAGGCAGTGGAGGCCAGAGACAGCAGTAAGTCTGGGCCCTAAAAGGGGTGTTATGAGACTGTACGATGCAGGAGGTGATCAACGTCTGGTAACCACTACGGGAGTCAGGTGTGTAGTTGGGATAGAGTTATGCTTTTTGCTGGCATGGCTGTTCTTCTTGGAGTGCTTGACTCTGAAGATGAAGGCATTCGAAACCTCAAAATGTTGCAAACTTCATGTTCAACAAGACAGAATCACATGCCAGAAGACTTGAAATCTTCAGCAACACCACTGTGAGAACCTCAAATCTACCATCGTACATTTTCTTGATCTAGAACTTGTTGAACCCATTTTTTTGGCCACTTCCACGTACTCCCTTCAGTGGCAACTTAAAAAGTTCAGCAAAAGAATGTTCTCAAGACTTTTCTGCAGGACCTTTCAACCTGCGTCTAACAATGTTTAAAATATACCATAGGTATACACGTATGAGGCTTCACATACTCCGTGAGAGTACATGCACATCTCACTCACAACCGCAGATCTAAACAATGGCATGCTGTAAGATAATATTCCTATTTACAAGACTATAACAAATCAGCACACAGAAAAACTACACACTCTGTTCCCATGCACATGAAATCAGAAAATATGGCAAACATCAGTACTGCCAATATTCCAGTCTACAGTACTGCTGCACTGTTCTGTTCTGTTACTGATGGGAATTCTTCTTATCAAGTTGTAATTACTTTACTTGCCCCATTTCACTCGAAGTATTTCACCAAGTGTCAGAAGGGAGAGCCTGTTTCTGACCACAGTGCTCCCTACAGTTTGACCAAAGAGGGTGGCACAAGAGTGACACTCGTAGATGTGTACTTGGAAGGCACCTGGTTTAGATCTCAGTTGGGGCACCAGCTATTATGAGTGACGCCTCGTGATCTCTCCATCCGGCCACACAAATGCTGGGGGCATAGTACTGTCCTCAACTGATGAGAACATCTTTGACCTTGATAGTGTGGGTAGGGTCCTTTATCTCTGGGCTAACTTTGTGGACAAAACACATAGGTCCTGTCAAAAACGTAAGTCTCTATTACTACATCTATCATGGTAGAGCAGTCACCATTTGTTAGGTGCTCACTTCATAACAGCCCTAAAGTTAAATTTATGTAACAGGCTAAAACACAACAGAAAAGATAGTATTAACTCACATGCACAAGCCACAATTGCATATTAACCAAAGGTATTTTTAGCTGGAATGGTCCTGAACATCTAAGAGTCTGATTTACTCCTGTGCAACCACTGAGAAGGTCAAAGCTGTTCACATGAGTCCACAACAGTACCTCCATTAAGCCTCAAACTCCTCCTTCCAGATGCTTTCCAGTCCATCAGTCAGACCATTGTTTCACACTGCACAGTCTTTGATAATGACAATGACCTTAAATAACCCAAAGCAGAAGGTATGTGATGTTAATGCAAGATTAACACAAGGGGTGTGTTAAGCACACACAATGCAGGTGTCCAATAGATGTGTAGGTAAGGCTCCCTGCATTTCAGACCTCAGTACTAAATGATGGTTAGTGGTAAGTTGGCCTTCCTCACAATCAATGTATAATGAAATGGCAAGCAGAAAAACAGCTGAAACTCTGAAACCTCACAACAATATACTCACAGTTCCTTGTGACAGGCACTTCTTCACTACTAGAACTTCACCTAGTAATGGCAAATTGAACAGCTGCACAATATTAACAACAGATCTACAGGTCAGAAGACATCTTGCTCTACTCTTTACTCCGTCACATAAATACAAAGCAATTACAACTACGTGGAATCTAAAATTTAAGGTTTCTTTGAACACATACGCGTACGTCACAAAACCCTGAACATATGCAACTTAACACTGACACTACTGACTTCAGACAACAGAACCTATACTTTTGAGTGAAAGCATGTTAAGTAATGATCCACATACACCTACATTATTTCAAAGGGTACAGTCAAAGAACAAAACTGTGTGTGTGTGTGCGCCGCGCGCGTGTGCAAGTGCTTAATCTCATCCAATCTACTTTACAATATCAAGTTGGTAGCATTCTTACTTTGTATTTGGGTGGTCACAGAGTCAAATTTTAACCCACAGCACTGCAATCCTGACTACGACCGACAGTTTTTGTGGTTTTCCTCAGTCCCTCCAAGAAACAAATCAGATGAGATATCCACCCTGCATCTTATTAGCTGGCGGTACCAAGCAGACTTATTCCACTGCTGCAGAACAACCTGTCCTTTTAGCGTGACAGTCAGACATATCCCCGCAGCTTATAAATCTGGTAGGCATATAATCTGAAGCTTTCACGGCAACTGAATGCAATACAACTCCCTCGGACTAACACCTGTGTCAAGTGGTTGAAAGGCAAATAAACCAATGTTTCAAGAACCATCTCTGTTCTCATCAGCAGGGAACTGATGATGAGAACAGAGATGGTTCTTGAAACATTGGTTTATTCGCCTTACAACCACCAGACATGGCTGGTAGCCCAAGAGAGCTTCAATGACTTAGTTAAGTGTCACCATCTGTGAGCAACAGTTAAATTACGGGTATAACAGACGTAACAGAAGTTCATAAAGTATCTAATACAGTACTATGTCTGGTAATATTCGCACCAGTTTTTCAACCGACCAACAAATAAAGAGACAGACAAATAAATAAATAAATAAATAAATAAGCACAGTAGTTTTTTCCAGACTTATTTGGAACCTATCACGTACCTATTACAAAATGCTCTTTTTTACCTCTTCTGCATTTTTTACATACTTAATAATTTTTTCTCTACACAACAAATATACAAGAATACTTCTGTCAGATATGTAAAATACAGCTACTGAAGATCTAGGAAAAGCATTTGCAAAAGCAAAAAATTCATGTTCATGTTTTCATAGAAAACTGATAATGTTTTGGAAATCAGCCTGAAATTTAATTATGCAAAAAGGGTTAAATAAACCGTAGATAAAAACAATTCTGTCAACATAGCTGCACAAGGGCAACATGTACCAGTGGCACCCCAAACAAAGGATACTATCTAGCTAAGAGCTCCTGCTTTTCTTCAGGTGTCATTACGACGTGTTCAGGCACCAGTTCGTGTTCAGTGATGTTGATCAGTAACTCTGACTCTAAGAACTGCTCCAGGATGTACTTCGGGGCCATGTCCACCAAAGACTGTAACAGAAACAGCAGGTGGCAATACAAGGCTAAGGCACAAGGTGTCTCTCGGCAAGGCAGCATCTGCCAGCACATCCTGTGACAGCTGTCATACTCAGAGACACGACAACAGACACCTGTACAAGTGAAAATAAAGTTGCTTAAGTACATGCGTTTAGATGGATTGAGGTGCCGAGGTAAAACCCCATGCAAAAAGTGTATAATGGGCCACAGTAAAACCATCAATTATGGTTTCTTTGGGGTGCAGCAAATCTGAACACCAAAGTGAGGGAAATCTTATATGAAGGTAATGTAACACTGAGAATACTTACTCAGGAGAACTGAAACTGAATGTTAAATGAGGAAAAACCCTGAAGTCAGGAACATTAAACATAAGTCAGACCACATTCCTCGAATTGCAGTCAAGTCACAACGTACAGAGACCAACAGCAGGCAGTTGACATACAGCATACAACTAGCTTTCAAGACAAGCCACTCAGTTTGCAGCGGTAGCCCTGCGTGAGCCGTTACATGAAGAACCAGTCTGCTATATCTATGCTTTACAAACACATCAACAGCCACTCTCTATAATTACAATTCATTTTGCCAAGGTATTATAAAACGAAGAAATTCAACTCTACAGGGCTACTGACATAATCTTCATTTTTTCAACTTTATCCATCATCTTATTTTTTTAATGAAGCACTATGTCACTGGGTGAAGTGACAAAGAATAGCTCTACCTACAGGTCCACCAGATTAGGTGCTTTCCTTGCCTGAAGACGGAAGCAGAGTCGGCTTCTGAAACGTAGTGCTGCATTAAAAAAATAAGACAATAAATAAAATCTAAAAAAACAAGATTATGTCAGGAAGAAAGGAAATGTATGTATACAGTAATGTAACAATAAGTTGTGTTCAGATATTTGCATTCTGGACTCTTCTGAGATGGTCATACCATTCAAATTCACAGATCACACGATTTGTTACTGTTCACAAACGCAAATATATTACAGAAGGCTGTCATCATCATCACCACTATCAGCATATGTCATATTTCTGTGCAGAACGTATTATTCATATATTTAATATTACCCATCCTGCGCATTAAGATTGTAACTGATATACCAACAAATGCACTTACAATATGTAAAATATATTACATACAACTTTACATATAAGCTCTCCTACATGTTTTGGCACATGTTCACCACCTTCAAGCAGACAATGACATAAAAAGTACCTTCGTGTCAGTCTGCTGCCAGGCTGACAGAGTGCCAACTGGTTAAAAAGTGGTTCATTTGTGTTACCTGCTTGGCTGATGGGGTCATGCCCTGTTGCACCACAATGATGGCTCGATGAATATTTTCCTCCTGCATTCTCTGGCAATATGTCTTGATGGTCTTAATTCCTATCTTTGGTTCGTCAGGGAAGAAGACGAACATCTGATCTGAAAAACAAAAAATGTCTTTTGTTAATACAGCCTTATTTGCTGTCTGTTATTAAGATGGCATGCCTATTAGACTGCTATGTCCTTTCATCTGTCCATCCACACGTACCAGTTCAAGCAGTGCTGAATAGATTGACACCAAATTTGATGCTGAAGACTCAAAAAACCTGTCCATCCAATTCGGTGTTCATTATAATTGAAAAAAAAAAAGGACAGGAAATATATGTGGTGATCAACATGCATTTCTGCACGCAACAGAAATTGTCAGCAAATTAGGAAGAATTTCTGAAATTTAAACTTGAATTTCATTGTGTCATTGGCAGTGAAGAACTATCAGGTGAGTGTATACACCACTGTGATTAGACATGCTTTAAAATGCTGCTTTCAAAAACTCTAGCTTCCTGGGCTAAACCTTCAGCTCCTGGGTATAAACGAAGGAACAAGTGCCAATTCTAGCCTGTAGTAACACTACTGGTAACCACAAACTAAAACTCACATTTACTGGAAAGGCCAAGAAACCACGGCCTTCTACAAACCCAGCTTCTGCTGCTCTACCAGTTTTGTGTAAGACCCAGAAGAACATATCAATTGATTCAGAAATTTTCCAAGGCTGGTTGTTCAACGAATTTATTCCTTCAGCAGAACACTTCCGAAACTACTAAACCCACCACAGAAAGCAATCCTTATTGTTGATAATGTGCCATCTCATCCTGATGACAAACTGGGCAGCAGGGACATCTGAGTAATCTTTCTTCCTCCTCGTATCACCTCATTGCATCAGCTTATGGACTAGGGTGTGCTTGAAGCGATATGAAAAATATCATCATAATCTTTTAACTACACTAAGTGACACGACAGACGATGGACATCGTATGCTAGATACGCTACGGAAAGTGAACCTAAAGATATTATTAATTAGGTCGCACGATTATGGGAAGTGACTGAACCCCAAAGTCTCTCAGGATCATTAAGAAAGAAGATGAAAATATAAAAGAAATGGTGCAAGACAACTGTGACAGCCTGCTGCCTTTGATCATCATCTTCTAGTAGTAGTAGTAGTAGTACTAGTAGCAGCAGCAGCACCATCATGTTCATTACAATTCTGTGTTACAATGCCAATTTAGTATACTTGCAAGTATGAAAGTACACCCACCTCCCCTCAAGACATGAGCTTCCACTCACCTGTGGGATCATCATTGTGGGCCACGAGCACTATCAGATCACTTCTTGCTGGTCTCTTCTCACTAAAATAAACCAAACCAAAATGACTAACAACATTTTAGCACCTTGCAGCGTTAAATATTAAGATATGGTCTTCTGGGATGTAACCAAGTAGTTCGTTTGAACAGTGCCAAACTAGACACCAGAATACCTTACGTTGATCTGACTAATGGAAGAGACTCATTGTGAAATGCATATCACATATGTAATCATTAAATAGGAATCTTACTAAAAAATTGTTAAAGTGTACTTCAGTTAGACTTCAGCAATTTTCCACTGAAATTTCACCTAGTTCATACATGTCACTATGACAGATGTACAGCCCCATACAGAAACATCAAGAACAAATTCTCATGTGCAAAATACTGAATAGATTAAATATTTTGGTTTTAAATACGAATGATATGGTGCAGCCACCCTGTGAACACTCATCTGTTCTATCGTTCATCCAGTTTCATAATTGCGTGATCAGTGACACTACCAGCAGCCTGGAAACTTAAGCAACAAATCTATGTCTGATTAGTCCAAGGTGGTCAATGTTTCTTCATCAGGGTTTCTGTCAATCTACTATTTGTCTTCATGGAAACCAAATGAAAATCTCAGTTACTTAAGACGGTATCACTGTATGGCAGGAATAGACTGTACTGGAAGGCATGCTGCAGTTTGTTGACCAGTGATGGTAAAAAGGTACATCTAAATCACATAGCAACACTACCTATTCTATCTTTACACTATGTTCAGTGTTATAATATTTAATGTGTGTTTAGAGAACAAAACAAAAATAAACAGATCTAACATCAATAAACAGAGCAGCAGTGTTATTTGCTTAAAAGAAACAGGTACCCCTAGACAAGCAGTGCAGGAATTCTGGGTGCATCTATGACTAAATGTTGTGTGGTGGCACCTAATATTTTGGACCTGTTTATTACATATTCTTGCCTTATATAACAGTTTTAAGACATTATATATATAAGACAGACTACACTGAATTGAATGTGAAAGGTAACAGTGATACAGAACAGTTTTATAATTTTCCCATTTTTAAATTATATGGGATTGAAGGTTTTTCAAACAAAATATGATTTTATAAAACACAACTATCTGAGTAAGAGACGATTACATTACAAAATTTCAAGCAATGTTAATGAACTTTTATATAGCCTTACTAATCACAAAAACATGAAATTTTGTAAGGAAGAGATCTCTTTCAAAAGATAAACATCCACTGCCTTTCTTTTATATTCTGCATGGCTCTCGCCTGACGACCTTCTACATCACAACACGTAGACAGCTACTGTAGAAACAAATGTCGTTTTTATTATAAAAAGATAGTTTTGCTGACAGACTTGTCCTTTAATAACAATTAAGTTACAATGACACAATTCGATGATGTCTATGAAAACTGTACAACACTGCCAACAGAACCTCGGAGGCACAACGGAGTGCTAGCCACCAAACCATAACCTTAGGTCTGTGCAAGACAAACTCTGACTCACTATACTGCAAGTTCGTATGTTCTGTTTAAAACAATTTTAATATTCTTGTTTAGAGTCAGTGAGACAGTAATATGTCATACCTGGGTTTATCTCCAAATTGTTCTTTAAACTGTTCCAGCGTCTGATCCAATTCATCCTGTGTCACCAAATAACCTCGATCATGACATAACTGTAAGAACAAAATGAACTGTGCAATATGCTGTATACATGCAGGAGGCAATGCTGATAGAAATTAGTATCCTAGCTTGTGAAGAATTCATTACAACACTTCTACAAGAATGACACACAGAAATTAATGTAAATGTTTAGCTTCAAACATGTCAAAAGTTTATGTTCAATAGAACGTGCATAATCTTCAATTGTTATTCTATTTATATAAAAATTACATCAGCCAGTCAATTCAACGATATAAAATGTGACAACGAAAGATATGTGGAATGTGAATTCCCTTGTGTACTACTGCACAATAGGAGCCAGGATAGCTCTGTTGGTATAGTGATTAGGATATAGGCTGGAAAACTGAGGAATTGCAGTTCAATTCCTGGCAGCATTAAGGGATTATTGTCTTGTCCAAAGCATCCACACCAGCTCTGAGGCCCACCCAACTTCCTACTCAATGGGTACCGGGGGTTCTTACCCCTGCGTGAAGCTGACCACTCACTCCATCTAGTGTCAAGGTTAAGAATGAGTGGAGCTATACCCTTACTCTCCCACGTGCCTTCATGGCGTGTACAGGGACAACTTTACCGTTACCATTACTAATGAAGAATGGCACCAAAACACTTGTATTCTGATGCTTAACTCTTCACAATTCTTCATTCACCAACACTCTGAAATACTATTATTTCTTTAACCAAAGCAATATACATGCATTATTTCTGCTTTCCTTTCATCCTGCATCTTACAGAAGTCTCACCATGGTATATCATGGTTGCTATCACAAGTCACAGATACATATTGTATCCATCCTTCTTCTTCTTGCCTGGCTGGGAACAGCTGCATTTCTTCTCCTCACAACTCAGCAGCAGCTAGCCTCCTCCTCTCAAGGATTATTTACGGAGGACTGCAGGGACAGGTCCTTGATTTAGGTGTCGATGAAGCAACCACCTATCTCCTTTGTCTGCTGGTCGCTGGTATGTTCATATCTTATAATGTACAATGGCATTATATTTTTTTATTCCTTATGAATGCTTGGTTAAAAACTTAATCTTTTTAATGTTAAGTATAAATATTACTGGTAAGCTTATAACCCAATTAATACAGCAATCACATACTCTTACAAGCAGAAAACATAACAGCACTGTGACATATGCCTCAATAAACTGTCGCAGCTTTTTCAATCAGCACATGTTCAACTCTGTGGCTTCACTCTTCGATACAGCCAATCAATTACATGGATAACCGTAATCAGGTTCAAAAGAAGTTTATAAATCACACATGGCCAAACTCCAGCTCAGACCCATATAATCCAGTCATGACCTCATACATGAACTGAACCCAACTGGCTAAAATGTGCTGCGCCTCTCACACATACAATTCCATTGGCCAGCCAAAATCCGTCTCTGTCACACAACCTTCACGCTTCGTCACACACCTCCAATGCACAGAGGGCAAGTCATGGAGTAAGCAGAGGGGATGTGGACTTGCCAAGACAAATATTTATGGAGAGGGGGAAAAAAACATATGAAGTCTTAAATAAAACTTTTACACCTCACTGAACCTTGAACGGATGGGCTCAGTATGTTACATTTGCCAGTGTATGTAAACTAAGCAGATAATATAATTCACTAAGGCTAGGGTGTCAGGAAACCAAGGTTAGGCTTTGGGTTTGTGTGTATGATGGCAAATATGGCATCACTTCATGTTACTATCACTGTTGATAACACACATACAATATGATTGTCACAATAACATGGTAAAAATACATGTATATATTATGATCATAAAAGTATGGTAATGGGCAAAATTATCCTTGTATTTAATGTCCACACCATGAAGGCGTATAGTTTAGCTCAACGTATTTTTAACTTTGGCACTACATGGAAGGGGTCTCCTTCACGCCCCGCAGATGTATTCACAGGTAAAAAACCTCCAGTACCCATTGAATAGGAAGGTGGGTAGTCCCCAAGAGCTTGTATGAACATCCTAACGAGAAAAATCTCTTGCCCCTACCCGGGATCGAAAATCGATTCTTCAATAATCCAACTCTTAGCCTAGGAACAACCCAGACCGATCTATTCTGGCTCCCATACTCGTATTCTTCTGTTTTACGCGCGCGCGCGCGCAAAGTCTTTAGAGGTGTTGGTGAAGATAACTGCAAACATTGAGGTAACATACGGTAAATGAACTATGCCGACATTAGATACTAAATCCTTGAGAATAACATACTGGCAACAGATCTGATATTACAGAAAAATTCATGCACACATTTGAAGAATGAATACGTAAATTAGGAATACACTGCCAAAACCTATGCGGATGACTACATTGCTGATGAGCATTTTGTAGTTTACCATCACGCCTATGTTCCGTCCTACATAACAGCGATGAGAACCTGTAAAGCAATTTCACGATTAATACGGCATTCCTTTCTGTTCTTACTACATTGCAGGTTGCTCTTCTGTTTGAACACCTAACATAACCTAGCTAAATCACTAATACAGAGCCACAATATGTACACCTTAATACCTGCATTACTGTTTTCCTGATTCTCCATAGCTTGTACGTTTCTGCTTCGTCATCCATTATCCTTACTACTAATTCCTCTCACCACACAAAACTTAATCACGCTGCAACCCACAACTTTGAAACTCTCACGCACATATCATCCAGCGCTCTCAGCCTCGTACGCGCTTCGAGAACGTCAACTTTCACACATTGATGGGTCACCAACCTCACCATACAATTTGTCCTTCGCAAGGATGAAAATTCCTTACATTTCCCGTTGCTACCGTTTTTACGACACTCGTGGCAATAGAAGATCTGTGCATGTGACAGAGAGATTCTATATAACCATCTTTGTTACCTGTTGATGAGTCAACGAACGCCAGTGCTAGCAACAGATGGCATTGAGCACTAGGATGCAATGTGAGCAATAAATGGCAGTGAGAATTAAAATGTACTTAAAAGAGAATTCTGAGCAATAACTATTACACATTCTGAATGTCTGTCTGTATCCAGCATGCAAAGCATATGCGCCATATCATATTGTTTGTGCCCTGTCCGGCTCTACCATATTTTCCCATATTATTTCATAGATGGCACGGTTTTCGGAAAAATTTACGAAAATGTTTAGTTTAATTTTCTCTGCAACTTCTGTCTGAAATATACCTCATTCTAAGAAGAATTCAGCGAGCTATTATGATAAGTGTACATAGGTCTTCACGTAAAAAACCAGTTATTTTTGTCAGATTTTAATGAAACCATAATATTTTCGCCAGATTTTCGGAAAATCCAACTATCAAATTTCATAAAAATCAGTCTTGTGGGATCCGAGTTGTTCCATGTAGACGGACGGACATGATGAAGCTAATAGTCACTTTTCACAATTGTGCACACACCTAAAATCTCAAGAGGAATCGGTGATGAATCACCATATTGATGGAAACTGGCCATTGCACCACATTTCTTTGCTTATCTGTGACTTTGTTTGCAGCATAAGCGACACATGGGCTGGCTATGAATCTGACGTGCCAATGCCTAATGCGATGCTGGACAGTCACCAACAACGTTCATACACACAAAGGGGAAAGTCCAGTATCTCGAACTGGAGCCCGATTGCCCTGCACAATACGATCACTAAACTTTACCCCTATGTGCTGATGAGTCTCGAACACTGGGCTGTTCGTAATAAAAGAACTGGTGCTGCTCAAACAGGATGTCGGTCAACCTGTGCAATGAGCATAATTTCGTTCTGCAGTCCATCAACACTGATATGTGACGCTCCAAGCAGCAGTGCAGTATCACCTGTCTAAGCCTGACCAAGGCATTTGAGTCTGTACCACAAGACACCATATTTGCCCCACTACAATGGGCTGGATTGGATGTGGGCGCCATAGATGTAAGCCGTTGCCCATACCCAGCAGAGACAACTGCAGTTTGCAGCAGTCAGAGACAAACACTGGAGACTGCTACATGCACTGGGGTCAAACAAGGGTGCCTACTCAGCCCAGAGTTTTCAACCTGGCAATGGATCCCATACTTCGAGCAACCACCCCAACAGCAGTGTGGGTATAAGCTGCACACAGCAGCATGACACACTGGCATATGCCAGTGATCTGGCACTCATCTCTCAGACTCCAGGTGGACTACAAGCAATGCTGGACATTGCCGATAAGGTTGCCACCTGGGCCAGCCTCACATTCTATCCTTGAAAATCTGCCACACTACATATTGATGAGAAAAGATGTGATGTCAATATTACACAATTTTGTCCCTTCTTGTTCAACTTTCAGACCTTTAAGAATTTCATATTAATTGCTTGGACATTGCTTTCCCTTTTCGTAAGTGTCCACATTTCAGCATTAAATGTTTGAATTAATTTGTTACATATATACATATTTAATAAACTGCTGTTTTGCCTTGTTTTTGGATCTCTCTGTTCCACATTTTTCTTTTTATAATTTGAGAAACTTCAAAATAGCTTTTATTTTTCTGTTTATCTTTCTCATCTATCTACACTTAATTGTTTTGAGTAAACGGAAGAACTGTAGAAAGAATATTATACCCTAGCATCAGGTTTTAGAATATCTAATGATTTACCATCTGTTTCAGTCACATACAAGTATCTAGTATTCACTGTTTACTATTTGTTTTTGACTACCAGTTTCAGCATGAAACAACATTTTCAAACAATATAATTAATCTAAGTACTGAAAATACTGTTACAGTGCAATGTTTTTTCAACATATCTGCATTCGGATTAGTCTGTTGATGAACTGCAGACAGAAATATGTGTTTTGTCTGGTAGCTTGTAGAATGTTACGATTTGCAAGAATACTCACACGTTATATTTCAGTGTACCCCACTCACCACACATCAGCAACGCCAGCAACTATAATACTGAAAAGTGACAGAACTGTCAACACATCATCTGCTGTCAGTGATACTGAGAAGCTTGGTACATCTGCAATTGCTACCTGCCTGACAGGAAGTGAATGAAATATGAGTGGTTTTTGATGTAACAATCACTAAGATTTGTACACCTTTGTATTGTGGTAGTTAAAGTACACGTGAAACAATGACTTCAGTTTCTTATTGGATTTAGATGGGAGCCAGGATAGCTCAGTCAGTATAGTGACTAGGCTATGGAATGAATGGTTAAGTCAGTACAGTGACTAGGCTATGGAATGAATGGCTAAGTCAGTACAGTGACTAGGCTATGGAATGAATGGTTAAGTCAGTACAGTGACTAGGCTATGGAATGAATGGCTAAGTCAGTACAGTGACTAGGCTATGGAATGAATGGCTAAGTCAGTACAGTGACTAGGCTATGGAATGAATGGCTAAGTCAGTACAGTGACTAGGCTATGGAATGAATGGCTAAGTCAGTACAGTGACTAGGTTATGGAATGAATGGCTAAGTCAGTACAGTGACTAGGCTATGGAATGAATGGCTAAGTCAGTACAGTGACTAGGCTATGGAATAAACGGCTAAGTCAGTACAGTGACTAGGCTATGGAATGAATGGCTAAATCAGTACAGTGACTAGGTTATGGAATGAATGGCTAAGTCAGTACAGTGACTAGGCTATGGAATGAATGGCTAAGTCAGTAGAGTGACTAGGCTATGGAATAAATGGCTAAGTCAGTACAGTGACTAGGCTATGGAATGAATATCTAAGTCAGTACAGTGACTAGGCTATGGAATGAATAGCTAAGTCAGTACAGTGACTAGGTTATGGAATGAATGGCTAAGTAAGTAAGTGACTAGGTTATGGAATGAATGGCTAAGTCAGTACAGTGACTAGGCTATGGAATGAATGGCTAAGTCAGTACAGTGACTAGGCTATGAAATGAATGGCTAAGTCAGTACAGTGACTAGGCTATGGAATGAATGGCTAAGTCAGTACAGTGACTAGGCTATGGAATGAATGGCTAAGTCAGTATAGTGACTAGGCTATGAAATGAATGGCTAAGTCAGTACAGTGACTAGGTTATGGAATGAATGGCTAAGTCAGTACAGTGACTAGGCTATGGAATAAAGGCAAAGTCAGTACAGTGACTAGGCTATGGAATGAATGGCTAAATCAGTACAGTGACTAGGTTATGGAATGAATGGCTAAGTCAGTACAGTGACTAGGCTATGGAATGAATGGCTAAGTCAGTAGAGTGACTAGGCTATGGAATAAATGGCTAAGTCAGTACAGTGACTAGGCTATGGAATGAATATCTAAGTCAGTACAGTGACTAGGCTATGGAATGAATGGCTAAGTCAGTACAGTGACTAGGTTATGGAATGAATGGCTAAGTCAGTACAGTGACTAGGCTATGGAATGAATGGCTAAGTCAGTACAGTGACTAGGCTATGGAATGAATGGCTAAGTCAGTACAGTGACTAGGCTATGGAATGAATGGCTAAGTCAGTACAGTGACTAGGTTATGGAATGAATGGCTAAGTCAGTAAAGCGACTAG
Organism: Reticulitermes speratus; assembly: GCA_021186555.1. Classification (NCBI taxonomy): domain Eukaryota; kingdom Metazoa; phylum Arthropoda; class Insecta; order Blattodea; family Rhinotermitidae; genus Reticulitermes; species Reticulitermes speratus. Next base: position 43,754,711 of record JAJKFL010000014.1, on the reverse strand, counting down.
GCTATGGAATGAATGGCTAAGTCAGTACAGTGACTAGGTTATGGAATGAATGGCTAAGTCAGTAGAGTGACTATGCTATGGAATGAATGGCTAAGTCAGTAGAGTGACTAGGCTATGGAATAAATGGCTAAGTCAGTACAGTGACTAGGCTATGGAATGAATATCTAAGTCAGCACAGTGACTAGGCTATGGAATGAATAGCTAAGTCAGTACAGTGACTAGGCTATGGAATGAATGACCAAGGAACTGGAATTTCATTCCTGGCAGGGACTTTTCTCCAAAGAATCCAGATTAGCTCTGGGCTCCTCCATCAGTCAGTATTGGGACTCTTTCCCTGGGAGTAAAGCAGCCAAAGCGAGAAGCTGAAATTCACCTCCATCTGGTGCTGAGATCAAGAGCCATGCCCTCATGGCATGGTCCTATGACATTAAAAATCAGGTAAAAGTAATGTCTAATGCCTCCCCAATGCTCTAGCACTGGGGCACAAAGGGCCTTCAAAGGCCTACGTTGATCGGACCGCAAGGGCTCCACCCATTATATACTCGTTACATGCTCTAGCACTAACACACGAAGGGAAAGCTCTATTTCACAAATTACACAGAATTCAGAATTCCATTTATGACAGGTTCACTATATTTATTATGTTTACAATTGTGCAGCTACTATTCTCTTATAAAATACAGTCTGAAGGGAATACATTAACTGTGAAAGGAATTAAACACAACCAGTGTGTTGCGTGGTCTGCGATTAGACAGCAAGACATATCAAAGTAGGACAGACAATGGAATGAAAATTATGACATGCTGAATTTCAGAAACACTCCTTCTTTGGTCTGCTTGTGAAATTTAATTTGTAAATAATGTTTTTATCTCAAGAATGCATTAATAACAGATAAATACCAATCTTAACTAATCTACTATGCAACATTACAAGATAACAGTCTACACACTGAACCTTGCTGAAGCAACAATGATGATTCAGCAACTTGTGAAACACTACTAGGAGATCACCTCAAATTCCCTGCTACAACTTTCAAAAGAAAAATTCCATCATCATTGACCTTGAAGGACATTACCAGTACTTCTCCAAGCTGGACACCAGTTTCTGTAAAACAATGTCATACATTACAAACATACAATTTATGACAAATCTAAAAAAGATCTTCATGAGGACTGCCATTTTTTTTGTAGGCATGATATCTGATTGAAGATTCATTTTGTAGAAGGTAACATAGATCCTGATAATTTGGCCAACAGTATTTCAGACCTGATGCCATCATTAATCTGCACTAATTCAACCACTTCTGACTATAGTGATAAAGCAAAGAAATGAAATACACTCACACTGGGATCAACGTTGGGACCATGCCTCTCTACGGGGTGTCCATTCTTGTCAATGATGAACTTGGTGAAATTCCACTTGATGAAACTGCAAATGAAAATCGGGTTATCAGAGGTCTAACATGACTTCACTGAATGATGAAACACAGGGAACATCCTCAGCCATACACTACTACAATACATCCAAAACACATTCCAAACAATCCACTTGTTCTTCTGGTGGTGCCAGGTAGCTGACAAGACCCTGGTACTATGGCCTGGAACAACAACACAACTACGGCACCTTGCAGATATTGAAACAGTCAATATAACTTTGAAATTATGCAGTGTTCAGGAGTGTGACACTGTGAAGTTTGGTAAATGGGCACCAATGTTCCAGAGGAACTGACTGCCTCCATCTTAAAGACATAAACTGGAAATCACCCTTCTATACTGAAAGTTGAGGCAGCAGGTTCCTCTACAGTGTTGGGTATCTGTCTACCAAAGTACATGTTGCATTCCAGAAGTCACAACTATGAGAACCTTCAAACTTGCTCAATACAGGGTCCTTAGCTTTTATTGCAAATATGGTTTGTCACTTCCTTTTTGCATCGCAAAGTCACACAGCTCACACTATCACAGCGAGGTTGTTATGTCTACACGAGTTGTTCAATCTTCAGTCACAGGATGGAGACACAAACCCCACGCCTGTTCTGTCTAGTGATGAACCTTGGCTCCATCTCAATGATATGTGAACTCTCAGAACAACCGGTACTGATCTGCAGAAAATTCCCTGCAGATCCATGAAGTGCCATAACATGATGATAGTGCACTTTCTGCTGCTACACAAAACAGTCTATGAAGTGACGAGTGCTATATTCACATATACAGCAAGGACCCTATATAACTTATTCAGAGATCACATTACAGATAAAACAGAAAGAAGAGAAACAGTTTGTCAATGAATAACAGGGTATGAGAAAATACAACTATGTCTGTGCAGAAATGACTGGCAAAACTGTGTTGATGCATCATCACAATCACAACGTGTATGTACTTCTGGTTAAATACATGATCACAATCACAATGTGTATGTACTTCTGGTTAAATACATGATCACTGTCACAATGTGTATGTACTTCTGGTTAAATACATGATCACAATCACAATGTGTATGTACTTCTGGTTAAATACATGATCACAATCACAATGTGTATGTACTTCTGGTTAAATACATGATCACTGTCACAATGTGTATGTACTTCTGGTTAAATACATGATCACAATCACAATGTGTATGTACTTCTGGTTAAATACATCTGATCACAATCACAATGTGTATGTACTTCCCTGGTTAAATACATGATCACAATCACAATGTGTATGTACTTCTGGTTAAATACATGATCACAATCACAATGTGTATGTACTTCTGGTTAAATACATGATCACAATCACAATGTGTATGTTACTTCTGGTTATAAATACATGATCACAATCACAATGTGTATGTACTTCTGGTTAAATACATGATCACAATCACAATGTGTATGTACTTCTGGTTAAATACATGATCACAATCACAATGTGTATGTACTTCTGGTATTCAAGAAACATTTAATACTCATATTTACTTACTCTCCTAGAGTTCCTCCTTGCTTGTGCTTCAAGTACTTCCACAGTGGATGTGCATGGTTTCCATTGACATCAATCTTCTCAAACATGTCAAAATTTGCATTCTTAGACCTGGCAAAGCACACTATTTCCTCCGCGTTTCCAGGTTCCTAGAACACACCCCACAGACTGTCATCATGATAATATATACTGCACATCAGAACAAAATGGGTGACAGCTTCTTTCATTAGAGTTACATTTATTCAGAAGTGACAGGTGACATTTAAATACAATATACATGTCATGTTGCTGGATATATAACATTTTGTGCTAGAGTTGGGGCACGTGGTGGCACAGTTGGTTGAGGCACTGCGCTACAAGCGGGAAGGTCGCAGGTTCGATTCCCGATGGTGTAGTTGGAATTTTTCATTGATACAATCGTTTTGGTCGCACTATGGCCCTGGGGTCGACTCAGACTCTAATAGAAATGAGTACAAGGAATATTTCCTGGGGGGTAAAGGCGGCCGGTGCGTTGGGCTGACAACCTTACCACCTTCATGTGCCGATTGTCTAGAAATCTGGGACTCTCAACCTCCTGGAAGCCTAAGGGTCTGTCCAGGCCTGTAATGGGATTGCTTTACCTTCTTTTACTAGAGTCGACTTTATATTAGTTCATACTAGATAACAACTAAATGCCTGCTGAGAATTACATATTATGTTGTAACAAAAGTTGGGTCAGAGAAAGAATGAACACAGTCTTCCAAAGTCCATCTCACTTTTGTGTGCCTTCTCCCACTCCCACAAATTATCACTTGTATTTTGAGTATCATTTCAGCTCTCCCTTCACATTCTTGGTTTGCTATTGGTCTAGACAGACAGAAGATGTGCAATGTAGGCAGGACACAGGAGCAGCCACTGACTTGAACCCAGAGCATTCATGTTTATTCTTTCACTGACCTGAGTGTAGTATCTCCTTTCCAGCACATTTGTTCTGTTATGGAGTATTTACTCTATACATCACCGACATTCTATTAAGCCTCACCTGGCTATTAAACTGGTTGCAAGGGAAAGCTAATATGCGGAGACCTTTGATTCAGCATACTTGTCATGAAGCTCTGCCAATTCCTTGTAATTTGTGGGAGTCAGGCCACACTTTGAGGCTACATTCACAATAATGGCCACATCACCTCTGGAACAGAGTTTCATTAGCTTCCAATTTGTACTATAATCAGACATATTGATGGAAATGCTACATTTCCTTCCTGAGAGTTGAGATACAAGCACAAAATGTTAAAAAATTTCATTATCTACAGGTAAGCGATTGACGACTTGGGTATTAATTCTGGACACTGAAAGAAAAAGAAGAATTATTACAGTAGTTAGGTCATTAAAGTTACAATGATCCACACATAAATATAGGTGATTGTAAACGTTAAGGAAAATATCCTAATGGAAGGCAAGAACACAAGAAGAAAACATCATTAGAAGGCATGTTACAAACACAGGCTGTGGTGATGTGAATGAAGGGGTTCACAAGTAGGTCTTATGGCAAGCTGTTTCAGTTTCAGTAAACAACTTGTGTTAGTCAGTTCAAAAGCATTTGTCCACACTACTTCAGAAAACATCAACGATCAAGTTTTATAAAACAACAACTTTGCCAGTTGTTTTCACATGACAAGTGCTAAATAAAAAGCTCTGAAGAAAATATCATGACCAAAGACAGATGAAGAACACAGAAAATTTAAGATATTACATACCAAGGAACTTCATGGTTTACACAGGCCACTCAAGACTGAATGGTAACAACACACGAGTGCAAAAGTCCTGGAAAATGACCTGGGAAGATAAATTGGGGAGGAGAATGACATTAAGAATGTGTTTATGTAAACTGGCTGTGAGGCTTGGATCAAACTGGCTCAGAACTGTGTCCAGTGACTGGCCCTGGTATTGGTCATGTTGAAGCCTCAGATTCTACTACAAGTTACTCACTACTTAAGAATTGGTGCATACGTACGTGCCTGCCGTACATCACAACCTACCTGTATTTCTCCAGAGACACATCTTGCCCTTTTATATCTTTTACAGTGAAATCATAGATGGATGATGCATTTTTCCAATCTTCTGGAGTTGCCGCCTGACAATGAATGAAAGAAAAACATCAAAACAAAGCAAGGCCTAAACTGCTTGTAAACCACTTAATAAGAGTCACAAATGCAAATCTCGCAGAAACCCTTTGCTTCTCCTGACTTAATAAAATCTCATTTAAAATCCAAACACCAGAAAAATACTGGGCTCACAGCAATTAAATTCTATTCTGCTTTTAAAGTGGTTTGTATCTGTTTGTGTCTGGTTGTGTGGTGGTGTCTGTCATTCACTATGATCTGTAAACATTAATTTTACCTGCCACAAATCTATAATTTCAAGTAACCAAAATCCTGTAACAGTACATATTCACAGCAGAGCGGCAGTAAGTGTTTCTTAGATACAGTATATAATAAAGTGTGAGACTCACCATGACTGGGGCGGTACGTGTGGACAAGAGTCGCAGAGCGCAAAATGCAGTTCCAAATAACTGCAGTCCTGCAACCAGCATTTTGAAATAAAGACCACTTGCTTATTTTTATATGTGGGCACAAAATTATGTCCTGGAGAAAACAAAAATACCTGTTTCTCTCTGTGTATTTACGGTAATTACTGCTAACCAGCGTTAGTAAATACTCCAGGACAACTAAGTTAATTGTGATGGATTATTGTAATAACATATGTCTAGTTTATAACAAACATGCTCAGTCTCAGTCAACATTAAGGTTTCCATGCTACAAATCAAAACAGGCTCAAATGCATGCAATTAAATAAAGACTTTATCTTATGCGAAAAATAAAATTTCTAATCATCTTCTACATCACCATTTCCCAAAGAGGGAGCTGTTTCCCCTTCCTAAATGGCCATTGAAGAAAGAATGGGCTGAATTAATTGTGTAATCCCAAAAGTAACATTAAATTACAAACTAACAGTTTCACAGAAAAAGTGACTTCATTTTTATCATTAAGTTTCAGTTGTAATTGTGTATTGGAATTCACAATTCACAGTTTAAGTGCCATCCTGTTTTATTACTGGTGCCTCAAACCTACACATTAATATTCAGGGCCCTCATACTAAAACAGGTTGGGAACTACTGCTCTATGTAACACAAAGATACTACACTGTAAATGTAACACTATGCCAAAACTGACCTTAAGATTAGTGTAAAATATGTCGGCATTGCTTTTCTACTTACTCTGTATTGCAATAAATGAAGGAAACTTCATGCAAAAAAATATTGTCAGGGACTCATACTATACAACACTGAATGGCAAGACGATGAGGGACTAAGGAACTGGCAAAAAGCTCAGATGGCCTAATTTGCAGTACTATCTTGGGATATGCCTGTTCACTCTATGGAAAACTATGAAAATTGTCACTGAAAATGGCCAGTCCCTAGACTGCAGTTTTAACCTTCGATCTCCCACACATTAAGCAGGAGTGTTAAGCACTTGTCTGAAACATTCGATGACATGCAGGTGTTTAACAAAAACAGAAACAAACTAATTAAGACAAACTAGTTAAGACTAAAGAAACAAACTAATTTACCATGAACTAATGTTATACACTTTGCACTGTTAGTGCAACTTTTGTCACAGTTATTCCACACAATACTTCAACCATAACTTACATATTTGTCTCACTCATGAAAGGTTACAGCTCAACGCCACACCTAAAACAACTTCAAATGTGTGCATGTACTAGGCACACACCCAGAATTTTTTTTTGGCAGGGAGTGCTGACCCTGAGGCTATATAGAATTTGAGTTTGATTTTAAAAACTGTGTTATCAAAATCATATAAATATAACTACATTGTTCAAAATGGTTGTACATCCAAAAGCTATCAAACAGTCAAAACTGCCCTATGTTTTAATCGTATGCAAAGACTGCAAATTTATAACATACCTTCTGTCATTCAAGCACTAGGTGCCAGCATGGTAAGACTTGATGGCTTCCTATCAGGTATGGTCCACCTATAAACTAAACCCTAGGCCTTGATGTGACTGCCATTTACTTCCCAATTTAACCAGCTCTCCGAATTGGGAATGTAATTAAGAAATGCACTTAACATCACTGGACAACCATCAAATAAAGGGTCTACCTGGAATTTTGACTACACAAGAATCAGAACCACATGCTCTTCTAACCCCACTCTGAGCAGACAACTCGTTAATAATTACAGACCTATAATTTGGTTACAGAGAAAATTAAAATTAACTGAAAAAGAAAACAAATATGTCTACTTCTTCCTAAGTTTTTTATTTTATTTTTCAAAATTCCAACGTATTAGTCATCAGCCAATTTCAGTGGCTCATTTCAGCTGAGGGGTAAATCCTATAAAAGTATGATACCACCATGTGTACAGAAATCTGTTTTTTTTTTAATTTTGATTTTGTGTGAGTGCGGAAGGGGCGGGGTGCAGACTAGCAGTCCCCTCTATGGGTGTGTGCCTCGCATGTACATTACATGAAACATGAACGAACGAACGAACGAATGAAAAGACATGAAAGAAGGAAAAAAATTGGTGCATAAGACCCATTTTCTTCTATACAGCACAACAAAGAATAGTGCATTGTCAGATTTAAGGTCTACACAACTGTGAACATGTACACAGCTGTCTTCGAAAATATATAGATGGGTGAGACGTATCCTGATGATGACAGCAGCAAATACCTTCAGAACATCAGTACACTTCTGCCAGAATACACAGCACATCAGCAAAACCCGATATATTCTTACTACTGTTAAAATATATAATTAAGAACTTGTATTTTAATGAAACATTTTTATCAGCACTGTAATCTTCTGAGTTTTGACACTGGGAAATACAGAAGACAACAATTTGAACAAATCAGGCTGTGAAAAGTTTTACAAATGTGTCCACTGAAGATTTAATGAGATTCAGTAACACAAAATGACAGGAAGATTGTCACATATACCACATTCTTAACACAACACTTTCATTAAATTTTTGTGCCACAGCCTACATTTCATAAGTACAGTGCATTCTTTTGTTAGTACAGAATCTGACACAGGAGTCAAGACACTTCTCTCACCAAGCTGGTCTGATCCATAAGCATAAAAATTCACACCATGGCTGCATATTAACTACAAAATTAACAGTATTAGTCACAGCAATAGCCTTGAGAAATTCATTACACTTGAGGTTCTCACTGTAGTGAGATAATTTGTAACGTGATGCCATGTAGTTTGCTTGGCAGGTACCAACATGCCAGAGAAACATGCTGCCTCAACCTTCAGGATTACATTTGTGCCACTTAATAAGCAAATTCCTTTATGTAATGGCTATGTGCTATGTCCATTACCCGCAGAGGAAGGATTTTTCTGTTTAGCACCATATCCAGGCCAGTTCTGGGGTACACTTAACAACTTATCCAATGGGTACTGGTGGAAATTTCCAACGAAGCAAACTAATCACAACCTAATGCTGACCCCCAAGTAAAGTGACCTTCAGAATTCGTTTAACTTTACCTCTAGGTTGCTTATATAAGCTTTCACAGTATTGCACTTGAGCAATGACAAAATTTCGTCATTTCAACACCGTGATACTGGTAGACCAACGTTACCTCAACACAAAAAAAACATTCAGCTGTGATTTTCACTACGTACCTTCGGATTTGACTTTATAAGCAAATTCCTTTACTGACTCGAAGTTATGCCCATCTTCCGCTAATGCAGTTCGAATACTGACGAATACCTGCCTATATCACCCTTACCAATCGATATGCAGTCTGCCGACACTTCCCTACTCCTCTCTTCTACATGTGAACTCTAGCAAGTCATGATGAAAATTAACTGTACTGGTTTATTTTTACTCGCCTGATAGGTTGACCTTCAAACTTCAACCCTGATATGCGTCTTCACAAACCTCACACGATAAACAACTGTCATCACTTGCGCATTCTGCGTAGGTGGAAACAGCAACCACAGTGACAGTTAATCACACGTAATGACCACAGACCTCAATGAAAACAACATTAAACCGCCTTATGCGGTGCCTTAGTGCGATACTGTAGCCGGCATGGCACACTGGCCGTGGGTAAAGCATGCTCCTGGTGGTAACTGATGGAACTATGTAGCCTGACATCGGCAAAACAGCCTCCTGCTTTGCCATACCCTCTCCCTCAACCCCTCACTTCATAATTTCACTAAAAAATAGCGAACTTCGAAATTATTAAACACCAACTAAATACACTTATTAGGAAATATTATTTTATATTATATTTTCTCTGACATATGCCTGCTGACATCAAAATATAATGTAAAATAATAAGGTATATTTATTGCCTAATATGTGTAATCAGTTGTTTTGTAATAGTGATACAATGCATGGAAAATGCAAAATATTAAGATTCAAAATTATAGCTTCCGGGTTATGGGACCGTGTAGTCTGACTGGTGGGCACCGAGGTTTTATTCAGGACAAGCTGCCTCCATCTTCTGACTGCCTGTGAAGTCAGACCCAGAATGCTCCTCAAAAACATTTATAACCATGTACCAGACTACACGGTGTCCTAACCCAGACTGCAATATAAATCCTCACCACTGTAAGCACCTCAAATCCTGTACCAACAAATATAAAGAACAAGTCGAGCATGGATGGAAATGTGACACTGGGAAAACTGAATTACAAGAAGTGCAGCATGTTTGTTAAAGACACTGTACTTAATACCATATCCTTTTTCCACCAACTGTGTACACTTTTCTCATATTCTGCTTCTCGAACAAACTGAGGAAACGAGATCTGGAACACTTCCTGGTTACAGACATTATCAGTATATATACACATTTTAGGGTTAGGACCACATACAAAGAATTTCAGAGTTCTAATACAATGATATTACAAGGTCTTACAATGTTGAACGTTTCAAAGCAAAAACAACTGCCTCCATTATACACAACTGCCACCACATGAAATAAATTAAATACACATGCCATAACTATGATTACATGAATTAAAAAACTTCATTCCTGATGGTGATACAGTAAAACACCGATTTAATGTTCCCAGCATTTAGTGATGATTTTTTCATGTCCCGACAATAGCTCCATATAAACAATGTAAACCTCCATTTAATGAAAACCTTGATCTAGAGAAATATATTCTAATCCCCCAGCAATTCATTAAATAGGGGTTTTACTGTATTTTCTTCACAGTACACACAACTCTAACACACTAAAGCTGCTGCATTGCCCAGTGTTACACAACAGTCAACACACACACAACACACAACAACAACAACAACAACACAAAGTGTAATACAAACTAAAAGTTCAATCTGAGGTCACCGAGGTCCCAGACGACAGTGTGCACAGACAATGACCACATGGCCATTCTTCGTCACTTGAAACGGCATTTTGTCACTGTTGCCTGTGAACAAGTATATGATCCAACTCCTATTGTTCACACAACAGTTTGTGCTGTGAGCAACACAACTCATTAACATGAAAACACTTCATGTAAGGTACAGCTGTCTCCACGTTTCATTAAGCACCACACAGTGAGGGTATAGAGGGGTGTGGAGGTACAGCACATACAGCTCCACACATTCTTAACCCTGGCACTAGACAGAGATAACTGGTTTGCTTCCTGGCTCAGCCACTTTACCCTGAGCATGGAGTGAAGAGGAGGCTGGGCTGGCCTCAGACATTGTCAGGATGCTTTAAGATGAGAGAAAACTTTTCCCCTGCCTTAAATTGATGGATGACTCATTGGTCATCCATCCCACAGCATTGCCTTCCTGTCAAGCAGGCAGTTGCCTAACAGGTACAGCCAATTGGGCAGGAAAGTAGAGAGGGTTGGTGTACTTGTAACTGGCCACGGACAGGTGACTGCAATAATTTTGCAGTCACCTGTCCGTGGCCTGATCAACTGTGCAAACATATCAACAGGACACGCTGTAGTCCAGTGTTCTGTTGCTTTCGTTGTGTCTCAGATGTTCAAAATGTCCACCACCAGCGTCAGTGCCTTGTTACCAAAGACATGCATCAAAGTAGCACACTTCTTGTATTGTTTGTAGTGGAATTGCAGCACAGGTCATTTCAAATTAGTGGCTAAGTTCTGCCTTGTTCTTGGTTTTTAGTGAACACTGCCTTCTTCAGAGTACTCCACAAACAGAGGTCTAAGCAGTGACTGGGGTGGATACTTCACTCTTTCACTACTCCTAATCCATCTTGCAGGAAAATAAACAGTGAGGGAATTTCTCATGTCATTTTGGTAATGTGATCGTACACCTTCCAGTGCAATAGAAGGCTCTTTCTCCAAAACAAATTGTTGTTGGAAGGCAGAGTGTTGTCCAGCCTCACTGATAAGTAAGCAGCACACATGACAGGTGCTTCAAAGACTAATGGTCTTATCACTGCTTAGGAAAACAGAATACACCACATTGACTCCCCTGGTAGATGAACTGCTCATTAGTCTGTTACACGTGGGTTTTAAGTGGCCCAGTGCACATCTGTGTCAGTTGACAGCATCATGAAGTTTAAAAGTGTCTTCACGAGCCCCAACAATGAAATAACGGAAAAATTCTCTATCATCACACACATGCTGAAACCACTCACAAAATTCCATCCAACGACCTGGATGGCCCTCATTCATTGCCTGGAGCAGTCTTGGTACATATGGCTTGCAGTGGCACATTATCCGGTGTGGCTACTACTGAGCCGCCATACCACTAAAATGTAAAAAAAATGTTTTCCTTTCTCTATTAAGAAAAGAGAGAGAACATGTGAAGATTATTACATCGTGTTACATACAGTCTGTATAGGGCGTCTGCTAAAAGGCTTGGCTTGCGGAGTACTGCACACGCACGAACGCGCACACACAGAAGGCAATGTTGTTTCTCAGCAGCGTCCATTTGAACTTCCTCCGTCTCCTGTAAGGATATGCGGCCCAAAGTACAACCAGAGGCCTGGTCGCTTTTTTTTTTTTAAACTTTATTTATTTACAGTCTTGGTAATACAACAACGTTACTCACATACAGTATTACCTTCGTCCCTAACACCAAATACTTTCACTTGTGTAACAAGCGAGAGGGAGAGAAACATAAGGCTTTGGTCCTGCGGGAAGCTCGCCGCATTACCCAGTGGAAATGACACAGTGCTGAAGGATTTCATTAATTGCAAAACTGTTTTAATATTGAGGAACTAGGTCATGTGGGTTTGTTGCGCCGTGTGGTTGGGTAATTGCTTCCCGACGTTTGGAAGGAACGTACCGCCTTCGTATTCAAGGTTATGTGTCCGTGAATTCACTCACAACCGTCAGCCATAAGCGACGGACAAACGAAAGCGAATGGGCGAGTCAGCAATCGATGTGATCACGTAGCAACCACTGCTGTTGATCGCGGAACAGGAATGAGTGTTACAGAACGCGACTGCACTGGGAACTGTTAAACATTCTTTACGAATATATCTGCCCTATATCGCTATGGGTGACGGCAGGAGCAGCTGCAATACGGAACTGGCCAGCATTAGGTGAGCTGTCGACACTTCTAGTCTTACTGGTTAGCTGCTTCTGCATCTCAGAAGCTTCTGGTCATCATCAAATATAATCATTATAATCATCACTGTCGTTGTCATCGTAGTCACATCCTGGGCTGGTTGTTTAATTATTTGTTTCGAGTTTATGGAGCTGTGAAACAGTGAACCATCGCGGCTCCTTAGAAGCCGTTTTCTGACGAGCTGAGTAAATCGGGAAGAGTAGATCGTTTGCTGGGAGTCGAACAGCGTAATTCCGGAGAAGTAAGACACGTTGGTACTCTGTGATACACAGAATATAGGCTGCGTGGCTGGTGATAAAACTAAATACCCTATAATCACGAACTGAATTCAGAAGGATGAAGTGAATTAAAGCGTATACATTAAGATGTCAATCCCAATTGAACAATTTTTTTTCCCATAGCGCAACAGCCCCTCGTGGGTCAGGGCCTCTTTGTATCGAGGCTTCACGATCACACTCAGACACACACACACACACTCAGTAGGACTCCTCTGGACGAGTGATCAACCCGTCGCAGAGACCTCTACCTGACAACACTCACAAGAGACAGACATCCATGCCCCCGGCGGGATTCGAACCCGCAAATCAAGAAAGCGAGCGTCTGCAGACCCACGCCTTAGACCGCGCGGCCACTGGGATCGGCATTGGCACAGCTTATTGATTGACAAATTTAAGGGTTACAGTGAGGTTCAGAAAGGAAGCAATTAGATTTAATGTCCAGTCACTTAAATAACGTCCACATCCTGACAACCTGTACATGAAGATTAGTTTCCGTATTATCTTCACATCTACATCTCGGTCTTGCAGGTAGCTGTTTTCCAGGACAATTCTGCGCATATTTACATATCTTCTTCGTCAAACGATCAACAAATTTAGCCCACAGTCAACCTTACTTACATAATTAACTAAATAATTAGCTGGGGTTGTGCTCGCTGTGATGTGTTCATATGCGACTTGAGGCTCGTACGGTGGTGAGTATGCTTACCGTCTTCTGGAGCATGACGCCGTGTAGTCTGGTAGATAAGTACAAACGTTTTGCAGAACCCTGCTCGAGGCAGACTACACGGTGTCACATACCAGAAGACAACAATTTGTGCTGTGTTCAGTTTGGAGGAGGAGATCCTGGAACTGGATCTGCTGGAGAGGCTTGAAACGGAGGACTTGTGTGAGCTCCGGAAGTACTTCTTCTCCTTTGACACTGACAACAAGAAGAAGGCGGTACACAGGAAGCAGCAGCAGCGGCGGCACAACAAAACAAAGCAGATAAAAGAGGAGGTGCAGAAGTACGGAGGGCGGCCGCTCACCAGGAAACAGTTTGTGAAGGCCGTCGAGGAAGTTGTCGGTAGGTGGCGCACGAGGAAGTTGTCGGTAGGTGGCGCACGAGGAAGTTGTCGGTAGGTGGCGCACGAGGAAGTTGTCGGTAGGTGGCGCACGAGGAAGTTGTCGGTAGGTGGCGCACAGCTGGCGATCTGCAGACGCTGGCAGTTTGAGACTTGAACGTTCAGTGTGCATTCTTACGGTTATGGAACAGCGCAGTGTGCAGGAGGTTGTCTGGCTGCCTTCATAACGAGAAACTAGATACACTACTGAAGTGTGAAAGGACACAGCGCTGTTCAGAACCAACCTACTGCACGCTAAATCATCATGTAGCACTTCTGTTTCGTACTCGGCCACCCCGGGTTCAAACCCAGAAGTCTATTACAGTAGGCCCTCGATTTAACGGACCCCGATTTAACGGACTTCGGATTTAACGGACAAAAAATTTCTGTCCTAAAGGAAAAATTTAGAACCTTTTTTTAACTTTGTGTGAGCTTTAATAAAAAAATAATAAAAAGAAGTGGTGGCAACACTGCACTAGTTACATTGTACAGTGGCAACACTGCACTAGTTACATTGTACAGTGGCAACACTCCATTAATTACATTGTACAGTGGCAACACTGCACTAGTTACATTGTACAGTGGCAACACTGCACTAGTTACATTGTACAGTGGCAACACTGCACTAGTTACATTGTACAGTGGCAACACTGCACTAGTTACATTGTACAGTGGCAACACTGCACTAGTTACATTGTACAGTGGCAACACTGCACTAGTTACGTTGTACAGTTTTTGACGTGTTTAATTAAAATAAAGTTTGGTTCCTGCCGTAAATTTATTTTTGTATTTTTAACAGATGTTTTAGTGACGTGTATAAATTACTGAATGTACATTATAATAATATTTTATTCATACTTATACATTACAATAACATTTTAATACATCCTGTACATTGTAAGTTCGTTATTAATATATGTTTTTAAAATACATTCGATTTAACGGACTTTCGGCAATAGCGGACACCACTTCCCCCCAGTTAGTCCGTTAAATCGAGGGCCTACTGTATTTTGATTGAAGGTTTTTTGTAGTTTCCTTCAGTCCTTCCGTGATAGTAAGTCACGACCACGTCATTAGACGTCATTTTGATACGTCATTCACCGTTTGAGCTACTGACAGCGTCCACAATAAGAGGCGTCTCCTGAATTAATATCGCCTGGTGTTTTGAGCAAGGTGGCTGCGGCGAGCGACAGCAGTCTGGGAGCGTGCAGATGACAGAATGTAGCTCAGTTACACTTGTACATGATTGCAGGCTTTCGCCGCGATGTAGATGAGATCAGCGCTCTTCTGGGATATTACTCGGCGTCGAGTGGTAGTTCTGTACCGACGTTTCGGGACAACCTATCGGTCCCATCTTCAAGGGCCAAGACTTCTTGAACCTTGAAGATGAAACCGATAGGTTGTCCCGAAACGTCGGCACATAACTACCACTCGACGCTGAGTAATATCCCAGAAGAGCGCAGATCTCATCAACATCGCGGCGGAGCCTGAGATCAAGGTATGGAGATCCTTATTTGAAATGTCTCTTCTTTTGTCTGATTTTGACGGAAATTTGGACGTGCTCTCAAATTTTAATTTTAAACTTTATATTACCAAATTGCATGCAAATACGTAAAGTGGTTCTCCAAAGTGCTGACAGACGGTGGCGAAGGCAATCGGCGCGTTTAGGTATGGCAGCGGCACAGCACAGCACATGAGTGTATGAAAGTGTATTATAAGCATAGTAAACCTCCTACATGTTTCGGCCACTCATGTGGCCATCATCAGGGAGGTGCGTTACAAAGGATGGATACATTGAGGTGTTACAAAAGCCTGTGCACCAATGCACATGTAAAATACAAAGTTCGTGCACAGTTGTGGGTGATTTAAAAAAAGTAAGCCTTACTGTTACACTAACACTAATTCCAAGTAATCAAAATTTAAAATTAACGATAAAATTTTATGTTCAGTGACGTCAGTGGAACCCAGGGTCACTACTGTGAAGCTCGAAATTAATACTTCGCCGTGAATGTTACGTCGTGTGCGCAAAGACACAAACATGGCTTCAACATCCGCCATCTTTTGCCTCAGACGTTTGCCATACAAACTGTACTTTTTACCGGTACTGAATTATTAATAGTTACAGTTGGATTACTTCGAAAAAGTCCCTGGCCTTAGGTCTGCGAGTCTGGGTTGAGTTTACTATGTGTCATAAGCGCCAGATGGTGTGCTTCTGTTTTAGATTTCGTAGCAGCTACTATCACGTGGCTGGTGTATGAGTAGCGTAAAGACACGTTACGCTTCTATCAATGTGAGGGACTGCTGTCGCTCGCTGTGGCACTGCCGTGAGGACTACTGTTGCTTGTTTTGTCACGTACAATCTGCACTTTGGGCAGTTGGTGAGACGTGCTTAATATCGTCATGCAAAATGACAGGGACTTTATGGAAGTGACCGTAGTATACACATACTTCAACACAGTTGGTTTTGAGAGACTGGATTTTACGTGCTATGGAAAACATAACAAGTAAATAAAAAATTTTGGATGCAGAAAGCCCAAAACTTGGGGAGACCAAGGCGTAGAAGGAAGAAAATATTTTGGAGATAAATTTGCGGAAGTGTAAACTGGATTGAGGAAGCTGACAGTAGGGTCCCGTTGAGAGACTTTTCGGAGATTCTGGTGTTAAATCTTAATGAAAAGTTTTAAAAGACACGAAACTCCTTGATCGGGAAATACCAACTGACGAAGAAGACTTCAGTTTCGTGCATGGAGTCTATTTGATTTATGGTCTATTTAACTGTGCTGTCGGTCGCACAGAATATACAGCGGTGAACTGGAGGATGATTGGTGAAGAAGTAACAGGAATTGGCGTGGAAAGAGGTCTTTCAGGGTACTACACGGGCATTTTATGGAGGCACCGGGGGAAAATACGTAAAACAGGTCGAGTTACTGGTCGTTGTGCCCAGATTTAGACCTGGGACGTAATGAGTAGCATTAGGTGGCACCTTGCATTGACAGCGAGGTGCGATACTGCAGAGTTTGCTGTTGCAGGAAATGCTTTGTATTCGCCGAGTGCGGGGCGATGGTTTGATTCCCTGGACACCTCGAAGATGGGGCTGGTTTGGTGGGAGGAGGTGTTGGACGACATGATCGAGAGAATGGGCAGTTGCTGTGCAGGTGGCCCACTTAGCCCAGTGGACACACACATCGAAATCTTCAACGTACCCCACTGCAAGGTGACATGCGACTTGCTTGCCTCATCGGAGGCTCTTCTTACATTAGAGGGACGTAATCAGAGAATTAGGCTGTAACGGTTTTGACTGTCACACGGATCGACTGCAGAGTTATCTGTTTTGGTACACTAAAGCAGGGCTGGCCAACATTCGGCCCTCGAGGACAGTATTTCCGGCCCTCGGTCACCTGAATAGTTTCAGTAATAGTTTCTAACAAATACAATACAATAGTAAATTCCAAAAGGTCCTGACGACTGTACGTAACATTGAGAACTAACGGGTTTCTGGACTTTGTACATCGTCCGGATATCTAAAGTAACTAGTTAATCCAAGCACTGGTTGACACCATAGGATATGGAACAAGTCAAATAAAATTGCATAATATCTGTACAATATGGTTTTGTTAAGTTACTTAGATTCTAATACAATTGAATATTAACCCTGATTAGTGGATACATATAGCCAAATCTAAAAAAGAAACAAGTGATGTAGTAGTACGCTTGAGAATACACTTTAGCTTAGAGATGACACTAATTATGGTTTATTTACATTGAGGTATTGACCTATGGAGTAGAAAGAGTGAGTATGGAGGTAATGTTAAACCAGAATACCGCACTTTATATTCACCGTGCATCTTTATATAATTGATTATTTGTACCAACAAATGCACTAAGACAGTTTTTTTTCACTGTTTTCTTTATTATAAGGATGCCCCAATACGCATTTCGGCAATTATTGATGATGGCAAAATAATTGCCGAAATGCGTATTGGGGCATCCTTATAATAAAGAAAACAGTGAAAAAACTGTCTTAGTGCATTTGTTGGTACAAATAATCAGAATACCGTTGTCGAGTGTGTGGCGCTGCTGTTCGCATTAGAGCGCAGTTCATTTTGCTTTAAACATGTTCAGAACTTAACCAGTAGATATCTGGCGGTAATCGCGTTACTTTCTGTCAAATGCTCTTTCGAAGAATACCCGTGACGTCAGCGTGACCGCATTTAAATACAGGCAAACTATATATATGTATATATATATATATATATATATATATATATATATGCAAAAGCGACTATTAGCTTCATCATGTCTGTCTGTCATCCGCATGGGACAACTCGGCTCCCACTGAGAGGATTTTCATGAAATTTGATATTTGAGTATTTTTCGAAAATCTGTCGAGAAAATTCAAGTCTCATTAAAATCTGACAAGAATAACGGCTACTTTACATGAAGACCTATGTACATTTATGATAATATCTCGCTGAATTCCTCTTAGAATGAGAAATGTTTCAGACAAAAGTTGTAGAGAAAATGAAAAAACACATTTTATGTTCAATAACTTTTTTCCGAAAATTTATGAGATAATGTGGAAAAATATGGTAGAACCAGACAGGCCACAGATGACAATATAATACGGCGCATGCGCTTTGCACGCTGGATAACTAAGGCTACAGACACACACTCAGAATAAGAAATAGTTATTGCTTTTCCAGGGTAACAATGGTTACGTGAACGCGCATCAATATTAAGTTTATACATACATTGCCTGTCTCGTTAGTGACTGACATAACAGCATGTCGTTACAAAGCCGCAGTGAGTAAGATGTGATTCCATCGTCGCACAATTTACATTTCTGCAGAGGGAGACCGTCGTGAAGGTGGTTCCTATCGCGACGCACACGACGTTTTGCTACGCGCTCATCACCAAATTCGGCCGCGTCGGCGTCTACGATGGCAGCCTCCAGCTCCTGGACAGCTACGTCGTCGCCCTGAGCGAGGGGGGCATCCGTGAGCGTATTGGTGACACGAACGTTGCGGAGAGGCGACGACGCGTGACGTCGATCTGGCTGACTGACGCCATTCACGTCCCGGACGCCAAAGTGCTGCTGTTGGCGAGTTCCGATCGCAGCCTACACATATACGACGCCTCCATTCTGATCCATGCTCCACTATTCGTCGTGAAGGGCATGAGGCATGTACCACAATGCCTCGCGTACTCCGTGGCTACAGGCGACAACCCCTCAATGCTCTTCATCGGCGACAGCGCCGGTAACGTCACCACAATGCGATTCCACCAGCCACGCGAGTCGCTGTTGCGGAAGAAACACCCGGAGCAGCTCGACAAGTACTACTGGATGGTACGTGTGACAGTGGCTACTACAGACAGACAAACTGCAGGCCGGCCACACCGTGTAACTGTGTCTTCCTATGATGCACATAATAAGGAGCAAATACAGTCGAACTCGGTTATAACGTCATGAAAGGGACTGATTATTTTCTGTCGTTATAACCGAGGAGTATAATGTTACGGTTCACAGTGAGGAATTAGTTGGTACCACAGAATATCTGACGCTATAGACGAGGTGTCGTATAAACCGATGTTGTCATAACTGCGTTCGACTGTATTTCTGTAATCAACATTCACTTGCTGGCCTTTGTAATTTACAGGCAGTGTGTTCACTGGGAGGTAGTAATTTAATTTATATAGACATGCATTATTTAAATTAACTTTATTATTAAATGGGTAACCTTATAAAAAGATGTCAAGGATTGACCCTCCTGTGGAGGTATAGCCTGTCGGTCTTTCTTAACCGTCAGCACTAGATGGCTGTCGGTGGCCTGCTTCGGTCCACAGCCGATGTACTGCGCAGCAAATGCTCTGATATACACCGGGTAGGGTGCTTGGGTACCGTAACCGTTACGGGCGCTGTGGAGAGGAGAGAACTCGCCGTCTTGTGGGCAATCGAGCCAGGGCGCAGCCTGGTCACACTGCTGGCTGAGCAAGTCTTGTCTTTCAGGAGCTGGACCAGCAGAGCGACTACGTCGACGTGAAGATTGACATGGCGGTGCACGGGGATGCCGTGCGACAAGTGGCGTACTTCCCGGACAATGAGACTGTGGTCACCTGCAGTCGGGATCCGTCAGCTACCCTGGTCATTCGTCACGTGGCCGCAAGAAGGACACCTTACATCTTCAAACTCGCCCGAGTGGGTAACAGGATCCGGGTGTTCCGGGTTCAGATCTTGGCCACGAATGGCAATATTCAACTGGCTTTCTCCCGATTTTCTTACATTCTTCTAGGCACGTGCCAATAGATCCACCTCGACTCACAAATATACGCCCTCCTTTTTTTTCCTATGGCTCAACAGCCCCTTGGGGGCCTAGGCCTCCTCATTATCGAGGCTTCACGATCACACACAGACACACCACACTCGGTAGGACTCCTCTGGACGAGTGACCAGCCCGTCGCAGAGACCTCTACCTGACAACACACAACACTCACAAGAGACAGATATACACGCCCCCGGCGGGATTCAAACCCACAATCCCAGCAACCGAGCGGCCGAAGACCCACGCCTTAGACCGCACGGCCACTGGGATCGGCTTGTCTCCTAAATAACGGAAGCAAAATGTTAATTTCAGGATAATGTGTGATTCCGGACTCTTTCTGTCAACTGTGAGAGCTCTAAATGTGCTGCTGTGTGCACATTTACCAGACGTACTGACAAAGTTCCTGTCGGGTGACGGACCGCTGAGTACTCCTCGTTTGTACCGGAATGCTGGAAGGAGTTCAGTTTCAGCTTAACGGAAATTTTAAATATCTTTTGTTATTGATCCGCCTGTTAACCAGTACTGTTAACATTTGCAATTTTTCCCTTTCTTATTCTTTGTCACTGGTGCTGGCGATGGCTTGGTAAGCCGAAACATGTAGCACGCATACCTTGCCCTATTTCCGTCAAAGCGTATTTTAACTGAAGCTGTCAATTGCGAACTGGAACAGGCAAGAGGGCTTAATTCGTAACGGCTGAAGAAGATGTTCGTAATGCTTCTTTGATGATTCCTTTATTTAACGACGCTTCGTCAGCTGCATCAACAACTGTCATACGTATAAGAATAGTCAGTACAAAGCCCGTTGAAACTTCAACGGGAAACTGTTGCAATTGTAAAGCTAATAATAGAATTTGTTGCATAGAATCCGCTAAGAAAACAATTTCTCTTTACATGTAACATCTTTTGCTTACAAAAACAGAGGCCAGTAAAATAACTGACTTCAGCAACAGTCTCACTGAGTAGAATAACACGACATGGCACGCTGATCGTTGTCAATATAAAACTAAGAATTCCAACTGCATCACAGACTTTCAGCTTTGTATCATCACTAGGCCACTTCATATGAAAGTCAAGCTTAACGATTCACGCAACACTGTAAAAAAAAAATTCGGAAACACTCGAATAAACTCATTTGTTAATTATATATACACATATAGATATCGATATCTTAAATCGATACCCCCAGCCTCGACACTGTTGTTGCGTCACGCAGGAACCACGCTGCATTGCAACCATGGCAACCAGCGTGTTACTTATTCACACAGAAAGGAAGATTAGACGAAAATAATATGGCTGCTACTGTAGCCTATTTTGAGGAAGGACTAAAAAAATCCGAGCGAAACCGGTTTTTTTTGCACACCCGAACTGCGAATTCATGTTTATTCACTTCGCTGTCTGCGCTAGGGCGTTCGGTGTTTCCACCTGGAGCGATCCATACACCTGCTTGCTACGGGCAGTGACGACTGTGTGGTCAGACTGTGGAACCCCGTGGTCACCAAGCAGCCCGTCATGTCCTTGTTCGGACATACGGCTGCCATCGTGGATGTCGTCATCCTGCGTCACCTCGACGCAGTCGTCAGCTTCGCCAAAGATGGGGTGAGTGTAGAAACTAGACACCACAAAAGGTGGAGCCTGTGTGTCTGTCTTTGGCAGCCACAACTCGTCAGCAAATACAGTGGACGCTCATTATTTTGGCAGCAGATTTAGATCGGCTACGAGATGTGCCGACAACATCTATGTTTAGATCGGCTACGAGATGTGCCGACAACATCTATGTTTAGATCGGCTACGAGATGTGCCGACAACATCTATATTTAGATCGGCTACGAGATGTGCCGACAACATCTATGTTTAGATCGGCTACGAGATGTGCCGACAACATCTATATTTAGATCGGCTACGAGATGTGCCGACAACATCTATGTTTAGATCGGCTACGAGATGTGCCGACAACATCTATATTTAGATCGGCTACGAGATGTGCCGACATCTATATTTAGATCGGCTACGAGATGTGCCGACAACATCTATATTTAGATCGGCTACGAGATGTGCCGACAACATCTATGTTTAGATCGGCTACGAGATGTGCCGACAACATCTATGTTTAGATCGGCTACGAGATGTGCCGACAACATCTATGTTTAGATCGGCTACGAGATGTGCCGACAACATCTATGTTTAGATCGGCTACGAGATGTGCCGACAACATCTATGTTTAGATCGGCTACGAGATGTGCCGACATCTATATTTAGATCGGCTACGAGATGTGCCGACAACATCTATGGAGCTGTCTCTACAGAACGTTCAGAGATGCGAGCCACACGGGGCTGTGACGAGTCGACTGAAGGGTTGTCTGTGAAAAACACTGAGATGGCAATTGGCAAATTTTAAGTTGAAGTTTCAACGGGCTTTCTACTAGTCTCGGATAAACCAAACAGATTAACGCTGAAACGGACTAAAACTTACTGCGGTCTTCAGGTAAAGTGCCCGATATATTTGTCCGATTTTAACCAAATTTCCATTTCCTCGACAGATTTGCATAGAAGTCCCCAATATCAAGTTTCACAGAAATCCGTCCAGTGGGAGCCGCGCTGATACATGCTGATAGACGGACGGACGTACATGACGCAGCTAACAGATGCTTTTCGCTGTTTATGCGAAAGCGCCCCCTCCATAGCAGCAATGGCAGTAAATCCAAGACTAGGTTAAAGGTTTATGTTATAACGAGCAGAACCGGCACTGTTTTATACAGACAAACACATTTTGTGTAATGCTAAAGACATTCAGCAGAATGCTCCTCCTCCTAACAATACAAATAATCTGCCTGTCCCATTGGCCAGGCCTCGCGGACATTATGGGAGAGCGGACCATACTTTGAGAACGACTTGTGTACGGAAGAGATGCGGTAACTTGCATTAAACATTTTGTCTTAAAATGCGTAGCGGTCAGATCATCTGGAAGACACATGTGTCGATGGAAGTACGTATTAAAATCTAGCTTAAGAGCGACGAAGTTAACTGGACTGATCTGACTGTAAAGAGGAACCAGTGACGAGGTTCTCTAAAGCCAGCGATGAATGTCCTAATGCAGTAAGAGGCTGGCGATTTCTTGACCATCTGGGCGACTGTAAGCTTTCTCAGAAGGATGAAGCTAGCAACTACTTGTGTTCAACGTAAATGTCTTCACCCACCGTAAATTCAATCATATGAATGATTCATCAATAGTATAAAATCCTTTGAAAATACAAACTTTTGAAACTTCCCAACTATAGCGATGATAAACACAGATAGCCTTTCAGTATTCGCGCCATAGATTTTAGAAGTTCTTACGAGACAGCTTGATAGATCTTATCGGCAAAGCACGACGCTGCAGTGCCGACCGAAACACAGGCAACCCTTGACTGCTTCAAAACAACAGATCGTTTTCGAGAATCACTGCCATCTGGCGCAAGTATCCCGGGTGACACACAGCGTACTTTGTGGTGGATAGCCCACGAGATGTGACGTTCTCGCGGTGGTAAGCTTAATCGTGTACCACTAGTTCGGCACAAACGTTTCGGATAAAGCTGCTGCCTGCGTACCATGACAATGGAGGCACTAGGCCTTGTTCCTCCGCAATACATCAGAACCCGGTTATAACGACATCGGTTTATACGAAACCTCGTATATAACGTCAGATAATCTGTGGTACCAATTAATTCCTCACTGTTAACCATAACATTATACCCCTCGGTTATAACAACACTCGTTTATAACGACACAAAATATTCAGTCCCTTTCATGACGTTATAACCGGGTTAGACTGTAGTTGTCTGCAATCTACGAAGCTACAGGCCGTCTCATTCCAGAAGAACACAGTCTTGGTATTTTGCAGTAATTAAAACTGTGTTTCCTAATTTCAATAAAGAGCCGTAATGTATTTAGTGTTAATTGTGTTCATGACGTTTGACCTTCAACCCGAGAATCAAAACCACCTCAGCAATGCGTGTTTGCAGGTCCTGAAGGTGTGGGACGCTGACGACCAATATTGTGTGCAAACACTGCCACTCAGTTTCCCATCCTTCGACGTCCTCGGGAAGGTAGTGGAGTTCGGCATCCGATCGTTGTACCAAGGGCCATCATCGGGAACCACGCCGACGCCATCTGGCTCCGGGGAGACTGCTGAGGCTGACGTGTGGCAGCGAGATCAGCTGTTGGTGGCGTGCTGCGACTGCGTTGCTATCCTCAGGGTCCGGGCCGCCAGGGACCGCGCCACTCCACCCCCACTACCCCCACCTTCTCGCGAGCATCATGCCTCCGTACCCTCGCCCTGGACTGCGGCGGACGCGAGGGGCATCGTCACACCCGATCTGCCATAATCCCTTGATCAGTCCGACTGCAGGTACTGCCAACTGTTCGTACGTGCTTCTGTGTTTCCTTCTTGTAACTTCGACATGTCTGTCCGCCTGGAACATCTCGGCTCCTACTAGACGGATTTTACTGAGAGTTTATACTGGCGACTGTTAGTAAAATCTGTCGAACAGAATTAAATTTGGTTAAAATCGGACAAATATAATAGACACTACGCGAAAACCAACGTACAATTAAACTAATATCTCGCCGTTTAAGACAGAATAAAAGGCACACTGCAGTCAGACAGGCTGAATAAACAACTAACGTCCGACACATATAGGCCGCGCATAAATGGGATTTTCTTGCCGGGTAATCGGTAAAAAATAGGAAAGGGACTTAATGTTATTTTATATGTTTATAGCCTATCTTATTAACTCCATAACTACTCCATGGAGCAGTCCTTCTTGAGAAGCTAACAGGTCGTCAGCTAGTCAAGAAATTCCCCATGTTTTGTGTAACCCGAAGGTTCATTACCGCATTAACAAGAGCCCGCCACCTGTCCCTATCCTGAGCCATATCAATCCAGTCCATGCCCCAATCCCACTCCTTGAAGATCCATTTTAATATTAACCTCCCATCTACTACTGGGTCTTCCCTCAGGTCTCCTATCTTATTGTCTTACTTTATTCCTACAGAGGAACGAAAGTAGTGTGCGTGTGCGTGTGTCAACTGTCGAACCTGCTGACTTGTTCTACTGGATGGCACAAAAATAATACAAACATGGCGAACGTGTGAGATGCGATCGAGAAATGTCCTCAAATGAGGTTTAGTAATAGATCTTAGAAAAAAAAAGCAACTTTTGCGCAGGCAACGTACCGTGGGATGTAAAATAAAGCATGAAGGCGTGCGATTTTTCTTTTGCTTTCATTTTGATAGCTGTAATTAAGGTCACGTGGAGTTAGGCGTGTTAAATTTGGTACGGAAATAGATCATAAACCACCCGTGCATTCTGCACAAAACACCGATCACAGCTGCAAACACACCGACGATATTGTGTTATGTTATGTTATGTTACGTTATGTTCATCTTATTTATCATGTGCGTAACAGTACACAATAAGTGCGTCTGCTAGCACAGGTGACGACGTGACACTTCAGTTTTGTATTCGACAGTTCACATACACAGACTCTGTACTTAGGCAGTAAGGGCTTCACCCACAAACGGAGACAGCGCAGTCAGTACGATCTCTGTCTAAGGGCCGGACGGTCCGGGGTTCGAATCCCGGCAGGGATACATTTTGTTCCCCAAAACCGTCCAATCCACCTCCGGGGCCCACCCAGGCTCCTACTCAATAGTTACTGCGGTTCATTCCCGAGGGGTAAAACGGACGGGACGTGAAGCTGACCATTCACCTTTATCTAGTGCAGAGGTTACAAATGGGTGCCGCTATACCTATAGTCCCCTCTAGTCCTTGATGGTGTGGGCAGGGCCGACTTTACCTTCTTACAACAATAATGCAGACGGACATGTTGAACCGAAATTGTAAGCACTGTGCGTTGAATCATTTTCCGATTTTCTTCCTTTATTTCTTCAGCTGATTCACGTTGTTTGGTTCTGTGTTTGTCTTCACCGACTTATACAGTTCTGCCCGCAAAACGATCCACCTGCATTAGTCAACCGCCAAATTCCGGTGTTCCCGGCAGTCTGTCAGTTCGTCAAGTTCTCTCGTTGTCATCAAGCGCCACCTGTGGGGCAGTGCATGTGTAGCTTTAAACTTGCAGTAATTGGAGGCAAATGGTCAGCTTTACGCTCCGGCCGCTTTACCTTCAGCCCCAACTGTATAGGATGCTCGGGTGCCCCAGGGCCGACGCTCTAAGGAAGACACTTCATTCCCAGAATGCAATACCGATTGTCCAGGCGTCCATCCCGTTCCTAGTAGTTATACTTCTCCGCCTACTAGAGGTGCAGAATTCGGGCCCAAAAGGTTTCGAAGGAACTGCAGTGGGCATCCGCAAATATTAAATGTTGTTTTAATCCTCTGTTACGACCAATTCGTTAGCGTCTCTGTAGTAGCAGTCAACTGGCAGGATGCCTGTCCTCCTGACATGTGATCTCACTCACACACACAAATTCTGTCCAACGCACCATTTAGGAGATCCTCCCGGTCGTCGGACATCACGCCGCCTCGCGACGCACCGAGTCTGTGCAAAACAGCGAGCCTGCACGGCCTCAACGTGCTGAGAACCAGACACGAACGCGAGCAGCAGAAGATGAAGCCGATGGTGCTGCAGGGAGCACCGCACCTCACCCTCCAGCTCTGGGACCTCCAGGACATTCAGTTTTCGCGGGAGTTACCTCTCACACAGCGCATGCGTGATCGCCGCCTCGACTTGTCCAACCCGAACAAAGTAGCAGCGGCTAGACTGCCAACAACACCTGGCAGTAGCAGCGGGACGTCCAGCAACGCTAACAGCGTCAGGTCCGGCGTCGGCAGCCGGCTGACAGTCCCCTTCCCCGGCAACAGCAAAAGTAAATCCCCAAGGCAATGAAAAGATAGATTGATTAAATATATTGACTCAATAATTCTACACGCGCAGCACATACCTGCAGAGCTAGTGCTTTCAACCGGGTTATCGTCCTTCCCCTGAGGCCGAACCACAGATGACGGTACGCGCCTGCTTCTCACCGAGGAGCCTCTGGTTCAACCGCAGGTGACAATGTGAGATTCGTGGTAGATGAACTGGCACTAAAGCAGGATCTGCTCCCGAGTTCCTCTGGATTTCCCCTGCCAATCATCACTCAGCCTTTGCTCCACTCCCATCTATCACTGCCCCTCGGGGTGTGCGACAGCTCTAACTAGGCAGTACAATGTCACAACCTCGGTCTTTACGTCTGACGTCATCTCCTGCACCCGGTGCTTGGCTCTGCACAGAGTAAGATAATTAATTATTCTCGTTCCTCCGCCTTGTGCCACGATGCTCTGCTGTGTGTGCAAACGTAGTGATTGGGGGGACAATTCTTTGAAGTTCAAGGTCGAGCTGAGTGTCACTGAACAGGACTTCCGTCGGTACGATCGATTGTACTTTTGAGCATGGAAAAGACGAGTTGCATTTCATTATCTTGGCAGCGATAGCTCAGTCGGTATAGCGACTCGCTACGGGCTGGACGGTCCGGGGATCGAATCCCGGTGGGGCGAGATTTTCCGCAGCCTTCCAGACCGGCCCTGGGGCCCACCCAGCCTCCTATACAATGGGTACCGGGTCTCTTTCCCGGGGGTAAAGCGGCCGGGGCGTGGAGTTGACCACCCACCCTCATCTAGCGCCGAGGTTAAAGAAAGAGTAGAGCTATACCTCTACTCCCCCTCTGGGCCTACGTGGCCTGTTCTAGGGTGACCTTTACTTTATTTCATTATCTGCCAACAGCAGAAGCTTTCTGACTGTATGTAATTTAACGTTTGTTTGCAACAAGTCCATGTAAACTG
Source organism: Reticulitermes speratus (assembly GCA_021186555.1). NCBI lineage: Eukaryota > Metazoa > Arthropoda > Insecta > Blattodea > Rhinotermitidae > Reticulitermes > Reticulitermes speratus. The sequence continues at coordinate 43,726,662 of JAJKFL010000014.1, read as the reverse complement.
CGCAGGTCACACGTATATGAACCGTCAAATAAGACTTACACCGACTGTCGCAGTGCTGGTGGTCAGGTTTATGTTTCTACTGTACTCTTTGCTTGGAGTCAGTATGGGATACGTCATTATAAAGCAAAAATGGTGATACCACAGTTTGAAAGCAATCTGCAAAAGGGATGAAGTACAACGCACGCGGGCTTGTGCAAGATGCAAAACTCTGCGATGGACTGATGGCTGCAAAGACAAAAGTTTGTACTTTATATAAAAAGTAATCCTTATTTGTTTGCTTTGTTCTTCCACTTCAATCTGCATTACACTGTTTTAGTTTCATTTTAAGTGTCTGTTTCTCTAAACAATGTGGCAACATCAGACTTTGAACTCTGTTTTGTCACACGTCTCATTTCATGTGCACATGTGACTCCTCCCTCCTATCGTCTCCACACGGACCTTCATGTCTTTCTTCTGCACTCCCAAATTGTACTTTCACTTGATTCCTCAAACTCGGTAGACCTACCACAAGTGAGTGTCGTCCTTCATTTCCAAATTGTTCCAGGACAGGCAGAGATCAGGCCAAGGCCTCTCCTTAGGTGTTGTGGGTAAGTTATGTGCTTTGTGTTTTTGATTAGCCCACATCATGCAGGTTCTGTTTGGTTTATCTTTGTTTTGTTAAAAAAAAAAGAGGGGGCAAGCTGTTAAAGGGGACAGTACATGCTGTCAGTTGCTCACATGTGTATAAGCTTACCACTGTCAAGTTTCTGTTATTATTTACTAAACTGTTATCGTTTGTTCCCCCATATCGCAATAGCCCCTAGGGGGCCTAGGCTGCCTCATTTCGAGGCTTCACGATCACACTCAGACACACCACACTCGGTAGGACTCCTCTGGACGAGTGATCAGCCCGTCGCAGAGACCTCTACCTGACAACACACATCACTCACAACAGACAGACATCCATGCCCCCGGTGGGATTTGAACCCACAATCCCAGCAAGCAAGCGGCCGTAAACCCACGCCTTAGACCGCGCGGCCACTGCGATCTGCTTACCGTTACTTACTCTCACGTATATGTTCATTATTGTAGCTTGAACCTCTGTCCACTTCCAGTTCCTTTATGACACTTGCGTGCACCACACTGTGTTAGATCAACAGCGGCAAGTTTTTTTGTTTACGATTATTTAAAAATGTTACAAATTGCTAAAATTATACAGCCTCAAATGAGAAGATAATTACGAATCAGAAAGGATATAAAAGGAAGCAGTCTTGGCATAATTTAACATATCATCGTGACATTTGCCTGGATGGCATGACAGAAATCCCAAGAATCGGGGCAAGTTTTTATTGAAAGAAAAGTCTTCTGTTTCATCTGCATGTACAATACGCCATTCATACACTCATGTTACTGGAAACCAAATGTTTTACACTTTTATGTCACAATTCATCTGCTTTTTCACTTCCACCACGATTTATCACCATGTTGATTAAATGCTTAGAAGAAAATGCTAAATTAATATGTCAAGAAACAGTGACATGTGATTTATTTTGTTGGTTATACTGAAAATGTACGTCATTAACTGAATGACAGTTCTGTACCAAGAAAAATTAATTTGTATTGACTACACTAAAATGTTCAATTATTTTAATCTGATAAGAAATAATTTCCACATTTATGAAAGGACATTGGTTGGGCCCTGTAAAACATTTTGTAAATTTGGAACTTACAACTCAACATTGAGTTCAACAAAATTTTCCTGTACATACAGAACACTGCGTACACACACGCATACACTTGGTCGAGGAACAAAATGATGGACGTCAGATTGGAAGGCTGACAATTATCTTCAACACGTCCTATTTTGTGATGTTTTTAACTCTTTTATAGTGTCAGCAATTCTTGATAGGCCTGGAAAAATATTTAAATACATCAATGAAACAGTTATCTAAATATCACACTTTGATTACTACAAAAAGTATGTATTAATGAACAAAGAACAAGTGATAGAGGAAGAGGCAACTCTTACCAGAATAAAGTTCTCAGACGCAAAGTGAAATACCAGCACCATACATTAAGTGTGTTTCTACATCATTCAATACTGCTATCAATTGCTAAATTATATAACATCACAGATAGATACATGAGTGACTACGTAGCATTGGTGACATTATACTGACAGGAGGAAACTGAAGTACTTGGGAGAAAAGCCTGACAAAGTGCCACTCTATCCACCACAAATCCCACATGCACCAGCCCCAGATCCAGTATCAAAAATTAAAGATGTAGGAGTGCAGTAAACCGATCTTACACTGTGCCAAATTTGAAAGCATTTAATTAATTAATTTACAGATAACAATAACCAACATCTGATATTATTCAGTTTTACCAACAAATTCACACACAAAAAACTACTTTTTTATAGTTTTATTAGTATTGATGTATACCGCTACACGTGTTTCAGTGCTTGGACCATCTTCAGGGGACTAATAAGATACTACACTTCAACTTGCATGTTAGAAGGGTCCAAAGAGGACCCTTGTCTCAGTAGCAAATTTTAAAAACATTTGAGTTTGTAAAATTTTGTAAAACTGTAAAAACTTATAGTTTATCTTATAAGTTAACGTCACAATTTAAAATATTAAAATATTTAAATTAGTGGTGTTGGTCACTTGTGCACGGAATCGTGGTATTGGATATTTTTTTAAGCCCCCTGAAGATGGTCCAAGCACTGAAACACGTGTAGGGGTATACATCGATACTAATAAAACTATAAAAAAGTAGTTTCTTGTGTGCATTTGTTGGTAAAACTGAATAGTGTTAAAAATGCACGGTGAAAGCAATATAAAATCACCATCTGATATATTAGGCATCATGACAACAAGTTAAACTGTAACCAAGCAAAAGGAGTTTCAAGAAACAGAAACAAATAGCAAAGTTGCACACATTCTTAAAATGCCTGCAAGGTTCCTGTACACAGCGCAGAGATATTCAGTAATACTACTACATGTGAAAACATGAGTCTTGGTACGAAATACCAGTTGCCTACACAAACGTCACAACAAGAACAAAAGAAAACATAAAAACCAACTGAAAACAAATGCATGTGTAGCAATGACCTTCATGTTTAGTCACATGCTCTGCCACAGGATTCACGGGCTAAGAGCAAATAATTTTAAAATATTTTAATTATAAACTTAAAAGTATAAATGGAACATACGTTGTATTTATTAACACAGAAGAATAATGAGCTCTGTTAGTTTCTTTAATAAATAACCATAAACTTGAAGAAATGATTGTGCAAGTATTTTATGGGGTACCGTGTACATGTTTCGCCTCTCATACACCATGGGACAGCTAATAGAAACATCAGAAGATATGTATTGAAAATCTGAAGAAATTCTGCTGCTTACATTGCATTCTGATGAAGAACATATCACAGTACAGTGCTGCTGGCAATCCTATACTGCAGACTGTAATACAGATACAGACGGACCCCTACTTACGTAGCTCTGACGTACGTAGATCCGGACTTACGTAAAAAAACTTCTTGTGCCACTACCACCACTACTGCCACTCCAACCACCACCACACCCACCCCTGCCTCAATTGATTTGACAGTGCCTCCAGTATCGATTATTAATTATTATTATTATGTTTTTATTAAAATTATTATTAATTATTATTATATCAATTATTATTGTGTATACGGTATATAATAAAACATGGCTCCGAGTTACGTAAAAATCGACTTACACATAGGGTTGCGGAACGATCCACTTACGTAAGTCGGGGACTTTCTGTATTTCCTTGTATCCAAAACTTTCATCTAACTTCAGATCGTAAACACATTGCTGACATTGTTATGCATCATATCAACTGCAATACAGCAGGATTTTATTTGCTCTGAATTTCATTTTCTCTCTCAATATTTCCGTCTATTCCAGCAGATGCTATTTCATCTGTCACACTCATTACAAACCCTTTATACCGCAAATTACCTTCTTCCAAAACGTGAGGCACAGCAGTAAACACCACACGGAACCAACCAGGATCAACGCACCTCATCTCCGAGCCTGGGGTGACATACACTTTATGGTCCATAAATTTTTTGAAGAGTGCTGTAATAAAGCGTATATTAAAATAGTTTGACACAACTACAGTTAACTGTCACCAGAGTGTTTTGTTATGGATTGCAGAATTCTGTTGTACACACGAAGACACTACAGCACAAGTCACATTCTCCATCACAAAATGTCAGTTACATCAACAGCTGCATTCATTACCTGGCATGATGAACACTGTTATTCCTAGAAGTGAGATTCTGAACTCACTTGTTACAAACAGCAGCAATTCCGCACTCACCAACTTTACCAATAAAATTCCGAAGTACTTTTTAAATTCTATCTTTGACATGTAGGTCAGTCAAATGACAACCTTAATTTTTTTTTCTCAGCTAATTTAATGCTGATAGGTTTGATACAGCTTTGTACTTCTTCAACACAGTCCCAGATCTCCCCTGCAAAGTAATTGCTTTTAACAAATGTGATGACTTGCTGTGCCTGCAGCTGCATAGAGGAGGGTATCGATTTTGTTTGCACTTTTTAGGTTTTCACTTGACACGCTCTTTCTTCCTTACTTACATCCACAATAAATATCAAATACAGTAGAACCCTGTTACGAAGTCTTTCAAGGGACCAGAGGATTAGGGACTTCTTAAGCGGGAAGACTTATTAAGAGGGAAGCTTATTAAAAGCAATAGAATTTCGGGACTTTAAAAATCAGACTTCTTACAGGGGAAAACTTCTTATGCGGGGACTTCTTTTCCGGGTTCTACTGTATCTAACTAAACATCATAAACATATACCAGAACAACAAACATAACAGACTGCTATATGAGGCTTGGGCCAGAATTATGATAGCTAACACACATATAAACTGTTTAAAAATATATACTGGATACATTGCATGCAAGATATGACAAAATCAATGGCCTCAGAAATAGGTTATTTGACATAACACAAAAAGTACGAGTCATGTGGGTTATAGCAACATTTCTAATACATACTTATTATGTATTATTCACAGAAGGATGAAAAATAACCAATAATTATAATTAATGTCATTATTCTTTCAATATATTACCACAAGTTTTTCTGCTCAGAAATTGCTATATAAGAAAGGATAGCAAAAGAATATTGATTTACTCAAGTAATGGCAGGCAGCAGCCTGTAGCACAACTGCATACTTCTGTAAAACGCAACAGACTGAATTACCTGTGATAATGAATGGCAGAACAAACAATCATTCTGCAATGATTTTTAGGATGAGATACAAACTAAACTAAGCTAAACTAAACAGGGATGGACAATTCAACAACAGCAGGAAGTCACAAAATACCACCATTTTACTGTGGTTCCAAGGCTACATAACAACAGCCTCTCACAGAACAGCACTTCTGCCCATTTGTTGTTCAGAATAATTTACCAGCTCCTTCAGTCAACTGTTAAGCACTTCAATGACCAATTTATTTTCATGACTTGGTGTCATTATTTTACGTACGCTCGCCTCTTCAAATTATTTAGGTTTGTGTTGTTCAACAATTTCAATGTCAGTCGGCAACAGGACACCGCGATCATCGCTCAAGAATCTTCATTGTCTACACATATTACCACTACATACAACGGGACCCCCCAAAATTTCACATACAGCATCTTACAGTATAAACTTCTACTGAAACAATCCTTCATCTACACGCTTCTGGAGAAGATACACTTTTCATTATGCTACCGTGGCATCTTAAAAATGATAACAAAACTATCCACACAACAGAACTGTGAAGCCTCAAATTTTCAATGAAAGGCAGCATTTATAAAGTACTGCCAAATCTGACAATACACAAAGCAGCTTTGTCATACCGTTGCATGAAGTAACAGCAAAAGTGCACTTACCGAGTTCCTCATCACGGCTAACAACTGGTAAGAAACGTCTGAAGTCAGCCCACAGAAAGAACCCGGCTTGTGCAGGTCGTACTTGGACGCCAAGAGAGACAAGCGTATTCCGTGTTTTGTTGGCAGCATCACGGAGACGCTGCTGATGAGTTGGCAAGAACACTTCGTCTATCCAAACTGTATTACGAAATACAGGAGCCAGCTTTACAATGGAAGTATGAATCATGTATCTTTCTGCACACATGTAGTTCTCAATGTGTGATGGTTAATGCAGTCCTCAAACTACCATATACATCAAATCTGCATTAAACAAGAACCACCTTTCCACATAAAATAACTGAAATGTCCAGGTTAGGAGATAACATTCTTATATTAGCATAATCAACATTACCAAAATTTTAAGTTGTTAATACAGAATACACTACAGTAAGTGTAATACTGTACAATAATTTAATGTGCAGGTGGCATTTCCCTTTTGAAAATATGTTCCAAGGTCACCCTACCTCTTGTATATTTTGGTGTTAACAGTTGATGGCTGCTTGCACATTTGAAGCAATGTTTGACCTGTGTTCCACATCAATGATCTGCAATGTCATTGTGTTACTTCTTCCAACCTCTTGCTATTCAGATCATTTTTACCTCAGTAGAAACACTGTTACATGTCTTAGCACACTAAAAAACCCTAGTGTATTCTAGTGTCAGCTGTAAGCAAAATATGACAAATTTAAGTTACTTATTGTAGAATGTAATGTCACTCTAACTCAAAAACCACTCATTTCCAGACATAGGTTTATACACACTGTTTTTTTTTTTAATGTGTGAAGAACTCACTCTTGAAGTACGTTCAAGCATTTTAGATATACCGTATATTCTCTAATCTAATCCGCACTCTTTTTACAGTTTTAGAGGGCTAAAAAATCAGATGCGGATTAGATTCGCGGTCTAGAGCTGGATTTTGGAAAAATGATTGAGCTGCTGTACGTGCCGTAAGAACAATACAATATAATCTATTATTTTATTATTTATTATTATAATTTATTATTCATCAGACTCGCCGTCATCACTCATAACTGAATCGTTATCCGTGCTCTCCACCCAGTCACTATCATCTTTATCTTCAACATCGTCCTCCCATACGTCATCGCTGCCTTGTGTTTCCGCCATAGTCGAACGTTGCTTTCATCAACTCCAAAATTTGCAGCGGCTTTGCGGTTTCCATTCTCCTCTGCGCACCGAATAACTTCACGTTTGAACTTTGCCGTATATGAGAGTCGTTTAGATTTCAGGTGTCCCTCTTCCATAACTACGGTACACGACAAATTGGAACAAGCACCTCCCACGTTTCAACAACTAAGGCTCAGCTGGCTTCAGACGAGATTGCGCACGTCTGTTGAGAAAGGCCCCGCCTCTATCGGTATGACTCATCGGCCACAGGCGTAGCGTCAGATTTTAACGCATTGGTAACATCCAATATTATTCAATCAGTCGCCCCGTGGGCAAGGGGTGGTTGAAGGAAAGGTGCGGATTAGAATCGCGAACTAACTTTTTTTCGTTTAAGAAATCCGACGCTACGCCTGTGGCCGATGAGTCATACCGATAGAGGCGGGGCCTTTCTCAACAGACGTGCGCAATCTCGTCTGAAGCCAGCTGAGACTTAGTTGTTGAAACGTGGGAGGTGCTTGTTCCAATTTGTCGTGTACCGTAGTTATGGAAGAGGGACACCTGAAATCTAAACGACTCTCATATACGGCAAAGTTCAAACGTGAAGTTATTCGGTGCGCAGAGGAGAATGGAAACCGCAAAGCCGCTGTAATTTTTGGAGTTGATGAAAGCAACGTTCGACTATGGCGGAAACACAAGGCAGCGATCAGCGGGTGTGAGGCGTCACGAAGGAAATTCACTGGATCCAATTATTATATTATAATAATAATAAATAATAAAATAATAGATTATTGTATTGTATTGTTCTTACGGCACGTACAGCAGCTCAATCATTTTTCCAAAATCCAGCTCTAGACTGTGAATCTAATCCGCACGCGAATCTAATCCGCATCTGATCTTTTAGCCCTCTAAAACTGTAAAAAGGGTGCGGATTAGATTCGAGAATATACGGTATTTCCAATTGGTAACATGTAAACTGTTCAAGAGAAATAGCAGAGCTGGGTGGAGAACACAATTTTACAACTTCATGGACCAGCAAAACTTATGGAGAAAATGACAGATAAGTAAATAATCTGGCCAACAAATTTTGTATTTCACATGATCAGGGCAAATGCACTAAAATCTTCAATTGTGGTCATGTTTAAAATGTTACTAGTCCTGTGACAAGAGGCTGTGTGGCCCAGAACATGTTGAGTTACATCTAGCACTCAGCTGTTTGCAAAAATGTGCAAGATAGTGACTGAGAAATGTGCACAAATAACAAACGCCATGCGCGCTAGTATGGTACTTCAGCGCATTCTGTGTTCTCACTGCTACAACTGAAAATCCGCAATCATAATACAACTCCATGAAGTCCAAAATAAAATAAACAGCAATTCAAAATCAAGCGATCACTGTATCCTCCAAAGTTTATTACAGTAACTGTAAAGTGAAATAAAATGCATTTTGGATTCAAGTAACTTGTGTTTTTTATTTCTTGTTCTAAAAATGTTTGGATGTATCTCATATGGGAACACATACCTGTATCATTCAATAACCTGGCAGCTGCTTTTTGGACAATCGCAGGCACTGCGGTATACATGGAAGTGTTCTTCACAACACGCAATAAGCTATCATTATGAGTGATAAGAGCACCTATCCGCATCCCAGCCAGGTTCATGTCCTGCATAAACAGTTAAGCTGGATACAGTAACCATATGAATCAGTCCAGTCAATCAAAATGCATGAAAATATGTTAATATAAACGTGCAATCAATCCTCGTGTTATTTTTAGTGTAAGATTTAGTTTAAAATAATTCAGTAAAGTTTCACCTTTCTCTGGGATTAAAATCCCAAACTATGAAAAAGTATAAATGGTAATTTCTGAGAAAACTGGTCTAAAAATCTTAAAAATTAAGTTCCTATCTTAAAGATCAGTAGTAAATTGCATTACATATTCTATACAAAACTATGCAGACAATGAAAAGAGTATAATTTGTAAATCAGCTACGAGTTTGGTACTTCAAAACTATCATTCAGAAAATACATTCTGCATTAAATAATCCATTTTCAACATCTACTTATGTTTGAAATCTTTACTTCTTTGGCAATACTAACACACTCTTGAACACAAAACAACATATATTATTACATGAACAACTGGTAGACTAACAACCCATTTTTGGCAGAATTATTCCAAAAGCACCAATTCTGTCTATTATTTAGCTGTGTGCACATTTTCTCAGGTCGGATGTTCACTTAGAGACTAAGAGACAAGCTGACACTCAAATGCCAAGTACTGAAGTAGTTTTATTGGAACAATTTAAGCAGTAACCAGCTACCTCACTGCTTTTCTTAAATTCACAGCAGCTTGCGTTTTGTGCCGCTATTTGATATGGTAGCCATGCCCATCATGTGTTCAATAATCAATGGCCCTACAAGAAGAAATCTGTACACACAACAGCAATTTGAAAGAACCATGAACGAAACATAAATCCTGCACACAGGACACTTCAGATTACTGAAATTAAAGTGTATGGGTTACAGTCACAATGCACGCCATTAAACCACAATTCTTCGTGTTGTTTACTATACAAGCGTCAAGAACTGCGCGTGTACAAACTGATAGCAGAGCAGTCAGAACATGACATTTTCCACCAGTTTCCATGGATTAACATCAAGTTACCTGCATCTCTGACCCGTGGTCAAAACGAACTGAGGGCGTTACTTAATCACTGTATGTTGGGAACAAACAGGATTGATTGCGACAAGTGGAAACTGTTTAAGATGCTGATTTGGGGAAAGAAAAAAAAATCATTTTGTTGCAAGTTTGTCAGATTCTTGGGTGTGAAATCCTTGAGAGGGGAAACTGTATTAAAGGACAGTGTGTATGGGAAAAGTTTTGGAACTAAATTATTCTACCATCTTAAACAGAGGAACTTCTTAAGCTGGGTAGACTTACACGGGTATCACTGTACTAATGAACATTTTACTCATATGGTTGGCAACATGTGACTCACAGGATTAATTCTGTTTTCATGAATGGTAATCAGACAGATGGACTGACAGATGGCTAATGGTCATTCTACAATTGTGTTAACATAGTGATTCAAAAAAACATTATCCAAAGCAAAAAATGTTAGATGTTAACTATACAATTTCAAATATTATTACAATTACTATGAAACTATGCTTACTTTAGCCATTCAGAGTCATTTGCACTTCTTCCTTATTGCTAGTACACACTTTAATGAATACCCACAACAGCCAATACACGATAACTTTTAACAAAGCAAGAAATACAAACTTCTATCAGGTAATGTCTAACAGCACAATCAAGGCAACACCAAGTTTGTACAACTATTAAAATGATGGGATCCATGAAATTGAAGGGGTCCAAACACCCAAGTGCAGTTGGTAACCACAGTACTACACTGAACAGCACCATATCCCAGAGGACTACAATCCTGCTAGCATTAGTTCAAAAGCTTTAGGGTTATAATGGTTAGAGTACAGTCACAAAGTCTGTTATCAATTGGCAGTGATAAAACCCTTACTAACATCAGACTCTGTTTTCAATGTAAAACTTCAATTTGTTTCCAAGAACTTACGAAATATAAGTAATAAAAGCGTAAAATAACCTAAAAAACATACAATAATAATAATACAAATCAGGACTTGTACACCAAAGTTATAGAGTGTGAATGCAATCAAACGCACTTAATGAAAGACAGAGCTTCAACTCGCTGACAGTGATCTGCACAGCAACAGGAGAGTGGGGAAAGTCAACTGACCTGAACATCAAGGTAAAAAAAAATTGAGACACTACTGTGTTTCTATTTTTTGTCACAAATATCACACAAATTAAATTTCACTGTTACCAGATGCCCAATAAAATTCTGGTCCCCCAAACAGGGGATAAAATCAGAAAACCACATTAAGAGATGTTACTTCATTACTTACCTTACTAAAGGACCAGATGACATGAGTCTTCTGTGGATCTGGCAGTGGCAACAGGTTCAGCACACTCTGGAATGGTGTCTGCTGTTCATAAACTGATAGCGCATATGCTTCATCTGAGATAAAATGTAGTCCGTTCCTGGAAAATACAATCAACCTCCACTACAGTGCCACACTCACTTAGGGCTCCCGGAAGTCTGTGACAGGAATTGCGTTGTAATTAACACTGGGGAATCCTCAGTACAGTGTCACACTCACTTAGGACACCCGGAAGTCTGTGACAGGAATTCCGTCGTATTAACACTGGGGAATCCTCAGTACAGTGTCACACTCACTTAGGACTCCCGGAAGTCTGTGACAGGAATTGCGTAGTAATTAACACTGGGGAATCCTCAGTACAGTGTCACACTCACTTAGGACTCCCGGAAGTCTGTGACAGGAATTGCGTTGTAATTAACACTGGGGAATCCTCAGTACAGTGTCACACTCACTTAGGACTCCCGGAAGACTGTGACAGGAATTCCGTCGTATTAACACTAGGGAATCCTCAGTACAGTGTCACACTCACTTAGGACTCCCGGAAGTCTGTGACAGGAATTCCGTCGTATTAACACTGGGGAATCCTCAGTACAGTGTCACACTCACTTAGGACTCCCGGAAGTCTGTGACAGGAATTCCGTCGTATTAACACTGGGGAATCCTCAGTACAGTGTCACACTCACTTAGGACTCCCGGAAGTCTGTGACAGGAATTCCGTCGTATTAACACTGGGGAATCCTCAGTACAGTGCCACCCCTGCTGTGATTCACCAAAGATTTTAGTGATACAAATGTGCTGGCAAGCATTAAGTAATGTCTGATACAGCACCATGTTACAAAAAATACACACTTTAAGGAACAATATGTCACACTGAACACAACTTCTGATGGAAGGTACAGTATACAATTAAACTGTAAAACTGTACTCTGTATTGCCACAAATAGATTTTATGATTGCACAAAAGCTCATTCACTTGTGACCAACCATCTGAAATTAAAAGGGTTCAACAACTGTCAAAATGCTTCCAAGATATTTTCATAAACAGCTTTCTTTTTGAGTCCTGCAAGAGGTCTTAGAACAGTAAGTTACTCATTGCACAGTGACACAAGAGTTTTGGTGAAAAAAAATATAAAAAGGAAAATAACTTAGACAGAGAACGGTGTATTGCTCTAGGTCAAAATAAAATTTTGTACTGCATTTTTATTATCTGAGTACTGACAATTCATTTCCTACTGGGTACTACAGAAGATGGTCTGTATAATTTCAAAATCATGCAGTATACTGAGGTGATAATGTAGCTGCAAAGTTGCCGTCAGAGGAAAGTAACATTATAGTAGAGATTTTAATTATCCTACCTGCATCTTACAAGTGAAGCATGGGGAAAAGCAAGTATGAATTGTTAGTGTCCAGAAATGGGTCTGTGCTTTTAGAGACCACCTCTGTAGCCTGTCAGCAGAAGTTAACCAGCCACTTTTCCTCATTAAGGGATAAACCCACTGAACTGTAGGTCAAAATAGACCCCCAATAAAAAGAGATTAAACAAGTGGGCGGACAGGCATCACCTCTCTCCAGTGCATCGAACTATACACACAAAAAGTTCCACATTTCCAACACCTAAATCAAAAGTGCATCGCACTCCACACCTTAGAGCGCTCAACACTCTGAATGTCCCTGGAATCAGAAGGTCCAACAAAGCTAATGCTGACCTGTGGCACACTTCCATTAGTTGTAGAACCAACTGAGAGCTGTAAACTTCCCCTAGAGGATTATTCGGGTTCACAAGGAAGAACGCTTTCACTGTCCTTCCTGCTGCCTTCTGTTCCATGATCGTGGCTTCTAAGATATCAGCATTTAGCTCAAATGTTGTTGCTGCTCCAATAGGTATCTGATAATGCAGAAGCATTTACAACATTTTTTGAATTAACAATCAATAATACAGTATTGAAGTATCTTTTTTAAAGATATTGTGTCTTTCACAAGAAATCAGATTCAAGCAACATAAACATTATTTTGACCTATCCAAGCTCCCAAATATTGGATATGCTTCTGTACGCCTGAACTTACCTCATTCTTGTCTCTAAGTAACACATCCACAACACTGACTTTAAATCTCTCACTGAAGTTGACAAAGATTCGGGCATAACATGGACTTGGAGTCAGAACAACATCACCTGGATCTAACAAACAACAAGCTAAAACTTCCATAGCTGCAACTCCTCCATTTACAACCAACACCTGAAAAATGTATACAGTATTTGCATTAGGTCAAAATTTCCTGCTGAAATAAAAACAATGTGCAAAACACATCACATTCACAATTCATATATGGCAAAAAAAACATACAAAACTCACATTTTGCGAAAGAACTGGTAAATCAGGTGCAAGATGGCGAGTAAGAAAGGAAGCAAGTGCCTCACGGAGTTCTGGAATGCCCCACATTGGAAAATAGTGCTGTTCCTTGGCTCCAAATTGAAACAGGCCCGGTTTTCATTGACGCGTTTCAGTATTACATCTTCACAAATTGCACTAACGGATGTTCCCAGGTTGACATATCCCTGTACAAAGTTGTATTAAATATCTGCATTACAGCCAAACTGTAATTATTTAATAGTGCAGTGGTGCCCAGCCTTTTCTGATCTGTTGTCCAGAAAACAGTTATGGACTGCATTAAGACGGGCGTCCTTTCTGTCCCACATTGTAACACACACACACACACACATAACTCTCAGTAGCAAGCTATATATATTTACTTATGACTAGTTGAAATGCCTGTTGAAATTCAGTGCAGAATCATTTGGTTGGTATCTTCATTCTTAATCCTTTTTCTTCCACTCCTTTATCCCTTTCATAAATTTACCTTATTTCTTTCTTTCTCCCTTCCACTGAGTTACAAATTTATCCTTCAGATGGCACAGTTTTGAACACAGACTACTACTGTGTACTGCAACATAATACACAGACATAATCAGGTAACCTGATATTTGCCAAACTGAGGAAGAAGAAGAAAAACACACACACACACACACACACTACTAATTTTTTTAAATTCTTCTTTTTGCCCTTTCAGTCCTTGATATTATACTTCTTCACATTTCAACATGCTCCACAGGATGCAATAGACTGAGACAATTAAAATAAAGTTTGGCTCAAACTAATCATTTTACAAATCCCTTCACATTTCTCCTTTCAGTCCATGACAGTAAACATTATCCTAATTTGCTTAATTTAAATTTTAACCCAACACTCCACAGAATAGAAACCCCAAGACATGGTTCCCATAAACCAATCTTTATTACATTTGGTACAACACATCTTGTTGTCATCCTAAAAATCTGCTGAAATTTCAAGTTCCTAACTTTAGCCTCTGATGAACTATGGCTGCCACAGGCAGACATACAGATATACAGTAGAACCCCCGTATCTGCGGATTCGGTATCCGCGGTTAACCGTGGCCCGAAAATATTAACACATTCACTGCCAAAGTCGACCATGGTCGATTTAACTATTTACGTTTTAATTGCCAGCGTCAACTTTAGTCGATCTAAAGTTTACTCTACACTTTTATATATAGGGTTCGTTACTATCCGCGGTTTCGGGCATCTGCAGTAGGTCTTGGAACGTATCACCCGCGGACTATTGCTTTATTATATACATATAAATAAACAATTAATGACTTTCAGCACACATCACATCACCGATGTTGAACATTCATAACTAAATTTCATGCAAAACAGCAGACAGAACAATTCAATTTGTCAGACACACCCATGTTCCCAGAACTGCGATCTATAACACAGCTCCATCTTGCCTTGTCTGTGGGACGCAGCAACCAACCCTAAAATTGCACGTCTCTCCTCACACTTCAGCGTGCCATGGTAGGAAATGCCGTAAAATGGAGAGAAACAAACAGCAGCAATTTCTGCAGTGTGATGTCATGTAGCCTGGAGAAAGTTACCAACATTTGAGAGGAGCCTGTTGCCTCCATCTTCAGTCTACCCTGAAGATGGAGGCAGCATGTTCCACTCTAACATCGGTCACTTTCTACTAGACTATGTGACGTCCCATCCCAGAAGACAGTACTATTCAAATTCACAACCTCGAACAGCACATACTTGATTGTTGAAAGAAAACAATGAATAAAGAGTTCAGTGTAATAGAATATACTGCTGACTACAATTTGTGGACTGCCATAAATTCAGCAATTGAATAACAGCAGTCTGTGGACCGCTGGTTCAGCACCATTGCACTATTAATTTCCATTTCATATCATACTAGGTGATATGTTTCTACGAATACTTTACAAAATATGAATGGTTATTAATTTTCATGCTTTTATAATTAACCTCCTTTGACTAACAGTATTCTGTCAGCACGTGCCATGTATCAAATTTATATTCAGCGCTTAACCTCTTTATTGGTATCTCGATCAAAAGGATCATCCATGCACAGCATAGTATAATGATCTAGGAAGTCTCTTGCATCCAGCATCTGTTGTGCTCGTTGTGAAAGCTCAAGTGTCATCTTGTTTGAAAAGCCTGATACTCATGCAGCAGACAGGCCAAACTGCCAACAGAAATTTGTAATTAGACATGTGCCTGGAGAGCAAAACATCATCTTATTAAATCAATGTAAACAAGCCAACATAATAGATTTTGGTCAAATTAATAGTGTTTCTGAAATATCAGACTATATAGCATTATATGTTAAATAACAGTATATAATGAAATGGGAAAGATGTGAAAGGAACCAGCCATGGCTGAATTTGACATAGTATCTGGTAAAGTCTGGTAGAGGTTCACAATATGATGATCACATTTTGGAGATGTTTATATGTAAGCTGTTTATTGACAAGTTACTGGCATTGGTAGAGTTAGTATGCTATTCTTCTTATATTTGGATAACTTTTATGTTACACCATCACAACCAAATGTGACTATACGATATTTACGTTAGGTTATGTTAGTTTAATGTACTACAGTATTTCTTATTTCACTAATTGGATGTTGTTAGTTTTTTCTGAGTCAAGATGGCGGATTGTTATGTTTCACGGAAATCAGACTCTCTGCAACGTATTTATAATCTAGTTGATAATAATGATCATAGTTGCCTAAAATGTGCTGAAATAGCGAGCCAATTGGAGGAAACTCGTAAGGAATTAAGTTCATCTCAATTAATAATTAAACTTTTGTATAAAGAGATAAATGAAATCACTACAGAAAAGACGTCCAAGCTTACGTCAGAGTATGAAACTGATTGTGGTGTTACTCCGTCCAGTAAATGGTCCAGCGTGGCATCTAAACGACCGTATAAGGAAATCAAGGCAAGAAATTCTAACAAATATCAATTAACTCAGCCCATAGAAAATGATAACAGGTATACTATATTGACCAACCTTCCTGAAACTACTAATTACCAAGATGGAAAGACGGCGCCTAACCTTACGGAAGCAACTCAGATTTCAACAAACAACTACGTGAAAAAGAAGGATTATAGAAGAATCAGGAATCTACCAGTTATTCGCCACCCAAGGAACATCGCGCAACAACCTTCACCAAACCACCATAAAGTGCAAGAAACTACTAATTACCAAGAGGGAAAGACGGTGCCTAACCTTACGAAAGCAACTCAACTTTCTACAAACAACTACATGGAAAAGGATTATGGAAGAATCAGGAATCTACAAGCTATTCGTCACCCAAGGAATATCGCTCAACAACCTCTACCAAACCACCATAAAGTGCAAGGTGAACCAGTTTATGATCAAAATTCAAACTATATACCAACTATTGTTAATGGTCAGATTAACTCAACTAAGAAAGACAACGAAATTAATAGTACGAACAGTAAACTGGATTACATACATAATTTACTGAAAGAATCTACAGTGAAATTGCTTAACAATAAGGAAAAATACTTAAAGTGCTGTAAACATAAAATTCTATTAATGGGTGATAGTCACATGAGAGGATGTGCAGCTAAGATGATTGCTTCCCTGGATGCTCGTTTTGATGTGTGTGGTGTTGTGAAGCCAGGATCAGTCACTGGATCTTTAATGGAGACGGCGAAAGGTGAAGTGGAAACTCTTACAAAGAATGATTTTCTAATAATTTGCAGTGGAATGAATGATATTGACAGAAATGATTCTAGAAATGCATTTAAGAATATCACTAATTTTATCAAGAATGTAAATCATACTAATATAATCTTAATAAGTACTCCCTACAGACATGATATTATGGATGATTTTCATGTAAACAAGTTAATCAAGTCATTTAATAGTAAGCTAATTAAACTGGCTAAAACTCTCAGCCATGTTAGCATAATTGAAATTGTCAACAATAGACTTTTATTCACCAAGCATGGGCTACATCTAAATGAATCAGGTAAAGAACTATTATCAAACCAATTAGTACTACATATATTTTCAATGCTGGAAGAAGTCCATATTAAACCCATTATTCTTGGGTGGTATGACAAAAACTTACAAGTCAATGTTTCTTCAATAGCCCAACCTTCTCATGCACTTACCAATTGTCAGTTGGCAACTGAGCATGCATCTAACAATCAAACTATTACAGTGGAGAGGGAGACTTCTATCACTTGTAATGATAATAATAATGTTGTACCAAATGATGATGTAGGTGATAACAGAAAAGAACAAGAATCCAATGTGACCAGAACATCTAATAGACAAAAAAAGGTACCCATAAATAGATCAGATGATTTTTTATGGCAAATCTAAACTTAAATACAAAAATAAGTGAGTCAAATGAATGTATTATGACCAAGTATAGGGCACCTTTTATGGTAGATCAGCAAAACACCAAGGAATTAAGAATTTTTCACCAGAATATCAGAGGATTGAGAAATAAAACCAATGAATTATCAAGTGCATTATATCCTGATTGGCCACATGTTATTTGCTTAACAGAACATCATTTGAATTCTCTTGAATCAGAAAACACCAATGTTGACCAATATAAAATGGGAGCTATTTACTGCAGGAAAAACATTAGAAAGGGTGGTGTTTGTATATTTGTTCACAATTCCATAAACTATTCCTATGTTAACATGGATAAATTTTGTTTCGAACAAATTATTGAAATGTGTGCAATAAAAATTCAATCATCTTCACATAATATCTATATAATAGCGGTATATAGGGCTCCATCGGGTAATGTCCTTCAATTTTTAAATAACTTAGATACAGCAATAAGATCTTTATTCAACTCTAAAGTGAAAATTATTGTGTGTGGAGACATCAACATAAACTACCTAAAAGAGACTCACATGAAAAAACAACTAGACTCTATTTTGTTGACTTATAATCTTATTTCCATTATAGACTTCCCAACTAGAAGTCATAATAAATCAGAATCATTAATTGACAATATATTTATTGATCCATCACAATACAAGAATCACACAGTTTATCCTATAGTTAACGGTTTATCAGATCATGATGCACAACTTTTAATTATTAAAAATACCGGTTTGCAATTCCATAAACATAAAATCTCAACTATAAGAAATATAAATAAACAATCCTTGTTAAATTTTAAAATAAATTTGAGTTATGAGACATGGGAGGAGATATTTAATAATGATGAAGTCGATACTATTTTTAATTCTTTTCTTAACACATATTTGAGAGTTTTCTATGCCAGCTTTCCATTAAAAATAATAACAAACAACAAGCCAAAAAATAACTGGATAACACCTGGCATAAGAATCTCTTGTCAACACAAGAGGGAACTCTATTTATTACATAGAAATAATAATGACGATAACTTAAAAAAGCATTACAAATTATATTGTAGAATTTTATCAGATGTAATAAAAGCAGCCAAAAGGCTACATTATGATAGAATAATAACAAATTCAAGTAATAAAATGAAAACCACATGGAATATTGTTAAATCCATAACAGGTAAAAAATCTGAAAACAAAGCAGTTCAAGCAATATACAGTGATGATGCATCAACACTAACAGATAATCAACAAGACATAGCTGATGCCTTCCAAAACTACTTTCTTTCAATAGCAGATAAAATAAAATCCAACATCAATAGTAAAGATATTCAAGATAATAAATGTATGGACTACCTATTTAGAGTTTTTAAGAATCCCTTTCCGAA
Source organism: Reticulitermes speratus (assembly GCA_021186555.1). Lineage (NCBI taxonomy): Eukaryota > Metazoa > Arthropoda > Insecta > Blattodea > Rhinotermitidae > Reticulitermes > Reticulitermes speratus. The sequence continues at coordinate 43,707,455 of JAJKFL010000014.1, read as the reverse complement.
TATAGTTTTTGATCGTACATCGACGAAGGAGATTGCTAAAATTATTAAAGCCCTTAAACCTAAAAACTCTTCGGGTTATGATGAAATTTCTCTCAAAATTCTAAAAATAAGTTCTCCATTTATTGCTGCCCCTCTAAACTACATCTGCAATAGATCAATTTTATCAGGTAAATTCCCGTCACGCTTGAAATATGGTATAATAAAGCCATTATTTAAAAAGGGCGACAAAAAAGATATAAAGAATTATAGACCAATATCTCTATTAACCTCCTTCTCTAAAATAATTGAAAAAGTTATACATGCAAGACTCACAGAACATGTAATTAATAATAATATATTATCTATGGAACAGTATGGTTTTAGAAGCAATTCCTCTACACAAAAAGCAATGTACAAATTATTAAATGACATTCTGCAGGCATTCAATAATAAATCATTTGTCGGAGGTATATTTTGTGACTTAGAAAAGGCATTCGATTGTGTAAATCATGACATATTAATGAAGAAATTAGAATTTTATGGAATTGTAGGTAGGGCAAATACTTTAGTTAAATCATATCTTGAAAACAGGTATCAATGTGTCCTTGTTGAAGATAACTTAACACAAGCTAATACCACCTCAGATTGGGGTAAGATTAATCATGGTGTCCCACAGGGATCAGTACTTGGACCACTACTTTTTTTGTTCTACATAAACGACTTACCTAAAGTAGTAAATATTACTTCTCAGTCGATCCTTTTTGCTGATGATACTAGCATAATTGTCAATAATCCTAATTCAGTAAACTTTAAAAAAGATCTTATTTCTTCATTTGAACAATTAAACATGTGGTTTAACACCAATTTGTTATCATTAAATTTTAATAAAACTCAATACCTACAATTTAAAACGACTAATAGCTTAACAATTCCCATACACATCAGTTATAACAATAAATATATTGTCAATAGTACAGAGACACAATTCTTAGGTATTACCATAGATAGTTCCCTGTCCTGGAAAAATCACATTGATGGTCTCACGGTAAAATTAAGTAAAGCTTCCTATGCAATTAGAACACTTAGACCCTTTGTAACACTAGAATCCTTAAGGATGATTTATTTTGCTTACTTTCATAGCATTATGACATATGGAATAATTTTCTGGGGGAATTCTTCGCATAGCGTTAGTATATTTAGACTGCAAAAAAGTGTAATAAGAATTATTACAAATTCCAGGAAAAGAGACTCTTGTAGAGAACTTTTTAAGGAATTGGACATTTTACCGTTGTGTTCTCATTTCATATTCTCATTATTAATCTTTGTGACTGATAATATTTATTTATTCAAAACAAACACAGAGTTGCATAGTATAAATACTAGAAGCAAAAATAATTTTTATTTACCACAACCAAGATTATCTATCTATCAAAAGGGTGCTTATTACATGGGCATTAAGATATTTAATCATCTTCCATCCTACTTGAAGGCCATGTCAGACAATAAGAAACAGTTTAGATCTGCATTAAAAGGGTACCTTTTAGTAAATTCTTTCTACTCATTACAGGAGTTTTTTAACAATAAATAAAATGGGATATTGTATTCCTCATTTTAATTGTGATATTGTAAAACAAAGCATATTCAGTGCATGATTAATTTAATGATGCTTATTTATTGCATATTGAATAGTCTAAACAGGACAGAAGCTTAATAATAATTATACTTTTACTCTAATGTAAACTACTTCTTTGTATTTCTTGCTGGTTTCTGTTGTGTTCTGTCTAGTTTATTGTGTTGCTTATTTGTTGAATGTCTATTGTATGTGTGTTTTGGCTTGTGACGGGTTCTATATCCAACAGGCGATTTTGTAGCCTGGTCTGGATTGATGGAATATTACAATAAATTGAAATTGAAATTGTTTGCAGATGATCTTATATCTCTTGAAGTTCTAAGGATGCTTTATGTTTCCTTGGTCCATTCAATTATAGCATATGGTTTACTTTTTGGGGTACTTCAGCCTATAGTAAGGTCATATTCAAGATTAAAAAAAGAATAGTTAGAGTTATTATGACTTCTAATAGCAAAGATTCATGTCGTGAATTATGTATGTATCCTTCCTCTCCATTCCCAGTACATATTCCCTATACTACTGTTTGTTGTTAAGTATAGAGGATTATTCAAAACTACTTTTGATGTTCATAAATTTAATACAAGATTTAATTATGATTTACATCTCCCCACAGCAAAATTAACAATATTTAAAAAAGGAATTTGTTATTCGGGTATCAAAATTTATAACCACCTTCTGTTACATCTTAAGCAATTATCATATGACATTAATAAATGTAAATCAGATTTAAAAAGGTTTCTTCTTACAAATTCCTTCTACACCTTGGATGAATATTATACTTGGAAATAAATAAGGATCTTGGTTCCAGTAATTAAGGATTTTATACTGTCGTCTAATTACCATATTATTTATTCTGCTATACGTTGTAAATTAAGTATTCATTATTTATAATAAGACATAGGTTCACTGTTTTAATTTCATGTAATACGAGGGTTATCCAGAAAGTAAGGATACAAACGCAATAAAATTTTTTAAAAATAGTTATTAACAAAACTGAGTAAAAAAACTCTTAACACATACCTTTAGCTATTTTTCAACATAATCACCACCTTTGTCAAGGCATTTGTTTAGCCTGGGTACGAGGTTTTCGATTCCGATGTTATAGAACTTTCCGCCTGTGCACGCAACCACGCAGTGACTTCGTTTTTCACCTCTTCGTCTTCGTGAAACTTCTGGCCGGCCAGATGTTTCTTTAAGTGCAAAAACAAATGGAAATCGCTGGGAGCGAGGTCTGGGCTGTGAGCGGGATGCTCTAAAACTTCCCAGTTGAAACTCTGCAACAACTGCTGCGTTGCTCTAGCGGTGTGCGGCCTTGCGTTGTGCAGTAAGGTGACGCCGCGTGTCAGCATCCCTCTTCTCCTGTTCTGAATTGCACGTCTAAGCCTTTTCAGTGTTTCAGAATATGCCGCAGCGTTTATGGTGGTCCCGTGAGGCATAAAATCAACCAGAAGAACCCCCTTTCGGTCCCAGAAGACAGTTGCCATGATTTTCACCTTACTGCACGACAACGCAAGGCCGCACACCGCTAGAGCAACGCAGCAGTTGTTGCAGAGTTTCAACTGGGAAGTTTTAGACCATCCCGCTCACAGCCCAGACCTCGCTCCCAGCGATTTCCATTTGTTTTTGCACTTAAAGAAAACAAATGCCTTGACAAAGGTGGTGATTATGTTGAAAAATAGCTAAAGGTATGTGTTAAGAGTTTTTTCACTCAGTTTTGTTAATAACTATTTTTAAAAAATTTTATTGCGTTTGTATCTTTACTTTCTGGATAACCCTCGTATCTAATCTCATGACTGGCTCTGTTGTAGCCTTTACACTTAGTTTTAAATTTTTATACCTAAATAAATCCATGGCATGTTCTGTATCAGATCCTTAGATTTATGGAATGTCAAATAAATGAATGAATCAATCAATCAAGTCCTCTGAAATATGATGCAATTTCAACTGATAATGAGTGACCCACATTTCATAAGAGGACGTCCTTACTGCCATCGTGGACTCGTGGACCCTTAAGATGGATGCACCACGCTCTCCCGAAAACTCAGTATTTACCATTACACACGGCGTCACTGCCCAGAAGTTTTGGACCTTGCCACGTGACCGAATCTACCTCTTGCGAATTTTATAATCATTCTCACGTAGGTCATAAACCTTGTGCCGCAGTTACGTTCAATAGTCAAAATATACCTACGAAACGAAAATAATCCAATCTTTCTGAACACGCTCCCACACCACGTAACTATAAATCCACGTCTTGTAGCTGCAATTTAAACGTAATCACACCAGCCACCTGTAAAGGGCAGACACAAATTACACAAGTACTAATATGTAAAGACGCCACTTGCAACCACACATCATCTAGTATAGTTACAACCACTACAATCATGAATCAGAGGATTACATACACCAGCGGGACAAACGTTACGAAATAAACTTCTGCCCCACACCAACCCCCCCAATTTGAACATTAACCAAACCTAGTCATCATGTCAATGAGATTGTTTGTATACAAGCGGAATGATACTGTTGCGTACACACGCCAATTTACACTTAAGTCGCGTCTCTATAACGTTATCTTACTTAAATTTGTTGTCAACCACAGCAATCTCGCACTAGTTCTAACGCACGCTTCCTTTCTCCGCTTACACACTGCATACTAGATAATTTGTGCACACTGCCTCCCGCGTCCAGCTCCACCACTACCAACCCATGAACAACAAAAACCGCTAGCATGGTACACAACAGATACTGTTTGGTAAAAGCACGTAATAACATTATTTCTTTCCTCTACGAGTACAATAAGAGACACTATATTTACGCTGTCGGTTGATCTTACCAGAAAGTGACACACGATACTTTCTGAAAGCATCTACGTCAAAACCATACGTCAGGCGATTATTTGCATCCGTTCGTTCTTACTGTTGAGCTTTGAGGTTAGAGATTTAATTGTTTTCGAATATTGAATGTTTTTCGTGTTATGAGTTTATTGGCAGGAAGTACAAAGACTGAGTTCATTTTGAAAAATTTCACTGACCGTCAGAAGATTTATACTTTCTTTAAAAGGTACATACTTTCTGCAAGGACCATGGTCAAGTTTTTGGGCAAGACGAAGCCATCAACATCGATCAAGAGTTATTCAACGATTATAAATTCAGCGTGGATCAGTTAATGGAACTTGCAGGTTTAAGTTGTGCTGTCGCAATCGCAAAGTGTTACCCCATATCCGACCCAAAAAATAATGACATTCTTGTGTTTTGTGGCCCTGGAAATAATGGAGGTGATGGGCTTGTTTGTGCTAGGCATCTTAAGTTGTTTGGGTACAGTCCCTCTATACACTATCCGAAACGTACAGAGAAACCTCTGTATCAAAATTTAACTATACAGTGTCAGGCAATGGAAATACCATTCTTGGAGGACACTCCAAATGCAGAAATGCTGAGCAGAAATTATTCACTTCTAGTGGATGCTTTGTTTGGATTTAGTTTCAAGCCTCCAATGAGGACACAATTTGTTTCTGTTGTGGATGCAATACAGAAAAGTGGAGTTCTGCTTTGCAGTGTTGACATACCAAGTGGATGGGATGTAGAACATGGTGCTCCTGAAGCAGGAGGTCTAGAACCAGATTTGCTTATCTCACTTACAGCCCCCAAAAAATGTGCAGAAAAGTTCAGAGGTAGATTTCATTATCTTGGAGGACGTTTTGTTCCTCCTGCATTAGAGAAGAAATATGGCCTGAATCTCCCCAAGTATCCAGGCACAGAAGTATGTGTAAAATTGTAATACTGTATGATATGGTACTAAGGTGATCTCTGCAGAGTTAGTACAGGGTTAATAGTTTAGCACAAAATGGCTGGCATAGTAGTGTCAAATTTTATTTTGGTCTAATACTTAAGTGTTTGCAGACCAATTTTTTCTTTAATAAAACAATATTTATAAATGTACACTAAAATTTGATAATACATGACTGTTGCTACATTGCTTTCATCCAGAATCATATACTTTGCCATATTAGTTCATGTTCAGAAAAGCTGAAGTCACAATTACCAGCATGGATAAAAAAGAACACAAAAAACAGTGCCCTATGTGGACAAAAGGTTATGTGTGTAAACCAAGACTGAGTTGGATTTGTGTGTATAAAGAAAGGCTAGATTTGTGGTTTGTGAGTTTATGAAGTGTTTATGCTTTGGATATGCCTATAAGGCAAACTATATTAGTCATCTCACACAATGCCTTGGGCTGATTCCAAAACATATCAAACACAAACAGTACTGAAAGTAGTTTTGGTTGTGCTGTACATTGTGCACAGAACTTCTTACCATATTTCCAAACTGAACTGAACTTTTTAATGTCATGCAATGATAATGTATCAGGAAATGTTGTGCCTGAATGTTTTTTCTAAAATAAAATATTTCACTGGCAGTAAATGTTAACATTTCAATTGATATGTCTTTGATGTGTCCCATCATTAAGTAGATGATCTAGTTAATCTTCCCTTTACCACACTGCAGACATGATTCCTCACCCAGTTTGACATATCATGACAAATTTTATATTACTCATACTTTGCATATCCTTACAATTAATACATCAACCAACAAATGTGCACTTAATAAAATACAATTCATAACTTATTAATTGTATTTTATTAAGTGCATTTGTTGGTGTATTGATATTATTACAAATTACGAGTGAAGTAAGAGGAGGAAGTGATTCAATAAAAGTGACATGCAGTATGTAACATTAGGGTGGCAGTTTATTTGTGCTGATTTCAGTTAATACCAGAGATTGTGCATACCAATGTTTGTTTATTTACTGCTGGAGAATACTTTTGTACAGGAATGAAGTGATGTCAGTACAGACCAACAAGTGTAATTTACAAAATGCCTTGTGACCTTGACTGTTAGTAATCATTTAGTGCAAGGGACCTGTACGCACTGTTGCAAGTCGTGACACTATGCATAATACTATAACCGTTACATGTGGTATGAGTGTTTCATTAGGTATAAAATTTACATTTGGCAGACAGGGCAGATTTGTTTAGGATTAGTACTTTAGTTTAAGTGTGTAAAGGAAATTGTAACGAATTTGTATAACATCTTAGAGAGGACAGCAGAGGGACAATTGAGGTTGGGTATAGCAAGCTAGCATGTTTGCCATTTGTCAGTGTCAAAATGAATGGTTTTGGGAACTTTCTGGAGCACACGGAATTTTATACTTTGACAGCTTTTGAACGTCTTAAATCAAGCGAGGGCGCATACCATGTTAGTCAAGTTCGCACATTAAGAAAAACCAGTAGGACGCGTGTAGGGGTTCATACGAGTTACGGCACAGGAAACATAGGTAAGTCTTTAGTAGCCAATGACAAGAAAGTATTCAGAATTTTAACTTTTGGACCTATTAGAAAATAGTAAAAATTAAAAGGTAGCCAATTGGAGACGGTGGGAAAAATTTGAGAGTAGGATGAATTTGGCCGGGATACCAGCAACCGCGTACAGATGCCAGGGGCAGTTCAAATTTGACGTTACTGGGTTAATATGTGATTTGGGGCACGCCGATTTACTCCGTTATATTTGAAAGTTTGTATTTAATTATTTATAAGTGCATTACTTATAAAGGTTTATAGTGACTTCGATAGTGAAATTGGGTTTAAGAAAACAAAAGTATTCGGTGCCACGTTCGTAAATCAAAAACAATTAACTGTAGAATCATTATAGACAGTGCTTATAATACAGTAAAAAAGAAAAGTGAAGGGCTAGAACAGTTTGTTAAATTTAAAAAGAGACTTAATTATGTATACAAGTGTTCCTGCACCTCTGATGAACCACTTAAGATTCCCTGAAATCTAGAGCATGATCGACCGGCTGTAAGCGAAGAACGGGTATAACACTTGCATCTGTTTGAGTGGAGTGCTGATACAAACTATGATGCAGTCAGTTAATAATCAACTAGTAGCTAGTGAATTCATACATACATACATGATCTGCTGAAAGGTTAAATACTGACTGATGGCAGCACTACTAAGAAAATTTGAGTCAAGACGGATCCAGCGGAGGCCTGCAAGGCTACACTACCAGTAGTACCTCTCTGGGTGGAGATTAAGTTTGGTTAGGTAACCCACCCTAGGGAGGCGCTACAAGTAGATGACCTGACAGTGGATACCGCCAGGGCGCTACAATATAAATAGTGCAACAGTTATTCACTTGACACCTTGTACGGTGCACAGTTATTGACACTTTTGTCATATACACTAGTCATGGGAGCCCGGCTTTTTGGAAGAGTGACCCAGTAGGTGACAGGAACATGGAAATAGCCTGTTGTAGATAACTTTGAAATTAAAGTAAGGAAGGAATAATTGAGAGCTATAACATTGTCACCACAGGACAGGATGCATATTGCCACACGGTTCATAATGTTTTGTGTTGTGTCTCATTGTACAGAATGTCCCTGAGCACAGCAGCTGTTTTGTGGGATGGCTCAGCACATGCAGGTTTTCTGTGCCATAAAGCTGCCATGCACAGGACATGATAAAAGGGGCACTCTGTGTGTTTATCATGTAAGACAGTGTTCTGGGCTGTAACACTGTGTAGTTTTGTAGATGTTTGTCATATTTTGGATGAATCTGCTCCCTCGAAACTAGAAGATGGAGGCAGCACGTTCCTCCAACATGTTGGAAACAATGTGCCAGACTACATGGTATCAGGTATAACAAGACCACCATCATAATATTCATCACCGTGAGGATGTCAAACCAATATATCAAAAGCTGTTCGAAAGACACACACTACATTGTAGTGACATATTTCAGTTCATATACCGCTTGGTTATGGCCTGGTTTGAGGTATTCTGGCATGTGCCTGGAGAGACTGAGGAAGTCCATGAAAATGCTGTCACAAGGGGGACGTCTC